>JACEHZ010000293.1:822500-1422500 GCA_017893485.1 Hemerocallis citrina
AACCCAAATCTTAGTCTACCCAAACCCACAAATCCATATACTCCCTAACAACTAACCCAGATCTCTTCAACTGCACTCTCCCTCGTATCTCTTGACTACTCACTACTTTAATTATTATTTTATTAAAAACCCCACGCTCTTTCTCCTTTATTCCCGTTCCCTCTCTCCCACTCCCCCTCTCTCTCCTAACACAGCCAACCCCTTCAGATTCCCCATTCAACCTCCAAAACCCCTTCGCATTCCCTGTTCAAACTCCCAAACCCCTACCACGCGACCCCTCATCTCCTTCCTCCCGCCTAACCCATCGCAGCCACTCGCCCTCCGCCTTCCATTCCCTGTCGCGACCCCCCTGCCGCCCAACTCCTTCTCCTTGTGTCGAAGCCCCGCTCGACTCCGCAGCCCCATCCCGCCTGATCACCACCACAACCTCGTCGCCCTGCTCCCGCTCTCCATCCCTAACGCCGCCATTGCTCCCCAGTCCTCGACAGCCCACCTCCATAGCAACCACCATCCCGAGCAGCCCCCGCCCTGTTCTCCTCGCCGCTCAACAATATTCCGAAATCATCACCTCCACCCGCAGCCGCTCGTCTTCCTATCTGCCACCGCCCGTGGCCGACCACCTCAGTCGTTGACATAGCAACCCGAACCATCGAGCCCCCCTCGCCGAAGCTCTACCTCCTACAGCCTCGCCGTCGTCGCCTCGCCGCTGCCGAGCGCCCTGCCACAGTGTCGCGCTATCGCCGCCAGCCGCTAAGTTCTCCTGCGCTCTCTCTCTCTCTCTCTTCGAAGAAGAAGAGAGGTGATTGGTCGAAACCGGTGTTTGGTGTTTGGGTGTAGAAGATCCGACTTCTGTGTTTGCTGTTGAGTGGGTGTTTTGCTGTTGGACCCGCTGTGTGTGCGTGTGTTGCTGTTTGCTGTTCGGTCTTCGAGTTGCCGTTTGGTATTTTGCACGTGTCTTGCTCGTGTTCTCGTGGATCGCCACCCGGAATTCTGATTCCGTTATTCTTTTAATATCCAGAATCGTCTCCTAACAGGCAAACGTCTCTTGAACTTATTTTTATTGTTTCTAGTTCAAGAAAATACTCCTTGAAATCCGACAGGTAGTAATCAATTTGAATATCACATCTAATTGAACTCCGTTATTTCCTTATTGTATAATGTTATTGATTCATAGTTGTCTCATCGTGCCATTGCTATTGAAATAACACTTGAACCGTAAATTTATTGTACTATTGAACATTCACATATACTGTCTTGTCATTTGCTTGATTTTGTACTGAGATTTCGACCCGATTCCTGACACAGAAACTTTAAACATTGCATATAGAAATTGTAGTACACAGTCCACATATTGTTATGTTTTGCATGTAAACCGTGTTTTCCATATTAAATAAATTGGACCATGTATATTTCATATATTGTAGTCTTGATATCATCTTGAAATTATACTAGTGCTATTGGTCTCATCGGTTGTACCTGTTGCATGAGTATTATCATCGCCCACATTGATCACATGCATGTTCATGAATGATATAATAAAATATTAAACAAGCCGGGGTTAATAAGGGTTGACTTAGTAGTGGATAATCTCAGAAAATGTACTCGGTAAGGCCTTATCGTTATATCGTATTGTCATGGAAGGATGAGTATCGATCGTGAATTATTGATTGTTATTGTTATCGACACCGAGTACACGCTCTGTAGATCCCACAACGAGGTCTAAAACGAACACTGTTTTGTATGCACCGAACCTGTGGTATGGAATGCAGTAGTACATGCATTAGTTAGGATTAAAATGAATAATAGACATATAGACATAAATGAACATTGAACATCGACACTAATACTGAATACTGCTTATTAACATTGATTCTTGATTTCTAAATTATTGATTATGAACTTTTGATTTTGTTACCGTTTATCATTTATTGACTCCGATATCTTTTCATATTATGTTCTTGTTATATAGTCTTTTATTTCCTATTTTACTGCTTCCTACTACTTGTCACCCGAAGCTTGCTCTAACGGGTTCTCTTCCTCCTTTTGAGTTATGTCATTCAGGTACAGTGATGGGTAAGTGAAAGGCACCCATTGAACTGCTACCGCATTGCATATTCTCGAGCTATTTGGTAACTTCTTATATTCTAGATTTGGTTATTGAATTTTATTCTGTTTATGTGATTATATTTATCTGCGTGGTTGTGATTATTTCCTTTCATGTTGTTGAGTTAAGACTAGTACAGCTTATGGATGATGTTAAAATCATTTGCTGGGCCACGTCACGTGCTCGTATTCCCGTATTTTGGGAAGCAGGACGTGACATAATGAATTTGACTTAAGGGTGGACTCATAACATAACCACGAGTCAAGTCAACAATCAACTTGTCTCCCACTCAGATCCCCAAACCCGTGAGATCACCCCCTCACGGTTCACCCGCCGGATTTAATTGACTGAATCCACATAGAATAAGGGGGCTCCTGGCAAGAGAAAATTGGAAATGGAAGTGTGAAAATGAGGACTTTCACCATCTTTACATGTTTTGTTAGATGAAAGTGGAATATGCATGAGGCTATCTTTGGGAATCACCTCTCATAACTTTAAAAACTATAGTTATCCTAACTTTGGCATGTTTGGACTCATTTTGGAGTTCAAATAACTATAGTAATCTTACCCCAAAAGATGAGAAAACCATAGTTATCTAAACTCCACTTTTACTTAATTTTTCTTAACATTGAAGATAACTTTTAAAATGGAGATAAGGGTGTGACTACCAAAGTTAGCATACCTTGTACCTCTAAAGTTACGACAAACTTTGGTTATCTAAACTTTGTTCCAAAAAGAGGTCTAAGACTTTTGCTCTTCACCAACAAGAAGAGAGGGTGTCCACTTTCATCCCATAGCTTTCTCTAGAAACTCTGGAAGTTCACTAAGGCTGTGTTTGGGAATGAAAGAGTTAACTAATGTTTATTTTTAAGCGGCGGTTGAGGTTTGCAAACTTTAGTTATCACATCTCTACCTCCACTCAAAAGTTGTCTTAACTCCACTTCTTCTAAAGTTACGACAAACTTCGGTTATCTAAACTTTGTTCCAAAAAGAGGTCTAGGACTTTTGCTCTTCCCCAACAAGAAGAGAGGGTGTCCACTTTCATCCCATAGCTTTCTCTAGAAACTCTGGAAGTTCACTAAGGCTGTGTTTGGGAATGAAAGAGTTAACTAATGTTTATTTTTAAGCGGCGGTTGAGGTTTGCAAACTTTAGTTATCACATCTCTACCTCCACTCAAAAGTTGTCTTAACTCCACTTCTTTGGTGATGTTTGGGAAGCAATTAAAGTATAGTTAACTCCATACTTCAAAAAGGAAGAAAGCAAAGTTCAACAAACTTTGAAAAAACGAGGTTTGAGTGGAGTTGAGTTAACTAGAGTTATCCTAACTTTTGGGCTAGAAAAAATTGAGATAACTATAGTTATCTTAACTCCAAGTTGGCTCCCAAACCCAAAGTTGAGAAATCTGTAGTTATGAAGATAACTCTCCAAAACTCCTATTTTCTTAACTTAACTCCATTCCCAAACATAGCGTAAGTAAGCGAGTAGGAAATAAAATAAAATAATATAACCAATTTTGTTTGCCTTGTATACCGCTTTCAAAGTTCATTATCATTCGGTTCCGCTCACTTTTATCCAAACAAACATTTTGTTCACTTTCAGTGCTTATGTGACAAGGTGAGAGCGTGTCCATAACTTCCACTCCCTAACATTTTCATACTCTCATTTCCACTTACACTTTGCTAAACAAATTACACCTATATTCCCCCAAATTAACAAATCCGACTCTAATTCGTAACATAGGTAATCTCCTACTCTTGCAATTTCAACAAAAAGACATTCAAATTCTAACCTTTATACACCTCCAATTCCAGGCCCGAAAGCTTAAACCCATGTGCTGAATTGAACTTATGCAGAAAGAATCTGAGCTGCTCCGACTTCGGCGCAGCAGAAATCAAGATACCCTTCTCATCGCTCTCATCCTTACCCTTCTTCTGCTTCCTCTTCTTCTTCTCCTCCTTCTCCTCGATCAATGGGTTCTTCCCAAGAGGGGTGAAATTAGGGTTCGAGGAGTGCTTGCTCTTCTTCTTTTTCTTGAACTTGGTATCCTTCTTTATTGGATTCTTCGGTTTTGGGGATTTCGAGCGCTTGATCGCCATTGGAGCTCAGATTTTGCTGCTGAAATTAGGGGTTTTAGGGTTTAAAAGGGGATTTTTTATTTTGCTCATCTATTTTGATGGTGGAGTTAAATAGGAGCGGGTGGAAGTGGCAATCCGATAAACTCAATTTGGATCCGACCCGGAATTTTGAATTTGGCTATCCAATACCATCTCTACTTCTCTACTATTTGAATGGGAGATTTGGGCTTATAAACAAACAAATCCTAATTTTGTAACTGAGTAAACACGTGCAATATATGGCAAACTAAATCCACCGAACATACCCGTGTGATGTACGTGCAGCTCCTAAAAAAGAGATATTTTAGCAAATGTCCCCATTTAAAATGTGAAAATTAGCATATACCCCCACTATTTTTAAAAACTAAGAAATACTCTTATTTCTAATAATATTATAATGGGAGAAGACCTTAGTGCCATTTGTAATTGTTTTGTCAATCTACCAACCCGTGCAATACACGTGCATAACTATTATAAAGGAGGTTCTAAGTTCAAATCCAGATTATGTCTAAATTTTTATTTTAAAAAACTATATTTATTAAGATGTGCATCGCACGTGCAAATTACTAGTTGTGAATAGTGTAGGATATTATGGATCCTTAAAATTGGTTAGTAGTTTATGTTAGGCAAATTTTTAAAAAACTACACAAAACTTTTGGCCAGTTTAAAAAAATAACGCTAAAGTTTTTTTTTTTTATATAAAAAGGACACAATGTTTAAATAAAGTCCACTTGATTAGTTAGGGTTAGGGTTGGGTTATGGTAGGATTTAAAAAAAACCACTTTTATCTTTCATTGTGTTTAAAAAAACTACACTCATCTTTTATTTGTGTTTAAAAAAAATATCACTTAACTAATCAGATGTTTATATAACTCTCCGAACTAACCCTAACCCTAATCCTAACTAACCCAGTGGACCTTATTTAAACATTGTGTTTTTTTTTTTATAAAAAAAATTTAGTGTAGTTTTTTTTTAACTGGCCAAAAATTTTGTGCTGTTTTTTTAAATTTTACCTTTATGTTAAATTCATCGAAACCTTGATAAGAAACCTTGATAAATGGTTGATCTTGTACTGGACCTACTAATCTTGAAATCAACGCTTTTCTTAAATAAAAGTATGCAAAATATCTTTCTAATGAAATAATGTGGTTACAGTTTATCATTGACAATGCTAAATTTTGAACTCGTACTTTCTTCTGCAATATTATCTGTCTTGATACCATTACTTGGTTCGTATAGCTGAGTATAGAATATGATTCTTCTTTTTTTACGCATGTCAATGCTCCTGCTACTAATTACTCCTAATTTCGTGATCATTTTTGATGAAATCTGTGGAACATCTTAAAACATGCAAATCATGACTATAGAGAGTACCTTCTTTTTCTAAAGGAAACAATTGTAGAATAATTGTCCCAAAACTTGCTTAAATATTTATTTATGCGAAAAAGGAGCAGAATAAAATTCGATATTTTACCAGAAAGAGCAACAATAATTCTCCGAATTTGGATTGATTAGCACACAACATAGGAACTTCAAGGCCTAGCTCAGTGAACACGAAGTGCGCCTTAGCCATTTCTGATCGATGCATCATAATCATTCAGTTATTCCAAATATGACAATATATCCGTCCATGTTCATCCTGATCATGTGTCACACTGCATGATAGCTTTAAAAAGAGTGCCGGATTATCTCATGTCCCAGCTGCCAAACCCCGACCGTGCATTCCTCCTCAGCCTACAATCCGGTGTCGTAAATGCCATAAGGAGCTCGTTGGGGTTGGATTTGAGGGGAGTGATGCCAAGTTTGAGACGGGCCAGGTACAATGCGGGTCTGTGAAGTCCAAATGGGGACCCAACATAGGGCTGACGTCATCTGGGAGCTATGAGTATGTGGATGTGGAGCATATGGGGGGGTGAGGTACATGGTGGATTTGGATTTTAGGGGGCAGTTTGTGGTGGCAAGAGCTGACGGAGGAGTACAAGAGGGTGGGGGGAATTCTGCCGGAGGTGGTGGTGGGGATGGCGGAGGAGGAGGCGGCGGCGGTGAGGAGGGAGATGAAAGGGAGGGGGTTGAATGTGCCGCCGTGGAGGAAGAGGAGGTACGTGTTTTTTTTTTTTAAGAAAAGGTGGAAGGAGGTACGTGTTTGCGAAGTGGTTCGGGGCGTATAGGAGGACGACCAAGTGGTTCGCCCGGGGGTGGAGGGGTTGAGGAGGTTGGGTGAAGGAGGGTAGGGTTTTCAAGTGGGACCGAGACTTGTATATCATTGATTTTATTTCGGAAATTTTGGATATGTAGTTGAGATAGAAGAGAAAAATATATTTTGTATCACTGTTCTGTTCGATGCAATGTACATAATTTCTATTATGCTCAATGCATTATACATGTTTTCCAGTTACTAGTTCATATACACTTGTTGGTGCGTTTCTCTTTCAGAACAGATAGCAAACATATACATATAGCCACAATCCAACTCTCCAGTTATAATTGCAGATATAAAGATATTGAAAATTTGTTAATAGAACTGGGTATAAAATAGCTCGCATGTATCAAATGTGCTTTTATAACTAGCTCAACCTCCACTTTAGACCACATTGTCTCAGTAATTTCATCAAAATTACTGAAACAAACAAAACAGCTTGGTGGGAAATTCAGTGAAATCAAAGCTCCACCGATTCTCGAGTGATTTCAATTCATACTCAATAAAAAAGCTAATCATATATACAACGTTCATGTTTATCTAGATAACACTCATCATTCCTGCAACATGTACGTAAATATACTAAGTTATCCAGCAAATCATTCACAAATCTTAGCTAGCTGTGCATATCAAACCTGTAATCGTCACAAGATAACACACTTGTCAAGCCAAATCCATCGATCTTTAATTAGATTATTCGACGTTAACATCAACGCAAACCCCGTTAATCAAACGAAATATTCTCTCAGCAGAACTTCTGTATCACCCTCCACGAGCCAGAGCCAGAGCCAGATGAACGGCCATTATCAATGTAAGCTTCATTGACATAACAGAAACACAAAGGGGGATAGAAATTTTAATTTTACACTTTGCTTAATATCAAGCTAGTCGAACAGGCGGGTTGGTTTCCGATACTTCTTAAAACTAAACAGATAATACTTCCATTACACAGCTATAACACACACAGCTGCACATGATGAGCATGTTCATTTACATGGCTCAAGTTTAGAACATCAAAAGTGGAGCTGCCTGCATTGGGCAACATTTGCATCCAACGGGCAGTATGGGCACTTGAATTGCCTACTACTGTTTTTAGACAATTTCACTATCGACTGCTTGGACAATACATGCCCACAAGGCATCAACATTGGAGGGTTTTCCTCACTTCCTTGCTCCTTGGTAACTGGACACACAAAAATCGAATGGAACTGGAAGTCAGTTCCCAAATCCACTGGAACCGGAAGTTGTTTCACTGACTGCCATTCCCCCTTTTTTGTAGCAGCCATAACACTCGCCATCTTCAGAAGAGTTGGCAGTCCCTCGATACCAGCTGCTATCGCAGTTTTTAAACCACTCTCATGAGAAAAACCCAATAGGCTACAGAATTGATGTGTAAACTCCTCGGTTACTTTCCTCCTGTTAGGCATGAACTCATCAGTGTGATATGGTGATTGTTCCAACCGACCTGCCCATAAGAGACAAGCCATGAGCTTTTGAATCTCGACCTTATGTAAAGAAGCAAATGGAGCAAGATATTTTCTCGCATAACTAAGAGCCTCCTTTCTGCTTCCTTTCTTCAGTATCTCAATAAATTGCAATTTATGAAGTTTATACTCAAGGCTTGACCCGTTCTGTGATAGGCGCTCACTCTGAGAAGAAGCCCAGCTCAGAGCAGGTTCAACGTTCCTGGATTTCAAAGCACATACAATTTTGTGTAGTTCTGAGAATGATAGTTTCATGGAGGCAGCAACAGAAGCAATGGAAGGTTCGTTTGAATAAGACTCGCGTACAAATAATTCACTGAGATCAAACAAGCCTAGACAGTAGAAGTGGGTTGCAATTATTTGATTTATTGTAAGGACATCGAAATCGACGTGTCTATATGCCTTGGATATGTCCAGATTGAAATGCTTCTCAAGGAGTTTCGTGTACTTGCTAAGAATGATGTTGAGATCCTTCTGTGATCCTTCAAGCAGATTTATGGGTGTCATCTCGTTTAATTTGTTCTTGAGATCTCTGAATAGAGCTTCCTGTTCGGAGGACCCAGTATCAGTATCAGTTGATTGCATTTTCATTGCGAGGGATTCAATCTCTCGCCCAACTTTGTCAATCACTTCATGGGTTTTAGTAGATGATAGCTTTTGCTTCTTGAAAACTCTGTCAAATGCATCTTTCATTGAGCCCATCTCCATTTTTCTAAGTTATTTCAACTCAGCACAGCTTAAAGGAACCTGCAGGGTTTGCACTTATCATATTTAAATATGAATTAAATCAATTAATAATAAAAATGGTAACTACAGCTGACAGGAAATGGTTGACTATGGAGATGCCGCTACTACTACTAGCTACTAAAGGTTTAGCCACCCACTGGCACAAAAACAGAACAAAAAAGAGTGTCCATACTAGCAATTGCTAATATAGGTAATGAGACAGATCAAGCAACTCCCCATATATTGTTGGAAATAATTGATACACTCAGCCAGAACCGTTGAAAGAAACACCTGGAAAAGGCCAAACAGAAACAATTTGAAGTTTAATTCAGATATTTTGACATGAAAACTACATTATCTGCGTGCTGTACGCCTACTAAGGCACCAAACTTTTCTATCATCTCTATCTGTGTCATATACAAATTCAATTTTAGAAGGACCAATCTGGATGAATGGAACTTCTGAAATTAATACCAAATGTGACGTCTGAAATTAATACCAAATGTGAGAATAACATTACAGAAAAACCCTCATCGCGCAGAAACCATCTGAACCTCTTTACCCTCTACCTATGCCGTCAGCAAGAATTTCACCATAGAAAGCCGGTACCTCGAGCACTTCCACATATGAAACAATTTCATTTGTTGGCAAAATAACAGGGATTGACAAGTGTATGGTGGATGCACAATCCACTGACTTACCAATTTGCTACATCCACCCCTACCCCTGCTCACAGCTTACAGTCTATCTATGATCAGATCTTTCTGAACCATATCTATGACTGCTATCAAAGATTGAATCACCTTCTACAACCAACAAAAAATCATCAGGAGCTACAACAAAGCAGATTCAGAGAGAGCTTTTTTTAAAAAACCATGAATCCTTTCGAAGTTTTTTGCGATTTTTCCAATCAAAATTTCTTGGATGTTTCAGTGATGGTGGCTTAAGTTTTGGTCCCTAAGTTATGTTCAGGTGAAGCTACTAACAGCAATTCTGGTTCACTACAAAGTGATACTGATGGTAACTAAAGCATAGGTGTTGAGTTTGTACTAAATTGGGTTCATAATGCTTACAAGAGTATTGCCTGTAGCTCACATCATATCAGATGCAATAAGGTGTGTCTAGTAGCCTGCAACTATAATGGAAGTTGAAATAGTTCCTATAAAACAAGATTTGCATATATAACACACAAAAAACCATCAACATATACTCCTTCAAAGATGATATCATATGATAACAAGACCTTTACCCTCTATTTATATATTCTTAATTTCTCTCATATTCCTCTCTCCTACCTTCCCTTCTCCCTCTTAGTTAACAACATTTTCACTTCCTCATTCGCTTTATTCCCCAACCATAATGCATTAAACAACACAAAAACAAACAATTTTTCGCTTACAATCTAGCTACATTGAAAGGGATACACAAAATTATGATGATTTATTATGGTGGGTGTTAAATAATGGATACACAAAGTTAAAAAAGCAGTAAGAGATGCAAAAGAAAAAGTTTATGATGATTTATACACAAAAATTGGAACAAAAGAAGGAGAAAATAACATTTATAAGCTTGCTAAACAAAGGGATGGTAAAACAAAAGAAATTGATACAATTAGGTGTATTAAGAGCGATAATTCAAGAGTCTTAATAAAAGATGAGGAAATTAAAGAAAGATGGCGAAATTACTTTGAGAAGTTATTAAATGAAAATGTTGTGGGCAACTTAAATATAGAGGACTCGAGGGTGAGTCAAGAGCATATATTTTTCCATAGAATTAGAACCTTGGAGGTTCGAAAAGTTCTAGGAAGGATTAAAATAGAAAAAGCTTTAGAACCGGATGATATACCCATTGAAGTTTGGAAGTGTCTTGGAGATGTAGGAGTGGGTTGGTTAACAAGATTATTTAATGCAATGTTCTAAAAAGCGCTAGGTGGTGGTCGGGCGGCCGATGGGGGCCTAGCGCCTAGACCTTGTAATCGGGAATTAAGCAGCTAGGCGGTAGGCGGTTTTTTTAATTTATTTATTTATTTGTTTATTTATTTATTTATCAATCTTTTGGGTTTATTTTGTTGTTACCCCTTTTTACTTTTTATTGCTACTCATTCTTACTATTGAACTTTTTCTCTTTGCAATTGTAGGATGGGCTTCACATAGTCAAATCGGTGTATTATTGTATCGGTGAACATTAGGACTCTATCTTCTCCATATCCGATGTAAACCACATTGTGGCTACTCATAAAAGAATACAAGTTCTAAAGAGAGAATAAATGTAAAGTTGATAGATGATCTCATGATATGTTTGATAACGATGAACAGCTTCAACTAATAACCACACTTTAATCAGATAACTTCCTCCCATCTCATGACATGCTGTCCCATACTAAGTGGATTGGCCATCCATAGATTACTTTGAAAAGATATGTAGATCTGGGTGACATTTTAGGAGCTGAAAATAGAAGATGAATAAATAGTTTCACTAATGAGGAAAAGCATACTACTTATAATTTGGTAGACTGATTGAGTCTTGAAGTTGTTGGCACATGATACTTCTTATAAACTTCCCCCTTTGGTGCATAACTTCACTTATTTGGCTGCGTTAGTGATATTAAAGTCCATACTTGTAAGTTTTAACATGATTGCTGTGAGAGTGCGAATACATGTCAAATTATGCAAGATAAAAAAAAGACTAAAGATATGCTTAAATTTTATTAGGAGGAGAAAGTGAGAGCGGTGGGTTTTTTTTTACTTTTTTTTAAAAATTACTTAAGGCTTGAGCGGTGGGTTTTTTTTTACTTTTTTTTTTGTAAATTACTTAAGGCCTAAGCGGGTCTAGTCCGCCTAGACCCGCCTAGACCGATTAAACGCCGCCTAGGTCCGATTTTAGCCGCCTAGAACCCATTTCCGATTTTCATAAACGCCTAGGCCCTAGTCGAGGCGTTGGGGGGCCGCCTAGGCCGCTTTTTAGAACACTGATTTAATGAAATTTTGAGGACTAAGAAGATGTCCGATGAATAGAGAAATAGAATTTTAGTACCTATATATAAAAATAAAGGAGATATACAAAGTTGCTCCAACTACCGAAGGACAAAATTAAGGAGTCGTACGATGAAAATTTGGGAGAGTGATCGAACATAGACTGAGATTAGAAACTACAGTGTCTGAGAATCAGTTTAAATTTATGTCTGTGAGGTCAACAATGAAAACAATTTATGTACTGAGGAGACTTATGAAAAAAATATAGGGAAAATAAGAAAGATCTATATATTATGTTTATAGATCTAGAAAAAGCATATAATAAAGTCTCTAGAGACATAGTATGGTGGGTGTTAAATAATAAAAAGTAACTATTTGGTATATTGAGGTAATTAAGGATATGTATGAAGGGGTAAGGACCACTAAAACAACCACAGGAGAGACCAGTGATTTTCCTATTACAATAGCTTCACACCAAGATTCGGCTTTAAGTCCCTACCTCTTTGCTTTGATTATGAATGAATTGACGCGAGGAATACAGGATGAAGTGCCTTGATGTATGTTTTTTGCCGATGACGTCATCTTAGTGGACGAGACTAGAGAATGAGTCAATGGTAAATTAGAATTGTGGAAAGAAACTTTATAAGCTAAAGGCTTAGAATAAGTAGTACTAAAACAGAGTATGTGGAGTGTAATTTTAGTGATATTCAGAACACAACTGACCAAGTAGTGAAGATTGATGGTCAAGAGATACCTAAGAGATACCGTTTCCAATATTTAGGCTCAATTATACAAAGAGATGGGGCAATTTGTGAAGATGTTATACATAAGATCCAAGCAGGATGGCTTAAGTGAAGAAGTGTCAGTGGTGTTTTGTGTGAAAAACGTATACCTTTGAAGTTAATCGAAAAATTATAGAACGGCTGTTAAACCAGCAATCATGTATAGAGCAGAGTGTTGGACAACAAAGAAACAACATTTTCAAAAAATGAATGTAGCGGAGATGAGGATGTTAAGATGGATGCGCGGTAAAACCAGGAAGGATAGAATTAGAAACGAGCATATACGAGACATGCTAAAGGTAGCTCTATCCAAGATAAGATAAGCGAGAATCGTCTTAGGTGGTTTGGACATATTACATGTAGACCTAGTAGTGCCCCCGTTAAAAAGAATAATTTGATAAATATTGAGGATAGAGTTAGGGGTAGGGGAAGACCTAAACTTATTTGGGTGAAAACGGTGAGAAAAGATATACTAGCTTGAGACCTTAAAGAAGATATTCCGCTAAACCGAGCAGAATAGAAAACCCGGATTCATGTAGCCGACCCGAACTGGTTGGGAAAAAGGCTTTGTTGTTGTTGTTGTTGTTGTTGTTGTAATCTAGCTACATTGAACTTGTTTAATTTACCATACTTAAACAAATATACATAATTTAATCTAAAATATCAATATAATTCAACAAAGAAACCCACAAATCTGAACCCAACCCAGAATCAAAAAAAAATCTATTTTCCCCTCTTTCTTGTAATCTGAATACTCGAAGCTCTGAATTACATGGAACCGAATCAAAACATACAGGATTGGTCGATTCCGAACATTTCGGATCCGAAACTACGGAACCGACCCACCAAAATCGAACCCTAGATTCAAATGTTTGCACAAACCCTAACCCTAGAATTCAAATGAAGAAGAAGAAGATGAAAAAGACGATACCTTTAATTCGTTGCCGTCTCCAAACTGTTCTGCTCTACGGTCCTGCTCTCTTCTTTCACCGAGAATGAATTAACCTCCTGTACTAACGGGTACTGGGTTAACGGGTCTCGGATCCATTATCAGTCGATACTTTTTAGGCAGGAGTGTTGATTGTGAGCATGTGTACTACATGTGTTTTTTTTTTTCCTTCTCGTCTCGGACCGAAGTTTTTGTTTTATCAACCATGCCATTTTGGTCTAAGCAAATTTTGAAATGGTTGCGAGTTGGAAACTTTTGCAACTCTTTCTGTAACTTTTTGTAAACAATGTATTTTGGAACTACAATATCGACCAACTTATTAAAAGAAACAAACGTAATGAAAACAAACTCTAATGAAAGTAGGGAAAGATTCATCTCTTGAACAGCCCATGACCATACGAGTACAAAGAGACGAGAACATGCACATGTGCGAAGTTGTAACAGGTCATCTGCAATCCTTCTCTCAACAAGGTGAATGGTTGCTTCCTATATCTTATGGTTTCAGAAGTATGCATGCAAAAGACGGTGGCAACTCATTCATGAACGTCTGGCAACTTCGACCCGAATTCTCTTCGTCAAGAACACCCCAGAAATATATTCGAAATCCTTAGTGTTTTCCTTCCATAGTTCTAGCAATCAACAAATCAAATACACGATAAAACTAAAATCCACATTTTTTCAATGAAACACACTGATTAAAGTAAATAACTGTGATCTGAAGTCTCACAAACAACAGACTTTATTAAAGTTTCCGGGCCGCATACCAAATGCATCTAGACATAGTTTTCAACATCTGTTTAATAACTACACTAATTTTCTGCTCATATATGTATCACTGAAAGCTAAAACACAAAGGGAGAGACAAACTAGATGCTAGAAAGAAGAATGTTTTAAGGTTGCAATGAAACTTTTGTTTGGTGCGACCGGGTTTCCAGTTGAGTCGTCATTGCTTAGACCACGGCCTTGTTTTCATGGTAGAGATGCAAGCCAAGACCGAACCTAGCACAGGCTTTGCGGAAGGCGATTTCTTCAGCAGCTGCGACTGGGTCTTCGTACCTGCCCCCACTGAGAAACACAGTCCCTGTAGACTCCCGGTGCACCTGTGTCAGTAAGAACACCATACACCATCACGGAAAGACACTAGGAATTGCAAGATAATATGATTAAAAAGGAACTAGGAACTACGAAAAAAATTTGATTGCTGGGTTCGGGGATTGGTGGTTCTTGGAATTTTATTAATAGTATACAGAAGGATGAAGCAGGAAAAAAACTCAAATAGGTTAACTCCACCGGCTACAAACCAAAGGAGGGTTTCTAACAGACAGTGTAAACCTAGCCGGTGTAAACCTAGCCAGCATAAAACTGTCGAAATCCCATGATCATGAATCCTAAAAATTGGAAAATCATGATTCATGTAATTAACCCCAACTAGTTGAGAAAAATGCTTTGTTGTTGTTGTTGTTGCTGCTGCAGAGTTCTATTGGTTATAGTAATTTTTTACTACCATATTTGTATGCTTGTTGAGTAAACAATTTATATGATTTGTTTCAAGAAAATAATCTCATAATCTAGTGTTAAAATGTATATAAAGTATTTAACATAATCCTGAAGTAGTGAACTCTTAACAATCACTCAACCGTTAGTCAAAAATAATAATAAATAATAACAGTAATAACATAAAAATAAATAAATAATCACAGAACCACAATTCTCCATGTTGGATGCATATAAAGAAAGTCATTATCTATACTACTTAAAAATCATTATTCCTACAAGGTATGAACAGGTTAGCCTCCTTTCAGTACTTTTATTTTATTTATTTTATAACCATATATGGAGAATCCCCAAGGCAGTACTTCATTTATGTATGTGTAAAATTTCTGCAGTTCATCTGCTTTCCTCCATATAGCAGCACAACCCCTACCCTTTCCTGCGTTTCTTTCTCTTTGATCTTTTACATTGATTTACTAAATATCATGAACATGATCCCAGGGCCAGTCCAACACTTATTGAAGCCTAAAGCGAACTCCGGAATGAGGCCTTTTAAAAGCTTATAATAATATTTAGCTAAAATTAATATATTTTTATTTAAATGTTATCTTTCGGGCTTCTTGAGATGCAAAATCATTTATTATATTATTGTAATCAATTTCGGGCTTTTTGGTATGTGAGGAGGCCTATTTCGAACTTTTTGGTATGTGAAGAGGCCTTTATTATTATATTATTGTAATCAATTTCGAGTTTTTTGGTATATGAGGAGACCTTTATTCTTTAGATAATTTTTTTTTGAGGCCTAAAGCCCTAGCTTTGGTTGCTTTACCCTTGGGCCGGCCCTGCATGATCCTCAATAATAAGATCTAACAGATAGCACATGGCCTTATTTACTAAAGTTTATCAGGTTTCGTTTCCACTTAAAGTTCACAGATTAAAGTTGATTACCTCCATAGCATGAAAGACTGTCGATAATTGACGACAAAGTATACTGTTTTGATAGAGAAAGCAGGAGCAAATTAGCATGTGCATAGTACAAGACTGTACCTCTCCGTCAGTTCCCCTGACAGTAACACGGTACACAACAGTCACGCTTCCATGATCTGAATAAATAATATCGCGTATCTCTCCACACCATCCTTACAAAAAATAAGAAAATTTCCAACAGATGATGTTAGCAGGGAAAATAAAAAATAAAAAATCTCCCTCTAGGATAGATGTTATCATAATTCTCTTAAACATGAAAAAATATATATATATTTGGTAAGATCATAGAGACATACTTGGGAGAGAATTATGGTGAAGATATCTCATAAAGAAAGGTAAGAGATGACATTATCTAATTCAAATTTACTCAAACACCCATGCTTCTTTTGTATATTTATAAGGTTCTCAGTTAGTCTTAAAACTTTTTCAGGGCAAAATTGACAAACAAAATCGTTCCCGAAATTTGTATACAATAGTATATATAGATGTAAGATTTAAACTAATAACAATTTTGACTTTTCAACTTTCATATATTTGCTATAGGCAGTTTAACATGTGAATCATCAGGAATGGCAGAAGGCTAGAATAAAAGTCAAAATATACTACAGCAGTGAGGTACAAAGTATATTTTGCATAACAATTTAAATTTAATAACATAAAATGGGGTGGTAATTCTTAAACTTTTTTGGATCTCTTCTTTACTGGTTTCTATTTCTTTAATCCTCTTTTTGTCTTTTTTTGTTCATTCTAATATATCATGATTAGCTTTAACTAAGAATCTGCTGTATTTCCATTTCTATTGAAGTTTCTGTTGGAAAGAACAGTAGGTAAAGTTGAAAAGAACAACAGATAAATACTCTTACAAAAGTGAGGTTTTGTTTACTTCGTTTTATTATGACAAAGTAAAGAAAGATATCCCTAAATGAAAAACTGTGTTTCACATGAGAATATAGTAAGAGAAATTACCTGGAGCATAAAAGCTCAACATCCTATTGGCATGAAACCTATATAAAACAACAAACAAACAAACATAAACAAACCCAGGCATGATAAAGGATTAGAACACCTTTTGCTATGAATAAATAGATAGCAAAATATATTAAAAGAAAAAGCTATCCATAGACATCTTTAAATTAAATAGAGTAGACTGAGGCACCAAGAAAAGCAATCAGGAATATTCCACGATATAAACACAATGTACTTCCATTTTTCAGTGGACTGAAGAATCACGAATGATTAACTATTTTAAGAAAGCTCAGACAAGAATACTAGAAGTCGGTTTTGCTATGTATGTGACTAGAAAAATCGAGGACATTGTTGAAATTTTACAGTAAATGGAGTGCTAAATTTACTGGTCTTTGCACTGATCTATGCATTCACTAAATATTTTCTCATTTATCTGAAATTATTTATCTATCTCCCGACAAGATATTAGAAATTGTTCTCGTTCTGTGGATCATAAAATGAAGTTGCTTTCATAACTTGAACTACTTTTTTTACCTCCCAGTGGTCCACTATGCCAAGAGCAAGTCTGAGTCCCATACATAATATGAACTTCACTGCTTCCATATGTGGCTACAATAACAAGTTCTACAGACCATATACAGTATTTAAACGAATTTACATGGCATTCACATATATCTTATAAAAGTGACCACTTATTTGATAATTTCCTCAGTTTCTACATCTATTTTGAAAAATTATCTTGAGCTTAGTTGATCACAAAATTATTTTAATTTATATATCATAGTTTCAAAACTGGGTATCAGTATTGGGTATCGCCTGGGTATCACCTGCTCGAACATATCAGGACTATCGGCAAGCAAATTTTCAATACCAACTCAGCCAGTGCATCTCGGTATTGGCCTAGGTGATACCATGCTATATATAACTCTCCTAACTTGCATATGGCAAAGCCTCTGACATATCCATTGTCGCTCCTTGCATATAGGCAAAACATGTATGAAGAAGAAAACTTTTAACATGAAAAGATTATTCTAGTGTCATTCACTTCCCATTAGTACATAGTCAAAAGACTCAAAGGTGTAGATAATACAAAATCGACCCTCAACAGTGACATAATATAATAGCTTGAAATACGTCTAATTCACAAGGAATTGGTAGTGACAATGTAGATGAACTCAAACACCTACTTATGGTACTCCATTATAAATTCATAAATTGGCCTTTATGGTTCAGATATGCTGCAACTTACTTCAGGATGCCAGTCTCAGTACATGACTTGTATGTTAGGTACTAGTGTAATGTGATGGGCTTTAAAGGGAAGAGATGATTTCCTAAAGAATCACATACTATATGGACTTACTGCCCATTTTCAAGCTTCAAAAGGTGAGATTATTCTGAATTATTTGAAATGTTCACACGGAGCTTTAAGAAAGAAAGATTGAAGTACAATAGACCTACATTTCAAGTACGGGGTGTGTGCGTGTGTGTAGTGGTGACGGGGCCCACAATTGTTCTATTTCTTTAGGATACCAAAAAGATCAAACTGCAATGCTAAAGAAAAATATTAAAGATAATTTGAACAGTAATACAACTTTCAAAATTTTCATAGAGTAGTTATTGCAACCATTTGTAACAACAACAACAACAACAACAACAACAACAACAACAACAAAGCCTTTTCCCAACTAGTTGGGGTCGGCTACATGAATCATGGTTTTCCACTCTGCTTGGTTTAGCGCAATATCTACTGTAACGCCACAAACTATCATATTTTTTCTCACTGTTTCTACCCAAGTAAGTTTAGGTATTCCCCTACACCTAACTCTACCCTCAATACTTATCAAATCACTCTTTTTAACGGGGGCACAATTAGATCTGTGTCACATGTCCAAACCACCTGAGACGATTCTCCCTTAACTTATCTTGGATATGAGCTACCTTTAGCATGTCGTGTATATGCTCGTTTCTAATTCTATCATTTATGGTTTTACCACACATCCATCTTAACATCCTCATCTCCGCTACACTCATTTTTTGAACATGTTGTTTCTTTGTTGCCCAACACTTTACTCCATACATCATTGATGGAGCCGTCCTATAAAATTTTCTCTTAAACTTCAAAGGTATACGTTTGTCATACAAAAACACCACTGACACTTCTTCACTTAAGCCACCCTACTTGGATCCTATATATAACATCTTCACAAATTTTTCTATCTCTTTGTATAGTCGAGCCTAAATATCGAAAATGGTCTCTCTTAAGTATCTCTTGACAAACAAGCTTCACTACTTCTTCATTTGTGTTCCGAATATCACTAAAATTACACTCCATATACTCTGTTTTAGTTCTGCTTGTTCTAAAGCTTATAGTTTCCAAAATTTCTCTTCACAATTCTAATTTAGCACTGATTCATGCCCTAGTCTCGTCCACTACGACGACGTCATCGGCAAAAAGATCAACTTGTATTCCTCGCATCAATTCATCCATAACTAAAACAAAGAGATAGGGGCTTAAAGCCGAACTTTGCTGTAGACTTCTGTAAGAGCATCCACAGTCGTTTGCTATATTTCTCAAATTCTCATATTATGAGAATAATATGCGAATCGACCTCTGCAGTCGTTTGCTATTTTGTTAAAAAATAGCAAACGAGCTACAGTCGATTCTCATATTTGAGAAGTGGGCTAGCGAATTTGAGAATATAGAAGACGATACATGATGTATCGTCTCAATATATTTAATATTTTTTATTACAATCGGACGAGACAACTTGTCTCGTCCCGTATATATATATATATATATATATATATTTTAAATAGGGTCGGACGATACAAGTTGTATCGTCCTTCCCAAAATAAATTTTTTTTTCCAATTTTTTCAACTGATCAACGGATCAGATTATTCGAAAAAAAAATCAAAAAATACCCACGGACGGGACATGTTGTCCCGTCCAGGTATTGGGGGGGGATTTAGTGGGTTTTAAGGTTAAATTAATAGTTTAGTAGGTGTTTAAATAGGATTAATAGTTTAGTAGGTGTTTAAATAGGTATTTTAATATTTAATTTATTTAATTAAGATATTTTAATAGTTAATCGGTAATTAATTAAATCTATAAAAAACAAAACGGACGAAACAAGTTGTCTCGTCCTACTCAAATTTTAGCAAAATATAGCAAACGATCACTGCAGACCTTTCGATCTATTCCATTTCTATTCGTCCCATTTTGCCAAAAAATAAGAATTGCCATTGTGGATGCTCTAATAGAAAAATCGCCGGTCTCTCATGTGGTTGTTCTAATTATGATCTTTGTCCCTTCATACATATGCTTAATTACCTCAATATACCAAGTAGTTACTCTATTATTAACGTTCATCATACTATGTCTCTAGGGACTTTATCATATATTTTTTCTAGATATATAAACGTCATGTGTAGATCTTTATTATTCTCCCTATATTTTTCAAGTCTCCTCAGTACATAAATTGCATCCATTGTTGACCTCTCAGGCATAAATCCAAACTGATTCTCAGACACTGTAGTTTCTAGTCTCAGTCTATGTTCGATCACTCTCTTCCAAATTTTCATCGTATGGCTCATTAATTTAATCCATCGGTAGTTTGAGCAACTTTGTATATCTCCTTTATTCTTATATATAGGTACTAAAAACTCTTCCTCCATTCATCAAGCATCTTCTTAGTCCTCAAAATCTCATTAAATAATCTTATTAGCCAACTCACTCCTACATCCCCAAGACACTTCCAAACTTCAATGCGTATACCATCAGGTCCTAAAGTTTTTCCTATTTTCATCCTTTCTAGAGCATTTCGAACCTCTGAGGTCCTAATTTTACGGAAAAACATATGCTCTCGACTCTCCCTCGAGTCCTCTATATTAAAGTTGCCCACAACTAACTTCTCAAAGTAATTTCGCCATCTTTCCTTAATTTCCTCATCATTTACTAAGACTCTTGAATCTTCGTTCTTAATATACCTAATTGTATCCAAAAAATTTGTTATCTTATCCCTTTGTTTAGCAAGCTTAGAGATGTTATTTTCTCATTCTTTTGTTCCTAATTTTGTGTATAAATCATCATTTTTTTTTCTTTTGCATCTCTTATCGCTTTCTTAACTCATTTTCTAACGGTCTTCTATCTCTCCAAATCCTCTTCGTTTCTACTCTTTGGCCAAATTTTGAAGGTTGATCTTTCTCTCTCACAATATTTTGGACTTCTTCTTGCCACCACCATGTTTCTTTAGTTTGTAACCCTCTACCTTTAGATTTTCCAAGTACCTTCTTTGAGATATCTCTTATGCATATAGCCATTTTAGTCAACATCATATTTCTCTCCTTCCCAATTCAATGTCGCTCCTTTAAGGACTTTATCTCTAAAAATCTCTAGTTTTTCTTCCTTCAAGTTCCACCACTTAATTCTTAGGTTCATAATCTCCTTCCTCGGACAAATGTGTTTCCCAATCTTAATCTATGTTGTGAAGTTAAACACTCTCCCGATATAACTTTACAATCTTTACATGTCAACTGATTCACCTTTCTAGTAATTAAAAAAATCAATCTGGCTTTATTTGACCCACTTTTAAAGGTTACCAAATGTTCCTCCCTCTTCCTAAAATAAGAATTTGCTAGTATAAGATCATACGAGCCGCAAAATCTAATAGAGCATCCCTACCATCGTTCTTATTTTCAAATCCATGTTCTCCATGCACTCTCTCATATCCCATGTTATCTTCTCCTATATGTCCATTGAAATCTCCATCTATAAATAATTTCCCACTTAAGGGTACTCCTTGAATTATCGCATCTATATCGTTCCAAATTTTATTTTTGGCTTGTGCATCTAATCCTACTTGGGGAGCATAAGCACTAATAATATTAATTATGTTTTTTCCTAATACAAGCTGAATTTGCATTATTCTATCTTCTTTCCTATTAACATCTACTACATCTCCTTTGAATTTCTTATCTACTAAAATTCATACTCCATTTCTATTTCTAATTTTACCTGTATGATATTAAAAAAACAAGCTGTCAGTGTTACAATAAGAATGAACAACAATGTTATTAAGAGAATAATGTGGTCTCACAATAGTCATTTTTCCTACTTTTATTTCAGAACTAAGAAGGCCTTAGCCTCCAATCTCTACAACAATTAGATGCAACTCCACTACTTCAAAGACCCATTAACCTCTCACCAGACCCTTCTATAGTCCTTCCTCACCAACCCCCCCCCCCCCCCCCCCCTCCCCTCCTTCCCACCCATCCTCCCCCCCCCCCCCCCCCCCCCACCACACACACACACACAAAGATACCGTCCTACACAAGCACAGTGATGCACAGACATGACACCGACACAGAAGAACACCTACTTTCTTACTGGATTTATGTCTTCACCTACTTTCTTGCTGGATTTATGTCTTCGACACGACACGGCTAAAAATAGAAGCCTCCAACTTCAATCAAGACTCAAAACACCCTACCAAACAAAGAAAAACTCTCCACTCACGCATTCCCACGAGCACCAAATGCACACGTACCCATTCAACAAACCCATCATCAAATCAATCCAAACCCACAAAGAACCACAAAACCCCCTTCCCATTCATCAAAATACAAAATTTAAGCCAAAAAAACTCACCATTTCACTCATTTCCATAAACACCAAATGTGCACTGAAGATTAAAGTAATTTCAGAAATTAGGAATGATACTAATACCCCACAATCTACCTCCCCAACACTTCAAAATTCAATTTTCAAGGCCAACACAGCACCATTCCACACAGGCTTTTCCACAAACACCAAATGTGCACCAAAATAATAATAATAAGTAAATAAATTTTTAAAAAAGTTACCAAGAGATGGAGTTGTTCTTGACGATGGTATCCGGCACCTTCTTGTTCAAATCCCGTAGAATCTCCTCCAACGGCCGAGTCAAAGTCGGCGCCTTATCAAACGGCACCACATAGCTCTCCGCCACCGCAGCCGATCTCCACCGGGTACGAACTCCGACGAGATGTGGGTTCCGGCGGGCGGTCCTCGGCGACGGAGGAGGTACGATAAACAAGGGTTTGCAGAGGAACGAAGCCTCGATTGCCATTACTCGTCGAGGGTTTGCGAATTAGGACAAGATCAAAAGACACAAATTTTTTATTTTATTTTTGTTGACTAATAGAAATGGACAGAACAAGCATGACTGGTGTTTAGTTATTCATTTTCAGGGGAAATAAGTTCTATACTGATGTTTGCATAGGAATGTGGATATAGTAGGGGTGTAGAAGCCGTTGGATCGAAAGAGAAAACCGGAGGCACGCTTTCAGATGCGTGTCAGATCAATTTCTGTGGTGTATACAATATGTAAATTTTCATGGTCGTGTACATTGCAAGTCATCTATATGGAAATAGCAATTTGTTGATAAGTTTAGAGCATTTGTAGTTCGTTTGCTATATATCCATAATATGCATATTTGATCAAAAACAGTGCTGTAGTCGTTGGCCAAATATACATAATATGCATAATTCGCTACAGGAGATTGTCATAAATGAGAGAGGAAATGAAAAATATGCATATATGAGAGACGGCACTTTAAGTACCGTCGCACGAAAAAAAATAAAAAAAAATAATTGTCGGACAGCACTTGAAGTACCGTCGCACAAAAAAAATGATTTTTTTAATGGTCGGCCGGCCCACCAAAAAAAATTTAATTTCGTAATTTAAAAAAAACCAAAAAGACCCCACTTCTCGGACGGTACTTCCCTCCACTTTTTGTGTTTTTTGCAATTTTTGAATTATTTTTGTAATTTTTTTTAATGTTTTTGTAATTTTTGTAATTTTTCTGTTTTTTTTATAATTTTTTTGTAATTTTTTTTTTTTTGCACTCCAAATCCGTTTTCCCCCTCCGACGGCACTTCAAGTGCCGTCGCACTTTTTTTTTTTCACTCCGACGGAGTTTCATATGCCGTCCCACCATTTTTTATTGTTTTTTATTTTTTCCCCTCTCTGATGGAACATGAAGGACCGTCCCTTATTATTTTAATATAAAAAGGTAAAAAAATAGCATTTGACAGCAAAACGATCGATTGCTATTTTCTTTTATTCATATATGCATATTTTATCCCTCAATGACTGTGGATGCTCTTACAAATCCAATTATTTTTAATGATTTATTTGAAAAACTCATAAAGACTGGATTTTTTTTTCCCCCTACTTTACAAAAATCTCAGCCTCGTCTATAGTATTGTTAATTAACTTTTAAAATTCCCAATGTCAAGGGTGAGTGGTTATACAACCACGTAAGAAATAAAGAATCAAATATAAATGTACTAACAAAGAAGAAGAAAATAACATGAAATAGAATAGACAGAAATGAACTTAATACCATGGGATTGAGTTGTCTTTGACAAAGACATCAGAGACCTTATTGTTGAGAACACGAAGGATATCCTCCAATGGCAGAGTTAGCGTAGGCACCTTGCCCAAGGGAACAATGTAACTCTCCAACCCTGACACCAATTTGGTCCTTCGGCGGTTGCAAACTTTGACGAGTAGCGGCTGCCTAAGAGTGATCGCCAATGATAGAAAGGTCATTGGATAAGCTGGTTTGGCGAGAAACGATATTTGAAGCGCCATTAGTAGTGGAGGGTCAAAGAGATGATTAGAGAGGGAAAGTAAAGCAAGGTCTACAAAGACACGAATGTCTCTGCTTAAATTGTCTTTTAGGAAACATAAATCCTATGCGAAACACGCACAGAAGTTTTTATTAAAGGACATTATGAAGGTAGTCACGAATTTCAGGTGACTACTTGAGCCGTCACGAAGGTAGTCAAGAAATTTAAAAGCTCGATTTTGAAACGTCGAACACAACGTTTTTTCCAAGCATGCATTTGTCAGGTGATGCATACAATATTTTAAGAGTTTTAGAGAGAAAGATAGATTTTTATTATTTTATAACATCCTTACTTTAAAGTGACAAAATAATACTAGCCATCATCTCGTGCCACAACTGCTCGAATAATATATATATCAGGGATAAAGATTATTTACTACCTCGAAAAATGGGTAAGACATGAGAGCATAACAAGTACATCATTTTCTCATCAAGTACTAGTATGTATAGCTCATTGTTCTCATTCTCATTTATACAAAGCAAAAAAATTTGAGGTACTGGCACATTGAATAAGAGAGCCAGTATTTATAGCATTACTGTAATTCTCATTCATACTTATCGAGTTGTTGCCACAAACACAACACAATACAACATTGCGACACAATGGAAATTGAGAGAGATCCATCGTCATTCTCAATCATACACCCATTTGAGGTATTCGCACTGTTGTCATCCTCTTTCTTACAAACATGTCACGTTGTTAATACATACACATTCTAGATATTGGGACATTCAGAGAACTAGCATTTATAACTAGCGTTCTCATTCATACAAACTCGTGTGCCAAATTGTTTATACATACAAACACAATATAACACAACATGTTGACACGATGGAAAAATGAAAGAGTGAGAAAGGTAACAGCCTGATTTTACCTTTCAGTATTTGCCATATCACCATATTAAGAAACCTGTAGCCCATTATTGTCACTATCATTCCTACAAACATATCGAGTTGTCGATATCTAGCCACACAATGGAAAATTTAGGATACTATATTGAAGAAGCCAAACAATTTCATGATTTATTATTAACATATCATAGTGTACTGATCTCTGACCAAATTCAATTGTAGGAAACAAACAGCATATCAGATACACCAAAGGAGAACAGTTGCTTAAGCCTCAACCTGACCTTACAATTTCAGTCCTGATAAAGACGGCTCTACTTTTTCCACAATGACTGAATGATGGAAAATAATGGATGCAAAATTGAACATAAACTATGAAGTGACAACCAATTAGAGAACTGCATAATGCTCTCGGAAACATTATAATTTGAGTTTTTCAAAGATGTCCAAGCATACCGTCACTTTTATTACTGCATAAGTAGAAGCAAATGGAGTGTCTTATACGGCAAAATCAACTGGAACCAACAAACTGACGGCTAAAACTTGCTGCAAAAGATCTGCTGTGCACTCTAAAACTCATGAGCTGAAATTTTGTATGAACCATATGATAGTCAAACCATATGATAGTCATCACCTTTTCAAGCACTGTAATCCTCATAAATCATCTTCAACTCTGGACTCAATGGATGCAAAAAGCAGTCAGATTAACAACAATAAAGCGTATTCCAGTTAAGAGAGATGCAGTTCATACCTTTTTTAAGTTACGCTTCCAGAAAACATCTTACCAAATACAATTAACCTTACAAAATACATAACTACAGAAAATTAAAACCCCGATCAAAAGCAACTCGAAGGCAGATTTTTTGTAAAAGAGTGGGTGAGCTGCCCAGTTCTAACACTCTTTCAAAATTTACATCGCCTTTAACCATGCCGTGCACATTAATGAAAGATATAAAGATATTTCATTAAGTTGACTGAAAACTAGTGTGCATGGATAATGGATCACATTGCGAGACAATCAATGGAAGGCATCAAACAACTGCATATACTAGTCTTCACAAAACCATGTTGCATAGGAAATTTTTTAAAAATAATAATTTTTATATTTAATAAATAATTATGGCCTATTTACAACACAATACACATAATCCTCATCTCACTACTCTATGAATACCAATATTCATAACCACTATTTTCCAGATATAGCTATCTTCAGAGTGCATAGCAGATCTTTTGCAGCAAGTTTTTTAGCTGTTTGTTTGTTGATTCCATTCGATTTTGCCGTATAATACACTCCATTTGCTTCTACTTCTGCAGTAATAGAAGCGACACCATGCTCGAATATCTTTGAAAAACTCAAATTATAATGTTTCTGTGAGCATAGCTCCTGCAATTCTCTAACTGGATTTTGCTCCATAGTTTCTGGAGTGACCATAGGCTCTAAAAGTGGCCTAATGGAATTCCATACAACTTCTTTATTGAATTTTGAATCAATGTAAATTGCACCAGTTATAGACTCGATGACATCTCCAAGCACCTGGTTTTGGACAAACAAAAAGAAACTGTACTGGGTTAATAGAGAATCAATATATGCAATATTAAGAAAAGATGATGGAAATGATTTAGAATCCAACAAAGACAACTTTATTATATAAAGCATATTGTTAGTAAAAAAGGGGGAAATTACTTCAAGGGCCAAAGCTGGATCTTGATTTATTTTTAAACCCGATGAGTTTCATCTTTAATTTTTAAATCAATTATGTTTAGACCCAATTCTCGCTTTTAATTAAATTATTTACTGAATTTAAATATTGTTTCCTTGTATTTCCTATATTACTTTCTAAAAGGAAATGAGTTATTTTTCTTCTCCAATTCTCTTTCTCACAAAATACACAGATCCAAAATCCTAAACTAAAAAGAGATGTATTCAATTAGAGTTTCATATGAGAATCAAAGTCTTAGATGAAAGAAAGAGGTAAGGGGAACGATGGTGCTAATGGAGGTACACCAAACCCTAATCCGATTCTCTTTCTCCTTGCTTTTTTGTTCATTTAGGAGGATAAATCATATTGTTTGATAAAAGTACATGAGACCCTAGTTATATACCTCCACTCCCCCTTGCCTTAATCTTTTAGTAAGACTTGATTCCCATATGAAACCGTAATTAAATAACTCTCTGTTTTTTTAGGAATTTGGATCTCTTTATTTTGTGGGTTTTTTCAACCATTGTTGATTTCCATTGAAATAAGGACGGCATTCGGACATGCCGGGCCGAGCCGAAACGCGGCGGGTTTGACCCAGGCTCGGGCTTAGGCAGGTCGGGCCAGCAATGATCGTGGGCCGGGCCAGTGGAGGAAAATAGCGGCCCGGCCCAGGCCCCAAGCCCCTAGCTTGGGGTCCGGTCCGGTCCGAGTTGGGTTTTAAATTAATTGAATTTATTAATTTAATAATAAAAAAAAAAATTTACAAAAGATGAAGCAAAAGAAAAATTGTTCACAATTGCCAAGAACATATAGATAAAAGAGATTCATAAATTAAATTGTTTTTATGAATTACAAACTCAAATTAAAAAATATATATTCTCGAAAAAAGGCTGAAATTCCAACGACAGGCCGGACCAGGTCGGGCCGGTTCAACCCGGTCCCGGGTTTTACCGGGCCGGGCCGGGCCGAATCCAGGCTTTCCTTGAATTTGGCTGAACCGGACCGGACCGTCAATTTTGACGGGTTGGCCCCCGGTTCAGCCCAATTTTGGGCGGAGCAGGCCGGGCCTAGGACCAAGCGGCCGGTCCCGGGCTAGCCCGGCCCTAATGCCACCCCTACATTGAAATGTCCTCGAGTAATATTGATTCTTCAGATTGACTGGAAAAAAATTCTTCTACATCATATGCTAGGCAGTTAAAATCGGTTTTTGAAACTAATCGGTCTAGGAGCGATTAGTAATTAATCGGTTAATCGGAAAATAATCGAGAATTAATTCGAAAAACATCGTTATATATATAATTAAAAACAGATATAACCTCATTATATAGCAACCCTAAATCCTAACATAAAACTATTATGAGATTATCAAATAGGAACATATAGTTATAGAAAAAAAAGAAAATAGTACTTAGTTTGAGCTGAGTTTGGATTCTGAATGTGGGTTGGGTTGGATATGCTGGTTGGTTCCATCAAACAAAAACAATCGGGGAGGAAGAGCAGTGCGAGCAATAAGAAGAGGTGCAGATGCGGGACGGATTAAGTATGCGATGGTACAGGGAAAGCGACGGTGGGTCGGGTTTTGGTTTGCTTGAGGAAGAAGACGAGAATCAGTTTGGGTTTGGGTTTGAAGATAATCGGTTTGGATTTGGGTTTGCATGAGGAAGAAGAGAGCGGCGATATCTCGGATTTGGATTTGCGCAAGGACTAGAAGGGGTTTGAATTTTGAATTTGGGACAGACTGAGCCCAAATAATGCAAACGATCACGAAAATTAGAGGAGATTTAATCGGTTAATCGGCCGATTAACCACTAATCGGCTGATTATTCCCGATTAAATCGCTAACTATTGAAATATTATAAATCGCTAAAAAAAATAATTGCTTAGCATCCGATTAGCAATTAATCGGGGATTAACCGGACGTAATCGGGGATTTTAACTACTTAGATCATATGAAGTTTTTCTAATTTCATTTGTTTCTTTTAAATTTTATTATTTGGTGAAGAAAAACTTCTTTTCTCTTTAGAAGAGTAATATAGGAAATGCAAGGATTTTTTTTAAATCAATAAACAAATTAATTAAAAGTGAGGTTTAGGTCTAAGCATAATCTATTTTTGGATGTAGGGGTTTATAGTATTTATGAAACTTGCTGAGTTAAAAAATAAATCAACCTTATAGCTTTGGGCCTTGAAATAAGTTTTCCTAAAAAATTGATTTTTTCCCGACAGGTCCCCGACTAATTGAAATTCCATATTAGTCACAATTAGCTAATATATTAGTCCTTCGATCAATAACAAAAATAACCAAAAGTGATCAATTTGAGACTCAAGTGCAACACTGACAATTTTGATCCATCGAACCAATTTTAGAGAAAAAAATTTAAGCGGAATGGTCTACAATAAAATAAGATTACAAGGGTAGAAAAACTATTTTGAGATAATGAGCCCCTTCCTGCTTAAGATTTTTTCAAAGTTGGTTTGATTGATTAGAATCTCCATGATTGAACAAGACACCAATGGTACAAGTGAGACACCTTCACTTTTAGAGTTGATCAAGGGACTAATACGGAATTAGCAAATTACGGGGGCTAATATGGAATTTCAATAATTGTAGGGGACCTGTGTGAAAAGTATACATAATATTTATATTGTTCAAAGTAATCCCTTTATTCCGTTAATTCTCATAGCGGTTAGAATAGAATTTGGGTGACGATACCAAGATAACAAACTAACAGTGTACAATTAACTCCAATAATCTTGTAAAACCAATTTCATATGTAAAAGAGTCAATCAGTAAATCCATTGTCTTCACTATTTTCTAATTGTAAAGTCTTCGAGACATGCACATACATTTCCAGAAACCAAATGGTAAAGAGTATTATACTGCAACAAGCAAGTTTGACGTAAGAGATATATTTAGATATACAATGTTGCTGACTTCGGTATTTGCTATATTCATTCATCATTAAAAAGTTACTGACTCCAGCATTTATGTCTTACACAGGTTCCATTATGGATATACAAGGGGAAGTGAGACAAGATGCTAACAGTGACGCCTTTACATCAATTCTTTCAGAAAGGAAAGGTGCATTCACGTTTCCCCCAAAAAGTAGATCCAAATATCGGTAAATTAGATCTACAACACGTGGAACAACAATGAAATTTAAATAGAAATACTTGATTATAATAGGTTAAATTTCAAATGTCGAGCATAAATCAAAATAAATACTATCTTAATATAAAGAAACAGATATATTTTATTCACCATTACAAAGAAGTAAAATTTTCCGGTGAAGAAGCTGCACACTATCTTAAGTAATACAGGAAATTGCCACTATTATTCAAGTAAGCATGTAATGATATTTGCATTTCTTATATGCACTGGAAGTGCGGAATGGCATAACACAATGACAGTGAAGACACTTCAGAAAACCTTTCCCTAGTTACATCAGCATAGATTTTGTGGGTTTATCATAAATATGTTAGCTTTTGCTTGACCTACATAAAGTAGTTCTCTTTTACTTGCATATGCTCTTGATAAAAAATCAACTCGTGAAATGTTATTTCAACCTCATTTTAGCTAATCAAATAAAGAATGTCTTACCTTAGGAAGAGCTGCACCTGCTTCCCACCCATGCGAAGATCCCGAAAATGATTTAGTAAAATTGCAAAGATAAAATGTCATTTGCCTGTGCAATTCTGATGATGAGTGAAGAATATGTTTGTTTAAGCCAGCTTTCACAGCTGCATGGGCATAGCAGTCATTGTTAACTGAAGCAGATCGAAGATCTGTCATCAATCCCGGGGTGAGTGCAGGATATTTATTGTTTAGATGTACAGTAATCAAATGGTCCAAAACAGCATCGCCAAGGAACTCAAGCCTCTGCAGATATACATTTAAAAAGATTAGAAATTATTCGCAAGTCGAGCAAATTTAAAACATAAAGCATGACATTTTTACTATTAGTAGTGCTAATTGTACTACACCATGCGGTCTACCTTTGTACTACGAAGCGACAAAGTTTGGGACCTACAAGCAGTTAATGATATTTTCTTTCATGGCTCCACATTCTTGTGTTAGTGCATGAAAGTAGTACACCGATCATATCGCCGATCAAGAAATGAGATTAGGTTTCCCCATCCTTTTCACAGAGATATATGTTACACATTTGAATAAACTAAAATTATTGAAAATGCAAAATTGCATTAAGAAGGAGACATATAAACAAAATTGCATTAAGAAGAAGACATATAAATGATATATTCTTCACTGAAGGATATAAAAATTTGAACAAATAAAGTATGAGCAATGCTCCACTGCAAACCATTGAAGCCGTTGTTCCGCCGTTGTTGGGAACAACGGCTTCAGACTTGGCTTCAGGCTTAATATAACTGAAGTCGTTGTTCCCAACAACGGCCTAGGTTATAACATAACGGCTTGTGTTTATAACCTAGGTCGTTGTTGGGAACAACGGCCTAGGTGGTTTTCACGCGTTTTCACAACATTTGCCTTTGCAATGGAGCATTAAGTATTGTTAGGGTTTATTTCCTCAAAGAACAAAAGTATAGTTCACGTTTATTAACTAGACCTTGTTAATAACATAGAACTTTCAAAAGTCCAGCATTACACAAACTAACAATTACTTTCCCTTACAACATAAAATCAAACCACTGCATTGTGAGTTGTAAATCAGATGGTAAGGGTTTGGGATAAAGAGAGGTCCTAGGTTTGAGGCAGACTACGTCATAGTCCTTACTCCCCAAAAATAAAATAAAAAATAATGATAATAATAATAATAATAATAATAAAATAAAATAAAATAAAAATCTAAACAAAACAAAAAACACATAGAATCAACAAATTGTGAATTTACCAAGATACATAAGAAGGTCATTTAGGCATTATAGTTGGCAAGTATAACAGAGTTTTTTCCCAACCATTACAGACAGTTTAACTCATTAAAATAAACCTTGAGTAGACAACATTTATATGGCAGAAAAGATTAATGTCCGAGAATACCTGATAGCATCCTGGAATATCTGGAAGTTGGAATGATCCATGGGTCAGTGCTTCCACTAACAAAGACGGATCAATGAATTTATAGTTTAGCAAGATCTCAAGATCTACAACATTTACATAAGTACTAGGATTTTCCAAAACTGGCCTTTCCACAGTCATTTCCTTGTGGAAATCAATCTCCATTCCGAGTGACCTCAAGAAAAGAAATGCTCCGTACTCTCCACCAGTGCTAAGGTATGCTCCGATTAATGCTTCTATAGAATCAGCAATAACTTTACCTTTAATTCTCCTAGTCCCTCTTATATAAATACCAGTTTGACTAGAAATCAAAGTTTTCTTTCTTTTGCGAATATTAAGACAGCCACCAGGAATAATCCACTGTTTGGGATCAAATTTCTCTGTGCGAATAAATCCCTGAAAATTAAATTAAAGAAAATCAGAAAGTGTGCTAAGACGTAGGTAAAGTTAAAAAATATCTAAGATACAACAAAGGGATTAAAATACAACTGATGAATGATAATTGACCATAAGTGCTTGATCATCACAAATCATGAAAAATTAATACCCATAAAGTATGATATAAACTTGAGAAAATTCCCAAGTTCTTATGTGTCCACCATATAGAAACCCTTACTGCTTTCACAACTTCTACTGAAGCTACCTTTCATAGACCCAATTTCATAAGAGATGATAATATCATTGATCGCAACCTAAAGATGCACAGTAGTATTGCAGAGTTAACACAAACTACCCACTAAATCCAATGTCTTCGTGGAGCACACAGTAATATGGAATGGATGTAAATAGAGCCAGAGTGCATAAGCATACAACTTGTATTTTAGCAATCCATAGATGAAAAGCAAACAACTGAATTTGATCAAGCTAGACTGCACTAAATAAATGAAGTCCCAAATGCATGAATTTGGAAGATAAATAAGGGATCGAGTTATATGTTAATGCCTTGTACATCCAAAGAATAAAAAGTAGATTGGTTATATTTATACAATGGCATAATTACCTTATATTTAAAGTTTTTTCTTTACCACAATACTTAAATCTTGAAAAATAAATAAAAATAGAGTTTCCAGTGCAAATAATAATACTATTATTAATAACTAAAACCAATCAGGCAAATTTTCATTTTGACAAATTCCACATGTTGCTTTCTTGCCTTGTATGGAGTTCTACTTATGGCAGAACTAGGAAATGACAAAAAGAGGATCATATGGAGGGACCGGCTCTTAACAATTTAGGTTAAAAAAATTAGAATTTATGTTTTAATAGAGTATTTTCGATATTTCTGCAAGGGCCCAGGCCCCTCCAGGAAGCCCTTTGGTTCCACCCTTGGGATACTGGTTATTATATATAGCCTCTTCATCGACTACAAACATACACACGACTACAAACATACACACCATTCTTCTCTTCTCTGAATACCTTATCTTTGTATATATTAATGACCCTACCGATAGACCAAAACTCCGTAGTTAGAATAAGGATGAGGATTTTAATATTTATATTCTAACACGCCCTCGCAGGTTGAGGACCATCTTTTTGGGCCAAGACCTTGACTATACGCAGCGGTATTTTTTTTAATCCGCACTCGGTCCTGGTTGCTCTAATACCATGTGAAAGTCTTTGCCACTAAGCAAAAAGCTAAAACTTCGAAGTTGTAGCTTAGTGGCAGAGACTTTCACATGGTATCAGTGCAACTGAGGTTCGAATCCCACCCATGCACAGATAAACTAAACTCACGTGCTACTAAATGTGTATTTTATTGAGTATTTGCGTTTTTCAAAAGAATCTTTGCTATTACCCTTCACGGGAAAAAATTACCCCCGCTGATGTTTTATTTTTTGAACATAAACCTTTTTTTGAACATATTTTTCTTCACACAATCCTGATTTACCACGGGCTGCTATAGAGTATTGATTTTCCACCACATCCACCACCAACAACAACACCATTTCAGGTTTATGTAACAAGACGAAAGGCTCGTACAGACTCAACCATCCAAGCGGTACCCTATGTTGTTCCACCAGTGTCAACCACTTATGTCGTAATATCTCTAACACAGATGATTTACCTATTGATCAACACAAGGCTAAGCGTTCTTATGCTCACTATCCTATTGCAAAGTTTGTTTCTTCATCTAAACTGTCCAAATCCTTTCGTGCTTTTACCTCTTCTTTGGATTATATTTCTATTCCTAACAATGTTCCGAAAGTACTTAAGCACCATGGTTGGGCAGCAGCCGTGAAAGAGAAAATGCAGGCTCTTCAGCAGAATGGTACTTGACAGTTGGTTCGCCTCCCTGTGGGTGGTAAGACAATTGGCTATAAATGAATATTCACCATCAAACATAATCCTGATGACATAGTTGACCGACTCAAAGCTCGAGTATCGCTAAAGGTTATACACAAAAATTTGGGGTCGACTATGCAGAAACTTTTTATCCAGTTGCGAAGCTCACTTTTGTTCGTGTTCTTATCTCTATTGCATCAAATTGTTCTTAGCTCCTTCATCAGCTTGATGTTAAAGATGCATTTCTCAATGGAGACTTGAAAGAGGTGGTGTATACACATCAACCTCTTGTTTTGAGCGACGGAGATAATCTTGTATGTTCGCTCAAAAAGTCTCTTTATGGCCTCAAACATTCTCCATGACCTTGGTTTGAAAAGTTCGCCAGAGTTGTGTGCTCTTATGGGTTCTCAAGAAGTAAATGCAGATCATTCTCTCTTCACAAAGAAAGAAAGCAAAGACATTGTCATTTTGTTAGTCTATATTGATGATATCATTATCACAAGCAGTGATTCGCAAGGTATTGTAGATATCAAACAACAATTAGCTCAAACCTTTTAAACAAAGAACCTTGGTCCGCTTCGATATTTCCTTGGCATTGAGGTTGCACGCACAAAAGATATCGTTCTTTCCCAAAAGAATTATCCTTGATATTCGTACCGAAACAGGAATGTAGAGATATCGCCCCAGTGACACCTATGGATCCCAATATTAAGTCGTCATTCTCCAATGATGCATTGTTCTATGATCCAGGACAATATCACAGATTGATTGACAAACTCATATATCTCTCGGTGACTAGGCCAAATATTCCCTTTGCAGTTAGTCGAGTCGACCAGTTTATACAGCGACAGACCATTACTCATTGGAAAGCAGGGGTTCACATTTTTCGCTACCTTAAGAAAGCCCCAGGGCAAGGGCTTCTCTTCTGGCCTGGTGATTCTCTTTCTTTACGAGGATATCTGATGCAGACTGGGCAGGATGAGTTGATGTTAGGCGCTCAACTAGTCAATATTTTGTATTATTTGGAGGAAATCTTATATCTTGAAAAGAAACAACTCGTGGTAGTCAAATCAAGTGCAAAGTCTGAATACCGAGTCATTGGGCATTTGGTTTTTGAAGTTTTATGGCTCAAATCTCTTCTTCGAGACTTGGCAAGTCCAGTGTTATCTACAGCTCCTCTCTATTGTGACAACAAAGCTGCTATACATATTTCTGAAAATCCGGTGTTTCATGATCGCACAATATATATCGAAGTTGAATGCCACTTCGTTCGAGATGAGTAGGAGAAGAAATTTATATCATTTTTATCTGTCCGGTCCGGTGAACAACTTGCTGATATCCTAATTAATACACTACCTCCTAAGCTTTTTCAAACTTTCTTGCGCAAGCTTGGCTTCGACAATATCTACGCACCAGCTTGAGGGGGAGTGTTAAAGTAATCTTAATTTAGTCCCACATCTTAAGTAGATTTATATTACTTTATGTATTCTCCTATATATAGGAACCAATGTATTCAGCTATAAGCATCCAATAAAGTATTTTGTGTTCCATACTACTTCATTTTCTGCATTCCATATGTTCTTTATTTTGGGCCTATGAAGTCGAAATTGTTTAGATTCTAAAGTTATGCTCCACTCTTTTGAGACCATAATCATCATCCCATTTTTATGACCTCATTTTTTAATATGACTATCCATAAATAAAACACAATTAGGGGGGAAATGATGTCCCTTGCAATCCAACAAGGGTTAGACATTGGGGTGGCAATTGGCCCAAGGCCATCACGAGATCGATGGGTCCAACCAGCTTTGGTGAAAGCTTGGGTCGACATGGTGTTTTTTTATCAGGTTTGGGTTTACTTTTTGGGCCCATTTATTAAATGGGCCAAGTATGGGCTTGAAATATTAAGCCAGATTGGCCCGCATACACAGTATTAGATTTTTTTTAATCTATAAACCTAATCATTTTTCTTTTGAGTTGTCAATTAGATTCAATCTTAAACCAATATTCAGTACAACTACTTCCAATAGTCGCTTCTCCTTCTCAACGACATTCTTCCCTTTTCAATGCCAATTAAATCATGGAACCAATCATCATTTTGTACACCACTTTAAATTGTTTCTTAACTTCTTAACTCTAATTGGTTTCTTAAACCAAACTGACTGGAATAAAAAAATTTGTCACCTCCCTGTTTTGATGCCACTGATTTACATAATAATGTGTCATCCAATCAGGTCTGATATTGGACGAACACGATATCTGGGTTTGGACTTATAAAATCAGTCTGATCAATAAATGGGTCAAGCTTGGACTCATAAAATTTAAAGGGGACCCAGACCCGGATTTACATGAGTCCTACCCATGTCTGGCCCATTGCCACTAGACACATTTATTTTCTACAGCCCACCATATTTACTAGCTTAAATACACGAGCAAAGCACATGGATACAAAATTGTGTCATCATAAAAACTGTGTTAGTATAAAGAAGAGACAATTAGACCTCTGTTAATGAAAGAAGAGTTCTTGAGAATATTAAAAGCATTGAGCATTCCAAACCTCATGGAAATCTTTAGAAAAGAGAGTTTCGTTTGAAATCAATCCCCATGATGTAATAAAAATCCGATTTGGTACAATGACTAGTAGATGGCTAGCTTCACGTCCACATGCCCACAAATTGTAGTTATAATAGTAAATGTAGGTAATCATTTTTGGTTCTGATATTCTCAGTTGACCAATAGATTATATATTCTCAGTTGACCAAACTCTTTCACATCAAATTCATGCCTTTGCCTATCTATTATATGAATCTTGCATTTGAAGTATATACCGGGAAGTATATACTGGCATTGTTAAAAGAATAGAAATTGATTTCTGTACCGAGGCGAAATGAGATTACTTATCCAATGAATAACTAAATAATATGGGTAAATAGCTATAACAATAACAGATGATATTACAGAAAGGGTAACCTCACATTTATACTAGACAATACCATACAATTATAATTCTACAATAACATCTAACCTAAAGATATGTTAAGAAATGTAGAGAAATTTGTTTTTATAAATGACAGATATTTATATATAATAGCAAAGCTATAATATATATAGTAGATGAAAAGACCATACTTGTAGAACTCAGATATAAATAACTTTGAAGAAAAAGGTTGAAATAGCGTAAAATTGTTATATACCTCGAAAGAAAAAGGTTAAAGAATACTGTTAGATTGTTATAAAATTTGGAAAAAAAAAGGTCAAAGAAATACTGTAAGATTGTGGATACAGCCCAGTCGACATAAAGATGCATTTGAGATGAGCTTTTCCCTCTTTGCTGATAGAATACCCTGGTGATGATGTGCATGGGATTTAAATACATGTTGACTTGTTGCATATTTAAGGAAAGAGTCTCCAAGTGTTTCCAACAATTCCAAAGAAAATTCCTCTATGCATTTCTTGGTGGTAATTGCTTCCAGTATCTGTACAGAAATATGAAGCATCTGTCATCTGAATTCTGAATTTTGTGTACACAAAAAGGTTTTTCAATAAGAAACAGTGTTCAGCAATAATGACACTTAAAAGGATTTAAGCCAACCCAATTATGGAATAACAAAAAAAAACAGATTTGTAAAAAAAATACTATTTGTAGGAAACAGTGTTCAGCAATATTAAGACCACAGGAGCAGGAATACCTTGATAACCGGAACTTGTTCATTTTGCATGCTGTGATCCGATAGAATTGTCCTTAACTTGCTAGCAAGTAGCAGACACTCAACACGATGCATAATAGTTGGGAGGAATGAATACGTGTACAGAATGCTCATCGAGATTGGGGAGGAAATGACTTTGCACAGTTCCGGAGGCAATTCAACAAAAGCATTTCCGGATTCTAAGAACAGAAGATAATAATATTAAGCATAAATAGAAAAGCAAAGCAACTACAGCACAAAACAAGATAAGGGTAAGGAAATAATGATGTATGCACATTAAACATAATTCTCACTTCAACAACTTAGAAGCAGTTCATTTGATGCTGGAAAATGAAGAATATAATAAAGCGTGGAGTGTTTTCATTACACAAACATTTACAGCAGGTTCTTTTCAGCAAAATTGTATGGTACTTAAAAAGTCAAATAAAAATGAAAATAAAATATTTTAACAAAACAAAATATTCATCCAAACCTTTTTCCTTCCGAAAATTTTGTCTAGAGAGAAAGTTATGCACAGTAAAAAGGTGTCTCCCAGCAAGTAGGGGTTCATTTTCCCATTTCAAGTCTACACCATGCCTGTTGAATATTTAAAGAACCGAGTGTCAAAAGTAGGAATTAACTCACACAAAACAAACTAAAAAACATAACTGCTAACAAAAGGAATTACTATACCTAGCCTTGAAATATTCCTTGTATGAAAGATGCTTTCCTTCCTTCAACTTCAATATTGAATTTCCAGTCATAGTATCTAAGATTCTATTAATGCAGTAAAATTTTCCTGTATGTGGTGTATAAACAACTGAATTTTGAAGCATACAGCGACATGCTGTACCTTCAATAGTATGCACCCAGCCAGCTACACCACTTGAACAGAGCTGGCGCTTGTGACGCCAGCTTTTAAGCTTATCAAAAGGGAAACCAACGGACTCAATTGAATCCCAATCAACTGACCCTCCGAATGAAGGTAGAAGGAGGTAGGCAGCATCTATAGAAGACTGTTCTGTAGAAAGACTATCAACTGCGCTCTTATATTCAACAATATTATTTTGAATGAGCAAATTGAGAATAATGATCTGAAACCTCCTAGCAGTTAAAACCTGAAAAGGGAGAGCAATAATGCCGGCAACAGTACAATTGTTCATCACATTATTATTATTATTATTATTATTAATACCAGCCCTCCTCTACCTGTAGGGACTCCTGAAGGTCAAAGAGGGAGGGATGAAATATTCAAAACAACTTATTTGCCACATTCCATTTCATAAGATACAGAAGTAATTAATAAATAGATGAAATGACAAACCTGCTCACGAGTGAGATGAACACGACCAACATATTTTAACCGAACAGTTACAGATCCCTTATTAGCTTCTAAGCTAAAGGAGTGCGGTAATGAATCAGCTCCAAGATCAGTTTTCAAAGCAAGAATGATGTCACTAAATGTCATGTCTGAAGTAAAGTCCTGATCTAAAGAAATCTTATAGCAATAATACAAGCCAAGACAAGAAAATGCGGACCAAGAATCGACGAGTTCCTCGGGATAATAATCAACTTGCTCGTCATTATATGACTCGTAAACTGTAGAGAAAAATGAAAAAAATACCATTAATTCTCCTTATTAGAATTATGAAATAATTTAGTTCCCAAAACATCCAGATACAATAGAGATGGATGTAAAACCATTTATACAAGGCCAGAAAACTAAGCCATCTAATTACACACACACACACAGGTCCACTGGATTCCACTCGAAGGAATGGCTCGATTAATCTCAACATCAACTAAAACCCAAGGCTGTACCCAAAACAAACCCAAAGACTGAACCCAAACCTTAATCCTTTTTCAAATCTCAATCTTAAAACCAAAATTTTGTTTCTATGGTCCATGCATGTATTTCTCCCTAAATCACTCCTATTCACCTTAATCAAATTCACCTTCTCATCTAACAGTATTTCTCCATCAATCAATCGATCATCGTATACATGTATCAATTTGAGAAAATTACAACAAATAATAATCACAAAGTACTTCAGATAGCACCATTAATTATGAATTTATGATTATGATGTCATAAGTCATAAGTCATGTGTTAAACACGTATAATATACGTGTAGTAGGTTGCATGCTATTTAATAAAGTTTTAGTTTTAGTCTCACATTGAGTAGAACTCCTTATTCTTTTCTTTGTACTTGTATATATATTTGGTTCAATCAATGCCTCAATAATATCACATTATTCTCTCAAATAACTCGGAATTTAACATAGTATCAGAGCAAAATTAATCCTCTCAACTACATCCCTAATTCCTTCCCTAAATTAATATTCAACAAACCATAATTTTGTCTCTCCAAGCCTTCGAGCAGATCCGTTTTGCCCAATGTTGCCGATCCACTCTGGCTCTGCCCAACACCATCGATCATCCTACCACCTCATATGATCCTCTCCAAATCTAACAAATTCCTCGCCTTGTTTGCAGCACAATACTTTCTGCTCCCTCTAATCTCCACCACTAAACCAAACCACCATTACCAAACACCAAACAAACCAGTCACCAACGATAACCCTTTTCTCCGCCACACCAAATCATCCTACCAACCATTTTTCTCCTATGACTTTTAAATTGTTTATTGGAAATTTTAGTCAGAACCCTCCTTTTGACTAGAATTCATTGGCTGGAACAAGAAAACTACAAGAACCAATTATCTTGCATTGGAAAAGTTTGGCTAGCCTGCTATTTGGCTACATAATTTTTGCTTGAAGTCCAAATTGCATTCCTCAAGCACCATGACTTTCACTTGCACACCATGACTTTCACTGATACTCGGTATACATCTCAATGCCTGCGACCTCCTCCACTACACCCTACAACGGTCCACTAGTCCTCCTCCCTAGTGTGTGATCACCATCAGATGTGGGGTCATGCCCTGCCCAGTGTCGTACTTTATGGCGCTCTCAACATACTCCTATCCCACAACAAGCCACCATTACTGAAGCAATTCCTCAAATGAATACGATTTCTGGTCCATCCCTTGACCATTCTCAGTTGCAAAAGATTCTACAATCACTACAATTGACGGGCATTTCTTTACTACTCATTCAGGTAATGTCTCCACCTCATGGATAGCACCGTTATTGGGTCGGGTCAGGTAGTGAGATACCCGGACCCTACCCTATGGCAACGGGTCCGAGTATATTCATTTTTACAACGTCCGGTTCGGGTCCGATCGGTTCCGGGGAACCAAATGGGTCCAAAAATACATGACAATAATTTATTTTCCAATTGTTACTAAAGATTTCAATATTCAAATTCATAACATATTTTTGTTCTCTAGATGATTACATGAATTAGCTACATAGGGAAAGTGAAAGTAAAATTAATTAATATGTAAATAAATGTAGATAAGTTGATTTTACAACACAGAGTATGAGATGCACATTGGGAGTAAAAGAAAAGATTGCACTCTCTATTCAGTTATATTAACATATTAAACATTATTTTCTATCAACACATACAACTATCATGTTCTAATATACTAAAATTTTAAATATTTATCAACCACCGGATCCACAGGTAAGGACCAAAATCATCAGACCCTAATGCTACCCATCTAGGATCGAATCAGTTCCTATCCAATGCCATGCCGGGTCCGTGTCACGGGTAATTGTGATAGTGTCACTCATGGATATTAGATTCTAGTGCTACTAATCACTTGACATCTACTGTCACACCTAATTCAAGCAAAATCATTACCGCCCACGTTTACCATTCGTACTGCTGATGGTACACATGCACATGATTTCTACTGGTCATCTCCTTCATTCTCCTTGTTTTTATGAGCCTAATATTCATCTTGTTCCGAACATTGCCTTAGCATATCAGCTGTATCTCAATTGACTGATATGAATTACACAGTTACCTTTGATTCTTCTTGTGTTGTGCAAAATCCACATACAGGGATGCAGGTTGAAATCGGGTACAGGAAAGTCGTTTTTTATTATATGGATAAGCTCTCTTTACCAGTACTACAACTGTTGATATGCGTCTTGTCACCACTCCACCTTCTCTTTGTGACGTTTTGCATCGTCGTCTAGGTCATTTATCTTTTCCTCATCTACGTTTTCTTTCTAGTAGTGGTTCTTTAGGGGATCTTTCTACCAACTCTTTGTCACCTTGTATTCATTATAAATTGGCAAAGCAAATTGCCTCCCCTTTTCCTTCTAATGAGCATATTTCATCCTCACCATTTGAACATATTCATTCTGATGTTTGGGGACATTCTCCTTATTTATCTCGTGGTGGAAATAGATATTAGGTGATTTTCATAGATGTTTTTTCTCGTTTCACTTGGATCTACTTTCTCGAGCTAAAATCTGAGGTCTAATGATTGCTATGTCAATTGTAGCACTATGGTTAATACCCAATTTTCCTCCACTCTTAAAATCTTCTGCTCTGTCATCGCCACATTCTTGAAACTACTAGATCCTTACTTCTATATGCCTATGTTACTATCCAATTTTGGGCTAAGAATGTTCTCACTAGGGTCTACATTCCCAATCATATTCCATCTTTCATTCTTTAAGGTCTTACTCCCTATCAAAGGCCACCTAACTACACTAATATGCAAGTATTTAGTTGTACATGCTTTCGATATTTTAAATGGACGTGAAGAAAAATGCTTTCCGTATTCAAGAAAATTTGCATGATACCTCCACCTGGTCTTTCCATCCCACAAATAATGCATGTCGATTTCGTCGTGCTCTCTACGGCCTCAAGCAAGCTCCTTGGGCTTGGTTTGCACGTTTCACTCGGGTTGTTAAAACTGCTGTTTTTTTTGCCAGTGCACTACTTCAAATGGGGGTCGCACTATTCTTCTATATGTGGATGATATAATTATTACTGGTGATAACCAAGATTACATTGCTCGTATACAACTTCACCTACATAATCGGTTTGACATGAAGAATCTTGACCCACTTGATTACTTTCTTGGTCTTGAGGTTGATTATTCTGACTGTGGATATTCTTTATCACATCGCAAGTTTACTGCTAAGATTCTTAGTCTTGCCGATGTGGCTGGTTTTCGCACTTTTCCTACTCCGTTTGAGTTGAATGTCAAGTTGCGACCTGATGATGGTGATTCATTACCTAATCCCACTCACTATCGAGAGCTTATTGGGATGCCTGTCTATCTCTCTATCAGTCGACGAGATACTTCACACACAGTTCATATCGTAGGCCACTTTGTCTCTGTGTCTACGGCCATAGACTGTTACTCTTCTTCGCATACTTCGATACCTCCTTGACACTACCACCAGGTCATTGTCAGTGTCCTAAAAATTCCCCTAGGTGGCTACCTAGAAGCTAGGCCGTCCCCAGCCAACTCACCTAGGGCATGGACCTTTTAAAAAAATCGGTTTGGCTGCCTAGGCGGGTGTTGGTGGATTTTTTTTGTGTTAAGTGAATCGGTTCACTTAAATTCCCACATTCTCAAAACCCCCGACCCTATGCTTCTCCCTCCCTCTCTTTCTCTCTATTTTCCTAAAAAACCAAAATCCTTAAATCATAAATCCCCCAAATTGTTCATGCTTTTCCGAAATCGTCAACATCAAAAATTGACCACCCCTCTCATTAGAATCTTGATAGTGGGCAATACGCAAAACGAGAGTTGTACCATTGAGCTAATTCTCATTTATGATTTGAGTTATTATTATTATTATTATTATTATTATTATTATTATTATTATTATTATATATATATATATATATATATATATATATATATATATATTGTATTATATGCAATATTATATTCCCATATAAATATATTAAAAATATATGAATAAAACACCTAGCGCCTAGCCGCCTAGACCCCGCTAACCAGGTCGAGGCGTTAGGTCCCTCATTGGCCGCCCGACAACCACCTAGCGACTTTTAGAAAACTGGTCATTGTTATTCTCCTCTGCATCGTGGCACTACCACCAGGTCATTGTTCTTCTCCTCTGCATCCTCCTTTCTTCTTCGAGCGTACAGTGATGCTAATTGGGCCGGGGATGTTGATGATCGACGTTCCACCACTAGATATTGTGTCTTTCTCGGTGACTGTGATTTCTTGTGGATATTGTGTCTTTCTCGGTGACTCTGATTTTTTGGAAGTCAAAGAAACATGATGTTTCCCGCTCCAAAACTGAGTCCGAGTATCGTGTTATGGGTTCGACTACTGCTGAGATTTTTTGGCTACGACGCTTGCTTGCAAACGTGTTCAATTCTCTGACTCTACTCCTATGCACTGCGACAACACTAGTGCTATTCAAATTGCTATCAATCTTGTTTTTTATGAATGGACGAAGCATATTGAGGTTGACTATCATTTTACTTGACAAGAATATGACAAGAAGACCATTTTCTTGCCATATACATCCACAAGCCTTCAGATTGCAGATTTATTCACTAAAGCTCATATGGTTAGTTGTCATCTATTTCTTTTAGACAGACTCTCGTTGCTTGATCCATTGTGAGTTTGAAAGGGATGTTAAACACACATATTATACGTGTAGCAGGTTGAATGTTATTTAGTATTGTTTTAGTTTTAGTACGACACGGAGTAGAACTCATCATTCTTTTTTTTGTACTTATATATATTTGGTTCAATGCCTCAATAATATCTCATTCGCCTAAATACCTCTGAATCTAACAATAAGGTGGTTTAAAAGCCTATTCTTCATAGGGGTGAGAAAAAAATTGTTCAAACTGCTCAACCGACCTAAACCAACCACAACCAGCTGAAACGGTGCAGGTCCGCCGTGCAATGAGTCAGATCTCGGTTTAGGATGTTATAGAAATAGTGGTTTGGGTTGAGTTCTGATTTGTATAAGTTAGATCAGGTCGGGCCGGGTCAATTAACTCAACCATCCATTTCACAAGTATGGATTTTTGTATACAACAACAACAACAAAGCCTACTTCCCAACTAGTTGGGGTCGACTACATGAATTCTGATTTTTCATTCTGTTCGGTTTAACGCAATATCTTCTATAAGGCCACAAGCAATCATATACTTTCTCACCGTTTCCATCCAAGAAAATTTAGGTCTTCTCCTACCCTTAGCTCTACCCTCAATACTTATCAAAACACTCTTTCTAATAGGGGCAATACTAGGTCTACGTGTGATATGTCCAAACCACCTGAGTCAATTCTCTCTTAACATATCTTGGATAGGAGCTACTTTTAGCATGTCTCGTATATGCTCGTTTCTAATTATATCATTCCTGGTTTTACCACACATCCATCATAGCATCCTCATCTCCGCTACACTCATTTTTTGACATGTTTCTTTGTTGTCCAACACTCTACTCCATAGATCATTGATGATCTAACAGTCATCCTATAAAAATTTTCCTTCAACTTCAAATGAATACGTTTGTCACATAAAACACCACTGGCACTTCTCCACTTAAGTCACCCTGCTTAGATCCTATGTATAACATCCTCACAAATTTCTCCATCTCTTTGTATAATCGAGCCCAAATATCGGAAACGGTCTCTCTTAGGTATCTCTTGACCATCAAGCTTCACTACTTTCTCAGTTGTATTCCGAATATCACTAACAGTATACTCCATATACTTTATTAGCCTCTAGCTACCAAAATTTCTCTCAACAATTCTAATTTAGCATCGACTCCTGCTCTAGTCTCGTCTACTAAAATGACATCATCGACAAAAAGCATACACCAAGATACCTCATCTTGTATTCTGCGCGTCAATTCATCCATAACCAAAGCAAAGAGGTAACCTTGGTATAAACTTACTGTAATAGAAAAATCACTGGTCTCTCATGTGGTTGTTCTAATTGTGGTCTTTATTCCTTCATATATATCCTTAATTATCTCAATATACCGAAACTCATTTACTTGCTCAAGGGACAAACTTTATTTGGAACATTTGAAATCCAATTGACACAAATTCAAATTCATAAAATACGTCAATTGAGGGGGGGGGGGTTGAAAACAAAAAAAGAAATGCGGAATTTTATGTCCCACTTCAATAACTCCTCCGATTCGGTATTGTCAGTAATGACTTTCAGCAAACGAAAAAAAGTAGAACTTTTTACTTGAATTATGAATTGGATTATTTAACATAGGTCTTCTAAACCTTTGGTATAAGTTCAAATCCTATTGGACGCAATTTTTTTCCATCTATTTTTGAATTATTCGAATCAGAAAGAGTTATCAATGAGAACTCTAGTACTAAGAAGAGAAATGGATTTATAAATTTATGCCTGTTCCTCAAGTAGAAACAGTTCACTCCTGGTCCCTGCAGAAAGGAAAAAGAATTTCACGTTCTTCCTTTCTGGAAGGGAGGATTAGGGAAATCCTATTGATTGCTGCTTTCTCCATACCTCCAGGAAAAGCATGAAAAAAAGGCTCGAATGGTACGATCCCTCCGTCACCCCAGAATGAAAGGGGTGATAGTTACTCTTTTATTATTTAACGTCCACCATACTGTCGCTACGGTCTTTATCATATGCTTTTTCTAAATCTATAAACATCATATGTAGATCTTTCTTATTCTCCTTATATTTTTATATATCGAATATAAAATACACAAGTCTACTTCTCCTCCCACTCTTAAATTATAAATGGGCTTGCATCTATAACCCAATATCCTAATTAAACATTAGGAATACCAAACAAAATCTACTAAAAATTAGGAACACATTTGGTAACTCTTTCTATCAATCTTCTATTTCCCAACATTTCATAGAAAATTCAAAAACCCTAACCCTGTTTCCAAAAATTAATAACCCTATGGCCTCCTTCCACATTGATGCGCTGCCACTCCATTGTGCTTGCTCCACCATTGTGCTTGCTCAGCTGCGCTACCTCCGGGCTCCGGCCAACTCCCCCTATGCTACTAAATGAGGTATGGTCCGTCTCTCTCCCCCTCTGACTCTCTCTTGAACACTCCTCTCTGTCTCCAAGCCAAAAATTAATTGGTAAAACCGAACCAAACCTGAAGTAAACAGGTTTGGTTTGGCTACGGTTGAGGATCCAATCAGGCCGGTTTTGGCCGGTTTAGAAACCCAATTCGGTCAGGTTCGGTTTGAAAACTTTGGTCGGTTCGGGGGTTAAACCGAACCTTGCTCACCCCTAATTCTTCATGCATGATGCAGTCCAAAATTTCCAATTTCTACAAAACTGTTCATCTTGCAACAATTAGGGTAAAAAAGCCTCCAAACCATTAGGTAATTTACACATTCTACAGAATAAAAATAAAATGAATGCTGATCATCTTAAGTGTTCCCCACGTAAGCCTACTACTATACAAGGTAAATGTGAGGGTCATTTTTCGTGTGTGCAGACAAGTCTAGAACTGCTTTAAGATAAGAACTTTTCAAACTACATAAATCAGCCACCATAAACCTAGAAAAAGTACTAACCACTGTCTTGAGCATCATCCTCAATCTCAATATCAAATATTGGTAGAAGCAAATCAGAAAGGACACCAATATGATGAAGCTTCTTTATTGCTTCAAGACATGCAATCTGTTTCAGCTTGTCAGATCTTCCTTCCACAACAATAGTTTGTATAGGGCAACTTTTTGGTAGATGCAGTATGCAAGTGTTTGATTCTTTGTTAATAATAAAACGAGGAGCTGGCTTAAAAAACCTACAAAAAGGAATACAAACAGGGCTAGTAAGAAACAAAAAAAGCAGTTTCAGCCGTTACAGGAAGTAAACAATATTAAAGTAACCTACCCATCTGAGGGAAGCCGAGAACAATAGAAGTAGATCAGAGAAACACTGGAACTCAAACTAACTTTCGCTCCTGTTGTCCCAACACAGTAAAATTCCTCATCATACATTTCATTTTTAAGAGGTTTACAAGGAATAGATCCTTGTTTCAAAGATTCCTCTCTCATAACACTACCACTGTTAAGATAGTTTGCGACCTTTCCCAGCGTTATTGAGTCGCCACTGGAAATAGCAGAAGAGAAGAATAAACAAAATTCCACCCCAACAAAAAAAAGGCAATGACAAGATGCAATTCGAACTGTCGAAATAGCATATTCAATACAATATCCATATTAACAGTAAGACATTCATTAAACATCCTAATCATCCAAGTATTTTGTCAGCGTGCAGCATGAATCTTTGTTGACATGCTCCAAAAAAGAGAACTGTCAACATTCTACACTAAGTTGGTATGTCAGTTTTAGTTGATGAAAGAGCCAAGACAGATTGTACAAAGAAGATACATGATGAATCACATCATCATCTAAAGTTATAAAACCAGTTGATGGCGACCCTCTCACGGAAATTTTCATAAAATTTTACAAGTAGCTGTTGGGGCTTTAAATGGTGTCAAATCCCTTGTAAGATAATTACGAACATTGGAAATATTTGCAGTAAATCCTAGAGGTTTGTGAGTATCCTCTTAAGCAAAGCAATTAAACCTCATGTGATATGTGGGACTTTAGGAAAGCAACTAGCATACAAAACTGCCCAAGAAGAGGGTCTACTTGTTAGGATTATGGCTTCAAATACACGTAAGCACGGAGTACTTGAATTTGGAGAAGACGATGAGAAGATGAAGACAGCAATAGAAGACAGTAGCAAGTAGAAGAATGAAACTGGAGGGGTTGCGGTCGATCGACCGACCGGGAGTGCGGTCGACCGGTCCTGACTAAAAGGAGTTCTTCGAGTGTACATGGTTCAACAGAGTAGGGGGCGGTCGACCGTGCAGTCAACCGGTCATGTCTCGAGTGTGGATTTAACACGTTGCGGTCGACCGACCCAAAGTGCGGTCGACCGACATCGGCGTTCTGTTATTTGGGCTTTTAGGCTTTGGGTACAATAAGCTGTATTTGTATTTATCTTTTAGAGTTTAGTTGAGGGCTATATAAGTGGTTGTAGACTCTAGGGTTTGTATCACTGATTAGAGAGAATTGGTGAGTCATTATCATTGTTGAACTTCAAGAAGGAATTGTGCCTAGTTTCAAAAGTGACAGAGAGAGATTGAGAGTTGTAATCTTTTTGTAATCTTTGTATTTCTTGAGGGAATAAGAAGTATTGGTTATCTCTGCATATTGATGGTGTTCTTGTGAAATCTTGCATTATCGTGGTGGCTTATTCTTGGTTCATCTAGTTCTTTGGAAGCTTTTATTGCTTGTGGAGTGTGAGTTCCTCTATTAGCACTACGAGTTGTGGTAGATTCTGCAACAAGTGGTATCAGCGCACTAGGTTCGAGATGGCCGACAGCAAGTCGAAGATCGAGAGGTTTGATGGGAGTAACTTCGCAATGTGGAGGATTCAAATGATAGCATATCTTTATCAGAAAGATCTAGATGGTCCGTTGTTTGATGAGATGCCGAAAGGTGGAGACAAGGATGCGAAGATCGTAGCGGAGTGGAATCGTTTGGATCATAAGGCGTTAGGACAGATTCAATTGGAACTGAGTAGGAAGACGTTATTTCATATCTCAAAGGCAAAAACCACAAAAAAGACTGAAGATTCTCCCAAATATGTATGAGAAACTGTCAGCATCTAATCAAATTCTTCATGTGAAGAAATTAGTTATTATGAAGTTGAGGGTAGAGGGTTCATTAGCAGAACATGTGAACAATTACTGTATGCTTTACAACCAAATGGAAGCTGCAAGTTTGAAGTTTTCAGAGAGGGAATAGTCATTGTTACTTTTATCTACTTTGCCTGATAGTTATAGAACAGTGGAACAAACTATTACAGACACTGACAAATTCGACGACTCTACAGGATGTGATGAATAACATTCTAAACGAGGTGAGAAAATGAAACAAAAATTTTTCATCATCATCTCTACAGATTCCGCAATGTCAGCTGAGAAAAAACGTGGAAGATCTAAAAGCGGTCTAAGATGAAAGTATCAGAGTAGTTCATCTAAGAGTGGGTCTGATGACAACAATGGAGGACATGGACCTGAGTGTTAATATTATCACAAGGGGGATCACATGATGCACAGTTGTAAGGCCTATATGAAGAAAACCAAAGGAAGACAATGTGGTGTCCGATAAAATTAAAGAGTTGTGCTTATCTGCTATGGAGGAGTTGAGCACGTGAGGTTGGTGCATTGATTCGAAAGCTTCTTTTCATTACACTCCGAGGAGAGATATTTGATGACTACAAGGAGAGTTCTTTTGGAGATGTGATCGTGGAAAATGGTCACAGATGTCCTATACGATGGATTGATACAATACGCGTGAAAGTCAATGATAATCAGAGTGTTGTCTTGGGAAGACATGTTCCAGACTTCAAGAAAAATTTCATCTCGATTGAAATGTTAAACAAAGAGGGTATGTCTACTACAGTTGGTAGTGGAAAATGGCGTATAGTTACAGGTTCAAGGATGATTGCAAAAGAAAAGCGAGAGGAAAGACGATATTTACTTAGAGACGTGAGGGGCGTTTCTCCTTTAGTTGACTCTCAGGTGGAATTTAGTAGGTTGTGTGGGGTGCAACCGAGTTTTTTCAGTTGTGGATTGGAGGTTACTAATTTAGTAGGAGCTGCTGGCTATGAAAGTGATCAGAAAGGGCAAGACGTTACTACGGTGAGGGTACTTTGCGATATGGCAGACGAAGCTTCAAGTCGTTGTTGTGAGGTAGAGAGCACGGGTACCGATGTGCGGGGTGATATCGATGAGGGTTACCGAAATGAGGCCGTATGAGTTGAACAATCTGCGAATTTTGTGGAGCTGTCGTCCATGGAGACTTCTAGTGCAGAGGGTGCATTGAGGTTTTGAATCATGTCCGATGTTAAAGGAGATTCTGCGAGTTGGGGAGTCTTATAACACGGAATCCGACACGGGAGATTATTTCTTCGGTATTCTTGCTCTATGCGATTGGTGGAGCACATCCTTCATGAGGTGATGAGGGGTGGGCGGTGCACTCCTCGTGGTGGAGTGGCAGAGATGCTCTTCGAGAGAGTGAGTACTTGGGTCTTCCATGAAAGTGAGATATTGGCAGAGATAATGTGAGGTAAATATTACAATAACTTTGAAGCGTTGTGTATTTGGCCCAAGTGGAAGATTGTTAGGATTGTGGTCTCAAATACACGTAGGCACAGAGAAATTAAAATTGAAGAAGAGAAGACGAAGACAGCAAGAGAAGATGACAGCAAGAGAAGATAACAGCAAGTAGAAGAATGAAGCTGGAGGGGTTGCGGTCGACCGACCGGGACTGCAGTCGACCGATCCTGGCTGAAAGGAGTTCTTCGAGTGTATAAGGTTCAATAGAGAAAGGGACGGTCGACCATGCAGTCGACCGGTCATGCCTCGAGTGTGGACGTAACACGTTGCGGATTTGCAATCGACCAACCAAAAGTGCAGTCGACCGACATTGGCACTGTGTTATTTGGGTTTTCAAATTTTGGGTCCAATAAGCTGCATTTGTGTTTTTCTTCAAAGATTTTTACTAGAGGGCTATATAAGTGGTTGTAGACTTTAAGGTTTGTATCACAGATTAGAGAGAACTTGTGAGTCGTTATCACTGTTCAACATCAAGAGGGGATTGTGTCGAGTGTTTCAAAAGTGAAAGAAAGGGAAAGATTGAGAGTTGTAATCTCTTTATAATCTTTGTAATTTTTGAGGGATTAAGAAGTATTGGTTATCTCTGCATATTGATTGTGTTTTTGTGAGATCTAGCATTATCGTGGTGACTTATTCTTGGTTCATCTAGTTCTTGAGAAACTTATATTGCTAGTAGTGTGTGAGTTCCACTATTAGCACTACGAGTTCTCCACCACTACTGCTAGTAGTGTGTGAGTTGCGCTATTAGCACTACGAGTTGTGGTAGATCCTGCACCACTACTACCACTACTTCCTGCATTTAAGGAACTTCTAACTTTAAAAAAGAAAAGAAAAAGTTAAGCTCAGGTAACCAGGAAGAAACTGTGCAAAATATCCCCATAACTCAAACTTCATTCAGAGAAATTTATATACAAAAAAATGCAATCTTATAACCAAGAAAAGACTATGGGATTAGAAAAACCTTACGGGCACATGAAATGGATAACAAGTTTTGTGGTACGTCAAGAAACATTGAAAATGATAACAAATCAATTACCTTTTAACAATTAACAAGTAATCTGAGCCTTGCATTCTGGCACGTCCTCTTGACTGTATGAAACTGCAAACAGTTGCTGATGGATCAAATCTTATTACTAAATTACAACTCTGTACATCCAGTCCCTCCTCAAGAATATTGGTGGCAACAATGACTCTTTCCTATGAATGAAAATTGGATTATCAGATTACAAATTTTTAAAAAAGAATGAAGATGTAAGTAGGGTTTGCGCAAGGCACCAGATTTGCCCTGAACCAAACCTGCCCAAACATAGGATTTTGAATCAACTTTTCCAGAATCCACCCAACCAAGAAGACCATTAAGAACACAAAATTACCTGAATTTTTTGTATATTTATTCCCCTTCCTTTCAGGAAAAAAAAGAGAAATAAATTGATTACTTATAATCCAATTTGTCATATGTATCAAGAAAAAGATAGAAAATATGGACTTCTTAAAAAGAACACCATATTTAGAAAGAAATAAAATTCCGAGACTATATGTAAAAAGTACAGAAGACACCTTACCTTCCCTTCATGAAAAGCATTCACAATACTCATTTGTTCGTTCCTACTCTGGGTCAGAAAACAACGGTTGCCAGCCATATATTGTACGCCCAACCATGAGAGTTGTTTAACTTCACACAGAATGGAGCGCAACACCATTGCTGTAATAATTCTTTCAACAAAGACAATACATCTCAAATTCTGCACCACACTGGAGATAAAAAATACATCGAAGACAATCAGAAGTTCACATACAAATAAATGGCTGCTGTTCAAACTTCAAAGTAAGCAAAAGCGAAAGAGAAATGTATGCTAACATTGACGACAAATTTTATGCATACGATGATCGTAATTTCTAGAAAGCTTGCCCTTGTTTTTCTTTCTTTGTTACCTTTCTTAAATGAACAAAGCGGGTTTCACAAACTGAATACGAGGTGTAAGTTATCTTTACAATGCTATAAAACACATGCCACTTCTCTGGTCCTCTTTCAGTAACTTTCCAATAATTTGCACATATTTTTTACTAAATGCATTTAGCCAAGAATACAAGAACAATATATCTAGACCTGTAATTTCAATAATTAAAAAAAGGGTAAAATGTTTCCAAACTCAAGTATGATTTTAATTTATTTTAAATCTTAAGAAAATCCCCCACTTTTTCCCTTCCAATTTAAAAACTGATTTTTCTTACGTGCAAACCTCTACACCAGACTATAGAACAATTAACCTAGATTACCCATCAAACGGATTTGGCTGAGCATGGTTCTGATCTCATCATGAATTTCCCATTCGTCTGAAGCTCTCTACTCTCTCAACTCAATATTCTATTCCTCCACTTTCTCATTTCTCTTCTTCTAAATCACCCATCCTCTCAGATATCTTCCTTTTGAACACCTTCACTTCCCTTTCTGTTTCTAACACCTTGAAAAAGGCGAGGACGCGCTTTCTAACAATTTAAAAATGAAAGACCAATCATATGGATCATTTGTTTTAATGTGGAGTTGTTCAGGATTAAATTATTTAGATTTGAAATATAATGAGAGACTGGAAGATAATTACCTTCTCTATATCAGAATAATGAGTTTCAAACTTAAACAAATAGCAGAGATATGAAGGATATGCACTAAGTAGATGGCAGCAGTTTTATTGGGATGGATGACAAATTTGTAACGTATTAAAGATCTCGCAGAAAATGCAATCGATGTTTGTGTATACTAACCAACTTAAGGTATAGATTGTGTATGGTTCGTTACAAATCAAGATACAGATGAAGTTGGAACTAAAACTCAAGTCGCAACTGTCGCAGCTGTACTTGCAACTTCATAAAGTAGGAAGCAACTCGAAGGAATCTTGCACTTACTTTTTTGCTTCCAACTGCATTTGCTACAAATCAGCCTCACCCTAAGAACAGATGAAAGAAAAATATCGGATTTTTCTTATATTTCTTAAATTTGTTGGGGTTAAAAAATAGATCAGTTTCAGTTTGAGTTAAGAAACATTTCCACCTAAAAGTAAATATTAGAGGTATTAACATAGAATTCATCAGCTTAAACTAATGCTTGTTTAAAACAATTCAGACTTTTTGATACACATCACTGACCCACAATTCGTCAGTGCAAGCTTGGATAAATTTGTTGTCTGACATGGCATATGAACGTTTCAGAAGGACCACTAAAATATATTTATTTAAGCCCCAATTTTCTGTCTACCAAACTAGTATTTTTCAGCTTGACGCTTTTACACTTTGCTCAAAGCATAGTCAGCATAGTCATAATCGAGGGCTATAATTCAAAACTGTTAAGCGTAGTCAGACTGTACCTGTAATCTATGAGTGATTTGATAAGACAGTGAACTTTTGAAGACAAATAACCACCAAGTGTATCAGCTTTAATGTCATCACCAATGCACCTATCTGAACAAAACATGGAGCAGAATTGCATATTACATACTCAGAGAAGACTACAGCCATCTCAACTGTCCATAAACATAATATCAGATACAAATAAAGTACTCAAGAAACAAAATATGAGCATTGCAGAGGAAATAGCATATTATTCATACCATATATGTTTGCTCACTGGGTCCTTTTTGACTCAGCTATCTTGCTGATTATCTCCATATTAACTAGCAATTATAAAAATCTAATATATTGCCTCATCTCATGCTCATTTAAGTGTACACTAATCCTCACTCAAACTACCAACGTATCAAACTCCAAATTTAATAGCACAAATGTTTTACATGAAAACTTGTTTTTGAGAATTTTGTGGTGTTTAACATAAACACAACAAGACACATGGATACATGTCAAAGTCAAACAACTTTAGAAAGAGATAGGAATTATTAAAAAGGAGATCTACGAACCCATGAGGTAAGAAGAACCAATAGTGCTGAAAGAATGTATCTTCATTTTTACAAAGATAAGACTACACCATGTTTTCCTTACAATGACCTACGCCAAGTTGCTGTACTCAATATGGGTCCTATAACACATACATATGAAGAAACATATCTAACAACATACACATCTTGGTTCATATTATAAGATGTGCAAAACACTATATTAAAATCAAATGCTTGACAAATGTGCCAAAATTCTTGCTTGACAAATGTGCCAAAATTCTTGCTTGACAAATGTGCAAAAAATCTTGAACAGTCGGGTCATAAACTAACCTTTTAAATTGGTATTAGTTTCAGTTCTTAAAACAGACGGACTTAACAAAACTGGTGGGCTTAACAAAACTGGTGGGCTGGAATTTTGGTGTGGGCTTCTTATATTGTTCAAATAAATAAATAAATAATCCAATACAAACAAAATACTTAAATTTAAGAGAAAATATTCAATATTTTTATTGTTAAATTGTTTAGTATGCAATTTTTTCAAATTTTCAATTATTTTGTTATGAAGTATTAATATATAAGTTACAAAACTATGTTCAAATACATACACACACACACAAACATACGTGTGAGCACGTGGATATACACACTAGAGTGTGTGTGGATATATATATTATATAAGTGGTAGAAAGATTGCTTACCAGAAGGCAAGTACTTCGAGAAGAACTGGACAACTTCCTGACTGAACTTTCTTACAATAGTCTCTCCTACACCATCTTTTCTTTCACCCCAGAAAAATCCATCAGATTCTTTGCTTGATAAAGCTTCAGCTGCCTGTGAAAAAATAGGATTAGCTCAAGATATGATTATTTAATTATCTTTTGTAAAACTTCGCATAAATTCAAGGCTATTAAATACCTTAATTGCTGACCAAACCCCTAATTCTGTGAGGCAAAATAGAAGTGTAGCATATAGCTTTTTAATCTTATTTCCTGCACTTTCTTGAGCTGAAACATCAAGCATTTGCTCTCGAAGAGTTTTAAGGTGCTGCGAAGAAAGGTATGAAATGTGTTGGGGTGTTAATGGGGAGGGATTTCAAAAACACACTTTTAAAATTATTGTCTTATCAAATTTAGGTGTTAGTGGGAGAGGATTTACAAGCGTGATTTGAAAATTTGGTGTCAGTCAAATGTGATATTAAAATCGTGGTGATTTTGATGAAATCACACTTTTGTGTTTCCAAAGTCACATTATATAATAAATGAGGCCCAAATTCTTACTCCAAAAACACACCTCTCACCCTATGATTTTCAAATCTCATGAAACCTTTCATCCCTTTCCTCATCTCCTTCTTGAGCACCTTTCCCTTCTTCTTCTTCTACTTTTTCAGTTTTTTAAGACCCAAACGATGTTAACAAAATACAAAGATAAATAAAATTTTCCAAAAAACTTAGTTTTGATCATAAGGGACAATTTTATTTTTTCTTTTGTAGGGTTAGGGTTAGAAAAAGATCTTATCTTTCCTTCTTCTCCCAACAAAAAAGATATAATTAATAGAACACAGGTGGTGAAAGCTTGAATTATTCTTCAGCCCCAAGGCTTATTTAAATAGGATAAATACAATCAATGTCCATCCTTGAATCAAGGAGAACTTCAAGGAAAAAGAAAACTAAATGGAAACAGAAAATCTTTTCTAATAATAGCAAATCTTCTCTAAATAGCAAATAAGAGGAGAGAATCACGGGATTCTCCAACACCCCCCTCAAGTTGGTGCATAGATATCTATCATGCCCAACTTGCTTATCAAATGCTCAAAGACGGGTCTTGCCAAGTTTTTGGTTAAGATGTCCGCAGTTTGCTGACTAGAGGTCACAAATGGTAGACATATGATTCCAGCATCTAATTTCTCTTTTATAACGTGACGGTCAATCTCAATATGTTTGGTTTTATCATGCTGAACCGGGTTGTAGGCTATGCTTATGGCAGCTTTACTGTCAGAATATAACTTCAATAGAAGCTCAATTTTCATCTTAAGTTCCTCCAGGACTCTTTGAATCCATAGTCCTTCACAAATACCCTGAGCCATAGCTCTAAACTCGGCTTCTGCACTACTTCTTGCTACAACTCCTTATTTTTTGCTTCTCCATGTCACAAGATTACCCCATACATAGGTACAATATCCAGAGATTGATCTTCTGTCAGTGACTGAACCTGCCCAATCTGCATCAGTGAAGATACACACATTTCTTTCACTAGTCTTCTCAAAAAATAAACCCTTTCCGGGATTGGCCTCCAACTATCTAAGTATTCTATAAACTGCCTCAAGATGTTCCTCATAAGGAGAATGCATAAACTGACTCACTACACTGTCTGCGAAGGCGATGTCAGGTCTAGTGTGAGACAAGTAAATTAGCTTACCCACCAACCTCTGGTATCTTCCGGTGTCAACAGGAATATTTCCTTCTTCCCAAAGTTTTGCATTAGAATCCATGGGGATATCGATTAGTCGACAATTACTCATTCATGTTTCTCGCAATAGATCAAGAATGTATTTCTACAGTGAAACCACAATTCCTTTCTTTGATCGAGTAATCTCCATACCAAGAAAGTATCTCAAGGACCTTAAGTCCTTGATTTTAAAGTCTGTAGCAAGTCTCTTTTTTACTCTTCTCATTTCAACTGTATCATCACCAGTGAGGACAGTATCATCTACATAAACAATCAAGGCAGAAAATTTCCCAACAGAGGAGAATTTGGTGAATAAAGTGTGATCAGCTTGTCCTCGAGTGTACCCTTGGTTCTTCATAGACTGAGTAAACCTTTCAAACCAAGCTCTCGAAGATTGCTTTAAGCCATAAAGAGACTTCTTCAACTTGCATACCTTTGATCCGAAATTGTCTTCAAAGCCAATATCCATGTATACTTCTTCTTCTAGATCACCATTGAGGAAGGCATTTTTAACATCCAACTGATGTAGAGATCAATCCAGGTTAGCCGCAAGAGATAAAAGTATTCTGACAGTGTTCAATTTTGCAACATGAGCAAATGTCTCAGAGTAATCTATGCCATAGGTTTGAGTGAAACCCTTAGCCACCAAGCGAGCCTTATACCTTTCAACTGACCCATCTGAATTGTACTTTACAGTAAACACCGACTTACATCCCACGATCTACTTACCAAATGATAGTGTCATGACTCCGCAAATACAGCTTCCCTCCACTTTGGAATTTCTAGAGCATCCTGTACATTCTTTGGAATCTCTACACTGGACAATTGGGAGGTGAAGGCAGAAAAAGAAAACAAGTTTGAATATGATATAAAATCGGACATAGGGTATTTAGGGCAAAATCTAACAGGTTTTCTAACAGCTATGGGATCATCTATATCAATATACCTGATACGGCTCTCAGAAACAGAGATAGACTTACCTTTTCTTTTCTTAGGGGGTTGAAATGGTTGATTATTGCCCGGTTCAAATTCATGGCAGTGTTGAGATGTGGACACATCCCCTTCTTTATGGTTCTTCCTCACAAACACCTTTCCTTTCCAAGTCTTGTTTCCTACTTCGAACCTTCTCTTTAGATGACTCATCATTTTGTGGCATTTCAATTAGTTCATCATTATTATCATCTACAAGATTCTCATTGTTTTTTCATGCGAAAGTGTAGGCTTGAATTCATCGAGATCCTTACTCATAGCAGAAGTAGGTTCAGATAATGAATCATAGCCATTTTCTGTTGGTGCAGAAGTACAAGTCTTAGAATTTTGTGATATAGGCAAGGGCAAGTTAAAAATCTTATGTTCTCAGTTTGAAACGAGTCTTCCTTTAAGTTCCCCCCCTGAAGATGAGTATCGTCAAAAAAGGGTTTGTTTTCAAAGAATGTGACATCCATAGTGACAAACATTTTCTTGGTTTTTGGATCAAAACATTTATATCCCTTCTGGGTTGGAGAGTACTCTAAAAAAACACATTTTATAGCACGAGGTTCGAGTTTGCCAATATTCTTATGATCATGAACAAATGTTGTGCAACCAAAAAATTTTAATGTCAAATCAGTTGAAATACGAGTAACAGGAAATCATTCTTTAAAAATATGAATTGGAGTTTGAAAATTGAGAACTTTGGAGAGCATTCTGTTAATTAAATACGTAGCGGTTAAAATTGCTTCACCCCACAAATAATTTGGTACATTATTTGAGAAGAGTAAAGCTCTAGACACATCCAATAAGTGTCTATTTTTCTTTCTGCAACTCCATTTTGTTGGGAAGTATTAGGGCATGAACTTTGATGCACAATTCCATTTTGAAAAAAAAATCACCCAAAATTGTGTTAAGGTATTCCCTGCCATTGTCACTTCTAAAGACTTGAATAGTTGTCTGAAATTGATTTTGCACCATTTTAAAAAAGACTTTTACAGCCTGACAAACATCGGATTTCCCCTTTAACAAGTATACCCAACATACTCGAGTGGTCATCGATAAATGTGATGAACCATTTTTTGTGAGAGTGTACTTGTACGGTTATGGCCCCAAACATCACTGTGAATAATAGAAAAAGGTTTTGATGGTTTATAAGGTTGTACTGGAAAATGGGAACAATGATGTTTTGCAAATTCACATGCATCACATTTAAACAAAGACAAATCTTTATTACGAAATAACTTAGAAAACAAGTGTTTTAAATAACGAAAACTACGATGACCTAATCGTAAATGCCATAATATAATGTTGTCATCATTATTCGAAACAGAAAAAGACTCAAAGCAGGAACTTATCGGTTTGGAAGGTAGTTGTGATTTAGGTCCAATGTCAAAGTAGTAGAGTCCTCCATTCTCCTTAGCACTGCCAATCATCTTCCCCGAGTTCAAATCTTGAAAGACACAGTAAGAATGGAAAAAATTAATTTGACAGTTTGTTTCTTGAGCTAATTTACTGACAGACATTAGGCTACAAGAGAGGTTAGGAACATGAAGGACATCTTTAAGAGTCAACATCGGAGACAACACAACTGAACCTTTACCTGCAATGGCTGAAAAAAAGCCATCTGCGACTTTTATTTTTTGATTCCCTGCACAAGGACTATATGAGGAAAACAATGTAGATTCACTTGTCATGTGATCGGTTGCACCTGAATCTACTATCCAAGTGTGGTTGGGACTGACACTAAGAAGAGCAGAATTACCTTTTTTTTGCTATAGAGCAAGGAGTTTGAACAGTTTATCTAGTTGTTCCGTCATGAGGGAAGGCTAGGTTGAAGAAGATTGCTGCCCTTGATCTGAATTACTAGCCTGGAATGCATGACCCTCATTACCACATTTCTTCTTCCAGTTCGGAGGCTTGCCATGGAGCTTCCAACATGTTTCACGCGTATGTTATGCGCATTTGCAGTGATCACACCAAGGTTTGTCCAACTTCTTACTTTCGTTGAAGTTCCAAGTGGCCAGAGCCGAGCCTTCAGATTCTGAACTTTGAGGTGCCTTGCCCATCATTACTCCTTATCGTGCCTCCTCCCTCTTATTTCTGAAAAGGTTTCACGAAGAGTTGGCAGTGGTATCTTCCCCAAAATTCGGCCTCTTACTTCATCAAGGTCTTTATTCAGCCCAACAAAAAACATAAAGACACGATCATTCTCTTGCCTCTTTAGGAACAGAACACTATCTTCTGCACACATCCAACTGTCATCATAACAGAGATCCAACTCTTGCCACAGAGTCAACATCTCATTATAATAAGTAGTTACATCCCTGTCTTCTTGTTTAGCATGCCACAACTTTGACTTTAAGTCAAAGATTTGAGAGAAGTTTTGGATATCAGAGTATGTTTCTTTGACAGCTTCCCACACTGCCCTTGTCGAAGATAAAAACATGTACGGCTTGCCTATTGCGGTTTCCATAGAGCTCACTAACCAGGCAATAATCAAGGAGTTTTCATACTTCCATTGTTTAAAAAAGGGTCTTCTATTGCCGGTTCTGCTAATGTTCCCGTCAAAAATCCAAGCCTTCTTTTGCCTTCCAATACCAAACGAACGGTTTGGGCTCATTCATTATAATTTTTTCCATTCAACTTAGGAACATTGACCTTGAGGGAGTTTGAGGATCCCTCCTGATCATTAAAACCTGTGTTTAAGTTGTTGTCTCTGAAAGAGCTTCCGTCCCCATTGCCGCCGCCATCGCCACGGCCTGTACAACCACCATCGCCACGGCCAGTACCGCTGCCATCGCCACGGCCAGTATTGCCGCCAGCACCGTGACCAGCGCCTCTGCCAGTGCCGCGACCAGCACCTCCGCCAGTGCCAGCGCCGCGATCAGCACCACCACCATCGCCATGACCTGTTGTGCCGTTTGTCGTGGAGGAGTCGTTTGTTGAGCCGGTGAGGGCTTGCCGCCATCTATTGGAATCGGCCATTGAGAGACTACCCAGGTTAGAGAAACGGGTTTAGGAAAAAACTTTACGAACCCTAGGTTAGGGAACCTGTCTCTGATACCATAATAGAACACAGGTGGTGAAAGCTTAATTTATTCCTCAACTCCAAGGCTTGTTTAAATAGGAGAAATACAATCAATGTCCATCCTTGAATCAAGGAGAACTTTAAGGAAAAAGAAAACTAAATGGAAACAGAAAATCTTTTCTAATAATAGCAAATCTTCTCTAATAGAAAATCTTCTCTTAATAGCAAATAAGAGGAGAGAATCACGGGATTCTCCAACAATAATCTTTCTCATGCTTATACAACAATCATCTTTCTAAAAAGATGAATGTATGTAAATCATGTAGTTCAATAATGACATCTAAAAAATGACCAAATTAATTTCTCATTCCCATTTAGGGATTAGTTTTTTGTTAAAAAATATATTTATGTCAAAATAATAATGCTTATACAAATTTATAAGTAATATGGATTTTGTAAAATGCAATTAAAGATATCAACTTTTTTCCGCTTGTTTTTTCCTTGTTTGTCTTCTTTTTCTTTTCTTCTTGTTGTTAGGTGAACATATCATACCAATTATCCCAATTTCCTTGGGTTCAAAATATTTATTTTAGAAAAAAAGTAAATTGCATGTGATGTTTAGTAAAACTGATATTTTGATTGGACAATAATAAATAATATAATATACTTTCCTTATCATTATTTTACTAACTCTCATAATCACATATAACAATTATAATAAGTATGTGAAATCCAAGTTATCAGTGGCTCCTAAATCACACTAGGTGTGCATTTGAAAATTGAAAGTCACAACAAGAGTCGCATCGATTTTGAAATTCCTGTGTTTTGCATTTGAAAACACAATGATTTTTAAATCACAATGTTTTTTAAATCTCTTCCCACTAACACCGCCTTAGTCCATCATCACAGAGTGTTTTCAAATGAAGAAGTTATCATACCAATTCTGATATTGAGGTGAAAATTAAAATATTCAGGATATGTTTTATCAGTCAAATTTGACCATTAAAACAACCATGAAAAAAATGTTTTCTGCCCAAGTCGTCCACATTTTCATTCTACTAACGAATATAAGTTCATCATCGGTATTTCCATATCAATTCCTAACAATGGTGAGGCCCACTCAATAGTGGTCCTTCTGTTAAGTTTTTCGGTTTCAACTGAAACTAACCTCTATGCATGATTACTACTCTTCCAACTTCATCCTCACCATCTCCTTCAGAAACCCCTGAAGAACCCACCATCCCTGCCCCTCCACATTGGCTTTCCCCCCACCACCCTCACCCAAGCTTTACAACTGGACTGCATTTCATCCGCCTCCTCCCCTCAATAACCCATCTTTGACATGTTTAAATCTCCAATCAGAAACGTTCCATATACCATTTTGTTATTATTAAAAAAATTATATATTAAAGAAGTTTGTGGTCAACCCAAATCAGATTTTCCACTTATATTTAACAATGTCATGTCGTCTAATTTGTTTGCATTCGCATTCCTTCTTAAGCTTGGTGCTACTAATTCATCTAGATGTATATTACAGATTTATGAGCATGTGTGATGCATGTATCCCATTGGAGGCTTGAACTACTTAATACCTTGTAATACATATACTTTCCATTGTAACAAAACAACATATAGAGCCGTATAAAAGAAATCAATGTAGTTTAAATTGGTCTACACAGGGAAGATTTAGTTTAAACTTTAAATTGGTACAAAAGAACTGCACTATGAGCATCAAATATTTTTGTCTTTATTAAATGCAGAAAACATACCAACTGATAATTGAACCAGGGTTACTTAATACCATGTAAAAATTAAAATGATCCTAACACCCCACAAAAAACTCCAAAATTGGGGTGAATCTTAAAATACAGTAGTTTTAACAAACATTCACGAGCTATCAAGACTCAAGAGCTTGTTACATGCATGACCACATATTCTTAGTAAAAAAAATGGAGATGATTATCTCATGTCATTTCCTTTTCTTTGTCTATTTTATCGTTGCTTTGTTTATTTCCAACAGGGATAAGGGTCAAAATTGAAGATGCAAGTAATTGGGAATAGAAAAGATGCAGGAGAAGCTTAGAACTAAAAGTACTAAATAGATTACCTCCATCTTCAATCTATCCAAATAATCAGATAGACAGACATATAAATCAGATGGCATTTTAATATGGTTGTATAGCTTTATCTTCGGAGTGGCAAATGGAACATACTGAACGAGGACCGATTCACTATCAACAGTATAGACCTTTAAGATTAGAAAGATTTGTTAGTAAAATGAATCCAACGAGATATTAGAGACGGGACCTTAGTTAACATATAACTCTGTGAAAACCAAAAATGAGAGCTTCAAATAAATAAACATGAAAGGTAACCTAGAACCGACATGCCAAATCACAATCATAAATAATTGTTATTATGTTCATGAAGGTCTGCCTCTAATAGTATATTCCTTACTCTTTTTGTTGACTTTAATTGAACCAATCTCTAATATAAATAATACTAATAGACTAATCAGGTTTTAATCCATATTCTTATTCATAAAGATTACGTCATCTCAAATTTCAACTGCAAGGACTTTTAACTTCAGCGGCTTTACAAAGCCATTTTCTACAAATATATTTCTTTAAAAACTACTACTGATTTATCTCCTATATCTGAGCCATTCAACTTGTCTGTGGTTCTCTATAAACCTAAACCTAGGACTTATAAATGAGTCAGGTATCCTTTGAACATCAAGGGCTCATCAGCTGAATTGGGGAAATCTGGAGATATAGGGGGACATTTTTTGGGAAACCACTTGCCATAAGAAAAATTATCTTTGCACAATAAATTATAAAATTTAGCAATTCAGGAAATGGTGGAATTAACACAATGGTTCTGCACGTGTTTCTAACTCAAATTCACATGGGTACAGAATTATGCCATCATAAAAGTTGTATTGGTAACAAAAAAGAGGTTATTTATTTGCCTCGATAAATGAAAGAAGTCCACTTGTAATAAGAAAACCCTTGCCACTTACATTAAAATTCTTGGAAACTTTATAGAAAAGGAATAACGCAACGAAGGATAGAAATTTTAAATTTGAAGTAGTTGGTTATGATTTAATTGAAAGTCGTTGTGATAGATAGATAAATGGTTGTTATTGATGGCTACTTACATGTCTAACCACCAGTTATTTTTATAACAGTAACAGTTAACCCTAAACAGAAACAACAAACTACCTTAGACTCGCCCCATGCCTGTAAAAAGGACAAAAGGATTAGGCTATAAATAAACCTTGGTCACCTATTTAAAACGATAAATATACACACACAAGGTAAATAATGTAAGCATACAATCAGAGTTGTCTACTGCTATCAACTCCCATGCCTACTTAACCACATTTAATTGTTAATGAAATAAAGCAAATTATCAAGAAAGCTAATGTAAATATAGATTCGGTAGATTACATATCCTCTTTATGAATCATAAATGATAAATGTCACACTTTACGTTTGAAACATAAAAAGCTGAAACAAAGACTTATAATTATCTATCAAATCAATCAGTATTGTTAATAAAGATGGTACAGATTCTACATAGACCTTTGAATTCATAAGTGACTCAAATTCAGCAATCTGCTTGTTGTAAGTACTTCGACTGTTTAATCCTGAAATGAGATAAGAGTACCAATATGGTATTACATGAGGTACAATAAAATAACAACTCCAAGGAAACTACAACAGTAAACGAGGTTAGTAATTCTTGAAAGACAGAAAATGTTACAATAATAAACAATAAGTCCATCAAACATGAAGGATAACCTTTTGAATTTATAAGAGACGCTGTCATTCCAAAGATCCTGGGAAGGTCAATCGAATTCAACTTCAATTGGCGATGGTAGAACTCCTATTGACACAACATTAAATTCCAATTTCCAAAAAATCAGGAAAGCAATTAACTAAAAACAGTTTAAAAAGAACTAGCAGAAAATTTCAATACTGCCATGTTTGTTAAACTCAATAAGGTCTAAATAGGAATGACAGAGAAAGGCAGATGATACTTTATAACATTATAAGTCCAACGCAAATGTGTTGGCTTCAGACTTATAATTACAAAATTGCAAATATGCCCACACAAATCTAGTCCATGTCTGCAGCCCATTTTGTCACCCTAACTAAAAGGTGTCATGAAAAAATTGCATTGACAAAAAATAGTTTTGACTTCAAACTATCCGATGGGGAAAAAGCACTATACCATATCTCAATATAAAAGTGGTAAAAAGGGAAATAACCTTCAGGGTTAAGAAGTGCTTTAAACCTAACAATTCTCCTCAATTTTAGCACACAGCTATTGTATGCCTAAAACTGTTTCCAAGTTCCAAAAGATCTATGCACTCCCATAGTAATACCAAACATATTCAAAAGATGAAGGTACATTCATGAAGCTAGCCCTTGAGAACTACTAGAAGTAACATGATCATTAACTTGGATAGCTCACAAGACTCTAAACATAAAATCATGTAAATAAGCAATGTTGCACTAGCAACTATATATCCAGTCAACCAATTATCACCCTTTGTGCCCTCATGTAAATTTGAACTGTACTGCTCTGATGCATTATGGTTTTTCTATAACATTACCTGTATCTTAAACAAGAATGGAGAGAACATTTTTTAGCACACAAGGAATATGATTCTACATGAAAAGAGTCTGACACCCTGACATTACCCAAAAGCTCCAGAAATAGTGCCAAAGCTGTAATTCCGAACTATAAGAGTAGTACTACTATCAATCTTAATTCTCCCACCTGATGTGTGTTTTGTCATCCAACTCCAGTTTCATCATCATCTTAATAACCACTGGCAAGATTGTCTGGAGAAAATTCAACAAATCAAAAGATAACTACAATGGTGACAAGGTGACTTGTGGTCATTACAAACTGCTCATGGAAGAAACCAAAATTGTACAAATTGGTAGACATCATTTTCAGGATCAAACCCAACAATCTATTAAAATGATAAAATTAGCTATAATGGAAAATTTGAGCTATTTAATTAAATGAAAAACATTTTCAACAAAAACAAAAGTACTCACAACGCCTTTTTATACCTAATATAAGCTTAACTGTCAGAAGTTCTAGATTGGCATTAATATCAAAGTAACGGTTAGTAGCTATCCATTTACGTAACAAGCAGATTAATTAAATAACATTGAGAATCATATGAACTAATTCTGAAATTATTCAGAGAAAAAAAAAATCAGTTTAGCACCTTAAGCATTCTAGCAAATCATACCGTTACGAGAAATATAATTCAATATCTAAAAATATAATTATCCATATAACAATTTGGAAATAAACAGGATATCGTGGAATATTAAAATTTTATATTAGAATATGAAGTATCAACTGAACAAAAAAGGGACTCACTATCATAATACAAGAATAAGGGTGTTTTCCTCGGGCATGATGACATTCATCAAAGATCAAAAGCTTTATCTTCTCCAGCTTGAAAAAACTATGGCGCAAATTGTCAAGCAAAATTTGAGGAGTCATTACAAACACCTGTACGAGATACATAAGATAAGAATAGGAGGAATTTCTTCGTAGCTTAATTGGAAATACAGCAGAAAACTATGTAAACACAGTATCTACTTTTGATTTAAAGTAGAGACCAGTAATAAATAGGGTGTACAAATATAACAAGGACATATTAAAATTCAATTTAGATGAAAAGAACGTAGGTTGAAGATAGGGCTTCTCAAGCACTTCACCATGAAAAAAACACTATTATCTTAACTATTATAACCACAATGAAGCCAACCTACATCATGTGATTGTGTGTGAAGCAGACCTTCTCAATCATAGTCGTTCAAAAGGAACAACTTTTCTGGTAAGTACATTCTCATTAACGTGTAACTTGCATACTATGGTTCGATGTGAAGAGAAGATGATGAAGCGAGAAAAGGTCAAAGCGTAAAGCGTCGCATGTAGAGGAATAACAGGAAGCAGAAACAACAAGCGGCAATTGGGTTTCTCTAGAACTCTATATATATATTACTGTAAAGCCCCCTTTGCGAGGAAAGAGACAATACTTAGTGTAGAGAAATTGAAAGTTCTCCATTGTAAACAGTATATTATCTTCCAGTGAGGCTTGAAAGATAGATAGGTTTTTAATAAGAGTGTTGTATCTATTGTATCTTCTCTAATTGAATAATATCTTGGTTATTTCTCCCCCGGATTAAGGTTCATCCAAACCGGGGAAAATATTGTGTGCTTTGTGTGATTTGTTTGATCTACCATTGATTGATGGTTTGTTCGTAGTGATCGGTTGGGGCAAACTCAGCAACAAAATTCCTAACAATTGGTATCAGAGCTCCAGGTCGTAGATTTTCGCAGTTCAGAAGTTGCACGAGTTCCTTGAAGAAGATGACAAATCCAGGTTTGATGAAGATCAAGCACATCAAGCAATTCTACATTAAAATCAACTTTTAATCTCTTGAAGGAGGATATGCACGACACATCGGTTCAATTGGGCTTTGATCTAGATCTAGAAGAAGATAAAGGGAGACCAATCGGCATAAAGTAGAATGGAAAAGAGATTTGTTCAAAAGCCTTAGGCATCTAGATGTCTATGAGCAAAAATCAGAACTGACTACTCGGAATCGTCATTACAGGTTTGAATGTACCGGAAGAGAAAATTGTTCAATTACTCAAAGAAGGTAAGTATCACACTTCTAGATCATATAGAGAAAGTCAATCAGAGTCATCAGAATTAAGAGCGACAAACACAAATAATCTACAATCTTTCAACTTAATCGATTCACAACCAGATTCATATAGGCATTTGATAACCACCAAACTAGACGGAGATTCTGCCAAGGAGATGTTTTGGTAGCAGAGGTGCTTGAGAGCTTGGAAGAGGATGAACTTAGGAAGGAGACTCGGTGATTGGCGTCTACTTCTATGAGTTGCATCGGGGTTGTACTTCAAGTGGAAGAGACAGTGCATGTAAGAGTAGGATCCATTGCCACCATTGCAGAGAGATTAGACATTACAAGAGGAATTGTTTCAAGTGGTTGAATCAGAAGGGCGCCGACATTGCTAGTGTTGTCACCATTGCAGAGAGATTAGACATTACAAGAGGAATTGTCTCAAGTAGTTGATAAAAAAGAGTGCCGACATTGCTAGTGTTACTAGTGATGCTGAATCATGTGATAACTTAGAATGTACTCTTGTCTCCAATTCTACATATGTGTCTTCTAGCTGGTTCCTTAATTCGGATAGTTTTTCTCATATTCGCTCCGAGAGGACGATGTTTCCAACTTGTAAGCCTACTGGAGATCATTGTGTGATAAAGGTGGTTAGTGAAAAGTAATGGTGAGGGAATAGTTGGATTGGAGATGTCAGACGAAAACGGATGCACACTAAAGAACGTCATGCATATTTCTTTGTTGAAAGAAAACTCATATCCTTGGAAAGTCTAGCAGCATGGCTGCAAATACACAAGGTGGAGTTCTATCAATTTGGGAAGATCGTCGTAAGCTGATGAAGGGACTGAGGGGTGTTCAGTACAACCTCTACAAGCTTTGTGGAAACAAAAAAACTCACTGAATATTATAAATCATATCGTTCCTAGGGCACTATCAAGATGCCATCATTAGAATTATCGAAGCGAGACCGCGACCTTCGAATATCGTCAAAAGGTGAAAATGCTTGGGGTAGATGGAGTTCATGCGGAGGACGGTGCAACCGTATTACCGTTTACTAGGATGGGCCTTTGAAAGACACCGATTGGAGAAATAAAGGTGGAGATAGATTCAACTAGTAGAACAAGTCATTGAACCGGATTCGTTTACAAGAGGATAATGAAAGTCTCGAGGTGATTAGTCACATATATTGATTCATGAGTATGCAATCCAAAATGGAGAATGTTGGGATTGTGTCTTGCATAATATGGTTTGATATGAAGAGAATACGATGAAACGAAACGAGGTTGAAGCGTCGCAGTGAGAGGAAGAACATGCAGCAGCAACTGACAGTTGACTGCGTTTGGATACAGTCGATTGTCCTGGCTCTCTTACTTGAGTCGAGCTTATTGCAATTGATCGCCCTTGGGAGCAGTCGACCGACGATGGCTGAAGACTGCAAACGGGTCGAGTCTGGGTGATCTGATTAAAGCCCATCTATAACTCGATGTTAGACCATACGACTCCTATCGTGTAGCTTTCTCTTCAGGATATATCAGACGATTACTGTATCAAGACTAAACCTAGGATTTCTCTATTTCTATTGCAAACGGGTCTGTTTTGCACACCTGAGCCATTGGATCAAGTTGATCAAGACCCACTGGCTCAGATCTGACACGAGAGAAAGAAAGTGTGAGAGAGAGTTAAGAGTTGAAGGGTGATAATGGGGTAAAATATCCATTGTACCCCTCAAAACTTAAATGAGGGGAAGATTTGTGCGGGGTCGATCTCAGCCATCGGACTAGGGTCGAACCGATCCAACGACTCAAATTGCCGTTTGCAACGAGTCTGTGCTACAAACAGCCATTTGCAATGGAACAAATCTCTCTCTCTCTCTCTCTCTCTCACTCTCTATATATATATATATATACTAGATTTGCCCGTGGGCACGTGCCTACGGCACGTCTTCGGAACGATACAACACATGAAAAGCTCTGTAAATAGTAAAACAACAATTATGTAGTTCAAGTTTGAATAGTATGATAATAATTAGTTGTAAATAAAAGTCCATGTTTCTATTAGTATATGTTGAAAACTAATTATAAATGAGGTGTAAAATCAAATTTCTTAGAACTTTAAGTGTGGAAAATGATGAAATTTAACTGTTGAAGAGATATTTGCTATTTTCAATATAACATGTGCAATAAAAACAGCATAAAAATTCTGAAAATTTTACAAACCTGAAATCTTAAAATCTAAATTTCTAAGTAAATAAAGAATGGGAGAGAAAGGGAGAGAGAGAAAGAGAGAAATATGAAAAAGTGAAGAGAGAAAAGATATAGTAATAAAGTAATGTGTTTTTAAGTTTTGGGGAGAAAAATTTAATTTTTGGGTTTGAAATTTTGGGCGGAAAAATATGTTTTGTGAGAATCAATATAGGCCATTGGTTTTAGGGAAGATTGAATGAGAGCCACTTGATAGCTTTCTTTGTAATTTATTATATAGATATCCCTTCGGTTGCTCACTCTTTTGGTGAGCACTCATGAAATATACCCTATGAAAAATCTGAACCGCTCATATTGTTCTATATGCCTAAGATAGCCTAACAATAAAAAATCAAGTAATTTGAAGTTCATTTGCCCATCCATCATGCTATTAGAATTTCCAGTCATACAATTTTGTGATGATGTAAATCATGGACAAATGAATTTCAAATTAATTGATTTTTTATTGTTATGCTATCTTAGGTATATAAAACAATATGAGCGGTTCGAATTTGTCATTGGTGCTCTATTTCGTGAGTGCTCACGAAGTGCTTACCAAAATAATGACAACCGAAGATCTCTCTCACTCTCTCTCTCTCTCTCTCTCTCTCTCTCTCTCTCTCTCTATATATATATATATATAAAATAAAACATAAAGAAAGCTATCGAGTGGCTCTCCTTCAATTCTCCCAAAATCAAAGACCCAGATATAACCTCACAAAACACATTCCCCCCCCCACCCAAAACTCAAATTCAAATCCCCCCGCAAAACAATTCCGTTATTTATTTATTTAATTCTCTCTCTCTCTATATATATACACACACACACACACACACACACACACACACACATACACACACACACACACACACTTATGAAAATATGGACTTTTATTTACAACTAATTATTGTTATACTATTCAAACTTGAGCTACATAATTGTTGATTTACTGTTTACAAAGATTTTCATATGTTGTATCGTTCTGAAGAGTGCCGTAGGCACGTGCCCACGGGCAAATCTAGTATGTATGTATATATATATAATTGTAAATCCCCCTTTGAAAAGTATGAGAGAGTACTTCATTACCGAGAGATTGAGAATTCTTCATTGTTAACAGCATATATCTTCTAGTGAGGCTTGAGATAAATAGGTTTTTGGTGAGAGTGTTGTATCTCTTGTATCTTCTCTAGTTGAATAATATCCTGATTATTTCTCCCCCGGATTATGGTTCGCCCAAACCATGACAACTATTGTGTGCTTTGTGTATTTGGTTTGATCTACTATTGCTTGGTGGTTTGTTCGTACTAATCGATTTTCGCAAACTCAGCAGCGAAATTCCTAATAATTAGCCCATTGAACCACTACATTCGAAATGTTAGTTAACTTAAGAAAACTAAATTGCATTCACAACATTAAATTTTCCTTTAAAAAGAACTAGTAATAACTAATAAACCAAATTCCTGGAAGCAAACGCCCATCACGCATGATCTAGAACATCTTATTTAATTTAACACCAGGTAGCCTATTTGAATCTTACATTGGAAATCTATTTAATGACAATAAATTGTGCTCAAAGCTAAACTTAAATCCATCTCATCCTCATCATACGTGCACTACACCTTTTTTCTCTTCATCGACTACAAATAGAGACAGTGTGCATAACAGGTGCAAATAAATGCAGTACCTCAAACTGTTGCAGTTTCTCTTGCCACGTGGCAGGACTCCAGAAATCAACCCCCATTTCTCCGTAAAATTTTCCTACCTTCAAATCCGTGTTCGTCTGTATCACCTTCGCTTGCTTCAAAACCAACCCCACAAATAGTCACCAAATCAATAATAAAAATAAACAATTAATTAATTAGATAGTTACTTGATTAACCAAGACGACAGTTGGAACAAGAAACACCGCGATCGAATCGCTCGGCTTCCGAATTTTGTGCGCGTACGCGCGCAAAAGCATGACGGCGATGAGCGTCTTTCCGGTCCCGGTCTCAAGGTAGACGATCGTGTTCTGCTTCATCGCCATCTCCAACGCCTCCAGTTGGTAACTGCATCAAAAACAATATCAAGAAACCAAACCGAATCGAAGAAGACGGATACGAGGATGAGGCCGACCTGCGAGCGTAGTCCTCGGGATTCAGACGAGGATCGCCGTCTCCGTCGTCGAGCAACTTCTGGTGCTTGTTCATCGCCGACGCTTCTTGCTTCGTCGCGGCCTTCGATTTCGCCATCGACGAGATGAGAGAGAAAGTGGTTTGAACTTGAGTTGAATGACGGAGAAGAGTAGGGTTTATTTATTGAGGACGGAATGTTGTGCTGCTTTGGGATGCGCGCTGGCTTTGAGATGTGCGAGACAGAATTGATGAGTGGCTGTGGATCTGGTTTGTAGATAAATTTTTATAGGATTGGAGCAGTGTAGGATTGTTTTTCTCTTTGGCTTCGGTAAGAAGGAAACGAAATTTTCCCAAAATAACCCACTTTTTAAAGTATTCTCCAAATTGACCCCCTTTCGAAATTATTTACCAAAACAACCTACTCTCTATCTCATTAGCGGCCATAGTGAAAATATGGTCGCTAACTAAGATAACGAGTCTATCTGTCTGTTATTTTTACCACTTGGAAAAAAATGAATAAAAAAGTCAAGTACATCTCACTAGGGTCGCTAACTGAGATAGCGAGTGTCAATTGAGAATTCATTTAATACTACACTCGCTATCTCAGTTTCTTCTTCATCTATTTCTCCCCACACTCCTCCCACTCCGAAACCCTAGTGGCCCAAATCCAACCTATTTTCTCACCAAAATCCACAAAATCTCAAAACAACCTCTTTATCTCCCACATTCTGTTGGGTTTATGTCTTGCATACTATGTTGGATAAGAAGACGATGAGACGATGGAGGAATCGAGACGATCGGAGACGAAGTGGAAGCAAGGGAAACAGTCAGTAGTAGCAGGAGGAGTTGCTGTCGACCGCCCTACTCTACAGAAGTTCTCGAGAGGGGGACGATCGACCGACTTTGTGGTGCGGTTAACCGAACGCGGCGCTGATGGATTATTTGAGTCGGGTCTTGGTGATTCGTGAGAAGCCCAACTTGTTCTTCAAGTCAGATCGTACGGCTCTTATCACAGGGTTATTTCTTCAGTAACACCTATGGTTATTGTATCAAAATATAGCGAGGTTTTCTCTATATCTCTATATATTGTTGTTATTGGCCTCCATTGAGAGTCGAGAAGAGAGAGTACTTCATTGAATGAGAGATTGAGTGATTCTCTAATTGTAAATAACTAGTACTTGCTGGTGAGGCTTGAGAGATGGTGTAACCCCTGTTTCCGATTATACGGATTTCCATTTCTTTTATTTTCTCCATGTATTCTTGTATTCTAATTTTCATATAGATTCTTTCCGATACATTTGAATCCTTTTGATTCTCTTATTGAAACCCAAATTTATATTCCAAACTAGAATCTTGTCTCTCTTCTTTTTGTTTATTTAATTGAATCCCAAGCCCAAGCCCAAGCCCATCTCCTATTGGACTCTAACCCTAAACCCAAACCCGTATATTGTTGGATCCAAACCCATATGTGTTTGTACTTATCAATCCCATATACTCACCTGTGGTAGGGTAAAAATGGCCTGCGGGCCCAACCAGGGCCCAATACAACGCTCACTCAAGAAAGATAAAAATAGCAATCTAGCTCGGCTTCGAACCATTACAGGGTCGGCGCCGAACCTCAAGTGCACCCCCCCAGAGCCGGCCTCCTCGTATCCGACGAGCCTCAGTTGTCCTCGGTCTCCGACCCGTGACAGCCCCATGAGCCGTCCCCCCCTCTCTGGCGAAGCAGGGGGTTGACCTGGCGCAGCCTAGGCCCTCCGATTCTCCCAGAAGCACAAAAGACCCACGATCAGCCATGTCAGCTCTATACCGCTCAGGGTTTTGCCACGTCAGCCCTATACCACTCCTGGTATTGCCACGTCAGCCCCAAACCCCCTGGGCCTTATGCCACGACAGGCCCATGGGCTTTCAGGTTCAGACCCGGCCCCCAAACGGATCCAAACCCGGTTGGGATTCTCTATAAATACTAGACCCTCACCCACCTTTTGGAGGTAATGAATCTTTTGCCACTTAAATTCACCTAGTTATTGCTACTCTCTCACAGAGACTGACTAGATCGTCGGAGGGTCCGCCACCGGGACAAACCCCGGTGTTTCAGGACCGTCTGCAGGTACACAAGACCTCGGATCCGAATCCTCTTATCCGAGCCCAGATCTCCGAACCGCCCCGAGGTCGCCACGAATTCCACCCGGTCAGTCAAGGGTCGGCAGACGAGCAGCATTCTCCTTCAAATACAAATCGAGTCCGAACTCACACCTGGTGCATCCACACGTCTCCCAGAAATAAACCGCATCAGGTTGGCGCCGTCTGTGGGAACACTGCTTCAGAAGCCGACCCGAGCACGACCATCAAGGCACCTCGACAGCCGAATTCTCATGGCCTCGAAGGGCAAGGGGGCTGCTTCCTCCGTCAACTGACGGGACTCGCCCCCACCAGTCGCTAACGCCGGTCCACATACTTCAAAACACAGGGCTCCCCATCAGGGATCCCAAACGAACGTCGCCCACCAAGTCCAGCCCGACCTCCGAGGGGTCATCGTCAACCAACAGGTTGACCGCAGCAGGGGAAGGGCCACTTCCAACCCGGCCTCGAACTGTCCACGACCACCGCCCGAGAGACGGGGGCCCGCACTCAGCCGCATCGGAAAACAACCTTCAGACCAACCGAACAGGGTCGAGGGATCCCCCGTCACTCAGAAGGAGTTCCAGGACTCCCGAAAAGAAATTCCTAAAACCTACCGACGGACCTCCAGGGAGGAAGACCCACAGGATCAGCGAGGTACTAAGGACCGGAGACTCTCACCTCCGAACCCTAATCCAAACCGCATCCAGGGTCGGGATCCCGAGTCCGAGGGACCCATGGGCACGCCATTCACCCTGCACTATATCCACGGGGGGCCCATGGGAGAAGAATCTGATACATCCCGAAAAGCCTTTTTCCGAGAGGCGAATGCTATCCAAAACAGCCCCTCCCCCAAGCAACAACCACTGCCGATCTCCTTCGCAGGAGAGGACCTCGAAGGAGTTCGCCTACCCCCCTGCGACGCCCTCATCGTTAACCTCCGCATAGCTAATTGCGAGGTTCGCCGAATCCTCGTCGACAACGGTAGCTCGGTAAATATCCTTTTTCTCAAAGCCTTCGAAGGTCTCCAATTATCCAAAGGGAAGCTCAAACCAGCCGGATACACGTCGCTTGAATTCTCCGGCGTCCCAATCACAATAGAGGGGACTATTACCCTCAACGTCACCGCGGGAGCAGCTCCTATCAAAAGGACCGAATCCATAGATTTCATGATCATCGACGTAGGGGCGGCCTACAACGCCATTCTTGGCCGACCCGGACTAAACTCCTTCCAAGCAATATCCTCGGCCTACCACCTAAAGCTTATATTTCCCACCCCCCAAGGGGTCGGCATCGTCCGAGGTAGCCCTGAAACAGCACGGCCGTGTTACATAACAGCCGGCGAAGGGGGTGTATTCCCCCTCGACGCCGTCGAGCTCGAACCCGAGAGAGACAGCCCAGCTCCCGAGCCGGTGGACGAATTAGAAGAGGTCCTGTTCGATGCCAAGGATGAGTCGAAGTGGTTCCGGGTGAGCCGCTCGCTCTCCGAGGACTTGAAGTCAGGCATCATCGCCTGCATCCGTCGCAACGTCGATCTCTTCGCTTGGAAACCCTCCGACATGCCAGGGATCTCCGAAGACTTGATCATGCATCGACTAAGCGTCATTCCTGACTCTAAGCCGGTCGTCCAAAAGAGGCGCAAAGTCGCCCCGGAGAGGCAACAGATTGTAAAGACAGAAATGGACAAACTCTTGTCCGCTCGATTCATCCAGGAAGTCAGTTACCCCGAGTGGCTGGCTAATGTCGTCATGGTGAAGAAGGCAACAGGGGGTTGGCGGATCTGCATCGACTTTACGGACCTCAACAAAGCTTGTCTGAAAGATCCTTTCCCCCTCCCCCGCATCGACGCTCTAATCGACGCAACCTCGGGGCATGAGCTACTATCCTTCATGGACGCATTCTCGGGGTACAATCAGATCCGGATGTTTCTACCAGACATCTCCAAGACCTCGTTCGTCACCGACCAGGGTCTTTATTGCTACCGTGTTATGCCCTTCGGGCTGAAAAACGCTGGAGCCACGTACCAGCGACTCGTCAACAGAATCTTCAAAGACCTGATCGGTCGCAATGTGGAAGTGTACGTCGATGACATGCTTGTTAAGAGCCGGGCCGGGCCAGACCACGTCGCCGACCTCGAAGAAGCCTTCGGTGTCCTCCGACGTCACAACATGAGACTCAACCCAGCTAAATGCGCCTTCGGCGTCTCCACGGGGAAGTTCTTAGGGTTCATCGTCAGCCAACGCGACATTGAAGCAAACCCCGAGAAAATCCAAGCCATTATTGACATGTCCCCGCCCCAGAATGTCAAGGAGGTTCAAAGGCTCACAGGTCGATTAGCTGCAATCGGCCGTTTTCTCTCCAAATCAGGAGAGAAGTCTCTCCCCTTTTTCAAGGCCTTGCGCGGAAAAGGGGGCTTCGAGTGGGGTACCCCTCAACAAGAAGCCTTTGAACAACTAAAGCAATACCTCGCCAACCCGCCTCTCCTCAGCAAGCCCGAGCCAGGCGAGCCACTATGGCTCTACCTGTCCGCCTCGGACAACTCTCTTAGCGCCGTCCTAGTCCGAGAGGAGGAAGGGGTTCAAAAGCTGCTGTATTACGTGAGCAAAGTTCTCCTCCCAGCGGAGACGAGATACGCAAAAATAGAAAAGGTGGCCTATGCGTTGGTCATGGCGGCCCGGAAGCTTCGCCCTTACTTCCAAGCCCACTCCGTCCAAGTACTGACCGACCAACCACTAAAGACTGTCCTTCACAAACCCGAAAACTCTGGCCGCTTAGTCAAGTGGTCAATCGAGCTGAGCCAGTTCGACATCAGCTATCAGCCAAGGGCGGCCATTAAGGGACAGGCCCTCGCTGAATTCATAACGGAGTGCACCGTCTCCGAACAGCCTAACCTCGAAGGATCAGATCCGACCTGGGAGGTCTTCGTCGACGGTTCGTCATGCGAAACCGGAAGTGGGGCGGGCATCATCCTTCGTGGCCCCGACCAATTCCTACTTCAATACTCCCTCCGCCTCAACTTTCCGGCCTCCAACAACGAAGCAGAATACGAGGCCTTAATCGCCGGATTGACCCTCGCCAGCCGAGCCGGGGCCAAGCAAATCCGGGCCTTTAGTGATTCTCAACTCGTGGTCAATCAGATCACCGGAGAATACGAAGCCCGCGATGAACGCATGATGAGGTATTTAACGGTAGTCAAGCGACTCCTGGCGTCCTTCACCTGCGCCGCGGTTATCAGAGTCCCCAGGGAACAGAACGCTCAAGCAGACGCGTTATCCAAACTGGCCTCTTCCTCCTTCGAAGGCCTCGATCGGACGGTGCTCATAGAGGTCCTACTGAAACCAAGTATCAGCGACCCGGAGCCGGAAGCAATGTGTGTGCAAGAGGGGTCCCTCCCGAACGACTGGACCACCCCCATCAGAAAATTCTTAATCAGTGCCGAGCTTCCCGAAGACAGAGCCGAGGCCAGACGAGTCATAGTCCGGGCTGAAAGATTTGTCATGATCGATGACATCCTCTTCAAACGTTCGTACACGTTGGCCGACGGCAAACCCTACCTCCGCTGCCTCACCAGCGACGAGGCCAGCTACGCCCTCAGAGACCTGCACGAGGGGATCGGCGGATGCCACATGGGGAGCAGGACGCTTGCTCGGAAGGCCCTAAATCAGGGGTACTATTGGCCAACCATGCTCCAAGACTCGCTAGACTTGGTCAAGAGGTGCGGCCCATGCCAAAGATTCTCCCCTATCAAAAGGCTTCCTCAAGCCAATCTCCGGTCTCTGGCGAGCCCTACGCCCTTCACCATGTGGGGTATGGACCTTGTGGGGCCCTTCCCCCCAGCGGTGGGACAAAAGAAATTCCTGATCGTCGCCATCGACTACTTCACCAAGTGGATCGAAGCCGAACCACTGTCCAGCATCACCGAGCGCCAAGTACAACAATTCTTCTGGAAGAATATCATTTGCCGGTTCGGAATCCCTCGAATCCTCGTCACAGACAACGGAACCCAGTTCCAAGGTCAAAACTTCCAAACCTTCTGCGCAGACATCGGCATCCAGCAACGTTTCTCCGCGATTCGCCACCCTCAATCCAACGGCCAAGCAGAGAACGCGAACAGACAAATCCTCGACGGCCTCAAAAAGCGCCTCGACAGTTCCCCCAAAGGGCTGTGGGTCGAGGAACTGCCCAGCATACTATGGGCGCACCGAACCACCCAGAGGATCCCCACGGGGGAAACGCCATTCAATCTGACCTATGGGACGGAGGCAGTCATCCCCGTCGAGGTCGGATTACCTTCTCCCCGGATCATAGCCTTCGATGAAGCTGACAACACGTCCGGCCTAAGGGCCAACCTTGACCTCGTCGCCGAGGTACGAGAGAAGTCTTCCATCCGAAGAAGCATCTACCAGCAACGGATCGAGAAGTTTTACAACAAGAAGGTCCGACCCACAAACATCAGGGCAGGGGACCTGGTATGACGTAAGCTATCGGTCTCCGATCCAACCAAGAAGAGAAAATTGGCTCCCAACTAGGAAGGCCCATACCGAGTAGTCGAGGCTGTCCGCCCGGGTACATACCGACTGGCAGACATGGACGACCGACCCATCAGCCGACCCTGGAACGCCGAGCACCTAATGAAATTCCTGGAAGAGCGAGCCTAGGTCCTAGCCTGACTAAAGTAAAATAAAACTGATGTAAGCTATCGTATGTAAAGGGCCCCTTCAACGGCCCCCCCTACCTGGTGTGAAAGAAGTCTCTTTTCGCTAAAATCCAAACCTCGCCTTCACCACACCTCTGACCAGAGCAAAGAAGGAAAAGATTTCTTTATTTCATATTCTTTTATTTTGTTTGGGGAAAAACAAACAAAGACCGTTACAAGACCACTCCACTCATCTCAAACTAAAGGAAATCACCGCCTTAGGGCTCCTCGGATCCAGCGAGGGGCGGGATCACTCCGACCGAACGACTTGGAGCTCTCTCTTCGTCATGACGGTCCATCGGTTCTGCCACAGTCGACACACCGGCCACGGAGCTCTGAGCATCAACGGATCGCATACGCTCCATCAGGAGCGTCGCAGAGGGGATCCCCTCCGCTCGCCGACCCTCCGAGGAAGATAGCGAGACGCCCAACATCGTCCTATAACGGTGTATCTCCATCTCCTTCTCCACTATCACATCACGAAGTAGCTTTTCAGAGGAGGGCCTCTGCACCGAAGAACTAGACATAGTATATCCGAGACTGGCGCCCCCGAGCTCTCGATCCGCAATCGCCCTCCTCAGCCGGCTTGCCTCCTCACTAAGGGCCTCGGACTTATTCCTGTAGTAATGGAAAGCCGCGTCAGTATCACGCACCCCCTTTCGGTACCGAACCAAAGTGGCCTCCAGGGCCTCAACCTTGCTCCGAAGCCACGCCACGTCGGAACGACGGGGGTTCGCCTCAGGAGGGGGAGCCGAAACCTGCGAGAGAACCAGCCCACTCACAACATATAAGCAAGGAGGTTCGGGAATATTCAAGATCAAAACACTGGGCCAGCCAAAAACCCTCTTTTTATAAATATAGTTTCTCCTCACAAAAAAGGCGGTGGCCAGTCCGCGGAAGGCAAATACAATCGAGAGAAGGAAAAAGAAGGACAAAAGTTATACAGCTAGTTTCCCCACCTCAGTGTCGGTCGGGTTCACGGGGGGATCGGCGGCCTGGTCGCCGTCGGACCCTTGTTCACCAGGAGTCTTCGGTGTCCCCTCAATCTCCATATCAAACTCAAAGTTGGACAGGTCGATAGTAGGGTAGAAGTGCCTCACGTGGCTGAGGGCCTTCGCATAACAGTTGTCCTGGGCCTTGATCACCAGGAGCTGACACGACTTCGTTAACTCATCCTTCTCCGTCGCCGACCTCTTCTCCTGAGCCGTCATCGTCTTCGCCCATTCCTCCTTCTCCTTGTCAAAGGCCGCCTTCATATCCGTCTCCCTCCCATGAGAGCCTTCGAGCTCTACCTTCAACTCCTTCACCTCCTGCTCGGCCTTGTCAGCCCGGTCTCGCTCGCGCTGCAAAGCCGCCTCATAAAGGCCTCTCACGTGGGCCCCCTGCACGGTCGCCTGTAATATCCCGACCATACTAAGAAACCTGTTTTAAACGACATGATCTGAAAGCAAGTGGGTTCGATTGACTTACCAGCACATTGGCCTGCGCAAGACGCACGTACGCCTCGTCCAGGGTCTGGGCCTTCATATCCGAACGGTCCCGGGGGGTCGCCAGCTTATCTGCAACCTCCACGGCCTGGCACCCTCGGACCAGGCAATCACCCTCTCGGATCGACCAATTCGGCACCCATGGTCGCCGAAGTCTCTCCTCTATCCCGGTATCCACCAGGGGACCCTTCCCCTTATCGAGGTCGGTAGTCCTGACCTGATCCGAGCCGCCCTGAACCACCGCGTCCCCGCCTGTCTCCGAGCGAGTCCTCTTGACCCTCAGCTGGATAGGGGCCTCAGAGACCACCTGGGGCAATTCGGTCGTCTTCACCGCGTCCCCCTTCTTCTCGACCTTCTTCTTCTTTATAGCCAGCCTCAGCGCCTTAATCGATTCTTCATCCATATCTGTAAAAAAATCCATTAAGAACAATGAGCAAGAAAGTACAAAAAGATCGAGAGGAAAGAAACAACCACATACTAGAAAGAACGGCCGGGCTCAGTCCAACACTCGCCAGGTGGGCCTCCGTCACCTTCGCCCAATTGATGCTGTACGACAGACGGAGGCGCTCAACAAACCTCCACTCCTCCGCCGTCAGGTCCCCCGGCCCCGGCGCTTCATATCTCGGCTTCGAATAGTTCCACCGGGTGGGAATGTCCCAAGGGTCCTCACTCCGGATCACCAAATATTTCTTCTTCCAAAACTTGATAGAATCCGGGTGACCGTGGACTACCTTCCCCTTACCACGAGGCGAAATATAGTATACTCCCTCTGGCGATGAGCCGATCATCAACATCGCTCGGAACACATTCAGCCGCAGGGGAACCTTCTGCTCTTCGCACAACAGCACGAAGCAGACGATCTGCTTCCAGGCGTTCGGCCCAAACTGCATCGGCGCCAAAGATGCCCAATTCAGCACCTCCCGAACGAATGGATGGATCGGCAGCCTCAGTCCGGAGATAAAGGCGTCCACGGGGAAGATACAATACCTATCCGGCAGAGGGTCCGTAGGCCGAAGAGTAGAGTTCGGCAGCAGAAGCTCATAGTTGGACCCAATGTAGTAGGCCAACTGCAGAGCCCCTAAGTCACCTACCCCCAAAACTGTCGGGTGTGCGTCCACCATCACCCTCTTTCGGTCCGACGACGACGGCTGAACCCCATAGAGCTCCTTATCGGAGAGATCGTCAGTATAGCAACGGAAGGGCTTGGGTTGTACAGACGATCCCATAGTCGGATCACCGTAAACTGGTACCTGACTCGAGCTGCCGATCCCCGACCCCTTCTTCCTTTTCGAAGCTCTCTTCTTCTTCTTGGCTCGCTCCGGCGAGGGACTAGACAGCCGAGCCAGGCCAGTCGGGTTCCGGCGCCCTTCGGCGGCATCCCCTTCAGAACCACCCCCAACTTCGGAAACCAACCCGGGAGTCCGGACTTCTTCTGAACTACCGTCCTCCTCCTCGGAGTCGCTGCTATCCACCGCGAAATGCCTCCGAGATCACAACGGCTTCACACCATGAACCACTTCCTCCTCGCTTACCGTATCCTTCCACGAGATCGATTTGGAGGCAGGCTTCACCCCCCCCAGACGTCGACGCCGACGAGCCAGACTGAGCCCTATCCATCTGTATCTAAGCTAAAACACACTTACCAGTTAAAACCTGAGATCACTTCGGAAGAACGGGCCTACTGCAGGAAACTGAAGAAACAAACACTGAAGAGTTGGAGGATTTTTTGTGAAAAGTAAGGAGCAGGAAAAAAGTGGGCGGTGAGAGGAGAGAGGAGGATATTTATAGGGGATAGAAACGACTCCTCGATTTCCGCAGTCACTATTCACTGATTGACGTACAACTGCCACCTGGAGAATTCCGCCGCGACCTCGAAACGTGCGCTGCTGACGTCACCCAGCGCCAGGCTGGCAACCCTGCGCAGGGGTCGGTTCGGATGGAGGGCTCGGGGGGGGGGGGGGGGGGGGGGCAATGTTTTACTTAAAAATTAAGACTCCAGGGTTCGGTTGGCTCACCTCTCACCCGCGAACAACTCGGGGCTTACGACCTCGGAAGCCGAAATCCCAAATTGTTCCCGGGTGGGAGAATAGCCACCACCACCTGCGCCCCGGACTCCAGAAATCGGTCGGTTTCCCCCTCACCCACGAACAACTGGGGGCTCACAGCCTCGGCAGCCGAAACCCCATGGCTGTTCAAGGGCGGTAGGAAAGCCACCGTCGTCTGGAACCCTCTCGGACAGCAAACCGACTCCCATATCCGAGGCTCTTCCGCCTCAGGCCCAGAATGCGGTGGGCACCGCTCCCCGACTGGATCTCTCTCGGGCCAGACAACCGCGCAAAGGCCGTAGGTTCCAAAGAGAGATCCGGACGGCAGAGTCGCCACCAATCCGGATCGGGGAATAAAATCTTTTTTTAAGAAAAGAGACGTCCGCCGAAGCAGACACCCCTGTGGTGATCGAATCCTCAGAGGGGAATTAGGTATTTATAAACCTCCACCGTTGTCCTACCACTATGGCAAGGGGAAGGCCAAACGACGGAATCCCATGCGCCATGCTTTTATTAGGCAGCACTATTTAATGCCCCTAGGGAATTGGAACACCTGCACAGATCCCAGGGCACCTCCTAAGCGCCGCAAAGGCAGCAGATTACCCCACTTAAATCCTTCTGGAGCACCGGCTCGCCATCACCCTTGCCGACCCGTAATCCCTCCTCAACTCGAGGTTCGGTCTGGCACCTGGGTACTCTTCTTCGGAAAATCCACCGGCTCGCCATCACCCTTACCGACCCATAATCTCTCCTCAACTCGAGGTTCGGTCTGGCACCAGGGTACTCTTCTCAGGAAGAAACAACGGCTCGCCATCACCCTTACCGACCCGTAATCCCTCCTCAACTCGAGGTCCGGTCTGGCACCTGGGTACTCTTCTTCGGAAGATCCACCGGCTCGCCATCACCCTTACCGACCCGTAATCCCTCCTCGTCTCGAGGTTCGGTCTGGCACCAGGGTACTCTTCTCAGGAAGAAACAACGGCTCGCCATCACCCTTACCGACCCGTAATCCCTCCTCAACTCGAGGTTCGGTCTGGCACCTGGGTACTCTTCTTCGGAAGATCCACCGGCTCGCCATCACCCTTACCGACCCATAATCTCTCCTCAACTCGAGGTTCGGTCTGGCACCAGGGTACTCTTCTCAGGAAGAAACAACGGCTCGCCATCACCCTTACCGACCCGTAATCCCTCCTCAACTCGAGGTCCGGTCTGGCACCTGGGTACTCTTCTTCGGAAGATCCACCGGCTCGCCATCACCCTTACCGACCCATAATCTCTCCTCATCACGAGGTTCGGTCTGGCACCAGGGTACTCTTCTCAGGAAGAAGCAACGACTCGCCATCACCCTTGCCGACACATAAACCCTCGTCATCTCGAGGTTCGGTCGTGCACCAGGGCCTTCTTCTCAGGAAGAAACAAAGTCTCGCATCGCCCTTGTCAAACGCGTAATCCCTCGTCATATCGAGGCTGGGCCGAACACCAGGGTACTCTCCTCCGGATGATTCAACGATTTGCCATCCCATTTCCACGACCATGAACACTCCTCCCCGGCTAGCTCCTGCACCCCCGCAGGAGTGGGGGGCTTGTGTGGTAGGGTAAAAATGGCCTGCAGGCCCAACCAGGGCCCAATACAACGCTCACTCAAGAAAGGTAAAAATAGCAATCTAGCTCGGCTTCGAACCATTACAGGGTCGGTGCCGAACCTCAAGTGCACCCCCCCAGAGCCGGCCTCCTCGTATCCGATGAGCCTCAGTTGTCCTCGGTCTCCGACCCGTGACAGCCCCATGAGCCGTCCCCCCTCTCTGGCGAAGCAGGGGGTTGACCTGGCACAGCCTAGGCCCTCCGATTCTCCCAGAAGCACAAAAGACCCACGATCAGCCATGTCAGCTCTATACCGCTCAGGGTTTTGCCACGTCAGCCCTATACCACTCCTGGTATTGCCACGTCAGTCCCAAACCCCCTGGGCCTTATGCCACGACAGGCCCATGGGCTTTCAGGTTCAGACCCGGCCCCCAAACGGATCCAAACCCGGTTGGGATTCTCTATAAATACTAGACCCTCACCCACCTTTTGGAGGTAATGAATCTTTTGCCACTTAAATTCACCTAGTTATTGCTACTCTCTCACAGAGACTGACTAGGTCGTCGGAGGGTCCGCCACCGGGACAAACCCCGGTGTTTCAGGACCGTCTGCAGGTACACAAGACCTCGGATCCGAATCCTCTGATCCGAGCCCAGATCTCCGAACCGCCCCGAGGTCGCCACGAATTCCACCCGGTCAGTCAAGGGTCGGCAGACGAGCAGCATTCTCCTTGAAATACAAATCGAGTCCGAACTCACACCTGGTGCATCCACACGTCCCCCAGAAATAAACCGCATCATCACCCGTATACAATTTCTCCACATTCACCCACTCTTCACATCTCCCGTAACCGCATCCCCACTATCTGGTAACTACCCCCTTTAATTATATTATATTTATTATTATTTTCTTTAATCACCTTGTTCCCCACTCTCTCTCCCCGTCTCCCTCACTCTGTTCTGTTTTCCCAATCAACACATAACACTCCCCATTTCCCGTTCGTCTTCTCCCTCACTTCTCCTGCTCGAACCCCGTCGAGCCTCCACCGCCTGCGCTCCACCTCACGAGCCTCCTCGACCCCCGTCCTCGCCATCTCCCCCCGTCGTCTTCTTCACCTCCAAACCCACCCATCGCCGAAGTCCCCGCAATTTCCTCTATCCTTGTCAACGCCCTGCCTGAACCCATCGAGCACCCCGTCGTCTCCTCCAGTCGACCACCAGTACCCCTTTCATCGTCGTCCCTTCATCCTCGCCATCAGCACATCCAGGCTCGCCTCCTCCTTGCTCCGCCGTCGCTTCCCGACCGCGTCGCACAGCAACCGAGCCCTCCTCCTTTGTTTCGCCCGAAAATAGAGCGCCCCCGTCGTCAACACATCTACAGCCTCCTCTCGCCTCCCCTCTCGCAACCACCGCTCTCGAAGCCACCGTGCACACCCCGTCATCTTCTTTTTCCTCAATTCTCGTCGAACCCATTAACAGTCCCAGCCCTTCGATCGCCCGCGCTACCATGCCACCACCAGTCACTGCCTCCCATCGTCAACTCTGCCACTACCACCCCGTAGTCCTCCAGCGTCTCATCGCTCGCCTCCCGCCTAAGTGTCGTCCACCCACAGTCGCCGTCGCTTCCTCTCCTCTATTTCGACCCCGAAGAAACCCATTCCCGTCGCTACTCCTCTCTCCCATCGCCATTCAGTCGCCGCTAGAGTCGCGAGTCAACCGCTGTCAGCCGCCCTCACCTTCGTCGCCGCACTGTCGATGTTGCCCCCACAGTCGATCCGAGCCTTTCCCGTCATCTCTCTCTTTCTGTAGCGTCGAGAATAAACAGTGGCTAATTGCTTAGGTGTTTGCTGTTTAGAGGTAGGAAAGAGAAGGGATTGAGTATTGGGGGTGTTTGCTGTTTATGGAGTAGGGATGAGATTGAAGTGTTGTTTGGTGTTTTGGGTGTAGAAGATCCGATCCTGTGTGTTGCTATTGTGTGCTAAGTTCACTGTTGATGTTGCTATTTTGCACGTAGAACGCACGTGCCTTTCCGGGATTCTGATCCCGTTATTCTATTATAATCGTCGACAAAAGGCAAGTCCACTTGAACTCATTTAATTTTCTAGTTCAAGTTTACTAACCTCCCGTAAGTAGTTCCCTTCAATTACTGTGATACTGCTTTGTGTACTTCCGTTAGGGGTATCGAGGGTTTACACGAGCTAACCCAACGTACTTTTGACATCGTGCTATTATCCATTGACTCAAATCCAAACCTATATACACACACGACATGAACAAATTGACTAGAACTTGCATATGAGGAAAAGATATTGTGATCGAATACATGTTGATTGATTGAGATCTTGTGACTTGAACTATGACATGACAAATTGACTTGTACACTATAAAATCCATTCTAATTGTTGTACATTAGTATTAATACATTTCATGATACAATAACATATTGATTATCCACTTTGATGAACATATATGTGATGACATTTTATGAATTCCTGCTGTCTGTTCAGTTTTGCACAGAGGTTTCGACTCTGTTATCATAAAAATTAACACAAGCTATATAAAGATGAATTGTAGCCCTAAGTGTCTAGTTGCCAATAACATACTGAATTTTCGAATTTCGAATTGTAGTCTATGAGTTATCTCTGTTTTAGTGTTACTGTGTCGGCTGTTTTCAGACTCACTACTTCATGTATATTATTATGTAATGTATCGTGTTGCTGCATTCTTATCATCCCCCTTGACATTCTTATACACACTTGCATGGACATGAATGACTTAATAATATAATGTTAAACAAGCTAGGGTTAATAAGGGTTGACTTAGTAGTGGATAATCTCAGAAAATATACTCGGTAAGACCTTATCGTTATATTATATTGTCATGGAAGGATGAGTATTGATTGTGAATTATTGAATGTTAATTGTAAATGATTGTTATTGACACCGAGTACAAGCTCTGTAGATCCCACCACTATGTCTAAAACGTACACTGTTTTGCGTGAACCGAACCTGTGGTATGGGACGCAGTAGTAGGTGCACTATATCGGAAAAACAACATGCTAATAAACCTAAGTTGACACGTATATACTTGATCGTGATCATTGTTTATTGATACCGTTATTGCTTTTGTAATTTGATCTTGATCCATATTCCTTGACGAACCTTGTTCCCTTACTATCTGCTTTTCTCTACTTGTCGTTCGTACTTGCTCTAAGGACAAATTATTATTTCTTTTTAGATGAACAAATACAGGTGCACAAGGAGAATTACCAGAAGGCATTGGTGAGCAGTTCATCTACGATTGGAGCAGGAACTTGCCAGAAGGTATTTGTTGTTTATTTCTAGATGTTGGTTATTAAATTGGACTATTGCATGTTTAGTCTGAGTATTTATTTATGTGATTATGTATTTATGCGTGGTTGTAATTATTTTCTTGTCATGTTGTTGAGTTAAGACTGGTACAGCTTATGGGTGATATGAGTTGGCGTACTTATATCATTCGCTAGGCCTCAGTTACGTGTCTGTGTTCCCGTATTCTGGAAAGCGAGGCGTGACAGAGGGGCATTGTGAGAATTGCAATATTCTTGTACCTTCTCTAGTTGAATAATCTCTTGGGTTTTTTCTCCTCTGGATTAAGGCGAAAGCCCCAACCAGGACAAATTTGTGTGTGCTTTGGTATGTTTGGTATGATCTTATATGTGCTTGGTAGTTTGTATGATTGCATTGAATAACTCAATAAGATCCTAAGAGGGATTTTCTGTAGAAATCCCTAACAATTGGTATCAGAGCTTTGGGTTCAAGAGTTTGTTCGAGTTCCTTGGAGAAGATGGCAAATCAGATTATGAAGATCAAGCAGTACAAAGGCGATCACTTGAAGGTGGACATGCATGAAGCATCGGTTCAACAGAACTTGGATCTAGTCCTAGAAGGAGATAAAGGAAGACCAATCGGTACAAAGCTGGAGAAGTGGAAGAAGATATATTCAAAAGCCTTGAGTTTAATCTGGTTGTCATCGACGAGCAAAGTCAAGTATAGGAGAAGCATGGTGAGTCTTTGGGCAAGATTCAGAACTGATTACTCGGGTTTGTCATCACATGGTCGGATGTACCAGCGAAGAAAGTTGTGGGGTTTCTCAATGAATGAAAGTACCGCTCTTCTAGATCATGAAGTGGAGTTCAATATGGAGTTATCTGAACTGAGGGCGTTAAACGCAGATGATCTAAAGGTTTCCAACTCGATATATTCACCACCAAATCCATCAAACATGATAACCGTGCTAGATGAGAAATCTACCGAGGAGAAGTTTTTTATAGCAGGAATGATCGAGGGGTTGGAGAATGATGCACTTAGGAAGGAGAGTCAGAAATCGGTGTCAACTTATGTGAGTAGCTTGGAGGTGGATTGTACTTTGATTGGAAGGAACAATGTATATAGGGATAAAGTCCGTGGCCACCGGTGCAAAGGGATTGAGCATTACATGAGAGATTGTTGCAAGTGGTTGAGTTAGAGCGGTGCCAAATCCAGTGCTGCTGAATCAGGTGATGTCTTAAACAGTGCTTTTGTTTCAAGTTCCTTATATGTGAATTCCGGTTTTTTTTTTATTCAGTTAGTTCTTCTGAAGTTTGCTCCGAGAGGGAGATGGTTTCTACTTACAAATTTGTATCATATCATTGTGTGGGAACGATGGTTGACAAGATTTGTGAAGTATTGGTTTCTACTTACAAGTTTGCATCATGTCGTTGTGTGGGAACGAAGATTGACAAAACTTGTAAAGTAAGGGGTGAGAAAACTAATGAGTCGAAGATGTTAAACGGAAGGGGACACACACTAGAGATGGGCATGTATATTCATTTGATGAAGCGAAGCCTTATATCCATGAGAACTCTAGAAGCTCGGGACTGCAGGTACACTACACAGATCCAAGTGGAGTTCGATCAGTTTGGAAAAGTTTTCGTGAGGTGATGAAGGGAGAGAGGGGGATTTAGCAGGGTCAGCACAACCTCTACCAGATTTGGAGGAACAGAAAAACTTGAGCAAGTATTTCGAAGCTCATTGTTCCTAAAGCATCATCTAGTATGCCATCACTAGAATCATCCGAGCGAGATCGTGACATTCGAATATCATCGAAAGATGGAGAGAGCCTTGAGGTAGGTGGAGTTCATATGGAAGGTGGCACCTCTATGATTACATATACTGGGGTGTACCCTTGAGAGGGGCATACATCGGGAGAAAAACAAGTGGAGATAGATTCAACTAGCAGAGAAAGCCATCGAAACGAGTTGTTTGCAAGAAAAGAAGGAAAAGAGTGTAGAAGGTTTTTTAAATCACACAGGTGTGGATTCATAAGTATGCAATCCAAGGTGGAGATTGTTGGGGTTATGTCTTGCATACTATATTGGATAAGAAGACGATGAGATGATGGAGGAATCGAGACGATCATAGTCGGAGTGGGGAAAACAGTCAACAAGAGTAGTAGCAGGAGTTGCGGTCGACCGTATTTAGGGTGCGTCGACCGCCCTACTCTGCAGAAGTTCCCGATAGGGGGACGGTCGACCGACCTTGTAGTGCAACCAACCGAATGCGGTGCTAATGGATTATTTGGGTCGGGTCTTGGTGATTCGTGAGAAGCCCAACTTGCTCTTTAAGTCAGATCGTACGGTTCTTATCGTAGGGTTATCTCTTCAGTAATATCTAATGGTTATTGTATTAAGATATCAAACTAGGTTTTCTCTAGATCTCTATATATTATTGTTATTGGCCTCTATTGAGAGCAAAGAAGAGAGAGAGAGAGAGAGTACTTCATTAAAGGAGAGATTGAGTGATTCTCTAATTGTAAGCAACTAGTACTTGCTGGTGAGGCTTGAGAGATGGTCGCGGTGAGAATTGTAATATTCTTGTATCTTCTCTAGTTGAATAACATCATAGGTTTCTTCTCCCCGGGATTAAGGTGAAAGCCCCAACCAGAACAAATTTGTGTGTGCTCTGATGTGTTTGGTATGATCTCACATATGCTTGATAGTTTGTGATGATTGTATCGAATAACTCAATAAGACCCTAAGAGGGGTTTTCGGTAGAAATCCCTAACACATTCTTCTCTCCTCACACTCTCAAAACCCTAAACCTATCTTCCAACATGCCCAATTTGGGCGCCCGAAGTTTGGGAAACACAAAAGAGGATTGGAGTTACCAAGTAAGTGGAATAATCTCATCCTCGTTCTACCGAATATTCATGTGGTATTTGTTCATAACTCTTGCTACTTGGTTTTTGGTTAATTTTGATGCAGGGTTAGATTTAGAATTGTGAGTTAATTTGAGATGTGTTCAACAATGAATTAGTATTTTGGTTATACGAATTATGGGTTGTGGGTTATATGGCTTCGGTTTGATGAGTTCTATTAAACTTTGATATTTGTGAATTTTTGGTGAGATAATGGATTGGATTTGGGCAGGTAGGGTTTCGGAGAGTGTGGAGAGAGATAAGGGAAGAAGAGAATGAGTCGGAGAGTGGTATTATTGAGTTTCCAAACGACACTCGCTATCTCAGATTGCGAGTATAGTTAAAATAGGATCTCTATTCGAGATAGCGACCCTATACTTGGGCTTTTTTCCTGATTTCACTTGAAAACAGCAGACACGACTCGCTAAATAGGGTCGCTAACTAAGATAGCGAGTGTATAGTTAGTTTTTTTCTTCAGGTTATTTCCCAAGTGGTAGATAGACTCGTTATCTCAGTTAGCGACCTTGTTTTTACTAGCGTCGCTACGTGAGATAACGAGTAGGTCAATTTGGTAAATACTTTCAAAAGTAGGTCAGTTTGGTAAATACTTCCAAAAGTGGGACATTATTGAAAAAATTCGAAGGAAACTGGTGAGACAGAAAGGACAAGTGTCCCATAACCTCAGTTTGTGGTGGGGCCCACAAGAATATCGAATCTGATATTATTTGGTAAAGGGGTCAATGACTAGTGTCTGCTTGCGTAATAGGAGTTCAGTAACATCTTGAACAATGAAGTTCAAACTTGGCACTTAACTCTTCCGACTTTTACAATTGGTGTTATTAACTTTCGTAATTTCTTATAGTTTTTGCTTTTATCATACTAAATTTTCGTAATTTTTTTTAGAGTAGCAAGTTGATGGGGTGAATTTTATGTGCGATGTCAGTTTTACACTTATTTTATTATAGATCTTTTTACTATCTTACAGAAAAGTCACAATTTATTATAGATTTTTTTACTATCTTGCAGAAAAAATTTTGTGACGCTCATTTAACTATTTCAACTGATTACCTTGTCATTTTGATGGTTTTTCTTTATATTCATCATTCCACAATTTTTTTTATGAACAACTGATTTTCTTCCTCGTTTTTCTTATTTTACTTATATATGCATTGTTTCTTCCAAAAATATATATTAATTTTTCTAGACACACTGAAAAGCACTATAAACTTATTAATAATAATGTCTTTCATTTTCCTTAGCGTCCACACAATTAATTGGACAAATATTTTTTTTTTACTAAAGTACACATCAAAAAAACTATAGAATGTTAATAATGAATTTCTTATTTTTCCCATGCACGCACAGTTTTCTACATCTCGGAGGTCCATGTTTACTGATTCTTGATAACATGTTACCCATGTATGTTACATGTATCAGTCTGGGAGTACCATCTTTGTACGACTTACATTTGATTATCAGTCGGTTTAAGGGCCACCGAGTTGGTGCACTTACCAGCAACTGAAACTGGAATGCAAACCATTCTATTTCCCTTTCATTGATAATTGTCGTTCATCGGTATAGAAAGAAGCGAAGCAGAACACGATAATTATTAGGAATACAAAATTGCAGCCTAGCGTATGCAAATAGCAATAAGATGACATAAATAAACACGCAAATCAGAAACAAATGTTTTGAAACATACAAATTAACATGCGTTCCTGCGAGCGAGTAAGAAGCAGTACAAACTCGGCACTTAGTAGTAGACAATAGAATTTTGTACTCACAAAGTCACAACAAAGCATCAAGGCTCAAGCTGGATAAGACTATCATGGGTGCAATCAAAAAATGTGAAATTTTCTAATTGTATCAGGATCAGGAACCCTTACCCGTACAATTTACTAAATATGTAAACCTAAGAGCATCTGGTAGTCGTTATTGCCAAATTTTGACAAATTTGACTTATAGCATATAGCAAAAACAGGTTTTGTTGTAGTCGTTGATAGTTAAAATTTAGCCGAACGAATAATTATCTTCCGCCTGACGCTTATTATATATATATATATATATATATATATATATATATATATATATATATATATATATATAAAAATTTAAAAACCACCATGACAGTGACATTTTTTAAAATTAAAAATAAATAAAAAATAAAAAAAATCGCAAAAGTGCACTGAATGTTAATTGTGACTTGTTTGCTTTTGTGACTTTTTTGTTTTTTACCAAAATTGTGTTGGACGGTAGATAACCTACCGTCCTTCACTTTTAATTTTTTTTTAAAAAAAAAATTTAATTAACGGGACGGAAGATTATCTTCCGTCCGACAATTTCGTCGTATGCGAATTTGGAGGGACGATGTATTGTTTCTCGTCCGACGTTTCAGACGAAAGATAATCTTTCGTCTCATTTAACGGACAAAAGATTATCTTTCATTAGCTATAATTTGACAAAAGCTAAATCGTCTGCTATATTTGGCCAGCGACTGTTCACGCGCGACTCAAATTTTGGGTAAATGGCCAATGACTACAACGTTTTTTTCTTCTATTTTTTTCAAAATTTGGGTAATTGGCAAACGACTATAGATGCTCTAAGAGCATCTGTAGTCATCTGCTAATTACCCAAAATATGGAAAAAATAGAAAAAAAGTCGTTGTACTCGTCTGTCAAATACCCAAACTTTGAGTGGCGCTTGAACAGTAGTTGGGCAAATATAGCAGATGGTTTGGCTTTTGCCAAATTATAGCTGACGAAAGATAATCCTTCGTCCGTTAAATGAGACGAAAGATAATCTTTCGTCTGAAATGTCGGACGGCAAACGATACACCGCCCCTTCAATTTAGCATACGACGAAGTTGTTGGACGAACAATAATATTCCATCCCCTTAATTAAAATTTAAAATTTTTTTAGTGAAGGACAGTAGATAATCTACCGTCCAACATAAAATGTGCTAAAGACAAAATCCTAGGATGGGACTTCATCCCTCGTCCCAGGCCGTTGTGGGTTTTTTGATTTTTTTTTTAAATAATTTTTTCTCTGTCCTTTTGTCCATCACTTCACTGCATTTAAAATATTAAAAAAATTGTCCTTTGTCTCTCATTTCAATGCATATATATATATATTGATTTAAATTTCTACAGATGCTCTACGAGATTAATATTGTCCCTCATGACAGACTACAGATTCTCTAAGAGATAAAAAATCAATCTGCTGAATTAATATAGTTCGTATTAGATATCCAATGTCATTGTTTATATTCACAAAGCTAGTAGATACAAATAGAAAGTGGAAATTTAGCTGTAGAAAACTGACTCGAACATCAGAGTTTAAAAATAAACATTCAGAGATACATTTACCGTCGAAGGTTAACGTAATTAATCAGAAGTGATGGACAAGCAAATTGTATTTTCTTTTAACCGTACAAAATCAATGAATTTTTTGCCGTACTAACCAACTTTTTGAAAATATTTCGCGCTAAGACCCACTTTCGAAAATAATTAGCAAACTAATTCAGTTTTGGACACGTCAGCAAAAATCGTTATTGGGAAAAACGGCATAGGTTATTTACATGCCATTTTTTCCAATAACGGCATCTATATTTTAAAAAGGTGTCATGCCGTTATTTAGAGTAACGACATAGGTTATTTTATTTTTCGATAGCTTGTAGTCTCCATTTAGAGAAAAAATTGCAAGTGTGGAAACTTTATAACAGATGTCGTTATTTCAAATAACGGCATTCTCAATACTGATGATGTTATTTGGAATAACGACATCAGTTATAAAATTTTTTTATAAGAAATTAACTTATTCATTAGAGAGGATGAATAATAAGTAAATTTTTTATAAATTTTTTTTATAATTAATGCTGTTATTTGGAATAGCGGCATCAGTTATAAATTTTTTTTTTAAAATTTAACTTATTCGTCAGATAGGATGAATAATAAGTTATTTTTTTATAAAAAAAATTTATAACTGAATCAGTATTGAGAATGCCGTTATTTGAAATAACGGCATCTGTTACAAGGTTCTCCCGCCTGCATTTTTTTCTCTAAATGGAGACTACAAGCTGTCGAAAAACAAAATAACCTATGTCGTTACTCCAAATAACGGCATGACGCTTTTTTAAAATATAGATGCCGTTATGGGGAAAAATAGCATGTAAATAACCTATGCCGTTTTTTTCCATAACGATTTTGCTGACGTGTCCAAAACTGAGTCAGTTCGCTAATTGTTTTCGAAAGTGGGTCAAAGATGGCAAAATTTTCAAAAACAGTATGGAACATACAAGTGGAACAAAATAGTTTAATACTTGAAGTTTAATTCAAGACTGACCAAGCTAGATCTTCTCGATGAATCAACATCCCGTCTCTATGTTTTGGTTCTGATTTTTCATGATAGGAGACCCTTTTTTTCCCCTCTGAAGAAAAGGTGGAATCTGGCCACCCTGTTTTATTAATAAATGATTAACAAAACAAACTCAGAGCACTGAGCTCACAACAAAGATCTACAAATAGAAAAAAAAAAAGAACAAAACCTTCACCTCTAAACATAAGGGGTGGGATAAAAGCAAACTAGATCAGCCACAAAGAAATACAACATATCCCCCCAACAAACCCTAGGGAGGTGGGTAACTATGATCCTGGACGTCGGTGATAGCTGTCAATCGATCGTCGGGCCGATCTCAATCTCCTCATCGTCAAACTCGTCCACCTAAAAGACACTCGCGATCCTTCCCCTGGGTCCTGCTGTGGCTACATTAGTCCAAAATGAAATAAAATGTATAATGTGAGTCACATTTCCAGAAATACTATTGCATGTTATACAAAAGTACATATTATTTCTGTCTAGCCAAAGAACCCAGGTCGTTGCGGCGATGGCGATATACCATGCTTCTCTCATAGACCCCCTCTCTGAAGCGAACTTAGGACCTACTCACAGGTCCTCGTATACGCTAGGGTACTGACTCGTCCCTAGGGCGCTGAGAGCTTCTATGAGTACCGCTTTGCTTCTAGGGCACTGCAGCAAAAGGTGGTCTCTAGTCTCCAGGGTACCGTGGCAGACTCACATTAAGAGTCCACATTCGACTGGTGTTTAGTGAGGTTTTTCCTAGTCAGGATCGCATCATTCAAAACTAGCCATAAGAAAGCTTTGATTTTGAGTGGGGCTTTCGTTCTCCAGATAACTGCTGACCACTTTGGGATACATCGCCTAAAGTGAATGCAATTGTACATGGAGTGGACCGTGAACTTGCCGTTCTTCTCCGGTCCCCAGGATTTCTTATCTGGGCCTTGCGAGCAACCAATTCCAGAATTGGTGATAAGGGACTGGAGTTCCGCCAGTCTAAGCTGAGATCTTAGGTCAAGCATATGTTTGAAAGGTGGCCTCCAGTTGTCTCTTTTCCAGGCTGCAGCAACCGTGCAGTGTGGTTGTGATGCCTGCTCATATAAATCGGGAAACAAATTTCTGAGTGTGTGATCAGCACACCATTTATCCCACTAGAATCTGGCGAGCCTGTCGTTGCCAATAGCAGCAGCCCTCCAGAATCTGGTCAGGTGTATTGATTCTGGTGATCAGCACACCAGAATCTAGTCAAGAGCACACCAGAATCTAGTCAAGCGTATGTTTGATAGGAGACTTTTTGAGTTCACCACATCGCACATAAAATGATAGTACATAATTTTGATGTGGTTATGATAGAAATCAGTTATGCTGTTGCTACAAGACTTGACGCTAAAGACTCGATGGGACTGGCAAAAAGACAAGGAGTACTACGGTTGCAGGCAGAAAACAGGGTATTATGAGAGCACCTGTAGTCATCTACAGCTATTTTTTCGAGTATTTGGCAAACGAAAACCGTTAAAATGGCTTTGCGCTGCAGTCATCGATAGCTAAAAATTGAGTATTCGTAAATTTTCAAAACTCAGACGAATTATCGTCTGAAGAAAAAAATCAAAACTTTTAAAAATTATTGGAACAGACGGGAAATCTTTTCCAGTCCATCCAATTTTTTAAAAATACAAAAAGCAAAAAAAAATCCCATGGACGGAATTCAATACCTCGTCCAAGGAATCAGGGTGCTTTTGTTTTTTAATTTTCGTTTTTAAAATATGGACGAAAAACGAAATTCCGTCTCAACCAAATTTTTTTTCTTCGATCGGAGGAAAAATTAAATTTCGTCTGATACTTCACTGTTTTGCCAAATTCTCTCTGACGAATTTTTTTTTGACCGATGTGACAGACGATAAACCCTTTTTCGTTTGCTATAATTTCCAAAATCCCAAATCATGTGCCAAATTTAGCCAGCCACTGTTCACAAAAAACCCAAATTTTTGGCCAACGACTACAGCGTCTTCATTCTCATTTTTTGGAAAATTTGAAAGTTTGGAAAACGACAAATGCTCTAAAGAAAGGAGAGGGTGTTGGGCTGGAGCCTATCGCTGATGGAAGGCTTATCATTGATGACGTTCTGAAGTATTCAAAAGTTGACGTGGAAGACTTGTAATGACTTTATTGTTGCGTAATAAGAGCATCCACGGTCGTTTGGTATATTTGCCAAATTTCTATATTTTGAGAAACGACAGTCTGCAGTCGTTTACTCGCTACAGTCCATTCTCATATTTGAGAAACGAACTGGCGATTATCAAATTATAGGGGACAAAACATGTCTTTATTTTTATTTTTTATATAAAATGGGATCAAACAAAATAAGTTGTTTCGTCTAACTTTTTTCTATTTATAAAATGTTCAAATAGTACATGTTGTATCGTCTGGAGAAAAAAAACGAAAAATCGTCAAGCGGGACATGTTGTCCCGTTTGAAGCCAAAAAAGGCTTGTCCAGCCCCTTTGTACACTTAGCCCTTTTAATCTTAGGTTAGTGTTAGGTTAGTGTATTAATTAGGTAGCTTAGTATATATTTTAATATTTAATTTATTTAATTTACCTTTTTTAATATCTAATCATTACTTAATTAACTTAAACGCTATGTAAAAAAAAGGACGAAACAAGATATTCCGTCTGAGCTCCTTTTTTAATATATATATATAGGGTAAAAGGGATATGAGCAACTTGCTCATTTAGTAAATGAGCAATTGATTATGTGGCATGCATGTGATACATTGGACAACTAACCCTTTTAAGGCTTTTCCAATCACATGTATACCACATCATCAATTGCTTATTTACTAAATGAGCAAGTTGCTCATACCCCTTTTTCCCATATATATATATATATATATATATATATATATATATATATATATATATATATATATATATTCAAATTATAGCAAATCACGAATGCAGCAAATTGCTCTTTTTGCTATATGCTATTTTGCCATATTCTCATATTTGAAAAATACCATTGTGGATGCTCTAAGGGAGCCAATCTTTCGGGTGGGCCAAAGGTATTGAAGCCCAATGAGTCAAGGGGATAAATTAGGGCCTGGTTGAGCATAATGATGTTATTATTGTCCCTGGACCTCAGATTGAGCCCATCCTAAATGCTCTTGCCGAACAGATAGCATCAGGCCCAGTTGAGTTACAAGTAATAAGTGGAAGTGGGAATACTGTTGGCATTTACCCACAGGTTACAGATCAGGATTCAAACGATGGGATCATAGGTGCGCTAGATGGCGTGCGAGAGGACAACTTCATTTCAGAAACTGACACTGATGGTTGGGATAAGGAAGTGAGGTGTGGAGACATCGGTAGTTCTAGCAAAAAAATAACGAAGTACCAAAGGAAGAGCAAGAGGCAGTTGGTCAAATGGGGTTCACAGGGTCCTGGCAAAAAGGACTTGATCAAGGCTGCTTCTAAGGCTAAGACGCCTGCACCTGCATGTGGAGGTATATCGATTTCCGATTATTCTGTTTTAAATTAAATGATGATTCGCTTATCTATTATGCTAGTCTTTATGGTCTAGCCATGGGCTCTAACAGAATAGAGCAGTTGGAACATGTTTCCATGATTAGAGGGGAGTCCAAATGGGTGGCCTCATAAAGTCGTATATAGACTTTTGGTTATAAAGGGTAGGAGAATTTACATGTTAATAATGTTATACATTTTTTTGGAACGTTAGAGGGATGAGGTAAAAAAAAAAAAAAGATTGATCAACAACACTATAAGTAAGAATTGTTCGAATATTTGTGGCTTTCAAGAAACTAGGATTGAGAACCCGACCATAGATGATTTTAGATGTTTTACATGGGCGACGAACTTTGTTTGGAGGTTTAAATCGGCTGTGGGTTACTCAGGGGGCATTACGGTGAGACTTTTTGAGATTATTGACGATGATATTGGGGAGTTTACAGCTTCTGTTAAAATTAGAAGAATATGTGATGATTGGGAGCATGTAGTTACTACAGTCTACGGTCCGTACGATTCTAGATTGCGAGGCCAATTATGAATCGAGCTCAAAGCTATTAGAAGAAGATGGGATGGTCCGTGGGTGATTGGAGGGGATTTCAATATCACTAGATTTATTGACGAACATAGAGGAAGATGACCAAGTGGCATCGAGCAGGATACTTTCAATTCTACGATCGATGAATTAGAATTAATCGAGCTGGAGATGAGAGATAGAAAATTCACATGGTCGAACATGCAGAATAATCCGATTCTGGCTAAATTGGATAGGATTTTTGTGTCAAATGATTGAGAGGATGCATTCCCATTAGCAAGGGTGAAGTCCGTTACGAGATACATATCCGATCACTTGCCACTTGCTTTAGACTGCGGTGATGGAAACAGAAAGATGACTTATCCGTTCAGGATTGAGAAAGCTTGGACTATGAAAAGTGCCACTCGTCGAATCATTAAGGAATCATGGATCGCTAATACTAAGGAAACTACAGCAGTAGGAATTTGGATTAAAAAGACCAAATGTCTTCGTAAATGTTTGAAAGACTGGGCTAAGCAAGAATTTGGAGCCATCAAATTAAATAGGGCGGTTCTGGGCAACAGGGTTCAAGAGTTAGAGATTCTCCAGGAAGAAAGGGACCTACTCGGGTAAGAAAACGATGATATGGCCAATTGTAGGCTTCAGATACAGCACATTGGTGTCATGGAGGAGCAATATTGGAGGCTAAGTTCTAGGGTTCAGTGGCTTAAAGAAAAAGATGCAAATACAAAATTCTTTCACAAGGTCGCTAACGGAAGAAGAAGGCAAAATCACATTGCCGGATTATTCGTGGATGACGTTTAGACAGAGAATGAAGGGGTCGTAAGGCAACACATCGATAGATGGTATTACGAGCTACTGGGTAGAAGGAAAGCCTCTAGATGTAAACTTCTTCCAGATATGTGGATCTCTATAAGAATAGACAGAAGTGATGGAATCAAGATTATGTTCACTGAGGAGGAAATTTTCAAGGCAGTTCAAGAATTAGGCCAAGATAGCTCCAGGACTAGATGGATTTCTAATTTTCTTCTACAAGATTTACTGGCACATCATCAAGAAAGACCTCATGAATATCTTTCAGGAGTTCTACAATGAAATTGTAAATCTAGATAGACTGAATTATGCTAACATCATCCTTATCCCTAAAAGCGGGAGGCTGTTAGGGTTGAAGATTTTAGACCAATTAGCCTGCTCAACGGTTCCTGCAATCTTGTCACCTAGACGATGTGGTAGGAACCTCGCAGAGTGGGTTCATAAGAGGTAGAGATATAATGGACAATATAGCTTCGACCCACGAAATTGTCTATAGATGAAGTCAATATAAATCAGATGATTTTCTTCTAAAATTAGATTTTGAAAAGGCATATAACTCAGTAGAATAGGAGTGTGTGGATGAAACATTAGAACTCAAAGGTTTCGAAACCAAATGGAGAACGTGGATTAGGAGGTGCGTACAAGTAGGGAAGTCTTTCGTACAAGTGAACGAATGCCAAGGAAAAGAAATCAAATGTCGCATAGGACCCAGACAAGGTGACCCCCTTTTATCACTCTTATTCGCCATTTGTGGCTGACGGGTTGGCTAAAATGAGAAGGAGGGGTAGGGAGCATAATGTATCAAGGGAATCGAAATCAAAGGAATTTCAGAAGCAATTTCAATTCTTCAATACGCAAACGATACTCTGATGTTTAGAATGGCTGAAGAGGAAGAAATTGTGGCTGTAAGATTGGTGCTGCAATGTTTCAAAACTTGGACTTGATTTAATGTAAACTTAAAGAAGAGCTGCATTATCCCTATCAATGACCAGTTATCTATTCCTATCAACACTATTAATAATTATTTTGGATGCGAGATTGGTGAATTTCCGATCACATACTTAGGTACTCCTATTAGATCGGGTCCTATGTGAAGAGAAGATTGGCAACCGTTAAAAGAGAAGATAGGGAAAAGATTGGCAGGATGGAAGTGACGTTTCTTGTCGGTAGGAGGAAGAATCACGCTTCTTAATTTGGTACTCAATAGCATTCCACTGTATTTAATGTCTATCTATGAACTGCTTAAATGGGTTATCAACAAAATAGATAAACTCAAAAGAAAATTTTTGTGGAAAGGAGCGGACGAGTCCAACAATGGATACCACTTGGTTAAATGGGGTAGGGTGTGTAAAAGGAGAGAATTTGGTGGTCTTGGAATTCTAAACCTGCAGGATATGAACAGAGCGCTGTTCAGCAAGTGATGGTGGAAGATGAAAAGAAGACGCAACAACTGGTGGAGTCAGTCCTTTGCACTTTATCGAAAGAGGAAAAAATATCAGTTCGTGGGGAGAAGTGAGTTCGGGAAGGCATCATTCTTGTGGAAAGGAGTGACGAAAGTGGGAAAGGTTTTCCATACTAATACTAGGTGCAAGATTGGGAACAGAAGGGACACAAGATTTTGGAAGGACAGGTGGTGCGGAGATAGGTCCCTTAGTAATTTATTCTCGGAAACGGCTGTCGTTACTATCAATAATAATTCGCTGGTGGTGGATGTTTGGCGTAATGGGAAACTTAGTCTTAATATGGCTGATCAATTAACACAGAAAAACATTAACCAGCTTGAAAATCTCAATAAGTTTATACAAACTGAATGTTGCTATACCACTGAAGTAGAGGATGAGAGATACTGGAATCTAGATTCCTCCAATACATTTTCGGTATCATCTATGTATAAATGGCTTAATGATGGAGGACTAAGATGTAAGGAGGCGAGCATTATTTGGAGTATCAAGGCGCCCTTCAAGGTCAACGTATTTATTTGGCTAGTGATGAACGATGTGATTCTGTCCAAGATCAATCTACGGAAAAGAAATATGCAAATTGATGTTAGGTGTTCCAATTGTCTTAACGCTGATGAGGATTCAAGCCATCTCTTATTCACTTGTCCTAAGGCGGTTCTGGCCTGGGAAGTAGTTAGTCGAGGGTTTGGTTGCCTAGAGGGCCCTATCGAGTTCAGATGTTTGGGGACACTGGAGGGTAGATTTAGTCAGAAAAGAGAATAGAAGGGCATGGGATATTGCCGCAGGAGCTACAATATGGGGTTTATGGCTAGATCGTAACGATTTGTGTTTCTGTAATGTTAGATATAGATTTCCTATTACTATGCATAAAATCTTCCTTTTCATTTACGATTGGGTAGCTTATGCAGGGGCGAAGAAGCGGCTACGCATGGATGTGGAGTAGATGTGTACTCCCGCGGGAAGAGGGCTCTCTTACTTGCTTTTGAGACTTCTAATAGTCTATGTATCTTCCTTTATGCATTAGAGACTTTAGTCCGAGATGTTATGTATGGACTTTTGGATATTTAGTAGCTTCCCTGTAACTTATTCTATTTTGTTTCGTTAATTTTTCATTAATGAAGCGATGACGGGGTCATCTTTTATTTCAAAAAAAAAATAAAAATAAACATAGAGAACACAAAGAAGAAACATGGTTGTAGTTGTTTTTGAACCAGAGCAGGAGTTAATTACCTTGTGTTAAATCCTTGGGAAATATAGTTAGGAAAATCAGGATTCAGGTATAAGGCTAACAGGGGTGTATTGGATTGGAATTTGAAAAAAATTTAAAAGAATGTGAAAATCCTAGTGTATTCTATTAGGATTTTAAAGGAGTTTATAAAAGTCACAGTGTATTCAATTGAGACTTTAAGTGATTTTATTCAATTCTTGGTGTATTCAATTGAGATTTTAAATGACCCCGTTAAATTCTCAGTGTATTCAAAAAGTTATTGATTTTAGTAGAATTGAGAATTTGGAGGATTTAGATGGAATCTAGGGTCTGAGGTATAAATACCAAAAGCCTTTGCAATTCTCACCCTCTCTGTAGAAACTTTCAAGCCATTGGTGAGTATGGTTTTGTTTCTTGTACATATGCCCCAAATTATCCCCAAATAAACGCAAACCCTAATCCCCTTCTCTCGCCATCGTCTTCTTCCTCCTCTCTTCTACCTCCCGACCTCCGATCCCCACGCAGAGGCCTAATTCAACCCAAACCCTAATTCAACCCAACCACCGATCCCCATGCAGAGGCCTCCATCCGCCTCCTGAAAGACAATAGAATCAATTTCAATCAAAATCAACGCGATGGAGTTGATTCAAAAATATTCTCAAGATTGCTATGGCATAAATTGGTTTCTCGTTGCAGGTATAGGACGAAGTGGATAACGTTCCATGGTTTATATGATGTGGCCTATATAGTGAAACTATTAACTAGAAGACATATGGTACAGAAATAGCGAGTATTGAGTTGATGAGGAGATGTGGTAGAGTTATGATGCCTAACGGGGGAGAGTTGGTGCTCCTTATAGATCTTTTGCTCCATGACTTTGGTTACCGGGTATTATTAGTTATTATTATTTTATGCTATTTCAGAATGTTAAAACAGCGAGTATTGAGTTGATGGACTCATCAACAGCTCTCTCATGTAGGGCTCTTTCTTTTTTGCTGTTACTTTTGTTTACGTGGGTGTCCTAGTACTTCAGAAAAATCTTATGAGAATGACATTTTTTATGACTTGCAAGGTGCCTTGATATTTATTTGTACTGCTCTTATGAGAATGACAATCTTGTGTAGGAAATGAACTAATTATAAAGTCTATTGTCATCGAATTCCTTCGAATTTCATTAAATTCATAATAAGAATTTCATCAAACTATTTTAAAATCCTTATAAATCCAGTCAAAGTTTTAGGTGAATTCTCCATAAATTCCTTAAATACTGGGATTCTCAATTATTTTAAAATCTTTTGAAATCTCAATCCAATACACCCCTATAAGCAAAGGTAATAACTTAGGACTAATATAATTGATATCCCTATATGAGAAGTTATATGTTTTAATATCGTCAAACATTGCATGTAATAAGATGATTATAAAAACGACTATTTGATATACTACAAATCACGCGGAGGGATGTGAGTGACTTAGATAGAATTTGTCTATCTTACATAACGGGAGTGATATTTACGGGTCCCTTGATTGAGTGAGACTGCAAAATGTATGGTCGTGCTCAAATGAGTCAATATGAGATATTGATCTCATTTGTTTTAGTAAATCTACTCGGACATTAAGAAACAAAAAATTGAACTATACAATGGTGATACGCTTTATGTCTTGTGATCAATTAAGATATCTGAACAAAGGGTTAGACTACATGGTAACATTGGTCACAGATAGATTATGTCAAATCGCTGATATTCCCGTACGTCACTTGTGTAGCAGTGATGTATTGCTAGATACCGCACACTGTTTGTAATACTTGAATATGATTTTAGTATTACCGTCAACGTAATGGGAACCTACAAGGTTACACACTTAGAATGTATCGAAATTGGGATTTAAATTCATAAGATGAATTTAAATTAGGGATCCAAGTAAGACTTGGATTTCTCACATTGATTGGATATTTAATTAGATTAAATGGACCGACTAAAGTTTAAAAGCCAACACACGAATCTAATACAGGTCAGATTATGAGCCTAACAACCTCATTACTTTCTTATGGTTGATTTTCTGCACCTATATATATGATACGTATTTTAAAAAAATCATACGTGAAAAACCTTAGCCGTCACAGAAAGCGCGCACGAGAGAGAGATCGTGAGGAGGGACATCCCCTTCCCACAGCTAGCACCGCGGTCTCAGGGAGAGCTGTTTTTTGTTCCGTTCGTGTGGATACATAGAAGCACCGCAAATTGCAGTGTTGTGATTGACATACTGCGGAGACAGCAGATCCACCTTTAATGTATAACTTCTAAACACGATTTATGGATTTCGCATGAATTCATGACTATGTTTCGATATTTTTGTAATTTTTCCGTTGTGCATTTAATCTGTGATTATCTTGGAAACCTAACACTAACACTAAAGGTACAACAATTTTTTTTGAACATGAGCTTTAATAAAAAAAAAGGAACTATTAAATAACATCCTGCGAAACATGAAATCATGCTAAAGCATGCTTGCTACCAGAGCAAATCGAGTTGAACATGCACGATATATGAAACGCACATAATTTCCACATAAAACTATTCGAGATTGAGAGAGTGCAGATCTACAATAATTTCGTGGGCAGAAACTGACATGGATGGCAAATGAAAAGACATATTCACCTAGTGGACAAATTGCAGACCTCAATCTCATTTCAACCACTCTTCATCTCTTACTCTTCATCGCTTACTCTTCATGATCCAGAGCCTTTCCTCACATACTCTCTGCTATAGAGTCTTTGTCCCAATATTTCCGATAGCGCTTATTTTCTTTCTCACTTGTCTCTCTCAACTATCAAGTCAATTTGGCAGCCCCCTTTCCCTCTCTTCGACCCATGATAGTCCTTACACGGCCCAAACACGAGACCAAAAACATGGGAAACTAGCTTTATAGTGTCAGTGTGTATAAATGAGTACATGATGCATAAGATACGCACACCAGTATGAATAAAATCTCACAACTGATTAATTTTAATTGTGAGACACACTACCTGATCTGTATAAAGGAGTGAAACAACACTCCAAATCGCAGTTCAAATCACAAACTGTTTTCTTCATACATCAAAATGGCTGAGTTCAGATCTTCCACACTAATAAGTAATCATGCTTCTTCTATGAAGAGATGAAAATTACCCATCAAATACAAAGATTCTTCGTTGGTTATAATTGAGAGATTTTGTATAGAATATAGGTTCCATACTTAAAGTTCCATCTTCATGTAAATAATAATCCCATGTCTACTTCATTTAGCTTCATTTACAAATGTGACTTGTCTCTCCTTTTCTTCATAATTTCATGTTCTGTTCTGCAACATTGAAATGTAGGGGAAGTAGGAGGGGACGTGTTCGGCGGAGGAGCAGAGGGTGCGCATGCAGGTCTATTCAAGGGTACGAGGTACTGTTGGTGAGGTGTTAAATGCATGCGAGAAGATGAAAGATGTAGGGCCAGCTGGAGGAGGTGACGTTTTGAATAGGGGGTCAGGTGAAGGGACAGCTGGAGGGTACGTATTTGGCGGTAAAGCAGATAAGGCACAGGTCATTTCAAGTTTACGAGGTACTGTTGAGGGAGTTAATGCTGATGGGAAGATGACAGACTGAGCACTGTCTGCGGGTCCCACTAGCGCTCAATCAGCAGTAATGACTATGACGCGCGCAGAATTTCGGGAAGCCGTCGAGCTTGCTATCAAGGCAGTTTCTCCTAATCTGAATTCTATTGGGCTTCTATTGGGCTTGGGAAGGGTAACGTTATTAACGTTAATGGGCCTCCATTTATAACTAAAAAGGAGTATAGAGAAAAGGGTCATATGAGCAGCTTGGGAGACGAAGTGGCGAATACTGGGTTGTGACAGAAGGTGGACAGTAACAGTAGGCTTCGACATTTCTAAAAAAAAAACAAACAAAAACAAACAAACAATAGGCTTCTACAGGTGGAGGACGAGGAACAGAGTGTGGGTGGTGAAGACGTTGTCGAATAGGCGCACATCCAGATAGGCGGTACAGGATCTTTTCAAGATGGAGAGCCAGAGCTAGGGGACAAGGTGGACCACACTTGGATGATGATATCATAGGTGCGCTTTATGGGTGGGGGAGGATATTCATGACCCTAACAGTGAAAACGAGAGGTGAAAAAGGCAGGTGAGAGATTTAACTCCAGGCACAGGAAAACTAAGGGTCTGTTTGGAAACATTTAAGTTGGGGAATGGGAAGGGATGGAATGATAATGAATGGAGAGGAATGGAAAGAAAGGGAAATGGATGAATTAACTTTATAAGTTGTGTGTGTTTGGCAACTGGTGGAATGAAATTGATTTTTTATGTTTCCATTCCCTAGTCTTGTTTGCCAAACAATGGAATATTATGGATTACGGCATTTTGAAAAACATTTTTATAACATTTGTATATGGACATACTTCTGACATTTTGCATTTTAGGTTGAGTAATGAATAAAATTGTTTTCCTGGAGAGAAAAAACTTACATCTGACACTCCCAAAAAATGAAGATTTATTAATTCTAAAATCACCCACTCTAACCAAAATTAATTAGTTTACCTTATTTTTTATTTTTTTTTATTTTTTTGTAATTTAATTCTTTTCACTTTTGATATTTGAATTTAAAAAAGAATCGGGTAAAAAATATATTATCAATGGGATCAAGAACATTGGGTAATTTACACCGAAAGAGGGATCTTAGTTCGGTACTAAAAGTTGACGAGGTGATTTGCCGAAACTGAAAGCGGAATAAAAAAAAAATTTAAAAAAATTTTTAAAAAAAAAACTACTATTCTCTGATTAAAAGTTCGGTGGTTTTTGAAATTTAACGTTTATTTTATGTGAAGTTCTTTTAACATAGTTGGTCTTATATTTATTTATTTATTTAAGTTGGAAGGTTGAATTTGTTGAGAAAACCAAAAGATGGTATGCTATGGTTCTCCAACTTTCGATACTAGCAACAAACCTCTTTTGACCCAACAATCCCCAAACCCTCTTTAGGGAAGAACCAAATTCGAAACTACTACTTACATATAAATTTGAGTAAGGCCCACAGGTTTACACATACTTCTGACGCTATCATTTCTCTATCTTGAAGACTACTTGTAAAGTGTATTCTACCTTCTCCCTACAAGCTGCACTCAGGGGCTCAACTCTTCACAAGTAGCCGAAGCTTCAGCAAGAAGAAAACCCAATTTGAAGAAACCAACGAGAGACGGAGAGAGAGAGAGAGAGAGAGAGAGAGAGAGAGAGAGAGAGATAGTTGATCAGAATTGTGTTTTCCTTTTCAAGTTCGAGATCGAGGTTTCGCCGCGATCGGGGACGGAATCCTTCGCCACTGCATTCGAGAGGTGATGGGGACGAAGAGCCCTCTCAAAATTTGGAGAAGATGGTTGATTTCTTGATGAATAGAGAAGAAAAATTAGTTGTTTCCATTCCTTTACCCAGCTTTCCGAGGGGGTGGAGCTGGAATAGAATTCGGCTCAAATCTTTCCCTAGGGGATGACATTTAATTGTTTCATTTATTTTCTTTTTCAAAACAAACAGGCCGTGGAATAGGATAAGATGGGTCTATCCGCAGTATTCCATTCCTTTCCCTAGTTTTTTGGGTTTCCAAACGCGCCCTAAAGGAGCAAAGATTGGAAAGGACGGGGATTTTGCGCGCGGGGGGGGGGGGGGGGGGGGGGGGGGGGGGGGGGAGGTAAAGTGGAAGAGCAAGAGACAGATTGACAGATGGGCATGTAAGGGTCCTAGTGAGGAGGGCCTAATTAAATCAGCAGTAAGGGCAAAAGAACCAACATCTGCATGTGGAGGTACATCTATAGCTAGAAAGAAACCCTGCACTGATGGAGAGGAGTAGCCCGTACGTGCTGTCTGCAGTAGCATAGGCGGGTGGATATTTTGAGAGCCAGACTTTGGTTAGATTATGGCAGTTGTTACTAATTTTGGTTTGGTTGTAATCTCTGATTTTCTTTTCAGCTAGATGTGGACTGGATTAGTTTGGTTGTAATAGTTTATACTCTTGGTTTCGTTAACTATTCATTAATAAAACAGATCTTCAAAAAACAGGTGACTAAGGTCACTTTTATCTTCAAAAAAACATTGAACACAAATAAATAGAAAACAGATCTTCCAAGCAACTTATATTGTTCAATAGAATTTGATTACAATTAATCGATGTATTCCCACATCACTATTATACATTAGGTAATCAAAACTATGCAACACGAGTTACAATTTGTAAATATATTTCTTTCAAAAATTTGTCACAAGATCCATAAAGCTGATTTCACTGTTCGAAATCCTTAATGAACCTGGAGCATCTTTATTCTAAGTTTTGGACAACAGTGTTGTTTACTTGAAGCAAGTAACAATAAATTTTCATATTTATAAATGGGGTGAACTTTTTAACCATATAGATCTCAATCACAAGACAAAGCAGCAATTGAAACATCGGCCTTCTCTGCTCAAAATTCTCTAAGAACATACCTATTGCTAGAAGTAACAATGCCTCCAGATTCCGGTGAGCAGCCAATCTCAAATGTTGTGTTTAAGAGCATCAATACATTCGTCCAATCTTAAATCTGGTGTTTTCTGCCACCTTTATCTTATCTTCTTCTTCTTCATAGCTTCATGTTCCATTTTGCAACATTGTTAAGAGCATCACAGTCGTCTGGTATTTTTGCCAAATTGCCATTTGGCAATTGAACGTCTGCAGTCGTTTGCTTTTTTATCATATTTTGGCAAAAACGCTTCAGTCGCTTCTCAAATTTGAGAAACAAAATGAAGATTTTCAAATTATAGGAAACGAAACATGTTGTTCCGTCCTTTATTTTTTTTAATTTTAATGGGATCAAACAAAACAAGTTGTTTCGTCTAAAGTTTTTTTCAAAAAAATTATTATTATTTTTATTATTATTATTATTTTTTTCTTTCATTTCATGATAGGACGGTACATGTTGTACTGTCTCAAAAAAAAAAAAAACGAAAAATTTTCAAAAAATCTCAAACGAGATATGTTGTTCCGTCTTAAGAAAAAAATGCTTGGACAGGACAACATGTCCCGTCCAAGAATCCAGGAGGATTTTCTAACTTTAATTCTTAATCTACTACTAATTAATCACTTATTAGCCTAATTAATTACCTACTTATTAATTTAATAATCTAAATCTACTACTAATTACTAACTAACTTAATCTAATGTAGTATTAAGATTTTTTTAAAAAAAATTGAAGTGAGACGGGACATGTTGTCTCGTCCACTTAAAAAAAATGGCAAAATTATAGCAAAACCAAGAAACAATAGAACTAGCTGCTAATCCAACAACTAGAAATAGAACCATCACAATACTAGCCATCTCAGCATGCTAAATAGGAACAGTTTTGGGAACGAGAATCAGAATTTTTTACCAAACTATCCCACTTTTTGTAAGTATGTACCAAGCTTAGCATTGGTATAAATACCCGAAATCTGGATCCGACCCAGACCCGGCATTGTCCGGGTCCTAAGATGGGACCCGTTGTACTTTCAGGTCCGGATCTGGGTCCGCTCAAAAGAGACCCGATCTAGAGCCGGACACGGACCCATTAAAAAAAATCCAAAAAATCAACATAAAAATAAATATTATATCCTCATCCCTCCCCTCCTTCCTCCTCTGTAACTCCTGTTTCCCCGTATTTGTATTTTTACACTGTATTTTTCTCAATTGTACTCTTTTATCTATTTGAGATCCCGTATTTTGTTTCTATTGGAATAAAATCATTAATTTGTTTTCGACTCAATTTTTGGTTCTTTTATCTAATTCAATCGTATGTACTATTGTGTCGTTCTTCATGAAGAATGAACTGTTCTATGTCATCCATCTCTTCATTTTTCCATTTTTATACATTTTGACCAATTCTCCAGTTGGATCCTATTCGAAACGGATATCCTAAAACCCACAAACACAAACCTTATACTATAGATAAATCCTAACCCTATACCCTAACCCTAACCCTAACATCTACTGTTAAACCCCTAACAAACCCGCCGCTCTCCTTCTTCAACCTCCGCTTCTTCTTCTTCAATCGCGTCTTCCACGCCAACCCAATCCCCTCACCTCCATTCGCCCTCGACTCCGCTCTCACCACCACCGCATCGCCCACTCCCCTCGTCAACCCCATAGCTAGTTCTCCGTCATCTTCCTCCGCCGAACCCAATTCGCCATTACCTTCCGTCTTCCCCCCTCAATCGAATCCACATCTCCGATTGCCTCCCTCACCATCGCCTTCACCCTCGCAATCATCTCCACCATCGTCCCCAACTCCATCGAGACCCATCAAACCCATTTCGCATTAACCCATCGCCAGTCGCCTTCAGCGTCGTCTTCCCCATCCTTCACCTCCCGAACACTCCCATCGACTCCACAGCCTGCAACGCCACAACGTCCCTCACGCTCGTCCCTATCTCCCTGGATCCCCCTTCCGACGCTCTAGCAGCGGCGCCACCATGTGCGCGCCCCAGCCAACCTCTCCACCTCTCAAGCTTTGCAGCGCGACCCAATGGCGATGCCAGTCCTGTGCGCTCGCGCCGCCAACACCTCCAGACCCATCCCCCGCCATCGCTCCCTTGTTTCGAACTCGAGAACAGAGCGCTGCGATAGTCGCTGCCACAGTCGCTTCCCGACCAGTTGCGCTGCCACTCTGTGTCGCCGCAGTCGTGAGTCTCGCGGCACAGCCGCCTCGCCGCTGCCGGTCGCCGCCGCTCCCTCCCTCTCCCTCGCTTTCTGCCGATCGAAGAAGGAAGAAGACGCTCAGTTGGGCGGGATCGAATCTCAGCCCTTGGATCGTGCCAAGATCCGTGCAATCAGGGTCGATCTGATCGCTGTCCCGTGTTCGGCCACAGCAGATCCCTCTCTCGCTGTTCCGCTGTTTGGCCAGATCCGCTGTGCGGGAGAATTCTGATTCGCTGGTTTCGGTGTTCGCTGTTTTGCCCGCCAGATCCCGGACGCTGTTTGCTGTTCTGGGCCGATCTGGTGTGGGGGAAATTTGATCTATTGTTGGATTTTTGCACGTGCTTCACACGTGCTTTTGGGAGACTCCGCCCGGGATTCTTTGACCTCATTTTCTTCAACAATCTGATCTAATCGTCGTCAATCAAGGCAAGTATCTCTTGTACAATTTTAATTGTTCTAGTACAAGCATCCCTTGATAAATACTACAAATAGTTAGAAATTGTGACTCCTTCTTGACTATCGTTGTTGATCAATATTAAACCTCCGAAATTTTATAATTCTAAGAGTCACAAAAATTTCATTATATTAAATTATAATTACTTAGACTCTTTTAACCCTTGAACACATGAACACATGAGATTAAGGAGCCCTAAAATTTGTAGACACATGGTATATTTTGTATTTGATGAACTTGCAACCATTTGACTTGGAAAGTATTTATTACTTGCTGTTTGGACCACCAATATCATGTATTTATATCACACAATAACTTAGACGCCTAATAACAAATTTCCATGAAATCTATACTAGTAAGTTATTCCCACATGTTGCTGTCCTGAATCTTCTTTTGCTGTTTCGACCCATTTAACATTAGAATCTGAACTCGAGACCTGAATAGAAAATGTAGCCCTGGATGTCTAGATATCGTTAGACTCCGAAATTTTTGAATTTGGAATCACGGTCTAGGAGTTATTGTAGTTTTACTGCAGCTGTGTTGGTAGACGCAGATTCGTAAAACTGGTGCACACCTTTACTTTACGAATTAATTTAACGAGGTTAATAGCAAGCGTTTGCCTTGAAATTTTATATGCGGTTGCTGGACACCCTATAAGACATCCCCAATTTTTCTTAGAATTAATTAACATTATTTCAACACTATTTTACATGTATAAACTCAAAAACACAAATTCTGCCAGAACACTTTAGCTGTGTGATTCGCTGTTTTGACACATGTTTCCCACCACTTTCTCGTACCTTGTTTCGCACACTTGTATGCTTGCTTGATAAGAATTAATAAATGTAACAAGCCGGGGTTTAATGGAAAGACTATAGTAGTGGACAATATAGGTAAGTGTACTCGGATGGGAGCCCGTGTTTTCCAGTACTCGGTTCATGAAATTGTTGCACTTGATGTATTCATGGAGTCAGTTACTTGGCTCATGAACTTGTTGTATTCATGAACCCACTGTGTGGTTCTTGAACTTGTTAGTATTCACGGACTCGCTTCGTGAACTTGTTATTTATTTTGGTATTCATGAACCGTGCTTGCTTGATACTTGATACCTGAGTACGCCACCCTATAAAATCCATTACTAGGTCTAAACGTAACTGATTTGACTGTAGCAACCATGTAGTAAAAAGATGGATGCATAAAGTGCTACCTAAATAGTAATAACTACAAGACTTGAACATGAAACCTGAACAAGACACCTGTTACTTGATACTTGATGATATGATACATGAAACATGATACATGAGACTTGAAACATGAAACTTGAACTTGACAACGTATTACCTGATACTCGACAACTTGCTACCTGCGACTTGACACTTGAAATAAAATTTTGACACTAGACTTGGCACTTGTTACATGATGCTAGACTCGAGACTTATCACTTGATGTTGGATACCCCTACAGGTTCACTTGTCATGTGTTTTACCATTAGTATTTGTTATCCAGCCTGTTTACTAAGATGTCCATCTTGCTAACTAGTTCTTGGTTCTTTCCACTACTTGTTATATCCCTGCTACATTCTTGATCCCAATTCCCCATTACTTGTACTCATTTTACTATTTGTGGCCCTAGCTTGCACTAAGGACATTTTCTCTTGTTTTTCCCGACTTTCCCTTTTTAAATTTATTAAGCAGACTTTGGAGACGAATTGCCTGCTGGAATTGGCGAGCAGACATTTCAGGTTCTGCTTGGAGCAAGGACCTGTTTAAATAATTGCTTTTCTTAAGGTATTTATTTCTTCTGCTGTATAAGACTTGTTTCCGAGTTTTACACTTGATCCAGACATGAGAACTATTTGAATATTAGTATTTGCTTAAATTGTTTTTTATTACTTAACAAATTATTCATGCATGCTTGGTCATATATAAATCTGGTTATATTCTTGTTATGATACTGAGTCGATCCTACAGCTTATGGATGATGTTAGAATCATTCGCTGGGCTTCGTCACGCACTCGTATTCCATATTTTTGGGAAGTGGGGCGTGACAAGGTTTTTAATGGTATCAGAGCTCAGGTTTGGCTAATGTGTTAGTTCGACAAATACATTAGACAGGCTTGACTCAGTCAGGATTAACTCAGCATTAAACAAGCCACGCAACCACATGAATAATTTAATAGTCAACTCGATCTGGACACAAGTCTTATCCCATCCATTTTTGATCTCCTCATATTCAATTCCTGATTCATTGCTTTCTTCCATCTCTTATAGTCATCCCAATTTGTTGATTCCTTATAGGGTACGATTTACTCTTTCCGTACCCATATTCTTTTGTTTTGGGTGTAAGCAATCTCTTATTTTCTGCTTGCTTCATTAATCCCTTCTTATTTCAGCTCGTGTGTCGTTCATTGTTTTCCCTGCCTTGCATTCATTTTTATTTGTTGATTCATATTGAGTATCAGGTGGTTATTTCTTCCCTGCTATATTCTCTTCAATTCCGATTTTGCCCCTCAACCTTCTTCCTTCGTATTCAACCCCTTAATTTTCTTTTGTCCCTTCTAGTCATCCTCCTCTTTATTGGGCATAGATTCATTTTCCTCTTACTTATTTTTCTCCTTATAATTATTTTTCCGAATACTTCCTATGTTTCGATTATTAATTGTTATATTTATTTTCGACCTCCTATAAAAATAAAAAAAAATGTTTCTCAACAAAGATTTTGTTATTCCGAACAATGGTGTATTCTAACTTCACTTTTCATTTTTGATCGACTATATATTTCTACTGGATTATTTTAGTAAGACAAATTCTTATTTTGTTGTATAATGCTATTATTACCACTACTATTATTATATTTGCTATTATTTTCATTATCATTACTAGTATTATTATTATGGTTACTACTGTAGATATTCTTATTGTTGTTTTCATTATTTTATTATTATTGTTGATATTAAATTACTTCCACAAAAATGTTAGGCACAAACTATATCTTGTCGTGCATTATTATTTTTACTAGTATTGTTGATATTTTAATATTATTGCTATTATTATTATTATTATTATTATTATTATTATTATTATTATTATTATTATTATTATTATTATTATCATTCTTTTGGCGATTACTGTTATTATTACTATTATGATCATGGTTATTATCATTGTTATTCTTTTTATTATTACTATCGACATTTTATCATTATTATTGTTATTGGTACTATTATTTTTATCGTTACTATTATTATTATTATTATTATTATTAATTTGTTTTGAGCCTGAGCATGCTCAATTTTATATACATTTCACCACTTCGGTGCAACCTAATGTCGAGATGGCAAATATGCAACTCGATGTCAATGGAGGCAAATTGCAACTGGATATCGGCGAGACAAAATGTGCAGCCGAATATTCGGACGGCAACATGAAACCTGATGTCGTGAAGGCAAATATGCAACTTGATGTTAAGGAGACAAGATTTTCTACCTATTACTAATTGATATTTCAAGACTCGTTACTTATATAATGAAACTGATGGTAAAAGAATATTTTCGTTATTATTGATATTATTAATATTACTGTCATTTCAATTGATATTATTATTATTGTTTTCATCACCTTTGTTACTGTTATTATTTTTATTATCATTGCTGTTACCTTATTGATATTATTGTTATTATTGCTATTATCATATTATTTATTATCATTATTGATATTATTTTTAATGCTATCTTTATTATTATTATTGCATTATTTTCATGAGTGCGTTGAATTCTATTATGTCATGTATGTGTTATCGTTATTATTAGTATTGTTGATATTTTTATTATGTTATTATTACCTGTATGATAATGACGATTTTGATTTCTGTTATTATTATTGTTATTATTATTCTGTTACTATCGATATTATTATTATTAATATTGTTGTGTTATTATTTCTGTTAAAAGTCATTAGTTTTGATACGTATTCTATCTTTAATTATGAAGATTGAAGCTCAAGCCTTATATCCATTTTGCATTATTACCTATCTCTATTTGGAGCCCATATTCTCTTTGATTCTGGTGTCTCATCCTTTCTTCCTGCTCAGATTATCGCTTGGTGTCACGTGCTCTACAACGACATATCTGGAGCTTGGAATGTCACCATCGGAGTGTCGCAGCGGAAGCGTGGTAGGCCCATAACCCACAGGTCCCGGGATTCCCTCGTTGCAACTAGTCCTTTGTATTGTTGCTTCCCTCTCTGTTCCTTGTATTCATCCCCATCCGTTGATTCACTGAATGGTTTGATTCTTCCCGGTCCTTTCCCTCCTTGATTTCAGTTCTGCCGACTTTTATCTTGCTTTATTATCTCGTGTTGTTCTTTCCTTTTGATACTGTCTATTCTTTTTCATGCATTCCATTTGACATCATTGTTATCCACTCCCTTCTTATTTTGGTGTTACCACCAAGTTGACTTTTCTTTGTATCCCTTATTTGTTACCCTCCCCTAAGTTGCTTTTATCCTGTCCTATGTGTCGCCAAAGCAAATTTCAAGGATGAAATTTTTGTGTAAGGTGGGTAAGAGTTGTAACTCCTGTTTTCCCGTATTTGTATTTTTATACTGTATTTTCTCAATTGTACTCTTTTATCTACTTGAGATCCCGTATTTTGTTTCTATTTGAATAAAATCATTAATTTATTTTCGACTCAATTTTTGATCCTTTTATCTAATTCAATCGTATATACTATTGTGTCGTTCTTCATGAAGAATGAACTGTTCTATGTCATCCATCTCTTCATTTCCCCATTTTTATACATTTTGACCAATTCTCCAGTTGGATCATATTCGAAACGGATATCCTAAAACCCACAAACCCAAACCCTATACTATATATAAATCCTAACCCTATACCCTAACCCTAACGCTAACATCTACTGTTAAACCCCAAACAAACCCGCCGCTCTCCTTCTTCAACCTCCACTTCTTCTTCGATTGCGTCTTCCACGCCAACCCAATCCCCTCACCTCCATTTGCCCTCAACTCCGCTCTCACCACCACCGCATCGCCCACTCCCCTCGTCAACCCCATAGCTAGTTCTCCGTCATCTTCCTCCGCCGAACCCAATTCGCCATTACCCTCCGTCTCCCCCCCTCGATCGAATCCCCATCTCCGATTGCCTCCCTCACCATCGCCTTCACCCTCGCAATCATCTCCACCATCGTCCCCAACTCCATTGAGACCCATCGAACCCATTTCGCCTTAACCCATTGCCAGTCGCCTTCAGCGTTGTCTTCCCCATCCTTCACCTCCCGAACACTCCCGTCGACTCCACAGCCTACAACGCCACGATGTCCCTCACGCTCGTCCCTATCTCCCTGGATCAACCTTCCGACGCTCTAGCAGCGGCACCACCATGTGCGCGCCCCAGTCGACCTCTCCACCTTGCAAGCTCTGCAGCGCGACCCAATGGCGATGCCAGCCCTGTGCGCTCGCACCGCCAACACCTCCGGACCCATCCCCCGAGATCGCTCCCCTGTTTCGAACTCGAGAACAGAGTGTTACCATCATCGCTGCCACAGTCGCTTCCCGACCAGTCGCGCTGCCACTCTGTGTCGCCACAGCCGCCTCGCCGCTGCCGGTCGCCGCCGCTCCCTCCCTCTCCCTCGTTCTCTGCCGATCAAAGAAGGAAGAAGATGCTCAGTTGGGAGGGATCGAATCTCAGCCCTTGGATCACGCCAAGATCCGTGCAATTAGGGTCGATCTGATCGCTGTCCCGTGTTCGGCCACAGCAGATCCCCCTCTCACTGTTCCGCTGTTCGGCCAGATCCGCTGTGCGGGAGAATTCTAATTCGCTGGTTTCGGTGTTCGCTATTTTGCCGCGCCAGATCCCGAATGCTGTTTGCTGTTCTGGGCCAATCTGGTGTGGGGGAAATTTGATCTATTGTTGGATTTTCGCACGTGATTCACACGTGCTTTTGGGAGACTCTGTCCGGAATTCTTTGACCTCATTTTCTTCAACAATCGGATCTAATCGTCATCAATCAAGGCAAGTATCTCTTGTACAATTTTAATTGTTCTAGTACAAGCATCCCTTGATAAATACTACAAATAGTTAGAAATTGTGACTCCTTCTTGACTATCGTTGTTGATCAATATTAAACCTCCGAAATTTTATAATTCTAAGAGTCACAAAAATTTTATTGTATTAAATTATAATTACTTGGACTCTTTTACCCCTTGAACACATGAACACATGAGATTAAGGAGCCCTAAAATTTGTAGACACATGGTATATTTTGTATTTGATGAACTTGCAACCATTTGACTTGAAAAATAATTATTACTTGCTGTTTGGACCACCAATATCATATATTTATATCACACAATAACTTAGACGCCTAATAACAAATTTCCATGAAATCTATACTAGTAAGTTATTCCCACATGTTGCTGTCCTGAATCTTCTTTTGCTGTTTCTACCCATTTAACATTAGAATCTGAACCCAAGACCTGAACAGAAAATGTAGGCCTGGATGTCTAGATGTCGTTAGACTCCAAAATTTTTGAATTTGGAGTCACGGTCTAGGAGTTATTGCAGTTTTACTGCAGCTGTGTCGGTAGACGCAGATTCGTAAAACTGCTGCACACCTTTACTTTACGAATTAATTTAACTAGGTTAACAGCAAGCGTTTGACTTGAAATTTTATATGCGGTTGCTGGACACCCTATAGGACATTCCCAATTTTTCTTAGAATTAATTAACATTATTTCAACACTGTTTTAGATGTATAAACTCAAAAACACAAATTCTGCCTGAACACTTTAGCTGTCTGATTCGCTGTTTTAACACGTGTTTCCCACCACTTTCTCGTACCTTGTTTCGCACACGTGTATGCTTGCTTGATAAGAATTAATAAATGTAACAAGCCGGGGTTTAAGGGAAAGACCATAATAGTGGACAATATAGGTAAGTGTACTCGGATAGGGGCCCGTGTTTCCCAGTACTCGGTTCATAAACTTGTTGCACTTGATGTATTCATGGAGTCAGTTACTTGGCCCATGAACTTGTTGTATTCATGAACCCACTGTGTGGTTCTTGAACTTGTTAGTATTCACGGACTCGCTTCGTAAACTTGTTATTTATTTTTGTATTCATTAACAGTGCTTGCTTGATACTTGATACTTGAGTACGCCGTCCTATAAAATCCATTACTAGGTCTAAATATAACTGATTTGACTGTAGCAACCATGTAGTACAAAGATGGAAGCATGAAGTGCTACCTAGATAGTAATAACTACAAGACTTGAACATGAAACCTGAACATGACACTTGTTACTTGATACTTGATGATATGATACATGAAACTTGAACTTGACAACTTGTTACCTGATACTCGACACCTTGCTACCTGAGACTTGACACTTGAAATAAAATTTTAACACTAGACTTGACACTTTTTACATGATGCTAGACTCGAGACTTGTCACTTGATGTTGGATACCCCTACAGGTTCACTTGTCATGTGTTTTACCATTAGTATTTGTTATCCAGCCTGTTTACTAAGATGTCTCTCTTGCTAACTAGTTCTTGGTTCTTTCCACTACTTGTTATATCCCTGCTATATTCTTGATCCCAATTCCCCATTACTTGTACTCATTTTTACTATTTGTGGCCCTAGCTTGCACTAAGGGCATTTTTTCTTGTTTTTCCCTGCTTTTCCCTTTTTAAATTTATTAAGCAGACTTTGGAGACGAATTGCCTGCTGGAATTGGCGAGCAGACATTTCAGGTTCTGCTTGGAGCAAGGACCTGTTTAAATAATTGCTTTCCTTAAGATATTTATTTCTTCTGCTGTATAAGACTTGTTTCCGAGTTTTACACTTGATCCAGACATGAGAACTATTTGAATATTAGTATTTGTTTAAATTGTTTTCTGTTGCTTAATAAATTATTCATGCATGCTTGGTCATATATAAATCTGGTTATATTCTTGTTATGATGCTGAGTCGATCCTACAGCTTATGGATGATGTTAGAATCATTCGTTGGGCTTCGCCACGCGCTCGTATTCCATATTTTTGGGAAGCGGGGCGTGACATCCTCAATTCTAAATCTTCCTCTTCCAAACTCAAAACTCATGCTTTCTTCTCTCATCTAGTCTAAATCATCAACCCGCCGCCTCCGCTCGCCGCTCACACTCCCGCTCTTTCCGATCCTCACGGGTCCGGGTCCGGGTAATGAAGGACCCGACCCGATACCAATGCTAACCAAGCTATCCCTGTTTGAAAATTTAATACCAAAAAGTCCCTGTCGCTGACTGAGTTAGCGGCCCTAGTAATTTTCTTCGCGCTATCTCAGTTAGCTTGTGCTAGGGGATACCACTTATCCCCTCAAGTAGGGATGTGGAAAAAAACTCACCCAATATAGACTCACTAACTCTGTTAGCGCACCCATTTAAACCAGGCGCGCTAACCGGGTTAGCGAGTGTCGATGGGACAGTATGGGGCACTACCTCAAAAAGGGATGTGGGATAAAAATCACTAAGTATAGACACGTTAACCCCGTTAGCGTGCTAACCGCGTTAGCGAGTGTCAATTGGGTTCATCTTAAATAACACACGCTATCTCACTCTCATTTTACTTCTTTTCTCTCCCAAAACCCCATCACGCGATTTTGAACCCAATCCCCATCCCCTAGCCTCCGATTTCGGCCTCTACTCATCCTAATCTCTCGAATTTTTTACTAAAAACTCTTCTTCACTGCCGAAAATCTCATCTCAACCATCATTTCCCCCAAATTATTGGTGAACCCATAAACCATTTCCCCCAAATTTTCGGAAGTAGAGGATCGGATTTGCAGCGGCATAGTGGACTTCGACCTTCAACCCAACATTCATTTGTAAGTGTTCGTAACTTATGGTATATAATTTTAAGTGATTTTGGGTGAAGGGTTGGATTTAAAATTCTGGGTTCATTTTGGTTTGTACATGATAAATATATTAAATTTTGGATTAAATTTGCATTGGTAGATTTAGAGTTTAGTTTGCATTCATAAATTTGCATTGATAGATTTAGGTTTAGGTTGAAATTTGCATTGAGAGACTTTTTTTGATAAATTTGCATTGTTAAATTTGTACGTGATAGATTTAGGTTGTAAAATTTGCTTTGCACGTGATAAATTTGCATTGTGTAATTAACCAAAATTAAACCAATATTGGGATGGACATTATGAGTAATATTGTTTGATATTGAAATTTTGGAAATTAGACATTGTTAATTGTATAATAAATTTATAGCGATTTTAAGGTAAGTTTGTTAACATATATTATCAAACATGTAGGATTCTATTTGATATAACATATGACACGGACAATGGGTAATCATGAAGAAGGGAGTAGTAGTAGACCTCCAACAACCCGGAAAGGTCCACGGACATGTCATGGACAACCTCCCAAAAAATGAACCGTGGTGGACAGAGACGTACCAATGTAAGATGTTTTGACATTACTTTCAGACATTCAATTTTAACATCAATAGAATTATAAATTTGTATGTTGATTTTAACTTTTTTTTTGTGTAGGATGAGGCCGGTCCTTATTCTTCTCCGGGTAATCAAATGGGCCCGTCTCCTCCTCTAAATCAACATGGCACTTCTTCTCCATCTAGTCAACCGGGCCCATCTTCTTCCTCATATGTTCCTTCGGTGGTTCCTGGTCCGATCGACCCAAAGCTTTTGACTTTACAAGGCCTGCATCGCTCTAAAGCCGTTTAGGAAGGAAATTCTTCGGAGTGTAGTTTTAGGGGGCACGACACGTTAGAGATGCATTCCCGTATACATGAGATATTACAACAATGTGGGTTATACGGCATCAGGTTGATGAGCTCCATTAAGGCCGACCGACCCTTATTAACAGTCCTTCTCGAGAGATGGCATCCCGAGACACATAGTTTTAACTTGCCGGTCGGTGAGATGACAGTGACACTGCAAGATGTTGCCGTAATAACGGGTCTGCCAATTGATGGACATGTCGTAACTGGCGCAATGGATTTTGAACCAGAGTTCATTATCCATGAGTATCTCGGTGTAGAGGTGGATAGATCGGCCCTTTTAGGCAAATCGGTGAGACTGAAATGGCTAAAGGACACATTCTCTGGTACGTTGACTAATGCCTCCACTGAGTTGCGATTACATTGTTACTGCCGGGCCTACATAATGACACTGTTCGGAGGTGTGATGTTCCTAAATTCCTCCCGAGATTCCGTGCCGTTAATGTACCTACCACTAATCGCCGATCTTGGTGGAGTTGGGGCATACAGTTGGGAAAGTGGTGCTTTGGCCACATTGTATAGAGCCTTGTGCAATTGCTCTCTCGGTGTCAAGCAGATGAACGGACTAATATTGATGCTAGAGGTCTGGAATTGGGAATGACTACACATGGTCGACCCGTTGTCGCAAAGCAATCACCAAAATGGGCGAATCTTCCCGAGGACGAGAACATGAGGCCATCGCAAGGTGTGTATTGGACGGGTTCATTAGAAGGCTAGCTCTAATAGATGCCTTTCATATTACCGGGACGAGCTTGACCACTTGCCAGACGATTGTGTTAAGTGGCAATCATATACCGAGACACGTTAGTGAGATTGCCTCCAGTTTGTACCTTGGCTCCTTAACTGTGGTTGAAAAAAGCGCCGCTTATCCACTTTGGTACAGTTGAGGGCTATTTTCCAGATAGAGCAATCCGTCAGTTTGGGTTGCTTTAGAATATTCCGGTCCATCAACCATACAATGTCGATTTACATAGTGTCACTGGTATGGGTTGACAAGCAGCTCACAATTGGGCATCTTCGTTGCACGGACACGTGGATATTTGGAACAATCATCGTCTCGATCATGTACTTGTGAATATTCCACCGTTCGATGCGTCTTTTCATGTCCCTTACATGACGTGGTATAGGAGAATGATTCGCCTTTACATTTCTCCAACAAGCCAACTTCCAGCGGGGGTACAAGTACCGACACGGAGACATGCCGCCGATCCAGCAGACACATACTCCGTTAATCTACCAATGTTCCAACCGAAGACACCATTGCTTCGGAGTGTTGTAAGCTTTATGTCCATATTTACATTGCTACTAAAAAGTGTATTTATTGAATTTATTATTACGTTTCTTTTGTTTTTGTGTAGATGGCCCAAACATGGATTCAAGCGAGAGAATGCGCAAAAGTATTAATGAGTAATGTAGCCGAACCGTTGAAGGTATTCGCACGTAAAATTATTGAGTCATGTCGAGCACAAGCAGATCTCATCGGCGAAGGCAACAGAATCGATGCGATATTGTTCGGTCCCGTGCACCAAACAGGTCGTCGGAAGAAAATGGCTACAAAATCTCGTCCTCGTCAAATAATACAAGAAGAAAGATAACGAAGAAGAAGGGAGCCGTCTCCACCGGTTGATGAAATCCAAGAACAGGAACAAGAAGAACTTGACGAAGATAATATTCCCCTCTTCGGCTTAACTCAGGTAAGCCCGAAGCGTCCAAAACGTGCAAGCAAACGTTCAAATCTATTCACCCCTTCGTAGGTAAATTTTCGTTTTTGTTATGTCTTTTTGTAATTTTGAAAGAAGTCGTGGTAGTTAATGTTATGTTGAACTCTTATGGTTGCCTGGGTGATGTGTTTGTAATGTAAATTGGGATATTTGTGGCTGTGTTTGGAGTTTGCCCAAAATTTGTATGTTGTGTATGGCTGTGTTTGGAGAAGGGTTGCCATATTTGGGATGTGTTTGGAAGAAAATGGCTACAAAATCTCGTCCTCGTCTAATAATACAAGAAGAAAGATAACGAAGAAGAAGGGAGCCGTCTCCACCGGTTGATGAAATCCAAGAACAGGAACAAGAAGAACTTGACGAAGATAATATTCCCCTCTTCGGCTTAACTCTGGTAAGCCCGAAGCGTCCAAAACGTGCAAGCAAACGTTCAAATCTATTCACCCCTTCGTAGGTAAATTTTCGTTTTTGTTATGTCTTTTTGTAATTTTGAAAGAAGTCGTGGTAGTTAATGTTATGTTAAACTCTTATGGTTGCCTGGGTGATGTGTTTGTAATGTAAATTGGGATATTTGTGGTTGTGTTTGGAGATTGCCCAAAATTTGTATGTTGTGTATGGCTGTGTTTGGAGAAGGGTTGCCATATTTGGGATATTTGTTGAACTCTTTTTGTATGTGGTGTTTGCTGTGTTTGGAGATGTGTTGGCTGTGTTTGGAGATGTGTTGGTCGTGTTTGGAGATTGCCCAAATTTGGGAATTTTATAAAGAGGCATCTGGGAATGATATGTTGATATGTTGAGAATATATATGTTGATATGGTGAGATTGTGTATTCAGGTATCAGCTTCAGATTTTTATAAGTCTGTTTGTGAATATAGAAACACCCGTTAGCTCGGTTAACGGCCTTGGTAAAAAGGGCACGCTAACTGAGTTAACAGGTTTGACTATTATTAGCTTTTCAAAAACTTGAAAGTTTCTGGAAATTATAGATCACAACAGTTGTTAACTCAGTTAACGACCTTGGTAAAAAAGGCTACGCTAACTGAGTTAACGGGTGTGACTATCTCAAAATTCCAGAAACTTGAAAGTTTCTGAAAATTATAGATCACAACAGTCGTTAACTCAATTAATGGCCTTGGTAAAAAAGGGCACGCTGAGTTAACGGGTGTGACTATCTCAAAATTTCAGAAACTTTCAAGTTCTCGAAATTTTAGATCACAACAGTCGTTAACTCAGTTAGCGGCCTTGGTAAAAAAGGGCACGCTAACTGAGTTAACGGGTGTGAGTATGTCAAATTTCCAGAAACTTTCAAGTTTCTGGAAATTTTAGATCACAACAGTCGTTAACTCAGTTAACGGCCTTGGTAAAAAGGGGCACGCTAACTGAGTTAACGGGTGTGACTATCTCAAAAGTCCAGAAACTTTCAAGTCTCTCAAAATTTTAGATCACAACAGTCGTTAACTCAGTCAACGGCCTTGGTAAATAGGGGTACGCTAACTGAGTTAACGGGTGTGACTATCTCAAAATTCCACAAACAAAATTACATCTACCATACATTCATTCAAAATTACATTTACCATACATTCATTCAAAATAACAAATACCATACATTCATTCAGTAACTTCAAAATATTGAACAATACAAACTTCAAACCAAAATATTAAAGATCCCAAAATATTCAACGAAATAAAATATTACAATCATTCAATGATGGCTTTGAGATGATTGACATGAGTTTTTCCGACATCTGCGCCTATTGTGACATCTCAAACCGCATTTTGAACACGTCATTCCAGAAGCCCTACTAGATTCATCTCTTACATCCATATCATTACGAACTCTCGTACTCTTCGGAAGACCTTTCCGAGAACGTCGAAGGCTCGGATCAGCAACAAGTATGTTTCCAGTATTAACAGGCCAATATGTAGGATCTAGTGTAGGATGAAAATTGGGAGCCCATATTTGTGCTAACGAAATAGTTGAATAGAATGTATCAACATACAGCTTGTAATCAATAGCGCGATATGCGCAAGCAGCTAGAACATGAGAACATGGTATATGATATAGCTAAATTTTTTGGCAAGTACATGTTTTAGTGCCCAGGTTAACGGTGTGCAAGTTACTACCCTTTTGATTCCCACCTACTCTTCGTATACCTGTTTTGACTGCAAAAACCCAGGCTTGATGGCTAAACAATATCACTTCATGCATGTTGGCTCTTTCACGCAGAATATCTATCAAATCCTGTACTCTTTGTGCAAAATTTTTACCTTCGCTAATGAGCTTGTTGGCTAACTGATACCGTGCAGCAAAGTAAGAATTAAGATGGTAAAAGATCATGTCCACAATAGCAATTACTGGTAAACTACACACACCTTTCAATATTGAGTTGAAAACTTTTGATAGGTTGATAGTCATTATGCCATATCGCCGTCCTCCATCTTCAGAAAGTGCTAATTTGTCAACTAATTTATCTTTCAACCAATTTGTCGCTTCCACATTAAATGTTTCTAGTTCCGCGAGTTTGCTTTGAAATTTTTTGGGTTGGTTTTAACATGCTATAATTTTAACTTTCGTTCTCATTGCTTTGCTACCAAATTTGGTAAAGAAATTTGTAGCGAAATGTCACATAAAATAACGTTGATATGCATTTGGTTCGTTCCACGCTCCGTTCTACGAGTCTATGGCGGCCAAAATACCAGCGTGACGATTAGAGATAACACATAAACCAAACCGATCGGTGACATAAAAACGAATGCAGTTCATAAACCATGTCCATATATAAACACTCTCTCCGTCAACTATTACGAAGGCAAATGAAAACAGACAATCATTCACATAATGTGATATGGCTATTAACAAACAACCCTTATATTTTCCATACATGTGTGTCCCATCAACACTTATAACAGGTCTATATTACTTGAACCCTTCAATTGAAGCACCAAATACCCAAAACACTCCCCTGAATGTTTCTTCACAAGGACCGGAATCATACTTATTCCAATGGACAACAGTTCCTAGATTTGCTACTTGTATTGCTGATAGAAGTAAATGCAACTTATTATACGCACCTTCAAATGATCCATATAACTTCTCAATTGATTTTTATTTTACAATCCAAGCCTTCCTATAAGATATCTGATAATTCAATTATAGTTTGACTATCTCAGTAATGACCCGCGGTGTAATTCTTACCTGAGCCTTTACAACATTCATAATCAAATTGCATACAAGTTTAGCGTCAATTTTATAGTGGTCTTAATTCAATGCGGGATTCACACATGTATACGACCCTGCTAGTTTTTTAACCACAAAGTTTGTCCGGCCTTCGAAACGATTGCACGTAATCTCCACACACAACCACCCTCACTTGCAACCAGTGAGATTTGCACCATTTCCTCAAGTGAACGTTTTCTCGGAGCCAATTTACATTTTACAACAAAGAAGGTTGGTGAAGATTTCATTGTGATAAATTTTCAATGTTTGTTGATGAAGTATAGCTTTACCGCATGTTGAATCGATTCTTTACTTTGAAACTCTTGCCTAATGTAGAACTCATCTACGGTGGATGAACCGAATGACTCTTGTGGACCATGATTTACTCTCGCACTTTGTGTCATTTCCTCGGTAACATGAACATTGATATTATTGAAGTCATCGGTAACGTTCACATCGACATCATTACTCTCATTTATATTAATATTTACATATTCATCTTGTTCTTCCTCGTCTTCATTTTGTAATCCCTCTTCAAGTTCATCATTTGTTTCTTCGTCTTCTTTATCATCATCGACTAAATCATTATTAATGGTAGCATTTTCAAATATCCCGAAAATATTGGTATTCAGAACGTAATCATTAACCAAACTTGGTTGACGTGTCAATTCAAATTCAGTAGGATCCGGGCTTGTAGTATGTGTAAACGTGTCTTCATGTGAGGACTGTGGAATTGCATGAGATGTTTGAACTGGATTGAAAATGATCTTATGGATCGGCACTTCACGTGCGGAGCTTGAACCAATGTTAGCATGTGGTTGGGGATTAATAATTTCGGTTTGCTGAATATATAGCTCTAATGCAGACCAACTAAAATTCGGATCAAGTGTTCTACCAATCATGGACTTCAGAGAGTTGTCGTTTCCAACGGGCACAATCATAAAATATTGACCATCACCTTTTTCCGCTGCATAACGTGCTAAAATTTTAAAATTTCATCGTTCTCTATCCCAATCAGTAACCTCATAAACCTTCTCAACAAGTTCTTCCATTATGATTTTAGGGGGACCCAAATTATTTCGGGATCAACGGCACTATAACAACAACCTATTTTTGGGTCACGGATAATTTCACCACCAAAATAAAGCCAAACAGGAATATCGTAATCCATACTTACATATTTATAAAAAAATAATCATTATCTACTAAACATATTCAATAAAATGATATACAAATCATATCTTGAAATTAATGATCAGAAAAGATGAGCAATTTCGAGCTTCGAGAAGACAACGTACTGAATGGGTTGATAACAAATCCGCTATGTAAATTCCCAAACAAAGAAAAGCCCAAACATGGATTTAAATTTTTCAGAGTGGGAGGAGATATGAATGTGAAAGAAGAAGAAGATGAATATGAGAAAAGAAGAATATCCTTTAAGATTTGGTAGAGTTTTTTGAGTAAGATCTACAATTGCGATACTAGGATTTTGGAGTTGGGTTTCAAAATTGGGGGAGAAAGAAAAAAGAGAGAGACACTATAAATATAATGAGACAGCATCAGCAATTGTGATTTAATAGGGTCCCAAACGACATAGCACGTTAACCCGGTTAGCGCGCCTAGTATAAAGAGGCGCGCTAACGGGGTTAACGTATCTATACTTAGTGATTTTTATCCCACACCCCTCTTTGATGTAGTGCCCCCTACTGTCCCATCGACACTCACTAACCCGGTTAGCATGCCTGGTTTAAATAGGTGCGCTAATGAAGTTAGCGAGTTTATATTGGGTGAGTTTTTTCCTAGATCCCTACTTGAGGGGATAAGTGGTATCCTCTAGTACACGCTAACTGAGATAGTGCGAAGAAAATTACTAGGTGCGCTGACTCAGTTAGTGACAGGGACTTTTTGGTATTAAATTTTCGAACATGAATAATTTGGTACATACTTACAAAAAGTGGGATAGTTTGGTAAAAATTCCGAGAATCATCAGCACAGAAGTCAAGTACCCATTTGTTAACCCTAGAAGACATGTCAGCAGAGTGACTGGAATCTCGGTGCGAAAGAAACCAGGACAATGCAAACAACCCAAGAACAGAGGGTAAAATAGAAGCCTACCAAAACAAGCAAGTACCGCGAGGTTTACATTTTCATTTTCAAGGAGTTACACTGCAGTTAAAGACTTACTCACCAGGTCGAAGATATTGTAACCAGCAATGAGGATTATTGGGTACCAGTCAGATAAGGATTTGGAATGAACGTCTTCAGTGATGTATGTAGCCAGGAAATATGGAGAGGGTGACAACATAGATGATGAAAATTCTAGACCGGGACCACTTGACTCTCCCGACAATGTTCCATAAGGTGGATCTCCAGGCGCGGACGCACTCAATAGTATCGATTTCGGTTTGTTCTTTCTTCATAGCTTGCATTTTGATGGCTTTGTAATGTTGAATAACCGGGAGCTTGTGGGCAACATTATAGCAGACAAGGCAAATGGCCATGACGACTATGCTGACGGCAAAGTAGATGTTTGCGCTCTTTCTCAGCCCGCCGGCATCTTGTGGGTATATGACTTTCGTAATGATCCTCCTGTAAATCACCCTCAGGGGGTTAAATAGGGTGATCGTGCGGAATTAAAAATTAAAGAAATAAAGGTAAAGTAAAGTAAAGTAAATGCAAGAGAGATAAGAAAAGCAAACACAAATGACGCAGCGATATAACATGGTTCGACCCCCTGGTCTACGTCCACACCACCTACTTGTAGCAATTCTCCGCCACGAGCGTTCCACTATACTCAAAACCCTTGTATAGTGATTCTCGGATTCAAGCCGAGAGACCTATTACACCCACATGACTTCTAATTCAAGTCCCGTCAATCTCACTGAAGTGGAAAAAAAAAGAAAAGAAAAGAAAACTCAATATCGCTTAAGATCTTGACTAAAGAATACAACAAATTTAACGCTCACACTCGGATTAATTATCAAGAGATTAGTTCAAAGTATTTTTCTCAGTTAGAATCGGTAGAGAAGACACAGTGGATTCGTTCCATTAAATAGAAGAGGAAGTGTATCAATCAAAAGTAGAAACGATACATTCCAAAAAAGTATACAGCCTAAGTTGCGGTCGTCTAGTAAAAGTGTGCGGTCGACCGTTTAGCTCTCTGGTGTAGCTAGAGAGATGAAAGCTCGACCGCTTTCTTAATCAACTGAAGTTGCGGTCGATTGCGACAGTCGACCGGTATTAGGTACAGTCGACCGGTTCTTGGTTGTATAAATTGAATCCACTTTGTTTTCTTACCATAAACTAATCAATCTTTAATCAATCATTTACAATAAATATCTCACGAAAATATTACTAAAAATCTAGTGTTGATAGATTGCTTGGAGACCAATTAATTGAGAACTCCTTTTGAATAACTTTCTCTTTTACTCATATATGCAATCTTCCTTTATTACTTTCCTTGTTTGTATATTTGCGAATCTCTCTTGGATCTCTTTTTGATGTTAATTAATCTTGAAAATCTGACACACTAAATTCAAACTTATTAGTACAAGTTAGCATGTTTTGTGCACACCAAACTAAGAGTCAACAATCTCCCCCTTTTGGTGTGAACAAAACATGCAGGAATGTTTAAAAATTAAAACAAAGTATGTAAATACTCCCCCTGAATTTAGTACATCTTGTAAAACAAATTTTCTTACAGAAATTTTTTTTAAGAGAGTGAATGCTCCCCCTTAGTACAATATCACCTGTAATACAGAACTTAATGAACAATTATAAGAGAGGTATGAGAGTATTAATTCATGAAATGTTTTGAAAATCGCTTGAAAACATTAAAAAAATTCATGAATTTTAAAATTGTTTGAAAACATTCTAAAAACATTTTCCCCATTTTTGAAACACACCAAGAGAGGATAGACAGAGGAGACATAAGTAAGGTAATCCTTGGAAAGTTTGTAAAGCCAATCATCAATTAAAATAATGAAGAGACACATTCGAGGATATTACAATGAATACCAACTTAGAAAAATATGGAAGAGAATCTTCTTACATGATACCGTTGATAACGAGACTCTTTGATGTACAGTGAGAGCTCTACATAATATCATAGATTTGAGATTCCCCCCAATACACATGAAAGCAACAAAGAAATCAAGAAATAGAGAGAGGAATCATTGATTTTATAAAATTTTGAAAAATAAGACCAGAGAGAGCCGGTCGACCTTACGGTCGACTGCAAAACATGATTTTGCAAAAACTATCCAGAGAGTATACCGGTCGACCGCCACCTGTGGTTTTTCGAAAGAAAATTTCCAGAGAGCAAACCGGTCGACTGCAAGGTCGACCGCAAAACCAACAGAGGCCACAGAGGATGAGCCGGTCGACCGTACAGTCGATCGCAATAGACAGAATTTTAAGAAACGGTAAGTAGTCAAAAACCCGAGACTGATCCGGTCGACCGACTCACACAAAACAACTTTTAGGGTGAAAAATCAATAACATTTAATGCCCCTCTCAAGAAGTAAAAACGTTTTTCGTCTAAAAGTTTTGTAATCATATCAGCAAGTTGTGAGTCAGTAGAAATATACTCAAGTAAAATATCTCTTTTTTGAAAGTGATCTTTAATAAAATGATATCTAAGGCTGGCAATTGACCCGAGCCCGAGCCGAGCCCGATCAAGTCCGACCTGTTTTTAATAGGACTCGGGCCTGTTTTTTTTCATTTTTTTCGGACCCAGACTCAAAAATAAGCCCGTTAAAATTTTCGGGCCGGATTCGGGTGCGTATGGGTCCGACCCGAACCCGACCCGAATAACTACTCTTCTCAAAACTCCTATCCATCTCTCACTCCCAAACATCCTCAATCAAAACCATATATCCCCGGCCCACTCTGAGAATCAGAATACAGAAGGTTCCCTAATTGACGCGTCCCTTCATCTTCCTCGGAGTCGGACGGCTAAGCGCTTCGTCTTCAGAGAACGCCAGCCATTTCCCACTCTCCCAGACAGCCAGGCTCCTTCTCTCTAACCCTAGCTCTCCTATTTATATGTAGTTTTTTTTCATTTTTTTTTTCATCATCAACCCTAACTCTAGCTCTCAATTCAATCTCATATCTCTGTAATCTGAATAGGGGATCTCGAATTCATCATCTGCCAAGTTTCAATTTCAAGTAAATTTGTTGATTCATTGATTTTAGATTGTTTTTGTTGACTTTGTGAGCAATTATAGGAATTTGTTGATTCATTGAATTCTCAATCTCAATCTCAATCTTAAGCTTGGGTTAGATTACTGATTGGGAAGTTTATAGGAATTTCAGATTGTTTTTGTAGATTATTGATTTCAGATTGTTTTTTCAGATTGCAGTGAATTATGAACATTATTTTACTCAAAACATTTTGCAGCAATGCATCTTTCTGCAGAAAGGCGAAAATAATGTGCAATCTGTAAGCTTCGCAACTGCAATCTCAGTTTGATGCACAGCTAGTGGTTAATGATCGATTGGTAACTTGGAAGCTAAATACAATTATCTTTTCAGAGTTCTCTGGTGTCACAGAAAAAGGAACAGGGTGAAGCTTTTCTCGATAACAAAGGCTTACCAGGTCCACTGAAAGGTATTTCCTATATTCATCAATCATTTGCTCATACTGTGTGTACTTGCACAATTTTCTTTTGACCATTAGATTTTTTTCTTGATCCAGTGCCGCAACTAGAAAATTCAGTGAAGAACTCGAGCAGCGAACAGAAGATATGTTATCTATCAATACATCTACATTACTTTTGGTGTGTATCTTGTATGCAGTTTTTGCAATTGATTTACTCATCGAAGTAAGATAGAATCATTGAGTTTAAGCACTTGATATGGTAGATGTTCTAACGTAGATTTTTTGTTAACCTATAATGTACGCAGACAAATTAGAGTTAGAATTCTAATTCACGTTTAGGATTATAAATTTGTTCAATCATAAAATACATGCTATGTTTTCTCAAAAGAGAGTACATGCTGTGTACTAAAAGCACAGCTTGAGGTGGAAGGTTCACTTATGCAATTTCATTAGATTCTATGTGCATCACACATTCTGATCTTCTCCTATGATTGGGAGCATCTTCATATTATTATATTCAATTACAAATGCACTTCTCTAACCTATTGTGAAGACACAAATCTAACTCTGAGAATATATACACTAATTTTTTTTTACCTTTCTGGTATGGTACATGCATGCTGTGTGAAATGTTGACTATGGAGCGTACCTAGAGCTGGCTGCCACAAATTTATCCGGAATTTTTCTACCTTGTATGATCAGCTTCTGTTCCCTCCAATCCTTCTATAGCTTCTCCTCCAAATAGTGGAAAGTTGTAATGCCGAAAGAAGCAAGAACAACTTCCGAATTGATACAACTTGTAGTTAATCAAGGAGTTACTTTATTTTTAGAGGGAAGATTGTAACCATCAAAAGAACAGGAATATAATCCTTCCCCTGATGGGTTCCTGCAAGAGGGTTTTCCACTGAGAAGTGCTTAACCAACACCTTGTTGTTAGTTAACAAGCGTGCCTAGAAAGAACCAGAGTCCTAATGTAACTTTCGTTTCCAATTGTATGAATTTTTTCTACGTATCCTTGTATTTCTATTAGCTTTATATTTTTCCGTTCTCTTGAACTTGGGCTTATGTAAGTATTGTATATGATGCATGGTACAATAATGTATATTTTATTTATCAAAGTACTTTTATAGATTTATGCCCTTTATATATAAGTTGTGTAATGTGATATTTCTTCATGCAGGTGAGGAAAAGGAAGACAATGAAGAGGAATTCATAGCTATTTTTTGTATGAATGATTATTCTGATGAGCTATGCTTTCATGTTATCTTGTATTACATTCTATAAAACAATTCATGTAATTGCTTTTTTTAAATAAATTGGGCTGGAGAAAATATGTTTGTATGAATGATTATTCCGATTAGGTATGTTCTCATGTTGTCTTGTATTACTTTCTATAAAACAAATCATGTATTTGTTTTTTTTTCTAAAAATCGGGCCGGGCTCGGGTATTTTTTGTTTATTCGGGTTCGGGCTTGGGCCCACATTTTGGAGCCCAATGTAAATTCGGGCCGGGCTCGGACCACACAAAAAAATTCGGGCTCGGGCTCAGGCTTATGTAAGTCCAGCCCTAACCCGGCCCGTTGTCACCCTTAATGATATCTAATATTAATGTGTTTTGTGCGACTGTGTTGGTCAAAAATTTTAGTCATGTGTACGGTGCTAGTGTTGTCACATTTTATGGGGATGTGGTCAAAGAATACCTTATAATCCTCGAGAGTATGTTTCATCCATAATACATGTGCAAATAGGATCCTGCCGCAATGTATTCAGCTTTGGCAGTCGAAAGAGTAACGGAATTTTGCTTCTTGGATGCCCACGAAACAAGACAGTCGCCCAAGAAGTGACATGTACCACTAATGCTCTTTCTATCGGTTAAGCTCCCAGCATAATCTGCATCGGAGTATCCCACAAGAGAGAAATTTCTATTTTTCGGGTATCAAAGACCAATATTTGGTGTGCCTTTAAGATATTGAATGATACGCTTAACGACAACTAAATGTGATTCTTTGGGACACGATTGAAAATGTGCACATATACAGACACTAAACATAATACCATGACGCGATGCAGTAATATAAAGCAAATTACCAATCATACCTCTGTAAGTAGAAATATCAACGTTATTACCAATTTCGTCTTTAGATAGCTTAATGGTAGTGGCCATTGAAGTTTTGTAGGCATTTGCATTTTCAAACCCGAATTTCTTGACAAGTTCTTTGGCGTACTTAGATTGATTTATGAATATTCCATCTTTTCTTTGTTGTATTTGAAGTCCAAGGAAACAGGTTAGTTCGTCATCATACTCATTTCGAACTCATCCTGCATTTGCTTTAAAAACTCATTGCAAAAATTTTCATTAGTAGACCCAAAAATGATATCATCAACATAAATGTACAATCAAAATGTTTTTAAAAACATGCTTTATAAAAAGTGTAGTGTCTATTCTTTCTTTAGAAAAACCTATGTGAAGAAGAAACGAACTCAGCCGTTCACACCAAGCACGAGGGGCTTGCTTCAAACCATAAAGAGCTTTATCAAGCCGAAAAACATGCTTTGGATGTGTGGGATCAGTGAATCCCGGTGGTTGTGCCACATAAACTTCTTCAGAAATAAAGCCATTTAAAAAAACATTTTTGACATCCATTTGAAATAGTGCGAAATCCATGTATGCAGCAAAAGCAACCAAATACGAATAGCTTTTAGCCTAGCAACTGGTGCAGAAGTTCATCAAAATCTACACCCTCTTGTTGATTATAACCTTGAGCAACAAGACGAGCCTTATTCATAGTTATTGAACCGGATTCGTCTAACTTGTTCCTAAACACCCACTTAGTACCAAGGATGGTCCTATTGTGAGGTCGAGGAACAAGTCTCCATACTTGATTCCATTCAAATTGATTAAGTTATTCTTGCATGGCAATGATCCACTCATTGTCTTGCAAGACCTCCTTAATGTTCTTAGGTTCCAGTATGAAAATGAAAGTGGTAAAACACATAAAATTATGAGCTTGAGTGCGAGTAGTTACCCCCTTTAGACATATAACTCCGTATAAGAGATAGAGGATGAATAGACATTATTTTCCATGCGGGACATTTCTCACTTGTGGAGTCTTGATGTTGTGTATTTTCATCTTCCATGACATCAATTTGTTCTGTAGGTATCTCATCAATTTGGTTTTTTAGGTTCATCTTTGTCTTGAAGCACCATTTGATTTTGATCATTTGCTTGTGGTTCTTCTTCAATATGAACCTGTTTCTTTTCAACACGAACCCCTGCCTCATCATCATCAACAACATGTAATATTTCTTTGGAATAGGGGTTAGTTTCATCAAAAATAACATCAGTAGATTCTTGAGTAGTGCATCTTCTTTTGTTGAATACATGATATGCTTTGCTATTAAGAGAGTATCCTACGAAAATACCTTCATCACTTTTACGATCAAACATTCCCAAATTATCAAGAGTATTTAAAATAAATACTTTGCATCCGAAGACACGAAAGTAGCTTAGGTTGGGAGTTTTACCATAGTATAGTTCAAAAGAGGTTTTCTCAAGATACTTTTTGATGATTACTTGGTTTATGGTATAGCATGCTGTATTGACAGCCTCTGCCCAAAATGACTTAGGTAAATCTTTTTCACTAATCGTTGTACGGGCCATTTCTTGAAGAGATCGATTTTTCATTTCAACAACCCCATTTTGTTGAAGAGTGTGAGGACATGCGAACTCATGTTTTATTCCCCTTTTGTCATAAAATGATGTGAAGAGTTCGTTTTGAAATTCCCCACCATGATCACTACGAATAGTAACAACGGTGAGGCTTTTCTCTTTTTCCACTCTACGACAGAATTTTTGAAATACATAAACTGTCTCATCTTTTTGTGACAAGAAGACAACCCAAGTAAATCTACTATAGTCATCAACAATAACAAGTGCATATCGTGCACCACCATTACTACGTGTTCGTGATGGACCAAAAAGATCCATGTGCAAAAGTTCAAGAGGTCTAGAAGTTGATACCGTTTTCTTTGGTTTGTGAGAACTTTTTGTTTGCTTACCGAATTGGCATGACTCACATGGTTTGTCATTTTCGAACTTAATTTTAGGGATTCCTCTCACAAGCTCCTTGCTTACAAGTTTATTGAGGTTGTTCATGTACGTGTGACCAAGCCTATGATGCCATAACCATCCATCCTCATTCCATGCGACCAAGCATCTCATACTTTCCTGTGCTAATTCATCTGAGTTTATGACATATACATTATTTCATCTGTTGGCAAGAAGTAAACAATTTTTATTGTTATTTAATACAGTGCATGTGTTTTATCAAAAGTGCAAATATACCCTTTATCACATAGTTGACTAACACTAATTAAGTTGTGTTTTAGACCTCTTACCAATAGGACATCCTCAATGGAGCATAAGGAACCAAAGCTAATTTTACCTTTACCAATGGTTTGACCAGTGCTATTGTCTCCAAAAATGATGTCCTTCCCCTTTTTCCTTGATAGTGATAAAAAATATCTGCTGTCACTAGTCATGTGATTTGAACAACAACTATCAAGGTACCACTGATCTTTAGTCTTGATACGTTGGGGTACCTACACCTAGATTAGTAGGTATAACTTTGCGTACCCAAATTTGTTTTGAACCTGCATTTGTATCCTTTCTCACCCACTCAAGATTAGTATTTTCTTTTAGTGAACAGTTATAAAAAATATGCCTTAGTCTACAGCAAAAATTACATGTGATTCGACCATACCTTGGGTCATGCACACTCGTATGATTTATTTTTGTTTTGTGATTGCGTTGATTTTTATAAAAGTGTGTATGAAATGATGGTTTTTGATGAGGTATTGGCTCTTCGTAACCAAGCCCTCTATCATCATGATAGGATCTTGAATCCATTGTAATAAAGTAACTAGGCCCTTCATAATTTTCGATAATTTTTTCGAGCTCAAGTACCTTTTACACAGTCTTTTTCTAGTTATCTCATCGTCTTTTGTGTTCCAACGAAGAGTATCTAGAGTGGCATCTAGAATCCTATTTTGATTAAGGGCTTCATTACATCTTTCCATTACTTCATCAAATTTTCTTTTACATTCGTCCAAGTCATTTGTGAGCTTGGCAATATAGATAGATTTCTCCTGAATCTCTTTTAAGTGATCATCATGCTTTGCTAGCGATTCACAAATTTGTTGTTTCAACATCTCATTTTCTTCTAGCAAAATATCATGATCTTTTTAACAAGACTCAAGCTTTTCAAAAATTAGGGCCTTCTTATTTTTCAGTTGTGATTTTTTGCTATGCAAGCGTCATGTATTTCATTAAAATTTTGTTTATATTGTCTAAGTTCACGACTTAGTTTCTTGGTATAGTCTTTCAAATCATTACATATATGTACAAGTTCACCATAAGTTGGTTGTTCGATTACCTCTTCTTGAGAAGGTGATTGCACCTCACCACTCCTAAGAGCGATGAAGCCGACGTCGCCGTGGTCTTGCTCTTCCTCACTTGAGTCCGAGTCTAGCCAAGTTGCCTTTAGCGCATTCTTCTTCTGTCTTGGATTTGAGCGATAATATTCTCTGTTTCTGTCTTGTTGACTAGGGCAGTTTGCACGGATGTGTCCGGGCTTCTTTTACTTGTAGCATACATCATCCTTCTCCTTTTCCCTTTCTTCTTAATACCTGCCATATTTTTTGTTTTTGAGGTACTTACGAAATTATCTTGTTAATAGAGTAATGTCCTCATCTGACTCCTCATGTTCTGAATCAGCTTTTGATGGTCGGGTCCTTTCTACTTTTAGTGCAATAGTTCTCTCCTCAGTCTTCGGTTCGATCCCGATATTCTGCCTGTATCGTTTTGTCTCCAATATTTCCATCTCGTATGTTTTTAGCTTTCCTAAAAATGTATAGTAATCGAATCCCTTCTCTTCAAGAGTTTCCCTCATTGCTGCGGCCTTAACGTCACACTCTGGCGTGAGACAGCTTATGAGCTTTCCGACCTTTTGGTCATCATCAAACCTCTTACCCAAGCTCTCAAGTTCATGGGCAATGATGTCAAACCGGACGAGCATTTGATCCACGTTCTTCCATGGCAACATGCGAAACACATCAAATATATAAAAACACAAATTCACTTCAGCTTTTACCTCAGAAGCGGTTCCTTCATGCCGCTTCAGCATGTTGTTCCAGATCTCGTAAGCTATTTTGCAGTTGCGCCCACATCGCATTAGCACTTCATTGTTCAACCCTGCATAAAGAACCGTCATTGCTTTGGAATTAGCTGTCTTGATGGCTAGCTCCACCTTTGTGAATTCCGTCTTTCCACCGCTAACTGGGATTTCAGTTTTGTTGATATATACATTCCACACATCTTCTCCGAGCATCTGTAAAAAATGAGACATACAAACATTCCAGACATCATAGCATTTGCCGTCAAAAAATGATGATCGTGTAAGACTTGTCCCATTGGAGATGAAAGGCTCCGATGAGTACAAGTTTTGGGGAGGAGGGATTTCGGCCATTGGACCTTTCGCTTAAGCTTTTTATAAGCATCTCGCTCTGATACCACTATAAATCACCTTTAGGGGGGGTGAATAGGGTGATCGCGCGGAATTAAAAATTAAAGAAATAAAGTAAAGTAAATGCAAGAGAGACAAGAAAAGCAAACACAGATGACGCAGCGATATAACGTGGTTCGACACCCTGGTCTACGTCCACAACACCTACTTGTAGCAATTCTCCGCCACGAGCGTTCCACTATACTCAAAATCCTTGTACAGTGATTCTCGGATTCAGGTCGAAAGACTTATTACACCCACAGGACTTCTAATCCAAGTCCCGCCAATCTCACCAAAGTGGAAAAGAAAAGAAAAGAAAACTCCAGATCACTTAAGATCTTGACTATATAATACAACCAATTTAACGCTTACACTCGGATTGATTATCAAGAGATTAGTTCAAAGTATTTTTCTCAGTTAGAATTGGTAGAGAAGACACAGTGGATTCGTTCTATTAAATAAAAGAGGAAGTGTATCGTTCAAAAGTAGAAATGAAACATTCCAAAAAAATATACAGCCTAAGTTGCGATCGACCAGTAAAAGTGTGCGGTCGACCGTTCAGCTCTCTGGCGTAGCTAGAGAGATGAAAGGTCGACCGCTTTCTTAATCAACTGAAGTTGCGGTTGATTGCGACGGTCGACCGGTATTAGGTACGGTCGACCGGTTCTTGGCTGTATAAATTGAATCCACTTTGTATTCTTACCATAAACTAATCAATCTTTAATCAATCATTTACAATAAATATCTTACGAAAATATTACTAAAAATCCAGGCTTGATAGATTGCTTGGAGACCAATTAATTGAGAATTCCTTTTGAATACCTTCCTCTTTTGCTCGTATATGCAATCTTCCTTTATTACTTTCCTTGTTTGTATATTTGTGAATCTCTTTTGGATCTCTTTTTTATGTTAATTAATCCTGAAAATCTGACACACTAAATTCAAACTTATTAGTACAAGTTAGCACGTTTTGTACACACCAAACTAAGAGTCAACAATGGCTGAAGCGAGCACACCTGCAAACGAATTTAGAGTTCAGGAAAGCATAAAACTAAGAAGCAGATTAACCTAAATAGAATGTGGAGAATTTGCAAGGTATGTAGCAATGGCTGCATGGGCGCTTTGCCATGGAATCATGCCCTTGTCGAGCACATGCTGCAGTGTCAGTCGACAATATACCTCACACAAATTGGGATTTCCATATAACTCACTCACAATTTTAATTTAACACAAAACTACTTAATTTGTAAATTCCCTATAAATTGTGAGTGCTGTATATGTGTTGAGTTAAAATTGTGAATGAATTATATGGAAATCACAATTTTAAAGTGTGGTATATGGAATTTAAACATTTGTCAGTGACCCGTGTGGGGAAAATCCTTAGCATTTACACACTACAAGAGAAAATTTTCCTCCCCAGTAACAAGCGACTTTAGACATACAGTGCAAGTAGTTCTTGAGCATATGAATAACTTTGACTTAATTTGGTTCCTAAGTTCCTTTATTTAACTAGTTTTTAATGATTATTTAAGTCCCAAAAAATTATGATGCAAATATTCATTAATTAAATGTCTTGTCTTAAACTTTAGGATAATGCTACACCTACTATCAATTCTACTATTTTTCTCTAAAGTTATAAAGTTAATGTGTTATCTAACTTGAGATAACAATCACAAGTCAAAATATACGATTTCATTTACTTATTTGAGTATGTAATGTGGTCCGATGGTTAGCATGTTTGTTAGTAATTGGGAGGTCAAGTATTCACCCAATTATGGCAGTAGTTATAATATTCATATGAAATATAATCTTTTTTCTTCGCTCTCCCTTCGATCAATCCCGACTCCGCCCCTCATTGATACCACTAGAGTATATGATATTAGGGTTACTAAGAGCATCCACAGTCGTTTGCTAAATACTCAAAAATTAAAAATAGATTTAGGAAATAGGCGTGCATTCGTTCGCTAAAAACTCAAAATTTAGAATAGGGATGTACAGTAAGTTGCTAAAGTTAGAAGGCGAGTTAGAAGATTGTTAAATATAGAAGACGGATGATGTTACTCCGTTTGTGGCTTTGGACGGATGAAAATCATCCGTTTTTTATTTTTTATTTTTTATTATTTTTTTTGTTGATATTTTTTTTGATATTTTTTTATATTTAAAAAAAAAGGTTAAAACTCATCAAACGGATGGAGATCATCCGTTTGGTCAGTTTCTGACTTTTTTTTTGAATTTTTTTTTGATTTTTTGGTGATTTTTATATAATTTTAAACCACAAAAAAAAATCAAAAAAAAAATGTCAAAACCATCCAAACGGATGATCTTCATCCGTTTGGTATGGTTTTGACTTTTTTTTGACTTTTTTAAAAAAAAAAATCACCGAATGACTATTATAAAAAAAAAAAAAAAAATCCAGAGACGGATGATGTTCATCCGTCGTTTTTAATTTTAGGATTTTGACGACTGCAGCGTGCTACTCTTATTGCTATTGCTAGATGCTGTTTTTAGTAATGAGAATAGCAAACGACTGTGGATGCTCTAACGAATTCATAATAATAAGACAACTTTGCCAAGCTTTGGTAAAGTACTCATCTGACATGGAATCAAACGCGATGATAGTAAAATTTGCGGTAATACACAATTAAAATCTCCACATGGTTTGCTCTTGTTGTTAGGTACGAAAACCCTGAAATCAGTAGAAATAAACAAATAAATACAACTAAAAACAATAAATTCCTCTTAAACTTGTTGATGTGACAAAGCCCACCTAACTTTTAAAGGCATATCCTACATTTCTATATACTTTCGTCTCAAGGGACATTCGAGGTTAAAGGTTCGACCATCTTCCCAATTCTATATCTATCTGCATGATCAAACAAACTATAAACTAATAGGATGAGGGGCATACAACTGTACAACCTTTGAAAGTTTATCATCAAAGAACACGTTGAATACCATGTGGTACAAGTGTCCCTCGATTCTCTTAGTCACGGTTCATTGTCAACTATAAGAACACTGCATACAATTTTCTTCTATACACGATTCAATTGATCGGAGTGTAAGCTGGGTTTGGCATAAGAGAATAGCAAAAACTTGAAGTTGAGATATTATATCAAATTAGGTCCACATTATTCTTTCCTATCCATTTGAAAGTAGTCAAAGCACTCTAAACATGGTGCTAATGGCCATCATGTCAATGGTAAAATTGAAAGGGAAAAACCGAGCAACTTGCTTTTGCAGAAGTATAACAGAACTTCAAATTCTTCACTTCTTTCATAAATTGAATGTCGTTAACTCTAGTTGGTGGGTTCCAATGTATTAAAAAACGCGCTACGCTAAGCGCTATAGCGCGCTATGAAGCTTAACCCTCACCATTGCGCTACATAGCGCACGCGCATAGCGCACAGCTCGCATTGCGGTGCGCTATACGTGCATAGCGCACGCTATAGCGCAACGCTATGTAGCGTTAGCGCTACGTGCACTACTCGTTTTTTTTCCTTTTCTTTCACAGCCCGTGGCCTTTTCCCCCTCCCAACTTATTAGGGTTTTAAAAATCAAAACCAAATCCATTGACGACTGGAGCAGCGATCGACTACTGGAGCGGCGAGCGACTCCGGCGACTAGACCGGCGAAGGCGACGGGTTCAGGCGACAACTACGGCGACGTCTCCGGCGACTTTCGAACAGGTATTCATCTTCTGTTAATTTTTTTTTCCTCTCATTTGTATTCTTTTATTTTATTTCTTTGATTTCGGTTTTCTTCTTCTTCTCCTGATTTTGTTGATTTTGCTGATTTGGGTTTTGATTTTGTTTTTTGCTGATTTCAGTTTGATTTTTTTTTTTTGCTGATTTGGGTTTACTGATTTTTTTACCTTCTTTCTTCTTATCTGCATATTTTACCCTCATTAAGAGTAAAACTATGGCTGGTTACCAGTTGGGAGTTTTAGAAGAACAGGTTGATGATCTTCATTGTCAATACTACAGTTTATGAATTCGTTGTTAAATAATGGCATGTCGAGAACATGGGAACTGGGAAGTGTAGTTAATACTATTCAAGGAATGTCACAATTAAATTTATGAATATGGTCAATAATTTCCTTATCTATGTAAATTTAAAGTTAGTAGCTCTTAAAACATTGTAGGCTACCTAATAATGCAGCAAATCTGAATACAGATACTGTTTCTTATTTTTAGTGGAAGACTCTCTGTTCATGTTAGTAGCTCTTCAAAATTTTTTCCCCTATGTTCTATTGAATTATTTAGAATTTATTATTATTTTTATATATTTATTTTTTATTTTTTAAATTAAAAAATCAACCTTTTTCATAGCTTACGCTATTGCGTTACGCTATTTTGCGCTATACGCTAACGGAACCTACCGCTATGCTATACGCTATCGCTATTTACAACATTGGTGGGTTCTCTCATATGCTTACTCGGTGGGCTCTCTCTCTCTCTCTCTCAAGCCCCCCATTTATCAATTTTCAAAGTTCTCCAGGTTCAGTACAACAAAACCCTATAAAAATTGGATTTTTTTGCCGTAATAGGCCACTTTTTGAAAATATTTGCGATTATGGGCCAATTTCGAAACTATTAGTGCTTGTGGGCTACTTGGTGTCACATCAATAGCGGCCGCTATTCTCATTAGCGGCATGTTCTTTTTAGAGGCCGCTAATGAGAATAGCGGCCTCTTTTTAAAAATAAAAAAAAATTGTTTACTGTCGCTATTCCTGTTTGCGACCAAGCATATATGAAGTCGCTAATGGGATTAGCGATCTTCAATGAACTGTATTCCAACACTTAGCAAAATCTAGAGAGCTTTGTCTCTATGAAAAAATAACAATTAATTTAATTTTGAAACTGAGGTTGCTACTCGGAATAACGGCCTTAGTTGTATAAAGGCCGCTATTCGGAATAGAGGTCTTAGTTGTACTAAGGTCGCTATATCGAATAGAGGCCTTAGTTGTGTAACTATTTTGCAAAATTTATAAAGAATAAGGAGATTGAGTTTCCTACTGAGCTCACTATTGCGAATAAAGACCGAAATATACTAAGGTCGCTATTGCGAATAACCACCGAAATATACTAAGGTCGCTATTTCCAATAGCGACCTTAGTTGAGTGATTATTTTACAAATTTTACAGAGAGTAAAGAGATTTAGTCTTCTACTGAGGTTGCTATTCGGATTAGCAACCTCAATTTTATTTTTATTTTTTTCCGAATAGTGCAAAAACTCTTTAGAAATTGCCAAGTATTTCAATACATTCATTTGAGGTCGTTAATCCCATTAGCGATTAGCAACCTCATATATACTAAGATTGCTAGTGGAATAGCGACAACAAACAAAAATTTCAAATATTTTAAAACAAATGCCGCTATTTCTATTAGTGACTTTCAAAATGAAAATGTCGCTAATGAGAATAGCGGCCACTGCGGACGTGGTACCAAGTAGCCCACGAGTGCTAATAGTTTCAAAACTAGCCCAAAATCGTAAATATTTTCAAAAATGGCCTATTACGGCTAAAAATTCATTAAAATTGATATACTCCCCTATTTCTCCGCAAAGTAATTCTACCTTCGACTCTCCACTAGTTCCTACACAGCACAATCGACGAATTTAACAACATAAATCTAAATCAAACATTTCAAATATCAGCTGAGGCCGCGGTCCCCGCAACCACCGCCTGCATGTACCTCTCCGGCATCTCCCCAGCCGCCCCAATCACCCCGCTCTGCACCAGCGCGTCCGCCACCCCCGCCACCGCCACCGCCGCGACCATCACCTCAAACCCCCCCTCTCACCCCTACCCTCCCCTTCACGTACACATTCTCCACCACCGGCGCCACCACCAGCGCCACCAGAAACATCCCCGGTCCAACATTAATCTGGCGGGCCCCACTGGAGAGTTGGGGGAGGAAGAGGAGGTCGGTGAGCATGTAGGAGACGGAGAAGACGCGATCGACGGGGGGGGGGGGGGGGGGGGGGGGGGAGGGGTAGAGGAAGGAGAAGTAGTCGACGGCGGTAATGAAGGCATTCCATGGGAGAAGATAGCCGAGGCCGAGGGTGAAGTAGATGGCGTAGGCATGTGGAAGGCATCAGAGGGGGTGGCGGCGGTTGTGAGATCGGATTCGTCGGCGGCGATTAGGAGGGTGGTGGCGTCATCAGAGATTGGGGATTCTGCAACTACTTCTAACCCCATTTGTGATATATATATTTTTTTTTGAAGAAACATTTGTGATATTTTGTTGCAGATCGTCCTCTGCCAGCGCGTACAAATGCCGTGGGACGTCTCCTCACCATTGACCTGCAAGCTATAGATTGAGATCAAGATTGGGAGAAGGAAGAGGGTGATGAACAGGAACAAATGTTCAATTTATATTCATAGTCGCAATGGTTTCCCCTTTGTGAATTTATACAACACTTGCAGCTGGATGACACGTACAACACACGGAGAAAAGAAACCCAACCATTTTCTGTTGGAGGTGGGACCCATCTGATCGATATAACCCACACTCACACTGACACCTGGCTTACATGCATTACGCACTATACTAATTACAAGGACTCAACTGCATATTTACATGACTCTTTTACATTTCCATCCCTCAAAACACAACAATTACACTTTATCTGATACACTGATACTCTCTTCTCCAATGCAGCTTCATTCCCAACTGCGCAACATCATCTTCTTCTTGCCATCCGCTCCGCCATACCTGGATCCAAGATTAGAGACTTGGATCAATCCTTCCCCCATCTGAAGGAGGTTCCAAGGAGCTCCGGAACTCCGAAAATCTCCAGTAAACATCCCAATAGCTCTCCCAAGTTCCCTCAACCTCCAAACCTCCTTCCCATTGGATGAGTACTTCTGAAATTGCAATCCCTCTCCGTGGTACCATCCTCCTATCCAAAACCTTCATAGGCTTAGGAGCTGCTGCCACATAATATGCTGGAATGGATGTAGTTTGTACCACTAAAGTACCAACGTGTCTCTTCAATTGGGATACATGAAAGACATTATGAATCTTTGCTTCCGCACGTAACATTAACCTGTAAGCTACTCCTCTGACTCTCTCTATTACTTGGTAAGGGCCATAATAGAGTGATGATAGCTTATGTATCCTATGCCCTCCCATAGAGACTTGTCTATAGGGTTGGAGTTTCAAGAATACCCAATCCCCCACTGTATACTCCTTCTCAGTGTGATGTACATCAGCTTTGCTTTTCATCTACATTTGAGCTTTGAGCAAATTGTCCTTCAACAGCTGCAAAGCTATATCCCTATTGATTAATGTTTCTTCCACCGCTTTAACTCTAGCTGACTGGGGAATATAAGACAATACTGTAGGTGGTTCTTTCCCATACAAAACTTGATATGGACTGACCTTTGTAGAGCTTTGTACATGCGTATTATATGAAAACTCAGCCCAGGGCACCCATTTAACCCAGTCATGGGGCTTGTATGCAGCAAAACATCTGAGATAAGTCTCCAATACCCTATTCAACACTTCCGTTTGCCCATCAGATTGTGGATGGAAAGCAGTGCTCAAACACAACTTGGTACCTTGTTTCTTTAAGAGTTCCTTCCAAAATTGACTGGTGAAGATAGTATCCCTATCACTTACAATACTCTTTGGCAATCCATACAACTTAAAAATTTGTGAAAACATCACTTGAGCTACAGATTCAGCTGTGTAGGGGTGACTCAAGGGAAGGAAGTGACCAAATTTGCTCAACCTATCCACCACAACTAGAATCACAGTACACCCTTGGCTTTTGGGCATACCCTCAATAAAATCCATACTAATGTCTTCCCAGACATTATCAGATATGGGTAAAGGTTGTAATAAACCAGCTGGGTTTGTGCTCATGTACTTATTTCTTTGACAAGTATCACATGATCTGATATAGGTCTTCATCTCCTTCTTCATACCCTTCCAATATACTGCTTTCTTCAACGCAGGCCACACTTTATCCATGCCCACATGACCACCCTGGGGAGTTGAATGTGAGTCATGTAAGAACCATTCTCTTAAGGGTGAATCTGAACTAAGGAGTACTCTGCCTTTGTAGAAGTAAACACCATTAACCACACCATAGTTAGCTTCCCCTGCTTCTACATTCAGTTTAATGTTATGGTAGAAAGGGTTGGAAATAACCTCTTGTTGCACCAAGCTCAACCACTTGGGTTGAACAATTGTGTAAGTGAACAAGGTTCCTTCTTCATCTTCATACTTCCTGGAGAGACCATCCGCAACTGCATTATCCCTTCCCTTCTTATACTTTACCACAAATTGATACCCATGCAGCTTAAGCAACCATTCATGTTGAGCCTCAGTGTATAACCTTTGCTCCAACAAATGCTTAAGTGGTTTATGATTAGTCTTGATAACAAATTCCCTCCCTAACAGATATTGTCTCCACTTTTGCACTGCTAATAAGATTGATAGCATTTCCTTCTCATAAGTGGACATAAATCTCTTCTCACCCTTCAATTGTTGGCTCAAAAAAGCAATAGGGTGGTTTTCTTGCATTAGTACAGCTCCTATTCCCGAGCCACAAGCATCACACTCAAGAACAAAAGGTAAAAAAAAGTTTGGCAATTTCAGTACTGGAGGAGTTGTCAATACCTTCTTTACTTCTTCAAAGGATCTCTGAGAGTCTTCTGACCATTCGAAAGCTCCATTTTTAGTAAGCTTCACCAGAGGCCAAGTGAGAGTGCTATAGTGAGATATAAACTTTCTATAATACCCAGTCAACCCCAGAAATCCTGTCAAGGCTTTAAGATTCTTTGGTTTGGGCCAATCTTGAATAGCTGCTATGTTGCTGGGATCTACTGCCACCCTTTTTGAAGACACCACATGACCAAGGTACTCCACTTGCTCCACACCAAAATGGCATTTGCCGGCCTTGGCAAACAGTTGATGTTCTTGCAAAATAGTTAGTACATTGCCCAAATGCTGACAAAGAGACTCCAAATCTGGACTATAGATCAATATATCATCAAAAAACACCAATACAAACTGCCTTAGATATGGTCTAAAAAGATCATTCATGAGTGATTGAAAAGTTGCAGGGGCATTTGATAACCCAAAAGGCATTACTAAGTACTCATAGTGGCCCTCATGAGTCCGAAAGGCCGTTTTGTGAATGTCTTCTTCCCTCATTCTAATTTGATGATATCCACTCCTAAGATCCAACTTACTAAAGATAGTTGAACCATGCAACTCATCTAGAAACTCATCTATAATGGAAATAGGGTATTTATCTTTAATAGTAATATCATTTAAACCTCTAAAATCCACACACATCCTCCAACTACCATCAGCTCTTTTTTACCATGACCACTAGAGAAGAATAGGAACTGTGGCTAGGTCTAATGACTCCACTGTGTAACATCTCTTTAACCAGTCTCTCTATTTCATTCTTTTGATGCCAAGGGTGTCTATAGGGTCTTTGACTCACAGGTTTTTCTCCTGGAACCAGTGGTATGCTATGGTCATAAGACCTAGGTGGAGGTAATTTTGAGTTCTCTTTGAAGACTATGCTAAATTTATTCAATACCTGTTGGACCTCTGGTTGCACAGCTGATGGTTTAGAATTGACATTTTTACAAGATGGAACACTTATTGCAGTTCCTGTCAATTGGAGGAGCCAACCCCCTGCATAGCATGAAGACTCTTCTGCATAGCCTTAGCAGTAGCTACTTCTATCTCCTTGGGTTGTATACCCATTAGTTGCTTAGTCTTGCCATATGAGTAGAAACTCATCCTCTTCTTTTTCATATTCCACACGACATCCCCCAGGGTTTCCATCCACTGAGCTCCCAATACTAGCTGACTAGTATCCATTGCTAGCACATAAAAGTCAGCTTCAACAGACACCCCCTGACACAAGAACTTCACCCCTTCACACAACCCCCTACTATATAACATTTCCCCCCCCAGGTACTGTCACTTCCAATTGCATATCTTTATTCACAGGAAGGTTAATTTTCTTTACTAATTTCTCCTCTATGAAGTTGTAAGAAGCTCCTAAATCTATCAATGCACACACTGGAGTGGATTTAATTGTTCCACACACTCGAAAAGTTCTAGGTCCATTGCTGCCAGCTAAAGTGTTTAATGAAATTGCAGCTAACTCAGAATTCTGAGTCCTTTCATAATGAGTGTTAGTCATCACTTCAGTGCCTTGCTCTTCTTCCACCTTAGACTCATACTCAACCAGCTCATCATCAAAAACACCAATCATTTGCATGAAGGTACTTCCCTTAAAAGCACCCATCATGTGCATAAAAGTCTTTCCAGCACACTTATGTCATCTCACAAACTTCTCATCACAATGAAAACAAAGGCCCTTCTCCCTCCTTTCTTTCATATATTGCAACACATGTGGATCCCTTGTTCTATTTGGAACAACCGGGGAATAAGCCATGGGTGAAGTAGTAGGTATATGTGGTTTATTGGGAAGAGGATTATTTGGAGTCACACTGGCTTTATAAGGATGGAATGGTACAACAGCATTAATAGTGTTTTTAACCAATCCAGAATGCTTCCAAACTTTCTTATGGTCTTCTAAAATAGACTCCCTAGCTATTGCTTCCTTATAGGCCTCAAGGACACTTTGAGGATGTTTCAACTTTACTTCCTTCCTTAATTCCCCCTTAAGTCCTGAGATATAGCAGCTCACTAAGGAAGGCATGGCCACATTCTTCACTAGGTGACTATATTTAAGAAACTCTTTATGGTACTCTAAAACAGTACCACTTTGTTGCAACTTGTACAAGGTAGCTTCCGGATCATCCAATTCAGAGGGTCCAAACTGCAACAACAACTCCTCTTTAGCCATTTCCCAATCAATCACCCCATTTTCTTGTTGCTCATACCATCTCCACCATAGCAATGCCTCTCCCTTCAAATAGTAAATGCTAAAGGGCAATTTCTTATAGTAACTTGCTCCTTGAGTATGGAAGTGGTGCTCCATATGGTACACCCAATTTGTGACATCTCCCGATCCATCGAAACTAGGTAAATCTATCTTAGGATGTTTTGGGAAAAAGGTACTAGTTATACCTGGAGTTTGCCGACTATCCCTTGGTTCTTGTCTTCTCCTGAAGTTCCCCTGGTAATCACGATGTGGTTCTCTAACCCTTTCACCCCCTCGTCGATCGGTTCGCCGATCTCGAACACCTGGCGACCTACTCATACTGCCACTTCCTTCTGAATCATTTCTACTAGCTTCTTGATGCCACTCCGGGGGAACACGACGAGATTGATGACGACGTGGAGAGGCTTCCAGCAGCCTCTCTATGGCTCTTTCTATGCGATCGATCCTAGATTCGAGGCTGGATTGCTTGTGAGCAGCGTCTCCATCACCAGTGGCCGCTTGCGCAATCTGTTCCCGTTGCCTAGAACCAGATCGGAACCCAGTTCCAGGTTTTATGGGATTCTCAGCTTCCAGATCCAGATCTAGATCTCCTTCTCGATCGATCGCTGTATCCAGATCTGGCTCTGATACCATTGTTGCAGCTCGTCCTCAGCCAGCGCGTACAAACGCCGCAGGACTTCTCGTCACTGTTGACCAGCAAGCTATAGATTGAGATCAAGATTGAGAGAAGGAAGAGGGCGATGAACAGGAACAAATGTTCAATTTCTATTCATAGTTGCAATGGGTTTCCCCCTTGTGAATTATACAACGCTTGCAGCTGGATGACACGTACAACACACGGAGAAAAGAAACCCAACCGTTTTCTGTTGGAGGTGGGACCCATCTGATCGATATAACCCACACCCACACTAACACCTGGCTTACGTGCATTACGCATTATACTAATTACAAGGACTCAACTGCATATTTACATGACTCTTTTACATTTCCATCTCTCACAACACAACAATTACACTATATCTGATACATTGATACTCTCTTCTCCAATGCAGCTTCATTCCCAACTGCGTAGCATCATCTTCTTCTTGCCATGCGCTCCGCCATACCTAGATCCAAGATTAGTGAAAATAGGAATGTGCTGGACTCTTCTTTGGGTATTTATCACCATGTTTTAAAAAAAAATTTCCATGCAATTTGAGTTTGGGTAACCTTACTGAGTTTTAGACCCTTAGCAAAAAGCCATACTGGATTTTTTTTTCTTGGCAGAAAATCATCCCTAACTTTGTTTTTCGTTGGAAGCCACTAACGTCGTTATGACTAGGTATGGAATATCTAAGATGCTCCTAATGTCTTAATCGTTTAACAAAACTACCCCTATTCAGTAAAACTCAAATCCAAATCTGATCTTCTTCATCATCCTCCTCCAAATTCCAATATTCTAAACCCTAAATGGAAAAAAAACATCCCCAAAATGGTCCATCACCACCACCACAAAACTCCAGCTTTGCCACCCTCCCCCTCCCCCACCTCATCTTCAACACCGTCAACCACCCTCTCCTCCCTCCTCCACCCCCTCCTACGCACCCAATCCTTCCTCCTCCAAATGTCCTCCTTCGCCTCCAAACTCTTCGAGCTCTCCCCCAACCGCTCCATCTGGTCCTCTTCCTACCGCTTCTCCCTCCCCTCTTTCTTCCCCAATCCCTCCTCCATCTCGCTTAGGGGGGAAATTCCACATTCCAAACCCAACTCCCCAAACCCTCTGAATTTGCCGAATTTCAGGTAATTTTCATGCTCATATATGAGAATTATGTAGCAGGATCGAGTATTGGGTTGGAAAGGTTGTTTTTATGGGTAATTTGATATGGGTTTGTCTTGTTTTGAGTAATGTAAGGTGGGTTTTTTGGTTTTGTATGGATTCGTTCGATGATGAACTCCATGATTGTGTGCAAGTCGGTGTGCTTGACTCATGTAAAAAAATTTATCTCACTAGTTATAGTTTGTTAGTTTAATTGTTGATTTGTAATGAGCTAGTTGTGGATTGGTAGCATATGATGTAGAATTAGTACATTGTGTTGGGTTTTAGCTAATAATTGTGTGTTTTGATTGTTAAATAGGTAGCAAGGTCTAGGTTGATGAGAGTTCCAAATGTGGTTCGAAATCATTCTCAGTAAATTTATTGATATCAGGTAGCTATTTATGGTATTAGGATCTAAAATTGAGCTATTGAAATCATTCTCATTAAGTTCAGACACTTCAAAATAACTCCAACATTGACACTTGTCGGTCAGTACCCAGAGTGTAATTGCAATGTCTGACTTTTGATGGCACGTACATCGTGATTACATTGATGTAGGGAGTGAGAGACATGTGAGAGGCGAGGGAGATAGGAGAGAAGAATGTGGCATGAGAGTGGTTTGGGAATGAGACAAATACAGTTTTCAATGATAAATGAATAGCTCTTTTATTGAAAGTGGGTTGAATTCCAATTTCTTCATGTTTGGTTCATCTTTCCTGGATCTAAGCTTTGGTAGTAACTTTGATTTACTTCAACTTTGCTATCTTTTGTTTCATTTCTTGTTTTAGTTACCCACATGAGTTATATTGGTTAACGAATATTCCCAAATTAACGATTAATCAGGTTAGGGTCCTCAAAATATACAGATTTATCATTTTGTAACAATCGCTTTTCAAATTTCTATGTGTAGATGTTTTCCATGATTAATAACATTTACTAATTGGCATGCAATAGATAAGTACATCCTACAGAACAAGACACGAGCCTAGTCATGTTTTCTATAACAGAAGTAATAGTTGTTTACTGGTTCATGTTTCTAATTATGCATATAGATTTACTAGTATCTCATTTTTCCTACCCGTTTGGGCCTTAGAATATTAGTTACAGGTAAAATAGATTGAGTGTTAATCTTTTCTAACATGTATATGTGATAAGAAGAACTGTTCATGTAATACCCCAGATCTCGGCGAACAGTCGACTGGTGGGTAGATCAGTCGACTGGTATGCGCGAGATTTGAGAATGAGATTGAGAAATTTAGTCCCACATGGGAGGTTTGATGTGATAATTTGAGTATAAATACTATTAGCCAATGATCAAGAGTCACCAATCCGGTTAACCACCTTTTGAGAGGCAGCCTGTGGTGGGCAGTTGTACTACATAGTATTTATAATTTGTCTGAGTATTGGGGCGGGGCATTACAAATGGTATCAGAGCCGACTTTCGACATTGAGTGTAGGAGAGGCCTACGATCTGCGGTACTGAGAGTCATTGATCTCCGGGATCGGTGTTGAGTGTGGTATCCGATCTGCGGTGTTGAGAGTGACTGATCTCCGGGATAAGGGACTATACTACATCGGCTAGAAAGGCGGTCCTACACTAGATGTGTGCCCTGTACTCAGCGAGGACGCTGATTCCTAAGGGGGGTGTATGTAATACCCCAGATCTCGGCGAACAGTCGACTGGTGGGTAGATCAGTCGACTGGTATGCGCGGGATTTGAGAATGAGATTGAGAAATTTAGTCCCACATGGGAGGTTTGATGTGATAATTTGAGTATAAATACTATTAGCCAATGATCAAGAATCACCAATCCGGTTAACCACCTTTTGAGAGGCAGCCTGTGGTGGGCAGTTGTACTACATAGTATTTATAATTTGTCTGAGTATTGGGGCGGGGCGTTACAGTTCAGGCTCAACTATTCATAACAAGTATATATCAATAACTAGTTAACTTTGGTTTGTTTGTTAGTTTTGCTTTATGCTTCCAATGTGATGATAAATGAGGAGATTCTATTTTTAAAAACGACATGAGATTCTCATATTTTAGTTGTAAAATCTACTGAAACTGATGAAATTATTTTTTTTATTCAAGTATTCACCTTAGTGCTATATAGATTAGCTTAATAAACTGACAATTGTGTGAATTGATTATTCAGGAACTGACGAAAGAGCAAACCATAACAACCTGATTAAGTTCATTCTCATTAAGTGTCAGATAGCAAATGAGGTTCGAAATCATTCTCATTCTTATTACTTCAGTTTAGTAAAACTTTTGATCATATTAATGGGAATAATTTAAAGCAACGATTCATGTGTACTAGAATCTGAAAGAGTTAATTATGATTTTCTCAATTTATTACTATAAACTTATGGAGGCATCAATTAGATTTGTGAAGTATCAAAATTTTGTATTCAAGCTTATGGAGACATTAATTATGATTTTAATTGACCCATTTTAATGAGGTAATTATGATTTGTGAAGTATCAAATTTCTTTTTGAAGTTTTTTTGGTTGGCAGCAAAAGAAGAAGTTTGTGTACTGGAAGAAGCGTTGGAAGAAGCAACAACAATTACTAGAAGAAGAAGGAGAAGCATTAGGCTTTTTGGTTTGCGTGAGAGAGTGGAATTTGGGATTTTGTGAGGTTTATGAGCTATGTTTATGTAATTTCCAGGCATCCTGAGCTCTGTTTATGATGTTTGTGAACATTATGAGCTTTGTTTATGTTGTTTCCAGGCATCTTAAGCTCTATTTATGTTTGTGAGAATTATGAGATCTGTTTATGTTGTTTCCAGGCATTCTGAGTTTTGTTTATGTTTGGCAATGAGCATTATGAGCTTTGTTTATGTTGTTTCCAGGCATCTTAAGCTCTGTTTATGTTGTTTTCTGTTAGTAGCCTGTTGAAGTTTTGTTTTGTTTTGTTTTGTTTTTTTTCTCCTCGGTTTGTAGCAGAAGAAGAAGCTTGTGCAGTGGAAGAAGCGTTGGAAGAACCAGTAGTAGCTACTGGAAGAAGAAGAAGAAGAAGAAGAAGAAGAAGAAGAAGAAGAAGAAGCGTTGGAATTTTGGGTTTGAGTGAGAGATTAAAATTTGGGATTTTGTTTGTATTATGAGTTATTATATTTATGTTATTTACAGGCATCTTAAGTTCTGTTTATGTTGTTTCTGAGCATTATGAGCTTTGTTTCCAGACATCTTAAGCTCTGTTTATGTTGTTTGTGAGCATTATGAGTTCTGTTTATATTGTTTCTCGGCATCTTGTACTCTGTTTATGTTGTTTCTGAGCATTATGAGCTCTGTTTATATTGTTCCCATGCATCTTGAGCTATGTTTATGTTGTTTATGTTGTTTGTGAGCATTATGAGCTCTGTTTATGTTGTTCTTATGCATCTTGAGCTTTATTTATGTTGTTTTATGAGCATTATGACCTCTATTTATGTTGTTTCCTTGTATCTTGAGCTCTGTTTAATATGTTTATGAGCATTATGAGCTCTGTTTATAAAGTAACTTCACAAATTCGAAGGTTTTTGAACGATTTTTGGTTTATTTTTTGTTCAAATTTTTTAGGAATTGAATAGATTTTAAGAAATTTTAAAGAAATTATTAAGGAATTAAAAAAAATTTAGAGATGAAATTTCCCCAATTTCCCTCTTAATCTCCCAATTTTTAAAAAAACACCCCCAAAATGGCGTAAGGGTATTTATAACAATTGCATAAGGATATTTTCGTTATTGAAAAATTGACACGTCAACACCTTTTTTCTTCCAGATAATAGCCCAAAATTAACGGAGTAGGTCTTACTGCTTAACAACGCAAACTTAAGTAGGGTTATATACTTATATGCCAAAAAATAAAAGTGGGTATGGTTTTCTGCCAAAAAGCTAAAACTCAGTGGGGTTATCTAAAATTTATCCTTTGAATTTTATAAGCATCACACTCTTAATATTTTATGAAATATTATTTTTAAATGAAAATAAAAAATAAATAACACAAGAACTGTTGTTTTATTTAGCAATAGGTCAGAGTTTCGTGGTTCTTGCTTTTATTGTCTTCTTTGTTGTGGTTTTGTTATTCACTCAATTAATGATCAATTAATCAAAATTTGATGACTCTACAACCTTTTCAACTTTAAAAAGAAAAGAAAGTTATAAAATCAAAAAACATGATAACCCAATCTAATTATGTATCGGCTCCCCAAAAACCCAAAAACCCTTGCCAAAAACCCTAAAACCCTGAAAAAGAAATGAGAGAAAAGGGGCAAAATGTGTCAGGGGGACTGCCTCGCCATCTCCTCCTCTTCCTCCTTCCCCCAACCCTTCACCACGCCTCGGGTTGTGGTGAGCTCATCGGTGCTCCGATGTGGTGTTTAGAAGTGAGTTTTAGATGTGTTTAGATGTGGATTTACTGTGGATAGAGGCAGATGGCACGGCTAAGAGGCTCGACGGCAAGGTGGCTGACGTCGGGATTGGCTTTGCTTGTGGAAGGACATGTGTGGATCATGGTGAGGGAGATTGGGAAGGACCAGCTGTACATTTTATGGTCGAGGTCCGAGGATGTACTTGTTCCAACAATGACGATGACGAGAGGAAGATCCAGTTGGCCACGTACGAGTAGGAAAGGAGGATTTTCTTGATCACCGATTCGTTGACGGAGGTGGAAGACAACATGGCTGCTAGATTCAGATCAAGTCCTAATCCCAATATGCACACACTAACCTTAACCCTAATCTGGGGGAGGGCGAGGATGAGGAGGGAGGGAGGAAGAGTTAGAAGGAGCAGCTGAAATTTGGGAGAGAGGAGGTGTGTTTGCCGGTGAGGGTTAGCTTGTGGTTGCGGGTGGCGTGAGGCTAGCGGTGGTATGGTGTGGAGATGTCGTCGGAGGTTGACCGGGGGGTCGGGGTAGGCCGGAGAAGAGGCTAGGGGTAAGGGAAGAAATTTGAGATTGATTGTTGAAAATTCGAATTTCAAAATTAGGGCTTGAAAGTTGAATTATATTTGGGGATGAGTTGAGGGGGAGATTTGGATCATGTTTGAATTTCAGTTTAAAAATATGAATTTCAAACATATTGGGAGAGCGGGGAGAGGATATGTTGGGGAAAGGCGGTGAGGGAGAGGGTGCTTGATGTTGTATTTTGAATTTCAATTTAGGATTTTGAAATTCAAATTCAAATTTGATTTGTAGTGTGAAAGGGGAGATTTCAATGAAATTTAACTTTCACTGCAGATTTGTGAAATTCAAATTATGGATTGGGGAGTATGGAGATATTTTATTGATGTAATCTGAATTTCGAACTAAATTTTGTTTGAAATCCAGATTACATTTGTGAAGTGATCGGCGAGTGCGAGCATCACATCGGACAGGCGGTGGTGTTCGTTGGCGGAGGAGTTCGTCTGTAGCACCGGCTTGTCGGTTGAGAATGTCTATTGTTGAAAACTGGATTTGACGCAATCGGAATATGACGTCGCGGTGAGGTTGAGGGCTACATTTTCTTCCTTTAATTCTACTGTGACTTATTTAATTTGTTGTAGGTAGTTCCAACTACTTGGGTCTAGTCTATGTATTAATTGGGTATGAGTAATGAATAACACAACAATTAATATATTCTCTCCATAAATCTAACAATCAACTCAATGCAATTCATTCATAAATTAACATTCTATTCAAACAAACCACCCACGCATGTATACAAACTTGGAGGATCACAGGACCCAAAACCAAGAAACAACAGAACCAACTGTTATCCCTACAAATAGAAAAAGCACCATCACAATGCCAACCATCTCAGAATGCTGAATAGGAACACTTTTAGGAGTGAGAATCATCAGCACAGAAGTCAAGTATCCATTTGTTAGCCCTAGAAGACATGTCAGCACGGTGACCGGAATCTCGGTTCGGAAAAAATCAGGGCCATGCAAACAAGCCAAAAACAGAGGGTAGAATAGAAGCCGGCCGAAGCAAGCAATCACCGCAGTGTTTTCATTTTGAAGTAGGCATACCGCAGTTAAAGATTTACCTATGAGATCGAAGATATTGAAACTAGCAATGAGAATTATCGGGTACCAGTCAGTGAGGGTTTCAGAATGAACGTCTTCTGTTATATAGCCAGGAAATATGGAGAGGGTGACGATGTAGATGAGGAAGATTCCGAATCCAGGCCACTTGATTCTTCCGACAATGGTCCATAAGGTGGATCTCCAAGAAGATCCGCTTATAATACCATTTTCGGATTGTTCTTTCTCCACGGCGCACCTTTTGACGTCTTTATAGTATTGAATGATCGGGAGCTTTTGTGCCATGTTGTAGCAAACCAAGCAGATGGCCATAGCAACTATGCCGACAATAAAGTAGACGTTTGCACTCTTTCTCAGCCCATCGGCATCATGTGGGTACATGGATTTTGTTACAATCCTCATGACCGAAACAAGTACTCCTGCAAATTAAATTTGGGTTCAGAAAAATGAAGGACATTGTTATACATTTATCAAAATCTCACACTTTTTAACACATAATTAAAAAAATAAAAAATAAAACAATAATTATTTTTTAGATTTCTTTTGTACTAGTTAATCACTACCCGTTACTTTTGAATGGATCATGGATTTTCTTCATTGTTGCCATTCTGTATTATTTTATACTTCACAGTTGTCATGAACTTGTCAATACTTTTTTTCACACCTTAATTTACAAGGAAAAAAAGTACCTGAAGCTGCAGTTCCGGCGAACGTCGCCTGCATATACCTCTCCGGCATCTCTCCAGCCGACCCAATCAGCCCGCTTTGCACCAACGCATCTGCTAACCCTGTCACCGCCACCGCTGCCACCACCACCCAATACCCTCTGTAAACCCCCGTCCTCCCCTTCACATACACCACATCAACCAAAGGGGCCACCACCAACGACGTCAAGAAGAGGATCAATCCAGCATTGATCCGGCGGGAAGCACTGGAGAGGTGGGCCCAGAGGACAATGAGGAGGAGGAAGGGGAGGGCGGCGAATATGTAGGAGATGGAGAAGACGCGGTCGACCGGGGCGGAGGGGTATAGGTAGGAGAAGTAGTCGACAGCAGTGATGAAAGCGTTCCATGGAAGGAGGAAGCCTAGGCCGAGGGTGAAGAAGATGATGTAAGCTAAGTGGAAGGAGTCAGACGGGGCTGCAACGAAGGTGGATTCGGAGTCGGTGGTGGTGGGGATTAGGACAGTGGTGATTCCAACTTCTTCTTCTTCTTCTTCTAACCCCATTTTTTATAAGAAGACTTGGAAGAGTTGAGCTTCGTCTTGGTATATTTATTTATTTTCAATTTAATTTTAATTTACCATAAGTGTGGGAGTTTGATGATATTTTTTAATAAGGCACTTATCGAAAAATTTGCAGAAAGTTGACAGTTACCCAAGTATTTATGCTAATGGACTCAACAACTAAACTCAATGTTTGCATTGGTAAACAACGAGTTTAGTTTTAATTTTTAGTTCAAAATTTTCAAAGAAGACTCGCTGTTCCCAACGACGATGACATTTATACTAGACTCGCTGTTGGGAACAACGAGTTTAGTTCAAAATTTTCAAAGAAAACTCGTTGTTCACAACGGCGAGGACATTTACATTAGACTTGCTGTTGGGAATAGTAAGTTTAGTTCCAAAAAAAAATTTCTATAAAGTTTTTTTTTCTTCAAAAATTCACCAAGTCCAACAAAATGTTTCGCTCTCTGTAAAATTTTCTGCATCCTCGCCGTTTCCAACAACGAGTCTAGTGTAAATGTCATCGTCGTTGGAAACAGCGAGTCTTCTTTAAAAATTTTGAACTAAACTCGCTGTTCCCAACATCGAGTTTAGTTTAAATGTCCTCGTCGTTGGGAACAACAATTTTTCTTTGAAAATTTTGAACTAAAAATTAGCAATAAACACGGTGTTTCCCAATAGCGAGGATAAACAACTAAACTCGCCGTTGGGAATGACAAATTTAGTTGTTATTGAGTCCATGAACACAAATACTTGGACAACTGTTATCTTTCTGCAAATATTTTTAAAAATGTCTTGTAAAAAAAAATTAATTCGAAATTTGATACTATAATTTTCAAGGTCACGTCAAGCTTACTCAGCTAGACAGTGATGCCCCTACTTTACCATTGTTTCTTTAATACATATTCCTATTACTATTACTATATAGTATAGTGCAAATTCATGTGCAGCACATGAATATAAAAAAATCATTATAAATTTTCATTATAAATGATTTGACATTTTGTGTTGCAAAGTTTTGAACTTGAGCAGTTCATCTCCTTAAAATCATTATAAAGTGTTGTTTTCTGTTGTAACTTTCTAATCGTGTTAATCTATATAATAAAACACAAAGAAAGCTATCAAGTGTCTCTCATTTAATAAGATTGAAATTAATGGTCTAAATTTAATCTTACAAAATATATTTTTTCGCCCAAAAGTTTCACCCACATCTCAAATTCAAATCCCCCAAACAACTTTTTTATTTATTTCTCACTCTCTCTCCCCTCTCTTTCTCATTCTCTCTCTATTTACTCAGTAATTTATATTTTCGAATTTTAGATTTGTAAATTTTTAGATTTTTTAATGCATTTTTTTATTGCTCATGTTACATTGAATTTTTTTTATTGTTCATGTTATATTGAAAATAAAAAATATCTTATCATCAGTTAAATTTTATCATTTTCCACACTCAAAGTTCTAAGAAGTTGGATTTTACACTCCCATTTACAATTATTTTTCAACATATATTAATAAAAATATGGACTTTTATTTACAACTAATTATTGTTTTACTATTCAAATTTGAGCTACATAATTGTTGTTTTACCGTTTACAAGACTTTCTTATGCTGTATCGTTCTGAATACGTGCCGTAGGTACGTGCTTACGGGCAAATCTAGTTTTTATATAAAATATCTAATTTGTCCTTTAAAACTTAGGAAAACTTTGCCAAGAAAAGTGAACATATTATATTTTATTAAGTTTTTTTTAAAGATAAATTTACAATAAATCTGAAAATTATTTGACAAATAGTTTAAGGTTTTCCATTAAAATATTTAATAAAACTAATCAAATGTTAAACCTAGAATAGGAGCATTTAGGTATAAACTATTTAAAACATATCACATTTACATTACATGACACATAAATGAATGAAGTTAGTTTTTTGCTATGGAAACTAAAACTTAAACAGGTGAAATTGCTCAAGTTTAAAACCGAAAGAAATTTTCCCGTCACAATAAACAAAACTTAGGGGGTTTTAGCAGAATTTATCCTTAAAAAAATTTATTTGTACGGAAAAAGGAGATCATTTTATTATTAAACACAAAGTCTTTGGATTGGAAGTATGAAAATCATTATCAAACACAAAAAAGTCTTTGGATTGGAAGTATGAAAAGCATTATCATTTAAAATTATTATAGTACTTGAAAATGAAGTTTCTTAAATAATACTATTTTGGTTAATGATGAAATAAAATATTCCTTCTCAAACTTAATTATCAAAATAGAGTAATAGAGTACAAAATAATAATAATAATAATAATAATAATAATCTCTAATATTATAATGGGAGAATGCCTTAGTGTCATTTGTAAATATTTTGTCAATCTACCAACCCGTGCAATATATGTGCATAACTATTATAAAGGAGTTTCTAAGTTCAAATCCAGACTATGTCTAATTTTTTATCTAAAAAAACTATATTTATTAAGACGTGCATCGCACGTGTAAATTACTAGTAATAATAACCATCAAATAGATCTCTTATGGCGCTTGATATGGCTAAAAATAGAGTTAAATCGGAACCGTCCAAATTGGGCACGAATCTTAAAGCTCGGGGTAGAATGGTAATTTTACCTACAAACGGGTCTGAAGTGGATATCGGGTCTTTTTTCCAAAGGCCCAATAACCCACGAACGGATCCATCTCAACTGGGTACGGGTTCCAACCCGCATGAAACCCGGTCCAGCTGGATAGAATTAGGGTTTATGATTATACTTAATCAACGGCCCTGATTCCTTATATCCATCCACTGGGAAGTAGGGATTTATCCCGAAACTGGTCCCTAAGGCCATTCGGCCCATCCCCCACTGTTAACAGGTAATAATCTTTTGCCAATCAAAGCTCATTCATAATCTTTCTGATTACTGACTTGAGCGTCGGAGGGTGCATCGCCGGGATCAACCCTGGTGTTTCGCAGTTTTTGCAGGTCAACGGCGGAAGATCACGGTCAAACTCCGGCGGAAAGGCTTTAGGTTTGACTATTCAACATCCCAAGAATCCACAAATCTAACTGTTTTCCCCCACACCGATTTCAGCGGTAACAGATTGGCACCGTCTGTGGGAACAACGAATAGCATCCAATTCTCTTCCATCGGTTAAGATCACCTCCGGCCATGCCTCCAAGGAAACTGAGATCCAGAGGGTCCAATCGTGGGTCCACTCCTCCTCAGCCGCAATAGGAGGCTCCCCTCCAAACCATCCAGCAACAGGGATAAGTCCCTCCTCAGCCTGATCAGCCTCTGCAGCAGGAACAACGACATCTTCAGAATCTTCAGCACCAGCGGGCTCCAGCCGGGCCCCAGAACACCGGTATTGGGACCTCTCGTCCTCCTCCTCAGAAGCAACCCCTTCACCGTGACCACGTCTCCATACATAACCCTTCAACCGACTCAATGGCATCTCACAACCCTCGGCCTTCCGCAGACCTCCGCAACATCCTTATCAACCGGCAGAAAGAAGAGGACCTTCGCCGCTGTTTGGATGAAAGGCGGCCCCGTGAGGGAGCCACCCACTCAGAACGTCCAAATGAGTGATCTCCTCGTCACCGAGATCACAGGAGGTCTCCCCTTCACAGGAGGCGGAGGGAGTCCCCTGAGTACCATCGAAGAAGACATCGTTCTCCCGCTCGTCGGTAGCCCCAGAGGGATGAGAACAGGCTTATCACCCGAGCCGAATTCCTAGTGTTCCAAGCTACAATCCTGCAGGCCCTCAATCTCCGATCGAACAACAACAATGCTCAGAGGGTCCCCACTCCTCCTCCGGTCCAAAGTCCTTGCCATCGATCCCTAACTCCTCCTCAAGCTCCGAGCCACCGCCATCACATCCCTAGTCCTCACCATTCCCTTAGCTACCATCGCCGAAATCCACGCTCCCCTTCATATGAAGATGAGTCCAGAGGCTCACCGGGGTACCGTCGAAGGGATGATGCGGTCTACCGCCGTCTCCACGAGATGGAGAGGCGCCTTGGCCAACTGGATACAGAAGAAGAACTGAGAGGAAGGACCCTCCGTCCGAGCAGACCCCCGTTTTCTCGAACCATCATGGAGGCACCCGTTCTAGCAAACTTCAAACCCCCGCAGTTCGAGACATATACGAGGGAGTCAGACCCCGTAGATCACATCGAGAGTTTCAAAACTCTCATGTTGATACACCAAGCTTCCGATGTTCTACTGTGCAAGACCTTTCCAGCTACTCTCAAGGGTTCGGCTCGGGAATGGTACTCCCGCCTCGCCCCATCCTCCATCTTCTCCTTTGAACAATTTGAGACCCTCTTCGTCACCCACTTCGTGAGTAACCGCCGAACCGAGAAGACTAGTATTTCACAACTCTTCCTCAATCAGAAGAAGGGTGAGAAACTAAGAGATTATGACAAGCGGTTTACATTGGAAGCCCGGTCCATTGCCTCTCTCGACCAATCGGTCGCTGCAGCCGCCTTCCAGTCCAATGTCCTCAACTCCAACCTCCGGTCCTCCCTAGCCCAAAAGCCCCCACGAGACTTCTCCGACCTTCTTCTCAGAAGCGAGAAGTATATCCGGACAGAGGAAGCTGAACATCGCCCCACTTTCGAGGGGTCTTCCTCCGGAACCAAGAGAAAGGCAGCCGAAGATGAAGGAGCTAAGAAGCTCCAGAAGGACAACGGGGGTTAGCATCGTCTGCCTTCCAGATTCGAGAAGTTTACTTCTCTCAACACCAATGTTTCAACTATTCTCATGGAGGTTGAGAAAGAGGGAGTCCTGCCTCTGGCCCCGAAGATGAATACTCCCAGAAAGAAGAAAGATATGGAAAAGTGGTGCCGATATCACAGGGACCACGACCACGACACCAATAACTGTCGAGCTCTGAAGAATGAAATTGAATCCCTCATTCAGAGAGGACAGCTGTCCAAGTTTGTGAGAAAGGACCGGATCGATGTTCCCCCTTCCCCCAGGGGGGCTAACAAGCATCCCGAGAGGCGCGACGAGACCCCCGAGTTTGAAGAAGAATGCGTCTTGCACCTCATCCATGGAGGTCCAATGGGAGGAACATCCAACTCTTCTCGAAAGGCTTTCATCAGGGAAGTCAACTCGGTGCACGGCATGCCCCCTCCCAAAGACCTCAGAGTCCCGGTTACTTTCTCGGATGAAGACCTAGAGGGCGTCCGAACCCCCCATTGTGATGCACTAGTAATTAACCTCCACACGGCTAACTTCAACGTGGAGAGGATTCTGGTGGACAATGGCAGTTCCATCAGCATCCTCTTCCTGGCTGCCTTCCGGGGACTCAAGTTATCGTGGGACAGGCTCAAGCCCGCAGGCTATATGCTCTATGGGTTCACGGGAGTGCTAGTGACTATCGAAGGGGTGATCACTCTAGACGTAACCGCTGGCAAAACTCCTCCTACTCGGACGGAGCCAATGGATTTTATGGTTGTCGACATCCCAGCTACTTACAATGTGATTCTAGGCTGACCTGGCCTTGCTGCTTTAGAGGCCGTCCCCTCGGCTTATCATCTCAAAATGAAGTTCCCCACCAAGGCAGGAGTGGAGGAAGTAAGGGGTAGTCAGGAGATGGCCCGCAAGTGTTACATGACCTCCACCGGGGGACCTATCCTCTCCCTCGAGACTCTTGAGATTCCCCAGGGGAACACCCAGCCTATGTCAGAACCAGTAGACGAGCTGGAGGAAGTGTTCTTTTCAGAGCAAGATCCGAACTGCAAGTTCTTCATCAGCAAGACCCTCCCCTTTGCCCTCTGTTTCGACATAATCCGATGCATCAGAAAGAACCATGACCTCTTTGCCTGGTCGGCTACCGACATGCCAGGAATTTCTGAGGAGCTCCTCGTCCACCACCTAAGCGTTGCTCCGGGGTCCAAACCGGTCCAACAGAAAAGGTGCAAATTTGCCCCTGAGCGCCAGCAAGCCATAAAGGAAGAAGTGGACAAGCTCCTCAAGCTCCGGTTCATACAAGAAGTCAACTATCCTGAATGGCTCTCTAATGTTGTTATGATTAAGAAGGCAAATGGATGTTGGAGAATTTGCATTGACTTTACTGACCTGAACAAGGCATGCCCGAAGGACCCTTTCCCTCTCCCCAGCATCGACACCTTGATTGACGCCACTTCGGGCCATAAGCTTTTGAGCTTCATGGATGCCTTCTCCGGATATAACCAGATCAGAATGTTCTCTCCAGACATCCCGAAGACCTCCTTAGTCACCGATCAGGGCCTCTACTGCTATAGAGTAATGCCCTTCGGGCTCAAAAATGCCGGTGCCACCTACCAGCGCCTCGTCAACAAGGTCTTGCAGAATCAGATCGGCCGAAACATGGAAGTGTACGTCGATGATATGCTAGTGAAAGGTATTTACGGGTCCGACCATGTCGCCGACCTACAAGAAGCCTTCAACGTGTTGAGGGAGCATGATATGAGAATGAACCCGAACAAGTGTTCGTTCGAGGTCTCGTCTGGTAAGTTCCTAGGCTTCATGATCAGTCAAAGAGGGATCGAAGCCAACCCCGAGAAGAACAAAGCCATACTGGATATGGCCCCTCCTACAAGTGTGAATGCGGTTCAAAAGCTTACAGGACATCTCGCAGCCATAGGGCGCTTCCTGTCTAAGTCAGGAGAGAAGTGCCTTCCTTTCTTCAAAGCTTTCAGGGGGGCTAAGGGCTTCGAGTGGGGCCAACGGCAGCAAGAATCATTTGACCAACTGAAAGTATATCTAGTTAACCCCCTGCTCCTCAGCAAGCCGATTCCTGGGGAAACACTCTACCTCTACCTCGCTGCCTCCGAGCAGACCCTCAGCGCTGTCCTAGTGAGGGAATAAGACAAGGCTCAGAAGCTGATCTATTATGTGAGCAAGGTGCGCAGAGATGCCGAGCTCCGCTATCTGAGATTGGAAAAGATAGCCTATGCCTTGGTAATGGCGGCCAGGAAGCTCCGCCCCTACTTTCAATCCCACTCGGTGGTCGTTCTTACCGACCAGCCGCTCAAACAAGTCCTGTACAAGCCTGAGACCTCTGGGCGTCTAATGAAGTGGTCGATCGAGCTGAGTCAGCATGACATATCATATTAGCCTCGGACCGCTATCAAAGCCCAAGCTCTGGCTGAGTTTATCGTAGAAAGCACCATCCCGGAAGTGAGTCAAGCCGCAAATGGGCCTTCCATCTGGACAGTATATGTAGACGGGTCTTCCTGCACCGAAGGGAGCGGAGCCGGAGTCATTCTGGCAGGCCCACATGACTTCGTTCTCCAATACTCCCATCGCATCAACTTTAAAGCCTCCAACAACGAAGCTGAGTATGAGGCCCTGATAGCAGGCTTGGGTATGGCTCGCAAGGCAGGGGCGCAGCGTATCCGAATATTCAGTGACTCGCAACTGATCGTGAATTAGGTCTTAGGAGAGTACGAGGCACGAGACAACCGAATTGCTAAGTACCTAGCCAAGGTCCGAAGTCTCATGGATTCATTTGAAGAGACACAAATCCAGTAGATCCCTCGAGAAGAAAACTCCCAAGCAGATGCCCTCTCCAAATTGGCCTCCTCCTCATTCCAAGGTCTCGAGCAGACCGTCCTAATCGAAATACTCCTAAGACCAAGCATAGAAAAAGAAACCCCCGACTCGATGGAGTTGCTGCCCGTCCAACTCCGGGACAACTGGATGAAGCCTTTGATAGAATTCCTCTGGGATGGGACCCTTCCCCAAGATCCAAAAGAAGCCTGTCGAATCCGAACGAGAGCAGAGCAGTACACCCTTATTGAAGGAGTCTTGTACAAACGCTCCTATACCCAAGTAGATGGCAGACCCTACTTGAGATGCCTCTCCCCGGAGGAAGCCTCATATGCCCTTCAAGAACTCCATGAAGGCATAGGCGGCGCCCACTCGGGATCAAGGTCCATCGCCAAGAATGTTTTAAACTACGAGTATTTTTGGCCTACACTACTTCGAGATGCCGAGCAACACGTCCGGCAATGCGGCCCTTGTCAGCAGTTCTCCAACATTCGTCGCCTACCCCAAGCACTACTCACATCTCTCTCAAGCCCGATTCCCTTCGCAATGTGGGGGATGGACTTGCTAGGTCCATTTCTGCCAGCTTCGGGCCTGCTCAAGTTCCTAGTCGTGGCAATCGACTACTTCTCTAAGTAGATCGAGGCCGAACCTCTGGCCACAATTACTAAGAACAAAGTGCTGCAGTTCTTCTGGAGAAATGTAATCTGTAGGTTTGGCATACCTCGGGTCCTTATAACAGATAATGGAACACAGTTTATAGGGGCAGCATTCCGATCTTTATGTGAAGACCTCGGCATTCAGCAACGCTTCTCCTCCGTCTTCCATCCTCAGTCCAATGGTCAAGTAGAGAATGCCAACAGGCAGATCCTCTCCGGCATCAAGAAGAGATTAGATAAGGCCGCCAAAGGCTTATGGGCAGAACAACTACCTAACGTATTGTGGAACTACCGCACTACGAAACGGACACCCATAGGAGAGTCGCCCTTCAATCTCACCTATGGGTCCGAGGCTGTGATCCCTTTAGAAGTTGGTCTGCCATCCCCTCGCCTTATTGCTTATGATGAAAAGCAGAATGCCAGAGATCTCCGAACAAATTTGGACCTAATTGACGAGCTCCGTGAAAGAGCTTCAATTCGCCAGCAAAATTATCAGAGAAGAATAGAGCAGGCCTACAACAAAAGAGTCCGTCCCACGGATCTCAAAGAAGGGGACTTAGTCTTCAGAAAGCTAGCTATCTCGTTCCTCAGCCAAAAGAGTAAGCTAGCTCTGAATTGGGAAGGATCGTACTGTTAGGGTTATATACTGAAAGCATCACTTTTGTATTAACTTTATTTCCTTATTTTTTTTGAATGAGAATCATATGGGCATATGTTTGCATATTGTGTTTATTATAATATTAATGCAAGTATCTGATATTCTATAAGGTTGATAATATGGTGTGAGGTGACACACAAAAGATCATATTATCAGTTCCCTATGGAATATATAAATAGTTCACAACCTAGACGGACTTGGACAATTCATTGGAAAGGTTGTAGTGTAATCTGGTATTAGTCTATCTTGACTATAGGTTTACACCAGTACACTTTGTGTGTATTGAACAGGACCACTTGAGGTTGTTCTCTTTGTACTGACTACAAAAGAGAACAAACACCTCTGTTATTATGGATGCTTATACTCTTAATCCAGATAAAATAAAAGACATGTATATGCAGTGTGCATTACTTTGACTCATAAAAGAGTGAGATTCATTATGGATCAACAACCTCTATGAATTGGGTAATAGCATTGTATGTATGATGGGCTGTTGATTGTAAAAGGAATCCATGTCCCGATACGTCGGGTTGATGATGTCCCCTTAAGGAGCTCATAAGGATTGTCATGTAAACCCTGCAGGTGGATTACATCCGACATGACAAATAAAGTTGAGTGGTACTACTTAAGGATAAAAGATGTTGATCAATATAGTTGTCAGTAACTTAATTTGATCGACGGACATTCGATATCTTAACATGGGGAGCTGAACGAGCATATAATAAAAGGAGCCCATAAATATAATTTGGAATTAAGAAGGTAGTGCAACAATAGCTCTTTAGTGGACCAAGCTATTGTTAATGGGCCTGGGTTGTGTGTTCGGGCTGAACACGGGATACCCAGATTCGTTAGGAGACCTAACCCTAATTTCTCCTCATGGTCCCTGCCGTAGCCTTATATATATATCCTCTATTCTCTGGCCGTCACATTATCATCAGAGATAAGAAGTTTTCTCTAAATTCGTGATTCACGTAAGGAGAGAAAGAGAGGTCAGCCAAGGAGAAGAAAGGTTGGGAGACCGTCGCTCACCCGACGTCCAACCCGAGGAAGGAATACGTGCAGAAGATCTTGGGGTCCCTGACGGCTCGAGGTTGCTAGAAACTATCGTCTTCTTCTCATCGCAGGTATAATTCGTGAACCCTAGATTCTGCTATAAAGGGTTAGATCACGTATTAAATCTGTTAAGCTTTTATGATCGATACGCACACCAATCCGTGGTCCTGGGAATCATCACAGTTCCATCACGTACAAAGTTTCCAAAGTGGTCCGTCCCGGAGCGTATCGTCTTGAAGATCTTGAAGGCAGAGAGATACCTAGAACTTGGAATGCCAACCATTTACTGAAGTATCGAGAGAGCGCCTGAACGCCTCTCCGAGTACCTTCAAATGTCGAGCCATTCCTGTCTTTTTATTTGTACTTTGCTTCTTTATGTTCCCATTGTAATAACGGCTTGCAACTTAGAAGCAGCCGATTAGCAGTTATCAATAAAGAACTTCTTTCCCCTCATGTTTCTCTTGTGATTATTTTGTCTCTCTGGTTAGGACCTTTAATGATGCATATTCAAACGACGTGTTTGGAGTCCAAAACTTGGCTCGATTCCGCTTCGCAAGCTCGCTCTTAAGCGAGCTAGAAGTGGTTCGCCATTCGGAATTGCTCCAACAACTGTTGAAATTTACTCGAACGACGTGTTCGGAGTCCAAAACTTGGCTCGATTCTGCTTCGCAAGCTCGCTCTTAAGCGAGCTAGAAGTGGTTCGCCATTCAGAATTACTCGCACAACTGTTGAAATTTACTCGAACGACGTGTTCGTAGTCCATAACTTGGCTCGATTCTGCTTCGCAGGCTCGCTCTTAAGCGAACTAGAAGTGGTTCGCCATTCGAAATTTTTCCCACAACCGTTGAATCTTACTCAAACGACGTGTTCGAAGTCCAAAACTTGGTTCGATTCCGCTTTGCAAGCTCGCTCTTAAGCGAGCTAGAAGTGGTTCGTCATTCGAAATTGCTCCCACAACCGTTAGAATCCGCTCTGATGAAGAATGCGGAGCTCAAAGCTTGGCTCTGCTCCTACTCCTTGCTCTTAAGCAAGTTACAAGAAGATACCAAACAAATAACAAGTACCAACAAAACACGCAAACCCATAAGCGCGAAGGAGTAAAACAAGCTTTCACTTCTATAAAAGTTTAAAGTACAAAGAAACTCGAGTTACAAGACCAAGCTACTCTCATCTACGACGAGTTACAAAATTCGAAAAGCTATAATTACAACAACTCGCTCAATGCTTCTTCGGGACAGGGACGTTTCGGTTTATAGACACCCGGGGACGGCGCCGCCTAACCTCAGAGCTCGTCTCCAGACCAGCAAACTGAGACGCCCCTTCAGTACTGCCCTGACAGTGGCCCCAACAGATGCTCCGCTCGACGAAGCGGCCACACCACTTTGAGCATCGACCGGGCTCTGCCTAGCAGCAGGCGAGCGAGTTGCAAGTTCGTAAAACGAGATTCCCCTCTTACTTTCTTCACGAGTGCACGACGTACTTCTGACATTAATCCGTTCAGGTCGGGGTTTGAGCCAAGCGACTTCCTCCTCGAGCTCGACGATTCGATCCTTCAGAGAGTCGTCCTTCACATATATTTTAAAGCGAGGAAGCTGAGCAGAGCCTGCGGCACCAGAACTGTCGATGTTAATTCGACGGAGATGAGTGACTTCGATACTCTTGTCCACCGTAACTCTCTTCAACCCGTCGACCTCCGCCGTCAACTCGTCGCGCTCGACCATTAACTTGCCCACCGCCACCGTTAATTCCTCTTCCTCCGCCAAAAGCTCTTCTTCTACTATCTTCAAGTGGTGAACCTCGGCCAGCAGTTTGCCTTTCTCCTCCGTAACACCAAATAGTGCCTTCCGAAGCAACTCCACCTCACCCTTGAGACGAACCTCGTGAGCTCGTTTCCTTAGTTGCTCCAACTCGGAAAGACACTCTGCCAGCATCAACTTAAGATGATCTAGCTCCAACTCGCTCTTGAGAAAACACTCTCGACTGCGAGAAAGGGCCAACTTCGTTGCTTTTAAGTCAACCCGAAGACGAGAGGCTTCAGCTGTTGAACTCGACTCGACGACCTGAAAAGCGAAAACATATCAACGCAAAGAACAAAAGTGTTTTCAACACTTAGCGAAATCTTCAGTAACAAGGGGTTCGCGATGCTATGCTTAACACTCAGTCAAAATTCAAGACGAAATTATTCTCAGAAAAATTTCAAATCAAGACAGACCCCAACACATGGTCGAAGAATGCGAAATTTCATTTATACCAAAAAAGCGGTGTCCAGTCCGCTACAAGGAAATACATGAAGAAGAAAAAAATATACAAAAGCTAAAAGGATCAAGGGGCCACCTTGAGCGGTAGCTCGGTGACGGGCACCTCGGTAGACTGCTCCTCGTCCTCTGCCGCTTCGGCTCGGGGGTCAGCCACGACCTCGTCATCCCCTCCCCCTACCACCACGGTCTCGGGGTCGGCGGGAGCATCGTCACCATGCGGATCGTCCCCTTCCTCTCCTTTGGCTTCTTCCTCAGCTTCAGGGTCTTCCTCGACGACCGAACCCCACAGTCCGTACCCCGACCTATCGAAGCCAGGAACTCGAGCCTCGACGTGCTCGAGCGCAATGGAGTAAGATTGTTCCATGTTGGCCGCCATATGCTTCTTAGCCTCGGCCTCAATCTCCGCCCTTGCCGCCTCCACGGCCGTGTTCTTTGCCGCTTCACTGCCTCCAAGGCCCTCATTGCTTCGGCCCTCTCCTCGGCTGCTTTGGCGATCTCCGAAGCGATCTTCTCCCTCGCTTGTGCCAAAGCGTCCGAGCGGTGCTGCTTCGCCTCAAACTGCTTCACAGCCCTCGCCCTCTCTGCTCTGTCTTTTTCATAAGCGGCCTTCAGCTCCTTCTCTTGCTCAGCATACTGCTCGTAAAGGTGGCTGAAGTGGCATGTGGCCTGCAAGAAGAAGCAGTTAGAACACATCAAAAGCCAAACAAAAGACTTGGAAATTTTTTGAGAAAATATCAACAACAACTGAGAAAACATACCGACATAAGCGACCGAGCTATTTCTAGGGCATCGTCGCCCGTCGTCCCCGCCTTCAGAGCGGCTCGGTCCTTCGGGGTCAGGAGATGGCGAAGAGCCTGCATACTCATTTCCAGTCCCCCAAGAAGCTGTCATGGTTCATCACCCGCCAATCGGGGAAGAACAACTTCTTGTCGGCCTCGGTCAGTATGACCTCGGCCTGCTCGGTCAAGGGCGGGGCCTCGAGCACCAGTGCCGCCGAGACGGAGAAGCCCTTGCCCGAAGGAGCAGAGGGGGTCAGCTGAACAACGCCAACAGCCGAGGACGATCGCCGAGGAGAAGTGGGGACGACAGTTCCGACCACTGCCGAAGGAGCCTTGGTAGGTCGGCCAGAAGTGGGACTAGCACTCGTCCTCTTCCTCTTCTTGGCGTCAGCAGCCTTGTTTCGTTCAGCCATCATCGCATTGAAGTCCATGTTCGGAGCCTCTGCCGAGAAAAAGAAGAGCAAGATTAAAAAAACACAAGGCATTAAAGAGAAGTAAACAATGGAAAAGAGTTGTCCGGAGCGTACTCGGGTTGATCGGACTAAGGCTCGACCCGTGAAGCACTTCCTCAGTCATATCCCTGCAACTCAACATCGGAAGTCCGATCAGCTTCGCCGCCACCATTGCCTCGGCAGGGGTCAACACCGGCTCGGCCTTTGCATACTTCGGCACGTCCTCCTTCCACCGGGTCAGAAAGTCCCACACCGAGGGGCCCTTGATCAGAAAGAACTTCCCCTTCCACGACTTTATCGAGTCGGGGTTCTCTATCAGCTTGACGCCTTTTCGAGGCGAGAGATAGTGGCGGGGCTCGATCTTACTCATCCTGTTGATCCGATACAAACTCCGGAGGACGACGAGCTGCGGCTCCACCTTGGCTGTTCGGCATTGGAGCAGAAATCCGAGCACATGTCGCCACGTGTTCGGCATGAACTGAATAGGACTCAGTCCATACCACCGGAGGACTTCGGTCACGAAAGGATGCAGAGGAAAACGCCGGCCGATGTTCAACGCGTCGTAGGCGAAGACACATGTATCTGGCGTGAAAGCTGTGCACGCTCGCACCCCGGGGCCGAGGAGAATTAATGTGTACTCCGGGGAAATGGCGAAGCCCTTCCGAGTCCGAAGTAGATCTCGTTCGGTTAGAGCCGAAGTGATATCGTCCACCTCGGTAACTTCCCTCGGATCATTCTCCTCGTAGGTTTCCAAGCGACTGTAGACAGCCTTGGTCAGCAGCTCGCCATTGTACTGCCTTATCCCCCCATGGCCGGACAACACGGTCGGCAGCCGACCCAACTCGCCTGCTCCTCTCACCGTCTCGATGATCGACAACCGAGCCATTACCTTCTCCTTCTCGAACGCAGACGACCCTACTAACTCCTTCCCCTTCTATCTGCTCACCACTTCTCTCCCTTCCTCGTTGCTCCAACCCCCCGAGGAAGATGCCTCACTACCTGAGGATACTCGCGACATCTCGTAGAATATATATATAAGGTTAAATAAACTGACCTTGATGTGACGTTTATGGTCGGACAAACTTCGCCGAAAATCGCCTGGCCTTCGCGACGGCTAGCACAACCACCCTTGAGCTCAAATCTCCACTAGCAGAGCAACTCGAGAGCGAAAGTAAGTTTTAAGAAGTTAAAAGTGAAAGAATGAGGTAAGAAGTGAAGGGGTGAGAACTTATAGCCAAAGAGGTGACTGTTGGGATTTTGTAATGCTTAGGGCCCCATTAAGGAAGGCTAAACGACGGAATAAAGAGAAGCGATGATTGTGGCGGTTTGGCCTTGGCCACACAGCTCAACAGCTCGTCATGAGCCGAGCCACCGAGGCACTCTGCCGAGCTACCGGGGCACCGACCTCCACATTTGGAGAAAAATGCCGCCGAGCAACTCCTACCGTCAGATTGTCTCAAAATTTGTGTTGAAACATGATGACTGGCTCAGATCACGCCACACCCACAAAACGACAAGATAACTTTTTTCGTGATCTGAACCCCTAACCTCGAGATCCGCGCCATGATTGACGCTCCAGATCCAGATACGTGGCTCAACAGCTCGTCATGAGCCGAGCCACCGAGGCATTCTGCCGAGCTACCGGGGAACCGACTTCCACATTTGGAGAAAAATGCCGTCGAGCAACTCCTGCCGTCAGATTGTCTTAAAATTCGTGTCGAAACATGATGACCGGCTCAGATCATGCCACGCCCACAAAATGACAAGATAATATTTTCTCGTGATCTGAACCCCTAACCTCGAGATCTGAACCATGATGGACGCTCCAGATCCAGACACGTGGCTCAACAGCTCGTCATGAGCCGGGCCACCGAGGCACTCTGTCGAGCTACCGGGGCACCGACCTCCACATTTGGAGAAAAATGCCGCCGAGCAACTCCCACCATCAGATTGTCTCAAAATTCATGTCGAAACATGATGACCGGCTCAGATCATGCCACGCCCACAAAACGACAAGAACATTTTTTCGTGATCTGAACCCCTAACCTCGAGATCCGCATCATGATGGACGCTCCAGATCCAACCACGTGGCCCAACGGCTCGTCCCAAGCTGCCGAGCCACCCAGGCAATCTGCCGAGTTACCGAGCAGCTATGGTCGAGCTGCCGAGCTACCAATGAGCTAAGGCCGAGCTACCGAGCAGCTACGGCCGAGCTACCAATGCACCAAACCTCACATTTGAAGAAAAATGACTGCCGAACTATCTTAACCATCAGATCGTTTCAAAAGTCGTGCCAGAACATGATGAGCGGCTCATATCACGCCACACCCACAAAACGACAAGATAGCATTTTCTCGTGATCTGAGCCCCTATCCTCGTGATTTGCGCAATGATGGATGCTCCAGATTTAGCCACGTAGCTCAGCAGCTCGTGACGCGCCGAGCTACCGAGGAGAGTTGGCCGAGCTACCGGGGCACCAACCTCCGCAAGCGGAGAAAAGTGCCGCTGAGCCACTCCGACCATCCGATCCCTCAGAAATTCGTACCGCTGGCTGATGGAAGGCCCAGATCGTGCCACGCAATAAATCGGATTAACAATTAATTTTTTATTTATTAAAATCGAATTATTTATTTAAAAAATTGCAAAAAAATGATTAAAAATTCAGCAAAATTAATTAAAAATTCTAAAAAATAATTATAAATTTAGGGAAATATTTTTGAGCCCCTGGGTAAAGAATTATTGCTTAGAATAATTAATTAAGGCCCCCGAACAACAAATCACCGCTTCGCAAAATTAAATAAATAGTTCGAAAAATAAATTAAAATTAAGAAAATCACCACAAGTTCAGGATAGCTCAAGAACAACCTTGAGCATGCGACCAACTCCGAAAATCACCATAACCCCCTGAATAAAGATTCGACACCCCTTATTTAGACACCGGTACAACTCCGCAAGCCATTAAAACCGTAAAACTACTCCTCGAAGGCTGATCAAACTCAGTCTTCAAAAATGGGGGGCTCGTGATATGGCTAAAAATAGAGTTAAATCGGAACTGTCCAAATCAGGCACGAATCTTAAAGCTCGGGGGTAGAATGGTAATTTCACCTACAAACGGGTCTGAAATGGGTATCGGGTCTTTTTTCCAAAGGCCCAATATCCCACGAGCGGATTCATCTCAACTGGGTGCGGGTTCCAACCCACATGAAACCTGGTCCAGCTGGATAGAATTAGGGTTTATGATTATACTTAATCAACGGCCCTGATTCCTTATATCCATCCACTGGAAAGTAGGGATTTATCCCGAAACAGATCCCTAAGGTGCCTATAAATATCCCCCATCCCCCACTGTTAACAGGTAATCAATCTTTTGCCAATCAAAGCTCATTCATAATCTTTCTGATTACTGACTTGAGCATCGGAGGGTGCATCGTCGGGATCAACCCCGGTGTTTCGCACTTTTTGCAGGTCAACGGCGGGAGATCACGGTCAAACTCCGGCGGAAAGGCTTCAGGTTTGACTATTCAACATCCTAAGAATCTACAAATCTATCTGTTTGCCCCCACACCGATTTCAACGGCAACATCGCCACATCTACATCTCAAAATGACATTTATTATTATTTTTTTTTTGTGAATTTTCTACTGACTCGGTGTTTTTAAACAAAAGAAAGGAAAATTTTCACAAATAAGTTGTTCAAATCTAGCATATTTGCATATAACACCCTCCATTTCGCGAAAAATCAACCCAAGGATTTTAGCCAAATTAACCATAAATAAATTCCTACATGGAAGTCATCATAAATAAGTACCTAACTGTCTGCAAATCAACTTTTCAATGAAGGCCCACATCATTAATTGCACACCTGTATTGTTCTCCAGCAGGATACCTTTCAAGATGGATGACGATCAGAGATTGAACTTAGTAACGACATCTTTATTTGAAGAACAAAATTAAAAGTCAATTGTATGATAATGAAATCCAAGGAAAATATATAAACTTAAGAACTGTACATCATCTCACAAAACTTAAGAACTGTACAATTCAAGGAAAATCTCCCACTATCTTTGAATCTTCACACCTAATGTTGCAAACAAATAGTTGAAAATATGTCAACTACTGAATATCAGCGGCGGATATTATTAACTTCTTATATTAACTTTCTCTCCCAAATAAACCTGTTGTAATGAAAAAATCTGACTTCCCTCAATCTCTCACTATCTTTGAATCTCCAAACCTACTGTTATAAACGAACTAGTTGGTAATTTGTCAACAACACAAATTTGTTGAATATTGAATATTAAAGTTAAGAATATGCTATTGAAATTTGTCAACAACACCAATTAATAAGTGTGGTTTTGTGCAATTATAAAATTATTTGAATAATAATACAATTTTTATTGTTTATACGAATTGATAAGGTTGTGTTTGCATGAATTGAAACAAATGTGGTATAGGAGTGAATGATGAATGTTGCCTCATATTAATGTTGATAGCATTGATGATTAAAATCAACCGCTTCATACTCAATAAAACACTATATTTCACTGAAATTTACATATAATTCTCTCAGGGAATAAAATTATTCGCTTCATTTACTAAATTTCTCAGTGTTTATACTTATCACCAACATTCACTATTCACTCGACCTAACAATAGTTATTTGTAACATTTAAGCACTATCTAAAGGAAATAATGTCCTAAGAAATTCAAGTGATATAAGACAGAGATCAGTAGTCTTGCCTCAAAAAGGGTCTTAAATCGTCTTCAGGATTCCACTGGTAATATACACCTGAATTCAAGTGAGAAACTTAGTTAGCTTTCAAAAAATAAAGGTCAGAATATAGCAGTAGCTATAAAATAAATCTAAATAATAATAATACATCTAACAATAGTTATTTGTAACATTCAAGTACAACATAAAAGCAAGAAAATGCTAAGAATGTTGAAAATTCTATCATGTTAATAACTTCAACCATAGTATAAACTAATATCGGATTAATTCTTGACAAACTCCTTACCTCAGCATTCCGTGTTAGGGTTTGACTGCTCATTAAACTTAATTTTTTGTTTATTAAATTTACTATAAACTCAACAATGGAATAAGGCGATTTTGGATATGAACTCACAAAAAAACTAATGTAACTCTCTAAAAAAACTGACACCAACTACATGTCAAAAATTATAATAACCTAAGGAACCGAACAAAAAAATTCACCATAACGTAAAGAACAAATTAATTTAACCTACTAAGAACATCCGGAATTTTTTTTGCAGTACATGTTAATATAAATATTCTATCATGTTAATAACTTCAACATAGAATAAACTGATTGAACCCTTAAAAAAGTGACATCAGGTAAACTTCAAAAAAGAACAAAAACATAATACATGAAAGAACCAAACAAATTTCACCACCATAACCTAAAGAACAAATTAATTTAACCGAATAAGAACAATTTCCGAAAAAAAAAAGTTGCGGTACATGTTAATATGAATATTCTATCATGTTCATAACTTCCATATGGTGTAAACTCATTGAACCCTCAAAAAAAGCTGACACCAGCTTTATGTCAAAAATAGAACAACAACACAATACATGAAAGAACCGAACAAATTTGACTGCCATATCAAATTAATTTAACCTAATAAGAACAACTCCCAAATAAAAAATTGCAATGCATGTTAATATGAATATTCTATCATGTTAATAACTTCAACATGGTTGGTATAAACTCATTGAATTAAATATAAACCCGACCATGGAATTTGTTGATTTTGGGTATGGCGGCAGGGCAATGAGGAGTGGCTTTGGGGGGGGGGGGGTAACAGAGGTGGAGGTGGCAAGAGTGGGCAATGGAAGGAGCGTGGGAAGTGGAGGTGGAGAGCACAGGTGGTGGCAAGGAGCTTGGGAGGTGGAGGCGGCGAGAGCGGGCGGCGGAAGGAGCATGGGAGGTGGGAAGGTGGAGGCAGAGAGCGCAAGCGGCGGGAGGAGTGTTGGAGGTGGAGACGGTGACTGTGGGCGATGGCGAGGAGCGCAGGAGGTGGAGGAGGCGAGCGGGGGGCTGAGCAGAGGTGGAGGCCGCGAGAGCGGGCAGCGAAAGGAGCTTGAGAGGTGGAGATAGCATTCGCGAGCGGTGGGTAGGAGCGCGGGGACGATGTGGATAGTGGGGCGTGGAGGCAGCGAGGATTAGGGAAGGAAGCGATGGGGATGTAGGGTTTTTTTCTTTTTTTTATTGTTATTTTTTTTAACTATAGGAAAAAGTGTGGAATGCACGTGATAGTAATTAAATCTATTTCCCCTATTTTTTCTCTCCTTTCTCCATTTCAAAATAAAGAAAGGAGAGAGGGGATAAGCTTATTAGCTTAGAAATATTATAATTTGGGTATCAATTAAACAACAAAACGGGTCTTCTTGCCAAAGGAAAAAACAATAGTAAGGAAATAATGGAAGAGGAGTATGATATCACGGTTGTGGTGGTAGTAGATGAAGAGGAAATTATGGAGGACACAATTTTGTTTTTTTCAAATAAAGATGGCACAAGAGTTTCCATCGGAACATCATATTAATAACGCAAATTATTATATCAAAGATGCATAATGTCTCTAAATAGCTCAAAATACACAGCCAACTACTACAACACGGTCCAAGAACAATAAAAAAGAACCATTATCAAGCGTCACTACTCGTCTTCCCCAAAAGAGTGCCTTCATCTATGCTCTTCAGCAGGAAGTGAAGAGTGTAACCGAAGACAAAAGACACACACCTAATAGAAGTAACTCTAGCCAGTTGCACCATTCTCTCTAGGAAACAACGAGCCCTTACACACTTTCTTTCTCGCACCTGGAATTAATAGCCATGAAGAAGTGAGAGAGAAAATTTTATGCATCAATTGTACAAAATTACTGTTAGGATTGTGGCCTCAAATACACTTAGGCACGGAGTACTTGAAGTTGGAGAAGAAGAGGAGGAGATGAAGACACTAAGAGAATACAATAGCAAGTAGAAGATGTGCAGTCTGGAGAGTTGCGATCGAGATCCAAGATGCTGAGAGTTCTTCAAATTAATAGGGTTCAACAGAGAAGGGGACGGTCGACTGTGCAGTTGACCGGTCATGTCTCGGGTGTGGACTTTACACGTTGCGATCGATCAACCTGAGAGTGCGGTCGACTGTCAGCGGCATTGTGTGTTATTTGGACTGACAGGTTTCAGGCCTAATAAGCTAGATTTGTGTTTATCTTTTAGGGTTTACTTGGGGGCTATATATATGGCTGTAGACTCTAGGGTTTATGTGGATCTAATTCATTATCACTGAAGAGATCAAGAGGTGAGACGTTATTATTTTTCAACTTCAAGAGGAAATTGTGACGAGTGTTTCAAATATGAGGTAGAGAGACTGAGAGTTGTAATCTCTTTGTAATCTTTGTATTTCTTGGGGATTAAGCAGTATTGGTTATCTTTGCATATTGATTGTGTTCTGGTGAGATCTTGCATATATCGTGGTGTCTTGTTCTTAGTCATCTAATTCTTGGGAAGTTTCTATTTCTTGTGGTGTGTTTCCGCTATTAGCACTACGAGTTGTTGGTAGATTCTGCATTAAGTGGTATCAGAGCTCTAGGTTCAAGATGACCGATAACAAGTCGATGATTGAAAGGTTCGATGGGAGTGACTTTGTGATGTGGAAGATTCAGATGATAGCGTATCTTCGTCAGAAAGATCTTGATAGTCTATTGTTCAATGAGAAGCCGAAAGATGCAGACAATGATGTAAAGGTCATGGCGGAGTGTAATCGTTTGGATCAGAAGGCGCTAGGGCAGATTCAGTTGGGACTGAGTAGGAAGGCGCTATTTCATTTCTCGAAGTTAAAGACCACAAAGGAGGCTATAGATATTCTCACGGATATGTATAAGAAACCGTCGGCACCTAATCAAATTCTTCATCTGAAAAAATTAGTTAATATGAAGTTGAGGGAAGGGGGTTCGGTAGCAGAGTATGTGAACAATTACTGTATGGTTTATAACCAGATGGAAGCTGCATGCTTGAAGTTTTTAGAGATGGGTAGTCATTGTTAATTACTTATGTCTACTTTAACCAATAGTTATGGTATGGTGGAACTGACTATTACAGGCACTATGACAGATTCGACGACTCTACAAAATGTAGTAAATAACATTCTGAACGAGGTGGTGAAAATGGTGAGAAACGGGGGATATTTATCATCATCTTCTAGAGATTCTGCAATGTCTTTTGAGAGAAGACGTGGGAGATCTAAGAGCAGTCGAAGAAAAAAGGATCAAAGTAGTTCATCTGAGAGTGGGTCTGATGACAGTGATGGGGGACATGGGCCAGAGTGCTGGTATTGTCACATGATGTGCAAGGCCTATATGAAGAAGAAGCAGGATAAACCGAAGAGAGATATCCCAAAGGAAGCTCAAGTGGGGCTTGTTGAAGAGTTATGCTTATCAGCTCGGGAAGAGTTGGACACTCAAGATTGTGTATTGATTCGGGAGTTTTTTTTCATTGCATTCAGAGGAAAGATGTATTTGATGACTACAAGGAGGGTTCTTTTGGAGATGTGATCGTGGGGAACGGTCACTGGTGTCTTGTAAGTGGGGTTTGTAATGTTCCCGTGAAAGCTAATGATGATCAGAGTGTTGTCTTGCGAGAGACAAGACATGTTCCAGACTTGAAAGAAAATCTTATCTCGATTGGAAGGATAGAAAAAAAGGATATGTCTACTACAATTGGTAGTGGGAAGTGGCGTATAATTGCAAGTTCAAGGGTGATTACAAAAGGGAAGCATGAGAGAACGTTGTATTTACTTAGAGACGTGGGAGGCGTTTCTCCTGTAGTTGACTTTCAGCTGGAATTGAGTAGTAGGTTGTGTGGGGTGCAACCGAGTTTTTTCAGTTATGAAGGGGAGATTACAAATTTAGTGGGAGCTGCTGGCCATGGAAGTGATCCTAGAGGGCAAGATGTTTTTGCGGTGAGAGTACTTTGCAATATGGCAGACGAAGCTTCAAGTCGCTCTTGTGTGGCAGAGAGCACTAGTATTGATATGCAAGGTTGTGTCGATGAGGGTAACCGAAATGGGACTGTAAGAGTTGAACAGTCTGTGGATATTGTAGAGGTTGTTAGGTTTCTAAGGCAATCACAGATTAAATACACAGCAGAAAAATTACAAAATATCGAAACCTATTCATGGATCCATGCGAAAACTATAAATTGTATTTAGGAGTTATACCTCAAAGATGGATATGCTGTCTCCACATTATGCCGATCACAACACTGCAATATTGCGGTACCTCTACGGTATCCACATGAATGGAACGAAAAATGGCTCTCCCTCAACCGCGGTGCTAGCTGCGGGAAAGGGATGTTCCTCCTCACGATCTCTCTCTCACTTTTTGTGACAGTTTTGGTTTTTCACGTGTGTTTTTTCGATAGATACATATCATATATATAGGTGTAGAAAACCAACCCTAAGTGCATTTGTAGTCGTTCCCCAAATTTCCAAAATTTGAAAAAATTGGCAAAATATTAGCTGTAGTCGTTCCCTTTATTTGGAAATTTTAAGTTTTGGGGGAACCAAGCTCGTCTATATTTGAGAAGGGATATAGGAATTTGAAAATTTTAGCAATCAGACAATGAATGAAGTTTCGGCCAATCTGTAATACCCTGATTTTTCAATTAATGAAAAATTATTTTTTATTTTGCACGTAGTGTGCACGTGCAATATTTTGGTTGAATTAAATCTTATAATTATTTTATTATGATGTGTATAAATATTTAAATATGTGTTCTCAAATTATTTTGTGCAAAAGCCTTTCTTTAAACAAATAGAAAGCCTTATTTTAATTTAATTAAAAAGCCTTTTTCTAAAAGCCCAAGATGTAAATTATTTATTTTATTTTTTAAAAACTATTTTGGCCCAAAATAAAGCCCATGGATTAACCTATTTTTATTTAACTTGTCATGTAGAAGACTATTTTAATACTATTTTATTTATATACAAAATTAAAATGTACAATTTTTAGGTCTAGTTGCATGCACGTGCACTACATGTACACATGCAATGCACACTTTTCCAAGGCTGGGATTGCTTCTCTTTTGGAGGGAGTTTTGAATTTGGTCATGGTGTTCATGGAGGTGGTTATGTGGATGTGGGTAGTTTTTATAACTCCTACTCTAATCTTGGCCCTCCATCCTACAACCAACTAGTCAATCCTAGCCCTCCATTTCACTTGTTTTCTAGTATAAATACCCCCCTCCCATGGCTATATTCATATGCAATTATATCTTTCCAAACTATAGTCTTATTTTAGTAATAGTGTGAGTTAAAAAAAAAGTGAGAGTTGTGTGGGATTGCTTGCATTTTGCTTGGAGGAGAGGCCGGCCATCACAAGGAGAATCATTCGGTGGTGGTGATTGTGGAGCTTGTGCGCGCTTCGTCTAGGAGGAGGTGCATTCATTCGCAAGGACTTTGTTGCTATTGTGTTGTTTTCTCTCCATACAAGGTGGGTAGAATTTTCTTTATTTCTAACATAGGAATATATGCTAGATTTAATTAGCAAAAGTTGCATGGAAATGATTAATAAGAATGCACATTTAATTGAAAAGATGATCTCTAGTTGATTGAATTATTGATGTGCGAATTATGTGTGATTGTGTGCAATAAGAATGTGGCTATAAAGTGGTTTGATTTCCTTTATTTCTAATTAGAAATGATGCATGGAAAATGTTAGTAAGAATACATTTTAATGGAAAGTTAGTTCATAATTTGATTGGTATGTTAATGAACAATTTGCATGTGGTTCTATTGTTAAACTAAGTTGTGGGTAAAATTCTCCATGCTTATTAGAATAAATGAATGATAGTGGTTAAATTTCCTTAAGAATGATGCTAGTATTGATGCTTGAAAATACTAATAAGAATGCTAGTTTAATTGAAAATTGGAAACATCAAATTGATTAAGAAAGAGCACGCTTTTTGGAAAGAGTAACTTCTTGAATGTTTGATGTGTGAGCATGTTAATTGATAAGTGGTTATGTATTTTGTGATGTACATGATTTGACTAGAAGCATATGTTGATTTAAAGAAAATACACTTATTACCATCACTAATTGTATGTAAAAGTTAGTACTTTGTTAGTGCTAATTTATGTTTTGAAGAGATATTTTTGAGTTATTGTGGGGTTGGATAAATTCAAAAAAATGTATAGATTTGTATGTTGAATAAAAGATTAATATCAGGGAATTAGTATAAGTAATTTTGTATAGAAAAGATTTGAAGACTAACTGTTATTCAATGTCGAAAATGAAGAATATAGTGGTTATAATGAAAAGATTCTTTGAATTGGGTGAAAAATATATTTTTATTAGTGCAAAAATTATTTTATACTCGCTGATATGAAGATCATGTGAGGGGAAGTTAATCTGGAATTTTTCAGTAACTTTTACAAAGGCAATATGAACCGAGATTAATTGAACATCGAGTATTTCTAACAACAGTGGCAAAATGGTTCAAAAAGTTTTTAATATGTATTGTGACAATCTGAGCTTGTAGCTCAGGCGGTCACTGTGTGCGGTTGGGTTCTCTGGGTCAATCGGTTCGAATCCCTGTATCCGCAAACATTTTCCACATTTTTTGTAAGCATATAAACTTTCGACCCGAAGTAATAAATACTAATTTCGCCCCCTTTATACCGCTAGCACAGATCGGCCTAGTGGCGGGTGCTCTTGGCTTTGTTTCCGTTGTGCCTGGGTTGAATTCCTACCCTCGGCACATATAAAAAAATATTTTTTTTGGGGTTTCTAGATGTCCAAAAATTGTGAAAAAAATATGGTTATTCTCATAAAAATGTAAGGAATTTTATAAGAGTGATTTGGGTATTATTTGAATGAAATACACTATGGTTTGTGAACAAAAGACATAATTAGAACTATGGTTCTAGATTATGTATTTGTGAAAAAAATATAGCTTATAAGAATAAATAAAAATGATGTATTAGAAAGTGATTTGGCAAAAAGAAACTTGGTGGTGTGATTTTAATGCAATTTATTTCTCATTGTGGAACAAAATGAAGTATGCACATTTGTTGATAAAGTGAAATTTGATTCGTTGTGATAATTGATAAAGTGCATGAAATTCATGTACAATTATGGACTTGTGAACAAGTTAGGAATCATGAATTGAAAAGAGAATATACATGTGAGTATGAGAACTCAACATGTGGTATCTATGAGTTGAAAATTGTGAAATGAAAATTGAAATAGAGTAGCTAAGTCTCCCCCGGCATTGAGAAATGAAATGAAATGAAATATTGAAATTAGACCAAGGTTGGTCATGTGGAAATGAATGAATAAGTCCGGTTTAGTGGAGAGGCTAACTCTAGAGATTTAATTTTGTTCATGATTTTTAATAAAACTAAGGATTAGTACATAGTGGAGACGTGATGAAAGTAGAAGAAAAACATGAGTATGGGGGCCATCGGATAGCGGTGTGAGAGCGATCCACAGGCTGTCTGCTTGATGCGTCAAGACATGGCGTGGGCGCTACTCCAGAATTATCGTCCCGGTGGCGACGCTCGTGGGATGTTCGAATGGCTATGGGTGGTGCCATTGTTCCATGGCGGAGGCTGAATTGTCCATAGGTTGCTTGCTCAATGCGTCGTGTCAGTCCGTGGAATTTCCCTCCAGGCTGCCTGGACATGGGCTCATAGATCATAGGGCATCTAAGACACTACCGTAGTTACAGTAGTAGACTAAGTCATAACGGGGGATTGAACCCTACAAAGATGAAGAACGAATAAGGGCTTGCCCTCGGACCTATGTAGTATGGGATGCATAGAATCCGAACAAGTGCGCATTAGTGTCATGTAATATAAATAAATGCATTAAGGACTAAGTGCACAATCACAACACGACATCAATAGGGTAGTCCCTTTATTTGTAATGTGACAAGTTTGTGTTTGCTAAATATGAAAAATTGAGTTATACAATTTCCGGCATAGAGAGGATGGCCGTGTATAATGATCGTCGGTTGAATAAACTGACGTACCCACAGTCTTATATGTAGGTAAATGACATGTTAAAGAGGAATGGATGCTTAAATATTGTACCATGTTGTTGTACATTTATTCAGTTGTTGTATTTTACTTCCACTGTGCAAAAGAAAAGTGTAATATTGATGTAAACTCTGATGTAAGATGAAAAGTTTAAATTTCCCTGTAAAATTGTACTAAAGAAAGTGAAAAGATCCTGTAGAACATCTCGAATTCAGTGTATTTGGGATTCGGGGCGTTACAGAGTGGTATCAGAGCCACGCTTTCTACGCTTTCCACATTTGTACAAATTTATAGGGAACGACACCCTAGATGTGGACATTAGAGTGTGTGTTTGAGTCTAGAGATTTAAATGTAAGTGACTTACATTTGTGTTGCTCTAAGATTTATGCTTCTTCCTCTCTATTTCTAAGATGGCTGATCATTTCGACCCTGCTGGAGATGACGACTGGCATATCATTGAGGAAGAGTACGATCCTGGACAAGCTGATTGCGAGGACGAGTACTACCCTGGGTAAGCAGATTCTGACGGTGAAGAATGGCCTGAATCCCAAGAGATCACCCCACCTCTGGATTCATCTGATGACTCTTCTTCTGACGAAGAAGAAGAACCAGTTCCAAGTGGTCTTATGACTTCTCTTCAGAGGCAGGTAGAGACACTGCGAGAGAGAGTCGGATTGTTGGAGGCTCAGCTGGCAAAACGGAAGGACGACTTTTCTGTTCTCAGTCACCGTGTTTGGAAACTCGAGAAGAGGAAGAACCTGACTAATGTGCTGAAGGATGAAGTTGAAGAACTACGGGAAGAACTTCGAGCAGCGAAGAGGACCCGTAGGAGTTAGACTGTCTTAGCTTCTTTTATTTTCCATGCTGATGTCAAAAATGTTTTTAAATTCGAATGTATAAACTTTGGAATTCAATGAAATGCAAGTTGGTTTAAATTCTTGTCTTATACTTCGAATTTAATGGATCTTTTGCATCAGAATATGTCGAGAAGAGGAGCTAGGAATGGTGAGGGGTTAGATCTGGAGACCGAACTTGCAAGGGTCTACCAGACGCTTAATGCAGTGGCTATGAACCAAGGAAGGGGGCCGGCAAATCCAGTGCCCGAGGCGATTAAGCTGGTGGAATCATTCAAGAGAATGAAACCACCTGTATTCGAGGGAAAGTCAGACCCAAATGCGGCTGACAACTGGATCCGTCAAGTGGAGACAATCTTCGAGGTGTTGGAGACCCCGGAAGGCAGCAAGGTCAAGTTGGCGACTTTGCAGCTGGAGAAGGATGCGGCAGTTTGGTGGCAATCCATGAAGAGGACCATGGGAGGCACAGTGCTTGGCTGGGAGGAATTTCTGGAAGAATTCTGCAGTCACTATTTCCCCTCCGATGTTCAAGAGAAGAAGGTAATGGAGTTTCTGTCGCTTCAGCAAGGCAGCATGTCTGTGAGAGCGTATGAGACCAAGTTTACTCAGCTCTCTAGGTATGCTCCAGAACTGGTGATGGATGAAGCTAAGAAGGCTCGTAAGTTCGAGCATGGACTGAGGCCGAGCTTGAGGTCCCGTATGATACCTCTTGGTATCAGGAGATTCGACAAGCTGGTCAAGAGGGCGGCAGCGACGGAAGCGGATATGGAGCAGTTGCAAGTTGTTCAGAACCGGAGGAACAACTGGCAGTCTGGAAAGAGGCCTGCACATTCTAGGAGTTTCAAGGGGCAACCATCTGCACAGAGGTTCAAACCGACAGGGGCGAACGCTATTAGTGTAGCTGGAGGACCTGGAAACAATGTGGTGAGACCTCCTGCGGTGACTTGCTTCAACTGTGGTGAAACGCGACATTACCGATCTCAATGTCCCAAACTACAGAGTGGAAATAGCAATGCACCAACGCAGCAGGCTGGGAAGAGGCCGTACCAACCAGGGCGAGTATTTGCCTTGACGGAAGCTGATGCTGATGAAGTTGATCATGTCATTACTGGTACGAGGGCTGATGTTTAGTGGTTTTTGTCATTTCTTTTTCCCGCTGTTAAGTGAAACTGTTACGTAATGAGTGTGTATTATGTAACAGGCGAACTTTATCTTAATGGAATGAAAGCTGTTGTGTTGTTCGATACTGGATCCTCTCATACCTTTGTGTCTCCAAAATTTGCTAAAGTGTTGGGAGTTGAACCGAAGATTTTTCCAGGCAAGATCTTAGCAGTAGCTACTCCATCAGGGGAAACTCTAACCACTGATCGGTATTATGCTGATTGCGAGATTGTGATTGGAGATCGAATCTTTGGGATTGATCTGATCGAGCTGACTATCTTGGGAGTTGATATTATCATTGGCATTGATTGGATGTCGGTGTACAGTGCAAGCATCGAGTGTAAAACCAAGACGGTAACAGTGAAGGCTCCAGGTGGACCTGAAGTCACTTTCCAAGGGAAGCAGAAATGTTCTAAGCTGGTGGCAACTATCCGCAAGGAAGAGACTCCTGTGGAAGTGCAAGGGATTCCTGTGGTTCGGGACTATCCGACTGTGTTCTTGGAAGATTTTCCTGGGTTACCCCCGCATCGTGATGTAGAGTTCAGCATCACTGTTCAACCGGGAAGTGCACCCATTTCTAAAGCACCGTATAGGATGGCTCCAGTGGAACAGGATGAGGTGAAACGGCAGATTGAGGAACTGTTGGAGAAAGGCTTTATTCAACCTAGTGCGTCACCTTGGAGAACACCAGTGCTTTTGGTAAAGAAGAAGGATGGATCGATGAGAATGTGTATCGATTACCGAGAGCTGAATAAGGTCACTGTTCAGAATAAGTATCCGATTCCTCGAATTGATGACTTGTTCGATCGTCTACAAGGAGCAGCTGTATTCTCCAAAATAGATCTTCGATCAGGTTACCACCAAGTTCGAGTGAAAGCTGAAGATGTGCATAAAACTGCATTTAGAACTCGACATGGGCATTACGAATTCTTAGTTATGCCATTCGGAGTGACGAATGCACCCGCAATCTTCATGGATTTGATGAACAGAGTTCTGAGGCCGTTCATTGATTCTTTCGTCGTGGTGTTTATCGACGATATTCTCGTGTACTCCAAGTCAGAGGAGGAGCACACCGAGCATCTGGCAGCAGTTTTGCAGAAGCTGGAAGAGCAGGAGTTGTATGCCAAGTTATCCAAGTGTGATTTCTGGAAATCTGAAGTGGCATTCCTAGGTCACATCCTTTCTAAGGAGGGAGTGGCAACTGACCCTCAGAAGATAGAGGCAGTGAGAGATTGGGCTAGGCCTACTACAGTGAAGGAAGTCAGAAGTTTTCTTGGGATGACTGGATACTACAGGAGATTCATTCAAGGTTATGCCCAGATAGCTGTACCGCTTACTGGTCTGACCAAGAAGAATGTGAGCTTCAAGTGGACTGAGCAATGAGAGGCGAGCTTTCAGGAGTTGAAAGAGAAGCTGACTACTGCACCTATTTTGGCTTTGCCTAGAGCAGGTGTTGAGTATGATGTTTATAGCGATGCTTCACATCGTGGGCTTGGTTGTGTCTTAATGCAAGAGGGAAGAGTAATCGCTTATGGGTCTAGGCAACTACGACCACATGAGAAGAATTACCCGACTCATGATCTAGAGTTGGCTGTGATTATCTTTGCCCTGAAGCAATGGAGGCACTACGTGTACGGTGAGAAGTTGAACATGTACACGGATCACAAGAGCTTGAAGTATATATATCAGCAGAGAGATCTGAATCTGAGGCAGCGGAGGTGGTTGGAAGTGCTCGAGGATATGCGACCTGAGATCAAGTATCATCCTGGAAAGGCTAATGTTGTTGCTGATGCACTTAGTCGCAAGAGCAGTTTAGCCAGTTTGATTACAACTCAGAAGCATGTGATTGAGGAGTTGGACCGAGCAGGTATTGAGGTTGTCTTGCAAGGATTGGGAGCATCTTTGGCTCAGTTGAGGCTTCAGCCTACACTGAATGGAAGGATCATTGCAAGTCAGGAGGTTGATGCTGATATTTTGGAGATGAAGGAGCAGGTTGGTGCTGGCAGGTTGCCCGAATTTTAAATCAGAGATGGAGTGCTGTGGTTCGGAGAGAGGCTGTGTGTTCCAAATCAGGCGGACCTGAAAGAAAGTATTCTTCAGGAAGCACATGCTACTCTTTTGTCGGTACATCCTGGGAGTACTAAGATGTACAAGGACATCAAGCAGCATTTCTGGTGGTCAGGTTTGAAGCGGGATGTGGCTGAATTTGTTGCGAAGTGTGAGGTTTGTCAGCAAGTCAACGCCGAAAATCAGAGACCCAGAGGTCTATTACGGCCGTTACCTATTCCGGAATGGAAGTGGGATAACATCAGTATGGATTTCATCACGGGATTGCCTAAGAGTTCTAAAGGCAATGATGCGATTTGGGTTATAGTCGATTGACTGACCAAGTCCGCTCACTTTTTGGCGATGAAACTCACTGCTTCGATGGACAAGTTAGCTGAGATTGTCCGGCTTCATGGTGTTCCCTCAACTATTGTGTCTGATCGAGATGCGCGGTTTACTTCGCATTTCTGGAGGAGTCTTCAGACAGCTTTGGGGACCAAGATGGATTTCAGCACTGCTTTTCATCCTCAAACCGATGGGCAGACCGAGAGAGTCAATCGCATTCTTGAGGATATGCTTCGGTGTTGTATACTAGACTTTGGAGGCAGTTGGGAAAGGCATTTACCTTTGGTAGAGTTTGCCTACAACAACAGTTTTCAGGCTAGCATCGGGATGGCGCCGTACGAAGCTTTGTATAGCAGGAAGTGCAGGACTCCTGTTTGTTGGTTTGAAGTTGGGGAGCGTCAGTTGTTTGGTCCTGAGCTTGTACAGCAAACTTCTGAGAAGATTGATCTGATCAGGAAAAGGTTGGTGGAAGCTCAGAGCAGGCAGAAAAGCTATGCAGACAATCGGAGAAGGGACCTTGAGTTTGAGGTTGGTGACTTCGTCTTTCTGAAGGTATCGCCCAGTAAAGGTGTGGTTCGATTTGGCAAGGGCGGGAAGTTAGCCCCGAGGTTTATAGGCTCGTATAAGATATTGAAAAGGATCGGGAAAACTGCTTACCGGCTTGAATTACCGGAAGAGTTGTCTCAGGTGCACAATGTCTTTCATGTGTCTATGCTGAGAGGTTATATTCCAGATCCGAGTCATCATTTGCCTGAAGTGCTGGAAGGTTTGCAGTTGGATCTGAATTACATCGAATCTCCTGTCGAGATTGTTGATCGTCGAGAGAAAGTCTTGAGGAATAAGACGATACCGATGGTCAAGGTAGTCTGGAGAAACCACTTGGTTGAAGAGGCTACTTGGGAGTCTGAGGAGAGGATGTTGAAGGACTATCCTGAGCTTTTTGCTTGATTGTATCTTTGTACCTTTCTGTTCTTGTTGTTGTGTTGTATTTTCTGTTTTTCTCGCTCTTGATTGTAGTTCCGGGGACGGAACTATTCTAAGGAGGGAGTGTTGTAATACCCTGATTTTTCAATTAATGAAAAATTATTTTTTATTTTGCATGTAGTGTGCACGTGCAATATTTTGGTTGAATTAAATCTTATAATTATTTTATTATGATGTGTATAAATATTTAAATATGTGTTCTCAAATTATTTTGTGCAAAAGCCTTTCTTTAAACAAATAGAAAGCCTTATTTTAATTTAATTAAAAGGCCTTTTTTTAAAAGCCCAAGATGTAAATTATTTATTTTATTTTTTAAAAACTATTTTGGCCCAAAATAAAGCCCATGGATTAACCTATTTTTATTTAACTTGTCATGTAGAAGACTATTTTAATGCTATTTTATTTTTATACAAAATTAAAATGTACAATTTTTAGGCCTAGTTGCATGCACGTGCACTACACGTACACGTGCAATGCACACTTTTCCAAGGCCGGGATTGCTTCTCTTTTGGAGGGAGTTTTGAATTTGGTCATGGTGTTTATGGAGGTGGTTATGTGGATGTGGGTAGTTTTTATAACTCCTACTCTAATCTTGGCCCTCCATCCTACAACCAACTAGTCAATCCTAGCCCTCCATTTCACTTGTTTTCTAGTATAAATACCCCCCCTCCCATGGCTATATTCATATGCAATTATATCTTTCCAAACTATAGTCTTATTTTAGTAATAGTGTGAGTTAAAAAAAAGTGAGAGTTGTGTGGGATTGCTTGCATTTTGCTTGGAGGAGAGGCCGGCCATCACAAGGAGAAGCATTCGGTGGTGGTGATTGTGGAGCTTGTGCGCGCTTCGTCTAGGAGGAGGTGCATTCATTCGCAAGGACTTTGTTGCTATTGTGTTGTTTTCTCTCCATACAAGGTGGGTAGAATTTTCTTTATTTCTAACATAGGAATATATGCTAGATTTAATTAGCAAAAGTTGCATGGAAATGATTAATAAGAATGCACATTTAATTGAAAAGATGATCTCTAGTTGATTGAATTATTGATGTGCGAATTATGTGTGATTGTGTGCAATAAGAATGTGGCTATAAAGTGGTTTGATTTCCTTTATTTCTAATTAGAAATGATGCATGGAAAATGTTAGTAAGAATACATTTTAATGGAAAGTTAGTTCATAATTTGATTGGTATGTTAATGAACAATTTGCATGTGGTTCTATTGTTAAACTAAGTTGTGGATAAAATTCTCCATGCTTATTAGAATAAATGAATGATAGTGGTTAAATTTCCTTAAGAATGATGCTAGTATTGATTCTTGAAAATACTAATAAGAATGCTAGTTTAATTGAAAATTGGAAACATCAAATTGATTAAGAAAGAGCACGCTTTTTGGAAAGAGTAACTTCTTGAATGTTTGATGTGTGAGCATGTTAATTGATAAGTGGTTATGTATTTTGTGATGTACATGATTTGACTAGAAGCATATGTTGATTTAAAGAAAATACACTTATTACCATCACTAATTGTATGTAAAAGTTAGTACTTTGTTAGTGCTAATTTATGTTTTGAAGAGATGTTTTTGAGTTATTGTGGGGTTGGATAAATTCAAAAAAATGTATAGATTTGTATGTTGAATAAAAGATTAATATCAGGGAATTAGTATAAGTAATTTTGTATAGAAAAGATTTGAAGACTAATTGTTATTCAATGTCAAAAATGAAGAATATAGTGGTTATAATGAAAAGATTCTTTGAATTGGGTGAAAAATATATTTTTATTAGTGCAAAAATTATTTTATACTCGCTGATATGAAGATCATGTGAGGGGAAGTTAATCTGGAATTTTTCAGTAACTTTTACAAAGGCAATATGAACCGAGATTAATTGAACATCGAGTATTTCTAACAACAGTGGCAAAATGGTTCAAAAAGTTTTTAATATGTATTGTGACAACCTGAGCTTGTAGCTCAGGCGGTCACTGTGTGCGGTTGGGTTCTCTGGGTCAATCGGTTCGAATCCCTGTATCCGTAAACATTTTCCACATTTTTTGTAAGCATATAAACTTTCGACCCGAAGTAATAAATACTAATTTCGCCCCCTTTATACCGCTAGCACAGATCGGCCTAGTGGCGGGTGCTCTTGGCTTTGTTTCCGTTGTGCCTGGGTTGAATTCCTACCCTCGGCATATATAAAAAAATATTTTTTTTGGGGTTTCTAGATGTCCAAAAATTGTGAAAAAAATATGGTTATTCTCATAAAAATGTAAGGAATTTTATAAGAGTGATTTGGGTATTATTTGAATGAAATACACTATGGTTTGTGAACAAAAGACATAATTAGAACTATGGTTCTAGATTATGTATTTGTGAAAAAAATATAGCTTATAAGAATAAATAAAAATGATGTATTAGAAAGTGATTTGGCAAAAAGAAACTTGGTGGTGTGATTTTAATGCAATTTATTTCTCATTGTGGAACAAAATGAAGTATGCACATTTGTTGATAAAGTGAAATTTGATTCGTTGTGATAATTGATAAAGTGCATGAAATTCATGTACAATTATGGACTTGTGAACAAGTTAGGGATCATGAATTGAAAAGAGAATATACATGTGAGTATGAGAACTCAACATGTGGTATCTATGAGTTGAAAATTGTGAAATGAAAATTGAAATAGAGTAGCTAAGTCTCCCCCGGCATTGAGAAATGAAATGAAATGAAATATTGAAATTAGACCAAGGTTGGTCATGTGGAAATGAATGAATAAGTCCGGTTTAGTGGAGAGGCTAACTCTAGAGATTTAATTTTGTTCATGATTTTTAATAAAACTAAGGATTAGTACATAGTGGAGACGTGATGAAAGTAGAAGAAAAACATGAGTATGGGGGCCATCGGATAGCGGTGTGAGAGCGATCCACAGGCTGCCTGCTTGATGCGTCAAGACATGGCGTGGGCGCTACTCCAGAATTATCGTCCCGGTGGCGACGCTCGTGGGATGTTCGAATGGCTATGGGTGGTGCCATTGTTCCATGGCGGAGGCTGAATTGTCCATAGGTTGCCTGCTCGATGCGTCGTGTCAGTGCGTGGGATTCCCCTCCAGGCTGCCTGGACATGGGCTCATAGATCATAGGGCATCTAAGACACTACCGTAGTTACAGTAGTAGACTAAGTCATAACGGGGGATTGAACCCTACAAAGATGAAGAACGAATAAGGGCTTGCCCTCGGACCTATGTAGTATGGGATGCATAGAATCCGAACAAGTGCGCATTAGTGTCATGTAATATAAATAAATGCATTAAGGACTAAGTGCACAATCACAACACGACATCAATTGGGTAGTCCCTTTATTTGTAATGTGACAGGTTTGTGTTTGCTAAATATGGAAAATTGAGTTATACAATTTCCGGCATAGAGAGGATGGCCGTGTATAATGATCGTCGGTTGAATAAACTGACGTACCCACAGTCTTATATGCAGGTAAATGACATGTTAAAGAGGAATGGATGTTTAAAGATTGTACCATGTTGTTGTACATTTATTCAGTTGTTGTATTTTACTTCCGCTGTGCAAAAGAAAAGTGTAATATTGATGTAAACTCTGATGTAAGATGAAAAGTTTAAATTTCCCTGTAAAATTGTACTAAAGAAAGTGAAAAGATCCTGTAGAACATCTCGAATTCAGTGTATTTGGGATTCGGGGCATTACACAATCCGTGCACAATTTTTTCCCATTGTATAGGACGAAATAAGATCATTCATTTATTTAAAAAATAAATTAATAGCTTTTTGGAATGACACAAACACCCCCCTTTCAATCCCATCGTTCACTAGTGGAGACTCCAACGGCTAGTATTGAATATCACAACTGTAATACCCCAGATTTTTTAATAATATTTTTTAAAGATTAATAAATGAATTAAAATGATTTTTGGTGATTTAATAAATATTTTTCTTAAAATTTATCTTTTTACACATGCAAAATACGTGCAAATATTTTCTTGATAAGTTCAAAATCGAAAATCATTATTTATTATTATATATTATTTTTGAATTTTCTTGATTTTTCTGATAATTATTGGACCTATTTGCAAATATTACAAAAAGATGGACTTTTGTGCAAAATTACCACTTAGAGTGAAAACTCCAGATTTTCGGACTTTTGGATCGGGTATGATGCCTAGTCAACTCATAGGTAAAGAGTTTACTTTTGTTTTAATAAATTTGATTTATTTTACAAGTTTTGATAAAAAAAGAATTTTTTTTTGCAAATTTGCCATTTAGAGGGGTAAAAGTATAAATTCGTTTTTATGGGTTTTTCAAACAGTGCTGGATGACTATTAGGTTATTTGTTTTTGTTTTTAAAACTCAAATAAGTTGGTTTTATTTAATTTCCAAGTTTAAAGATTTATATATGTAAAGGTATATTTAAAAAGGAGTATTTTTGCAAATCTATTTACAAAACCCTAAACCTATTATTATTTCTGGCCTATTTAAGAGTGGGTGCATCCATCTCTTGCTGTGCTACACAAGGATTTTCATTATTATTATTTTCTTAGAGTTTTCAAGCGAGGAATCTTGGCTTTTTCTTGCGAGAGGGATTTCTGTTTTTTTATTATCTTCGTTTGATCTCTCCAACAAGGTGAGTGACATGTTTATTTTGTATTGTTCCATGTATGTTCTATGCGATGATTTATCTATCAGAAAGCATGTTAGGAGTTTGTATGAAGATATAATAGATCTGATGATTAGATGAGTTCAAAAATTGGATCTTTTATGAAAACCTAGTTATTTATGACTAAATTTACATATGAATGATTTAAGATTGTTCGAGAACCCAATAGAAATCATGAGTAGGTTATTTCCTTCAGATTATTGCTGATTTGATTGAGTATGATGAATGTTATGCACAATTGATCAAAGATGTATGAATATCCTGTTGATGAGTTTGGATGAATGCAAATTTGCCTATAACCTGTTGCAATTTCATATGTTCATGGGTTAACTATTGTAAATGATGGTATATGAGTTAAATGAATTATAAGAAAGACTAATGAATTAAAGGATTAAGTATTGGGGTTTTAAGAAAAGGGGTTTAGATTTGGATCTATGCATTATGATCAATTTAGGGATTTCTTGATTTTGTGAAGTTTTTACTTGGATTTGAATTGCTCAAACACTGAGATTAAATCTAAATATTTTTTTATTTCTAATTGATGAGTTTTGAAGTTTTCTTGGTGCACAAACATGTGTACGTATATCTTATTCATTGTTTTCGAAGAAATTGGGTTTTCATGTGTTTTAATGGAATTTTGATTGGATTTCAATTGTTTTGGTTCCGAGATAGTTCTAAACATCTTATTACTCTTATTGATGAATTTTTGAAACCTAAACTGATGCTAAAATTCGTATTTGAACATATATGTATATAAGATGTTGTTTTGAAAGATTTTTGTGGAAAACTCCTATTTCGAGATCTTGATATGTTTTAATGTTTTCTATAACTCTTATGTGTTATACAAGTTACAATTAATCATCTCAGGAAATTAGTTCTTCAAATTTGTGATTTTACAAAGTGGAATCGTATATCGGTTTAAAACATGCACAAACCCAAAACTGCAGTCTGTAGGTGTGACAGACGACTGCTAAGTTTCGACAGTCGACCGTCGTGAACCTGGCTGCAGTGTTTTTTTGGAGTTTTGGATTTTCGTGCGGGACAGTCGACTGATCCTTTTTCACAGTCGACTGTCATTGCTCTGATTTATGTTTTCTTAAAGCTTTGGATTTTACGCGGGACAGTCGACTGGCTACAGTATGCAGTCGACTGTCACTGCTCTGATTGATGGATTTCTTGAGTTTGGATTTCACGCGGGACAGTCAACCGACCACCCTATGAAGTCGACTACTGCTGCTCTAACTGATGTTTTCTTGAGTTTTCTGATGCTTCTTTTGAACAATTGTTCCTTCAATATTATATTGTTTTAAAATATATTTTGCTACAGATTAAAAATGTTTTACATAGATTTATATTGGAGCTTTAAATGTATTCTTTTGGACCTTATTTGAGTTATAGGTGTTTTCAAAGGAATTGCTATTTTGTGATGTTCTACAACTTAAAAATATGATTTTCAGTTATTTAATAGATTTAATATTTCTTTGGATTCTGGAATTTTATATAAGATTTGGATTTTTGTTGATTTAAGAAGTTTTCTCATATAATCGTTTTAACGATGGATTTGTGAGTTTTATTGAAAGTTTTGGTGTTGATGGATGAGTTGCAATTTCTCTAGGAGTTGAGTGGGAGTCCTGTGAACCTACAGATGAGATTTGTGGATTTAAACCCGTGGAATCTTGGGTTTGTTTTGTGGAATTAAGTTCGGCAGGATACACTAACTCTAGAGAGGGGGATTTGTATTTTTAATAATAATCAGCTTAAGGACAGGCACTAGTGGAGATGTGATGGAACTTGGAAAATGTAAGTATATGCTCTGGTCTTGTTAGTCCAACAGATGGGTTTCAGGACTGTGTGTTGTGCTGTCTCAAGAGGACATTTGTATGTTCGCGTGTCGAGGGTCTGCAGGCCTATTCACGGAGCATGCAGGGTGCATTCGCGTGTCGAGGGTCAGCAGGCCTATTCATGAAATGTACCTGGTGTATCTGCATGTCGAGGACCTTGCAAGCCTATTCGTGGGGTACACGGTTGGGAGGTGATTCTCCGGTTGTTGAGCTATTCGTACATGATGCTTGCGCTTCGAGAGTTGTGGTGCCTATTCGCGGAGTATTCTGGATCTTGTTTCCATCACCTTAGTAGGATTAGTTGCATAACGAGTGATCAAACCCTATAAAGTGGAGAACGATAAGGGCTTACACCGGACCTATGTATTGTGGGATGCATAGAATCCGACAAGTATGCATTAGAGAGTCAGCATATAGCATTGATATTTTTTTGACTTGGTTTTATGCATGCTTTCTTACACTTGACACTTAGTCTAGATTCACTTGATGTTTTCATGTCTTACTATTTACTATTTCAGACTCACTTGATGTTCTCATGTCTTACTATTTACTATTTCATATTCCTTGATATTTTCATGTTTTATTTATTGTTATTTCTTATTTTATTTATTCATGTTGTTAATACATGTTGCTTATGACTCTATGCCTTATGATTTATTTATGTTGTTTTCTTTTAATGTCACTCACACCGTTATGGCTGACCCCTGTAGTTTTGGGGGTTAGGGTTATCTCTAGCCTCATGTTTTACAAGTAGGTGCTTATAGCTTGGAATTTGGATGTTTGTGCTAGAATGATAATAGAGCTTATGTAAATTATAAAAGAAAGTGTTGTAAAGAAAGATTGCAATCCAATGTGTTTTGTACTCCGCTGTGTTTTGTAAACAAGTGATGTAATAAAAGTTGAAATAAAAATTATCCTTTTTTTTGGCTATGTTTATTATTGCAATTGAAGTTGATGCTAGAAATTGTGCCACGTATTTCTGAGATATCATATTGGAAATTCGGGGCGCTACAACAACGACTATATTTTTCAATTGGCTATATATATGAACACTATGTTCTTCCCAAATTTTTCTTCCACTGCAATCTGTTTATTCCCTAAGTTTTAGTCTCATATTTCTTTCTCAATTTCTTTGTTTGTAATTCGATACTATTGCGAATCGTTCTAATAGAGGCAGGGCATACACAGCTCTCGAAGATGTTATTTTATCTCAATCTTGGGTTGCTATAACTCAAGATCCGTTGATAGGTAGGATCAATCTGGGGCACGTTATGGGATCGCATTTATCTTACATTTGTCAGTCTTATAGGCACGACAACAGACAGAACTGCCGGCTCCCTTTCAAGTAGATTCAAGGTAATTTCAAAAGAAGTTTCTTTGTGCATTACGAAGTTAGGCAACATAACAAATAGAGCGACAAGCAAAACTACTGAGGCGGATAATGTGTGTATAGTGATGTGGTTAATGCGATTTTATTGTTTTTTAAAAATAAAATAACTCAATTAGTGCTTTTGTAATTCTTATAGGTACGCGAAGTAAAAATGGAATACATGCAAACTGTAGGTAAGGCCTTCAAATTCGAAGAATGTTATGAAGTACTTAGAGATCAACCAAAAAAATTCTTGCGTACAACCCAAGTTTTCGAACCAGTCCAGAGTTCCCAACCCAATGAAGGTGGTAGTACAACTTGTTCGCCTAACCATCGACTGGGATACAGATATTCCCGTTGACGTCGATGCACCTACACCCCTCTCTCGACCACCTGGTCATAAAGCAGAGAAGAAAAAAAGGAAAACAAATGACTGAATCATCTGATTTTGCTGCATTGGTTGAAGAGACTAAAAAATTTAACTCTTTTTATAAAGAGACGTAGGAAATGATGATGGTGATAAACTTAAAAGACTACAAACTAAATGAACTAATGGAAGAAGACCGCATAATGAGTATGGATCTCACTACCTTACTTGATATTCAACGCGATTATTTCATGTGTAGACAAAATGAAATTATGCAAAAACGATGTTACCATCCTAGGTAAAGTAGTATCAATTTTAAAAAAAAATTATGTTGTATTATCCGTTGTATCATGTAGTTGTATGTGATTGTCTTGTAAATGGTGTAATTAAATTTGCTGTAAGTTGCTTTTTAATGAATTCAATGCATTTGAATTGAAAAAAATATTTACATATGGTATTCAATAGACAAACAATTGGTTTCCTAATTCTCATCATCTCCATATTCATTCCAAATGTGTTCGACCAAATCTTGACGAAGTGCATGATGTCTTTGGCTATCATGTAATTGTACATTGCCTGCAATTCGAGCTGCACGCTCAGTTGGTCCAGCTCTATTAGGTACGATGAAGGTAGAGTCAGCATATTGGTCGTAATCATATGAACTAATTCATTCTTCACGTTCATCCTCAACAATTATATTGTGTAAAATGATACACGTCTTCATAATATATGAGAGACTGTTGGCATCCCAAAGTCTGGCTGGACCTCTTATAATCGCAAATCGTGCATGTATGACTCCAAATGCACTTTCAACATCTTTTCTCGCAGCATCCTGCATTTGGGAAATTTTTCTCTTTTTTGCTGTGTCTAGGGCCAAGTATGTTTTAACTATATTAGATAACGAGGGGTAGATTCCATTAGCTAAATAGTATCCCATGTTGTAATTGTGATTGTTAATTAGATAATATGCCTGTGGTGCACAACCATGAAGAATGTTATTGAATAATGGGGAACGGTTAAGTACATTTAGATCATTATTGATCCTAACATTCCAAAGAATGAATACCAAAACTAATGGTTATAAGACACCACTGCTTCAAGAATGATTGTAGGTTCACGAATGTGGCCTGTATACTGGTAATGCCACACTGCGGGATAATTTTTCCATGCCCAATGTATGCAATCTACACTACCTAACATTCCGTGAAAACCCCGAGATTTGTTTTCTTCAAGGAGTCTCTCGACATTGTCAGCTGTTGGATGTCTCATGTACTGATGCCCAAATATGTTAACAATTGCCACACAAAATCAACGAAATGTTTTTAAAACCATACACTCTCCAATACGTACGAATTCGTCAACTTCATGTGCAGAAGACCGCCGTGATTTTTTGATGTGGAGATAAACCAAAAGATTTAGTTGCATTTTGTCGCTGAAGAAAGTATTGATCATAACTTACAGTAGCTTCTAGTATCCGATTGAATAAAACCCGATGCATACGAAATCGGCGGCAGAATAGATTGTCACCGTAAATGGGGTTATGTGAAAAATAATTCCTTTGAAGACGTATATCACCATATTCTCTTTCACGTCGAATATATCGGCGATGATTTGTATGTTGGCTTTGTTGAACTGCCATCGAAAAAATTTGCATAGGGCTATTAAAAAGTCTTGCAATATCCTTTTTCTCTTCGTCGGATGAATTAGAGTTAGAAGATGAGCTAAATTGAGCCATTGAGAATGGGACTGAGGAGTAGCAGAAAGATACAATAAGTGTTTTTGAATGTGGATTTTGTTCGTTGATTATTTTGGAGACCGAACAATAACTTGAGTGTTAAATAGAATTGGAAATTTTAATTGTGGCTTCACATTGTAAATAGTAAAGGGAAAAAAAAAAAAGTAAATCAGTCAAATTGAGTCAAAGTTGGAAGGGATTGATATGATGGAGTTTTTTTTTATAATAAAGTTGAGCATATGGAATCTACATACCAGTGGGTATGTTTCGTATCCAATTTTTTTAAAAACCTCATTCCAAAGCTGGAAATGATTTAAGTATGGAAAATCCAATATGAGGGTACAGTGTAATTATGGAATCCAATGCTCAGTTGCTTAAAATATTGAAAATGCCAGAAAACAAAGTACCATGCAATTAAATTTCATGTACCATGTTAAAAATACAATAAAGGTACAATATTTACAACAACGTATAATATTCAATCGACTATTTATCATCATTGAATTGTGTACATGGTAGAAATTCTGGTGTTGGATTGGTCGTCTCGGTATTTAAGTAGTCAATATTTTGCTGCATTCCTCATTGTCTTGAAGAATATGGTCAATCCCCAGATACAGATCGTGTAACACCTCGCAAAATTGGAAATGACAATTTTGCCCTCATGTGTTATACACGTGTATTTTGTAACGTGTTTTCACCACGTAATTTGATTACCGACTATTTATGCATTTTTTGCATTGATTTTACCCTATTTTTGAGTCAACAAAAATATCAAATTTCAATCTCTGCATTTTACGTGCTCTTTACGTGTTTTTGATGCACGTATCGATTATGTGTTTTCACCACTACGTACAATATTTTCTATATATTTAAAGTATTTATTTTATGTATTCAAATCCATTTTATAAAACGGAAATTTATTTTTCTCGTATTTTGATCTAAATATATTTGTACGTGTAATGCACATGTTTTCTACGTAAATAACAATTACATCATGAAATATATAAAATTAATGAATATATTTTTCTTATATTTTATTTTTATCATATTTTATATTTTTTTTGTCGATAACGTCGAATTTCGTATTTTTGATATTTTATATGCGACGCACGTGTTTGTTTCGGTGCGCATATGTGAGCGTACTCGTTTTTTTTCAAAATAAAGTATGGAGTGTGTATATTTATTTGTGCATAAAAAAATTGTAATTTTGAATTAAACCAATTTGTTACATACATATTATGTACTTATATAAATACCTATGTTTTCACCTACACATTAATTTCCTCCCCTTTTTCTTTTGCTCTGACCCCACCCGAAAGCATCCCATTCACCAACCAGCAATGGTCCCCCCCTTTCCACTGTGCCTACACACCTATTTCATGTAATTATTTGTACCTACGTATACATGGTCTATGTATAAATTGCATGCATTAGTTAGTTTGGGCTTCCTGAGTACTTGACCGGGTTGCAAGTAGTGAGGGGACCGGATGGGGGTTGTAAGATGTGAAGAGATTGGGAGTTTGGGCATTGAAGAGGTGGGATCAAAGTTAGGGAATTAGAGATGTGGAGTGGTGAAAGGTTGGGGGTTTTGGGAGTTAAGAAAGTGAAGAGATGGGAATTAAATTGAGTAATTTACTAGGTGGGTAATTTTGCACTTTGATCCCTAAACTTGTCCTATAAATAGCACCCTTTCTCTTCTCATTTCACACACCAAAAGTAAACTAAACAAGAGAAGAAAAAAGAAAAAGAAAAAAAAAAGAAAAAGAAAAAGAAAGTAGAGTGTTCCTGTGCTTGGAGGAGTCTTGTTAGGAGAAGAAGAAATTGTTAGGAGCTAGGAGTTGGTTCCATCTTTCTCACTCTCAAAATCTTCATTAGAGGTGGGTGTTCTCTACTTTCTAATTATAGAGAATGTGCATGCTAATAAGAAAATAAATGAGTAGTGTAGAATTTGATTTGATAAAGTAGAACAAACTTATGCATTGTATGTAATGAAAGATGCTATGTTTAGTAAATTAATCAACATTATGTTAGTTGGTAATGAGAAAAGAAATAATTGATTAGTTGTCATAAACTAGTATACATGACTGTAGAGATTTTTTCTGATTATGTGAATAATTGTTGAGTTTTCCTTTTTGATAAGCAAATACATTTTTGGTAAAGTAAAATTTGATGCTATGGAACTCATTTGATTGTTATAAAAGATATAATATGCTATCTTTGGTTAAAAGAAATGAATGCAAAATTTGTGATTAAGAAGAAACAATTTTGAAAGTTTGTTTTATGTTTCAAAAATATGACTTTCAATCTATGAGTTATTGTTAAGAAGTAAACTCAGTTTGTATAAACGAATTTCAGTCTAACAAAAGATTAGAACGAGTGGAAAATTGAGTTTTTACGAAAGAAAAGAAATAACAGGAAGTTTTGAACAAAAACATATGAATAGATTCTATAACATTGGGCGCACTTGGCCTAGTGGTCTGGTGTTGGCTATGTGTGTCGGCAGGTCACAGGTTCGAAACTTGTGGTCTACAACATTTTTTTGTATTTTTGTTTTTAATTAATTCATAACCCGAGAATTGTATACTTAGATAGTTACCTTGGGCTTTAGAACACAAGTCCACAAAGGACTCAGTGGCTAGTGGGTCTGGGCTCGGGCTCTTGCTGTTGTCTTCGGCTCGTTCAGGGTTCGAAACCTAGAGCCATCTTTTGATAAAATTTTTTGAGTCTTATGCATATAATGGAGTTTTGGTATGAAAAGATTTAGAAATAAATTTTATTATTAATATAAAATGAAATGGAAAATCCTAAGAAATAATTATAAAATTTTCTTGTTTATTTTGAAGTATAAAAATAGAAATTTGAGAATAGAACTTGCTTTGTGAAGAAAAGTAAAATACTATTTTGTGAAGTGATTACTCTTGAAGAGATTGCACTTTTATTTTGTTTAACAAATATCTTGAAGTGAATTGAGACATCATGTGAGCTTGAATTTGTGAATAAGATTTTATGTGATGAAATTGTGTACTTGAAAGGAATTATTTTGCTTATAAAGATTATGAATGAATAAATAGATCATGAATAGTGACAAGACTATGATTACTTTGTGAATAAGTTGAAGATGAAAATATCTAGGTTTAAGACATGTTTATTAAAGGGTATGTGTACCCATGATTTCTTGTACATGAAAAAATTGTGATTTAGAGTTAGTGAGACCTCGGGTACCAGCACTATTGAATCAAAAAGAGTTTAGATATATTTTGAGATATGACCATGGAGCTATGTAACTCCTATTTTCCCGTATTTGTATTTTATACTGTATTTTGCCCCATTGTACTCTTTCATCTATTTGAGATCCTGTATTTTGTTTCAGATTGAATAAAATCATTATTTTGTTTCGACTCAATTTTTGGTCATTTTATCTAATTCAATTGTGTGTGCTCTTTGTGTCGTTCTTCATGAAAAATTGGCCGTTTCTTCTCATTCATCTCTTTATTCCCCATTTTAATACAATTTGACCAATTCTCCAGTTGGATCCTATTCAATTCGGATATCCTAATACCCATTAAACCGAAACCCTATACTATTTTAACCTTAGCCCCTAACCCTAACCCTAACCCCTACCCCTATACTGTTTTAAACCCCATCACCTCTGCCGTTTTCTTCTTCTTCCTCCAGATTCCATCTCCAACGCTCTGACCCTTTTTCCCTACTCCGATCGCCCTCCGATCATCCCCTCACCTTCGTCAACACCATCGCCAACACCCACCATCATCCCGTCATCAACCACCTCACCGCCATCACCATACGCCATCGAAACTCCCGAACCCAATCCATCCTCCGCCATTAACCAAGCTTTCGACCCCCATCGCCACTGCACCAACCTCTACCCATCGCCATATTCATCGCCCCATCACCCCCTCATCGCCACGACCTCCGTCCACGCCGCTAACACCCCGAACCACTCCTCCGCTCGCTCCCCTGTTCGAACCCAAGAAACAGAGCGTCGTCATCTTCTTGACGCACGCCGCCCCGTCATCGCCGACGACCTCGTGCTGCGTCGCTTCCCGACCAGTCACCGCCGTCGACGTCGCCGCTTTCCAGTGTCGTCGCCGTCACACTTTCTCTCTCTCTCGCTCTTTATTTCGACGAAGAAGGAAGAAGACGCTCAGTTGGTGCCATCGAATCTCAGCCCTTGGATCGCGCCAAGATCCGTGTAATCAGGGTTGATCTGATCGCTGTTCCCTGTTCACCCACAGTAGATCCGAAGATGTTGTTCCGTATTCTGGCCCCGATCCGCTGCAAAGGAGAGATCTGATTCGCTGGATTTGCTTTCCCGTATTTTGCCGCGCCAGATCTCGAACGCTGTTTGCTGTTCTGGGCCGATCCGGTGTGGGGAAAATTCACTCTACTGTTGATTTTTCGCACGTGCTTCACACGTGCTTTTGGGAGACTGTGCCCAGGGTTTTTCGATCCCATTTTCTTCAACAATCGAATCTAATCGTCGTCAATCAAGACAAGTATTCCTCTTGTACACATTTTTGTTCTAGTACAAGCATTCCTTGAAAAATACTACAAATAGTTAGAAATTGTGACTCCTTCTTGACTGTCGTTGTTGATCAAATATTAAACCTCCTCAATTTCATAATCTTAAGAGTCACAATAATTTTATTGTATTATATTACAACTACTTGGACCTATTTTATCCCCTGAACACATGGACACATGAATTAGGAGCCCTAGATTTGTAGACATATATTATATCTTGTATTTGATGATCTTGCAACCATTTGGCTTGAAAAATAAATATTACTTACTGTTTTGACAACCATTATCCTGTATTTGTATCACACATTAACCTAGACGCCTAATAACCAATTTTCAGGTAACCTATACTAGTAAGATGTTTCCACATGTTGTTGTTCTGAATCTTTTTATACTGTTTTGACACCTTTAACATCAAAATATGAACTCGAGCCCTGAATAGAAAAGGTATCTCTAGATAGCCTCCAAAATTTTCGAATTCGGAGTTACGGTCTAGCAGTTGTTGCAGTTTTACTGCAGCTGTGACGGTAGACGCAGATTCACAAAACTGCTGCACACCTTTACTTTGCAAATTAATTTAACCATGTTAACAGCAGGCGTTTGACTTGAAATTTTATATGCGGTTTCTAGACACCCTAGAGAACCTCCCCAAAATTTCTTAGGATTAATTAACATTATTTCAACCCTGTTTCACATGTTTTAACTTAATTACATAAATTCTGCCTGAACACTTTAGCTGTGTAATTCGCTGTTTTGACACAAGTTCCCACCACTTTCTTGTACCTTAATTATCTGCGTTGGAACCGGACAAGATTCTAGTTTCTAGATCTCCCGACAGATTCACTTTTGCTATCTCGTAGCAACGGGAATCACACTTTTGGTACGGCAACGTCGTGCTGCCCAGATTTGAGATTTTCATTGTTCGTGATATTTTTATTCATGTTGACCCTCGAATATGCCATATAAATATCTCAGACTTGTCCCATGTCCTTGACTATGATTTCTCGACTTGTTTCGCACACATGTATGTTGCTTGATAAGAATTAATAAATATAATAAGCCGGGGATTAAGGGAAAAACCATAGTAGTGGATAACATAGGTAAGTGTACTCGGAAGGGGGCCCGTGTTTCCCAAAATTTATGTTAAATGGAACTAAGTGCCACGTCATGGTGACGGGGGCCACCTCTAGAGCCTATGAGGGCCACCTCTAGAGCCCATTATATGATTACATAATATATATTTGAGATCACATGGAACTAAGTGCCACGTAGAACTAAGTGCCACGTCATGGTGACGGGGGCCACCTCTAGAGCCTATATTTTGATCACTTGCTTGATACTTGATACCTGAGTACACCGCCCTATAGACTCCATTGCTAGGTCTAAACGAAATTGCATTGACTGTAGCAACCATGTAGTAAAAGAATGGATGCATGATGTGCTACCTAGATAGTAATCACCACCAGACTTGAACATGAAACTTGAACTCGATACATGTTTACTTAATACTTGATGATATGATACATGAAACATGATACATGAGACATGAAACATGAAACTTGAACTTGATACATGTTACTCGATACTTGACAACTTGTTACTTAAGACTTGGCACTTGAATATAAAATTTGACACTAGACATGAGACTTGATACTTGACACTTGACTTGATACTTGTTACTTGACACTAGACTTGTTACTTGTTACTTGATACTAGACTTGTTACTTGTTACTTGACACTAGACTCGGGACTTGTCACTTGAGGTTAGATATCCCTACAGATTCACTTGTCACTTGCTTCACCATTAGTATTTGTTATCCAGCCTGTTTACTTGAGCTGTCTCTCTTGCTAGCTAGTTCTTGGTTTTCCAATACTTGTTGTATCCCTGTTACATTCTTGATTCCAATTCTTGTTCCCCATTACTTGTACTCATTTTTACTATTTGTGGCCCTAACTTGCACTAAGGGCATTTTCTCTTGTTTTCCCTACTTTTCCCTTTTTTATATTTATTAAGTAGACTTTGGAGACGTGCTACCTACTGGAATCGGTGAGCAGACATTCTAGGCCTTGCTTGGGAAAAGCTTTCTTTAATCATTTCGTTTTGTAATTGAGTTATTTCATTTGTTGTTACTTGAGACTTGTAACGGGCTTATGTTCCCAAGTTTTACATTTGATCCAGACTTGAAAACTATTTGGACATTAATATTTATTTTTAATCGTTTTCTGTTGCTTAATAAATTATTCATGCATGCTTGGTAGTATATATATCTTGTTATATTCTTGTTGTGATGCTGAGTCGATCCTACAGCTTATGGATGATATTAAAATCATTTGCTGGGCTTCATCGCGCGCTCGTATTCCATGTTTTTGGGAAGCGGGGTGTGACAAGCTATCTCGTATTTTGTTGATTAAGTCCGAAATGAGGTAAAACTAATTCTAGGCTTGGAAATTTATTCATGTCTTGAATTAAATAATTAGGCACATAAGTGAAGATGTAGTAAACCTGGGCAAACGTAAGTGGGTTGCCTCTATATAGTCGGCGGTGGATCTCCGTGACTGTGGTAGCTCCATGGGAGACAGACTTTTATTTTTAAATCCGAGATTATGATGACGGGTCAGTGGTGGACTCTGGGATCTTGAGTAATCGGACGGATAGTTTGCCATACTCCAATGTATATACGTATACCGGAGCTAGAGGGGCACTTGCGGGATGATTCGCACGATGAGGGATCTGTTATAACAGTCAACGGTGGACTCCGGGGCTGGGACCCATATTCATGGAATGATCCAAACCTTGTCTTACTACTGGGTAGTTGTCATGGCGAGGGATCGAACCCTTTATTGTGGAGTACGTAGGTGCCTGCCCTCGGACCTATGTAGTATGGGATGCATAGAATCCGAACAAGTATGCATTAGTGACATCCTCGTATAAAATGTGTGCATTAGGCATTAAGGTATGACATACACTTACATGTATAGCGTAGTCACAATTTAACACTTTATTGTCATTCAATTTTTGTAGTTTGTTAAAGTAATGAGATCGTTATATGTATGGCATAGAGAGGATGACTGAGTATAATATTTTCGTCAGTTATAAGTGACTAACGTGCCCATAGCTTAATATGCAGGTAATGGACTTTTTATGAAGAAGTAAAGATGTTATGATGCAGTTGATGACTTACATTGTTAAAGTTGTACAAGTTGTATTTTATTTCATTGTTGTATTTCTTTTAATCTTCCGCTGTGTAAACAAAATGTAAAGAACTCTGATGTTCTTGAAAAAGTTTTAATTTCCTTGTAAAATTGTACGAAGTGAAGTAAAGATCCTGTGAAATCTCGAATTCGGTCTTATTTGGAATTCGGGGTGTTACAGATCTCCTACGAGAAATAACTTGGGTAGGAACATACTCTCTCAACACTGTTTAAATGATACGTCGTAATTGAGCCTCAGTATTTGTAACACCCTCTTATTTTATAATTTTAAAATAGTCATTTGTAATTCTTTTATTGCTATCAGATATTATTATTGTTATTATTATGCATAAATATGCAATTTTATATTATATATATTCCTCAATTTATTTATTTAACTGATGGAGTGGGTTTTATTAAAGTTTATTATAAACAATTAGAAATACATGGGTATATAAATAATAGGTGAGCTTTTGGGGGGTTTATTATTAATTTTTCCCTTTCTTAATTATCCAATTCACCCCTCCCATCCTCCTCCTCTGACCCGTCGACCCGACCATTTCCCTATGCCGACCTTTCTTACCTTCTTTCTTTTCTTCTTTAGGGTTTCTTGAATCTCCCAAATCCATGGCTCGCTCCTTCTCAATCGACGAGCTCCCCTATCACCTAATCCTCGAGATCCTAACCACGGGGAAGCTGAGCGCGGCCGACCTGGGGTGTTTGGAGGCCACGTCCCGCATTTTCAGAGGTGGAATTGAACAAGGGGTTCGCAATTCGGATGAGTTTCGGTTGGTGGTGGAGTTTGCGGTGTCATTCGGTTGAATCTGAGCGTCATTCTCAAACATCTCCTCAATGATGCTGGTTAAATCCGATTTGGTAATATCCTAAAAAGTTGTATAAAAAAGACAGGAAACTCATCAGGTTCATGTGCTTTGTCCTGACCTAAGTCTTTGCGGCACCAAGAATCTCAGACATCTCAAACGGTTTCTCGAGATCTTCTAGGCCCAAAATCTGATACCTGGACCAAAAGGCCCGTTAAGTGAACACAACGAACCTCTAGACTGCCCTAAAAGCCCACGGAACTGGTTGACAACCAAAGGCTCATGATATTTGAGCCAAGCGACTCAGAAGGTGTTTGCCAAGCACAAACTTTCCGCTAAAGAAATCAAGTTGAAGTACAATATTGACAGTTTCCTTGATATATAAGAAAAAAAAGGTGAAAATTTGTGGGTTTGGTTCCGACACTACAACACTAAACGTCTTTTCCGGCGGTTTTTTTTCGATTCCCCGACATTTATAAAGGTGTATCCCACACCGGCGTTTTTGAAAACGCCGGTATAAATGCTGGGGAAGCCGGCGTCGCAGTAGATTTGGGGTCTACACGGCGTTTAAAGTAAATGCTGGTATAATCAAAACCTACCCCTCCATTTTAAAAATGCCATCGTATGGGTGTTTTCGTTTTGGGTTTGTTTTCGGCCACCACCTACCCCGGTGGTTGTAAAACGCCGACGTAGGCTTTTCAATTTTGGTTAAAATATACCCGGCGTTTGTAAAAACGCTGGGGTAGGTATATAATTTTTAAAAAAAAATTAAATTGAAAGAAAAACAAAACAAAACAAAAAAAACAAAAAAACAAAAAAACAAAAAAACAAAACAAAAAACCTACAACACTCTTACAACCAAAACCAAAATATGGAGTTCAAATTATTGAGTTACAAAAAGTGAAAATGAATATGTTCACTGTCAAATTCAGGCAAAAATGCTACTAACTGTGATAAAACTTATACTTTTATAATACTCATGAGATAACTGTCAATTGAAACCACAACATAAGTTCAAACAGGATTATTTCATCACTAGTCACTCCTCTGTAAATCATAGTATGCAACTTCAGTTACATAATCCATCTCATCATCACTTAAAACCAATGAGAAAGAACAATCTCATTTTCAAACCCAAGCAACAAGCATGAACATTATGTTAGAAACTGATACTCATCTAGACATCATGATATAATTGTATATAAAGTTTAGATAAAAAAAAAATTCCATCACTAGTCACTCCTCAAAAAATCATAGTGTGCAACTTCAGATACATGATCCATCTCATCTCCAAATTCAGACAAAAAAGCAACTAACCCAACTCAATTGTCACTGTCAAAGAATTGTTAATCTTGATATTTTCAAATAATTGTTAAACTAAACACAACCATCAAGTGCAAACATCAGACCCAATCTCAAAATCAATCATAAAGATCACCAACAATTAACAATTAACCATAAAGACAACTGTCGAGCAGCAGGAGTGCAAACATGATTTGAACTTTGCGAAAATCAAGTGCTTCAAGTGTTGCAGTGAAGAAAATAATGTCAGGACAAAATTACAATCAGACAAAACCAAATAAATTCCTTCCATAAAAGCTCTGTTCAGAATAAGATATTAGCTGATCATGTCAAAGGCCATCATAACTGGGAGAATCAGTTTAAAATGAACTTTGATTTGTATAGCATTTGCAAAATTGATATCCGAATTCGAGTCTGAACAAAAGAGACATGAAATTTTGCCATCTCTTACGACAAACATTGATAGAAGATGATAGATCTTGATTCAATCATACCATATATAAAGATAGTGCAGCTAAAGTACGACACACAAACTAATAGGGAAATAGAATCAAATACCTTGAATGGCATTTGCCAGAAATGGATGATGCAAGTCCTGTAGAAAAAGAACAAAAACTTAAAAGTTCAGAAAGGGGTATGTCATGGTTTACACTCTACAGAAAGTTTCATATACCACTGGAGTAAAAGAACTTGAGATCGTTTATATCTGAAAAGATAGAAACTCCAGCTTGACAGAAAATAGTCTCAGAGTGTAGTGGAAGAACTGGTTAAAATATCTGTCGTTCATATTGATATGACATATGTAGATCCTACACCTTAGTGTCACTATAAATTGGCAGTAAGACATTCTCCATCTCTTATAATAATATCGTATCACACAACTGAGTTAGTTAGCTCAAATGGTAAATAGTTGGAATGGGTAAATGAGATCTAGGCAAGGCTACTACATAGCCCTTCATTCAAAAATAACAATGTTCTGTGAATACTTAACAGATGCACAGGGAAAATGCTACTACTAGCAAAACACATTATGATTACTGGAACATATGATTACCATGATTGAATTTCTTTCATAAAAACTAGTATATATATACAAACTAGTTGCACGCACTAGTAACAGCACAATTGGAAAGATTCAGAGAATAGATTCACAATAAGAACTGTGAAGAAAATATGCGCACAAGAACTATGAAGATAAAGTGTGCACTACAGAAGCCCACTCCAAAGTTACAAGTTGAAGACATACTCACTGGCCATAATGGAAATCAAGAGTTTCCATCCATTTAATGCATATATAAGAATTTTTTTCTCCCTTATTTACCTAACATTTAATGCATATATAAGATAATAGGGTATGTAGTAGAGGACAGTTAACAGTGTCAGTGTCCTCCTCAGTTCATCATCAAGTTCAACACAGACGCTGCTTATATCTCCAACTAAAAGCACAGTTCAAATCCCTCAATTCAAGTCCTCCTTGCAGCTAAAAAAAAAAACCAAAACAAAGATCAAGAACCTTATAAGCCGAAAAGAAAAAAGAAAAAAAAAACACCCCAAACAGAAGCACAAAAACACAAAAAAATGTACAACTTTGAACCAACGAATCTCACACTGAACCACTAATTTTAACAGATTCAGCAGCAATGTACAATTTTGATTTTTCAAATGAACGAATCAAAACAGATCGGTGAGAACAGGAGAAGAACGTCGAATACCTGAAAAGATAAAGGATCGAAGAGCTAGGGTTTCTCAAGAACGTCGACGATTTAGACGATGATGATAATTGGGGGTGGGATTGAGTTTGGGTTTCTCAAGAACGTCGACTCCTTTCTCTTTTTCTGAACCCAGTAAAAATCTAACCAAATCCTAGAAGATTGAGGGGTTACCTTGAGCTTGAGGAGGGCACAGCGACGGGTACGAGCGCGGGGACAACGACGGACCGCGGGGACTACGACAGTGGGTATAGCGATGGCGGCCAAGTAGAGGCAGGAGAGCGGGGGAAAGAGAGAGGGAAAAAATTGGGGGAGAAAAATTGGGGATTGATAAGTGAAATGTATATGGGGAAAATTTATTCTAAAAAAAATGCTGGCGTTTTAACTAAAACGCCGGCGTAGGATATACATACCCCGGCGTTTTTCAAAAACACGCTGGTGTATTTTCTACATACCCCGGCGCTGTCATAAAACGCCGATGTAGGTGTCTACAATTTTCGAGTCTCTTTCTGCTACAAGCCTACCCCGGTGCTCCTAATAAAATGCCGGGGTAGTTTTTTCGGGGTAGCCCAAAAATGTTGTAGTGCGGAGCTGTACGTCATTAAAGCAGTTTGTCAAGATAGATCTCCATGATGATTAATTAGGATCATTAATTGATTAAATTTGCATGGGTGCTAATCTCTAATCTCTAATAATAATAATAATAATAATAAAATAATAATAATAATAATAATAATAATAATAATATATGAGTAATGTGAGCCTCATATTTGTATGAGAAAATTTTGCTCATACAAAGTGATTATACTCACTTGGTAGGACCATTATGGAAGATCCACTCCGTCCATCATGTTTATCATGCTAATAGATGTATGTGTAGAAAAAATCAAGTTGTTTGGATGTCATTCACCCATGTATCATGTGGGTCTAATTTGTGGTTCGATTTATATTACTATTGAAATCGTTCATTTTTTAACCACAAGATGCATGGGTGAATGACCTCCACACCACTTGATTTTTTCTACACATACATCCATTAGCATGATAAACATGATGGACGGAGTGGATCTTCCATAATAGCCCCACCAAGTGAGTATAATCACTTTGTATGAGGAAAATTTCCTCATACTCTATATGAGGCTCACTTTTCTCATAATATATATATATATATATATAACTATTATAATGGGAGGGATGGGGTTGGTAAACAAATAAACAATTTTTTATTTTTTTGTGTATGTGTGTCAACACGTGCAGCGCACGTGTTGGTAGTTTTTGTTTGTCTTTTTCATTCTCCCTCCACGTGCATCGCACGTGCATGATACTAGTACTATTTTAATGGGAGTGTTGGGGTTTGTAACAAACAAACCCTAACTTTGTAACTATATAAACACGTATAATACACGTCCAAACTATATCCAACAAATATAAATGTGCACCGCACGTGTAGCCCAAATCAAAATATTCAAATATAAACTATTTTTTTCTTATTCGATATATATTCATTTAATTTGATGACTTTACTTTTTTTAGACGTGCATCACAAGTACATTATACTAGTATATATATAATCTCTAATATTATAATGGATATAATCTCTAATATTATAATGGGAGAAGGCCTTAGTGTCATTTGTTATTTTGTCATTCTACCAACATGTGCAACGCACGTACATAACTAATATAAAGGAGGTTTCCGATTCAAATCCTCCCTACGTCAGAGTTTTTATTTTTATTTTTTGAAATTATTAAAACGTGCATCGCACGTGTAAATTAATAGTTATCTCTACTACTATAATGGGAGAAGGCCTTAGTGTAATTTGTCCATATCCCAACCCGTACAACGCACGTACTGGTAGATTTTTTTTGCCCTTCATCCCCCCCCCAATTTTCCCCACGTGCACAGCACGTGTATAATACTAGTTATATATTATAATGGGAGAAGGTCTTAATGTCATTTGTAAATCTACCACCTTACGCATATTGTACGTGCAAATCTAACTCTCTAATTATACACTTTATTTAAATCTATCAATTTATGTGTATTACACGTATAACTCAAACTCTCTCATTATAGTCTTTTTATTACTTTTTTTTAAAAAAATTTATTAATATTTTAAAAAAAATTATTAAGACGTGCTATATTATATAACTTTGAAAATTATATATTGATTGAATCGTGCATCGCACGTGTTAAGTACTAGTACTTTTAACTGTATTTGTATGGTGATCTTGTGTGGACTCGTGATAATTGGTAAGAACTGATGTATAAGATCTCTGAGGGTATGTTATAAAATTCAAGTTTCAGGCTCCCTCTCACAGGTGGTGGTGGTGATGTCCTAATCGTTCTTGACGCCCTCCTTCCACTTAGCATACGGTCATCTTCTCTACCCTCAGCTCAGCATAGGCTTCTCGTGAGATTGGAAAGGTTTGATTTTGTTGACGATTTGCTGGATTGTAATTTATGTGGAATTTTAGTTGGATGTTAGCGTTGAGCGGGGGGTGTCTACAAACACATGGATCGGTGATGCATCAGAATTGACTAGATCAATAAGGATGTCGAAGTAGAGGAGACGAATAAGTTGAATATCCAAGCTAATATTTTATGCATTAGAATATTTTGGAGATTTGTATTGAGATTTGTTTGGAGCCTATATAGGAGACGAATAAGTTGAATATCCAAGCTAATATTTTATGCATTAGAATATTTTGGAGATTTGTATTGAGATTTGTTTGGAGCCTATATATAACGCCACGTCCCAATACTCAGACAATTTTAATATTTTTAGAATACAAATTAGATACTATGTAGTACAATTGCCCACCACAGGCTGCCTCTCAAAAAGTGGTTAACCAATTAGGTGACTCTTGATCATAGGCATTTGTATTTATACTCAAATTATTTTTTGTGTATTTCCGATATGGGACTATTATTCACAAATCTCTCTTACAAATCCCGTGCACACACCTTATCACAAGTGCCACGTCATCCATATATCCAATCCCATTCAAATTTTAATTTCGAAATCAAATCCAAATCAAATCTTCCCTGGATGACATCATCATCATCCAATTTTTCAAACAGAATACATCTCAACCAAGCCGTGGGCACCTTTTCCCTTTTAATAACCGGTTTTTATACAATCCCCCTATAGAATATTCTATAAGACAAATCCCAAATTCAATATATTTTCAAATCATCCAACCTTATTATATATATATATATATATATATATATATATATATATATATATATATATATATATATATTTCAGAAATACGGGGTATTACATACACCCCACCTTAGAAATCAGCGTCCTCGCTGAGTACGGTGTATATATATATATATTTCAGAAATACGGGGTATTACATACACCCCACCTTAGAAATCAGCATCCTCGCTGAGTACGAGGCATGCACATCTAGTGCAGGATCCGCCTTTCTAACCGATGTGGCGTCGTCCTCGATTCCAGACATCAATCACTCCCAACACCGCAGATCGGATACCCAGCTATAGATCAGTGACATCAATGACTCTCAATACCGCAGAATATACCCGACCCCGGAGATCTAGTGCAGGATCCGCCTTTCTAACCGATGTGGCGTCGTCCTCGATTCCAGACATCAATCACTCCCAACACCGCAGATCGGATACCCAGCTATAGATCAGTGACATCAGTGACTCTCAATACCGCAGAATATACCCGACCCCGGAGATCAATGACTCTCAACACCCTCTTCCACACCCGGTGTCGAAAGTCGGCTCTGATACCATTTGTAACTCCCCATCCCAATACTCAGACAATTTTAATATTTTTAGAATACAAATTAGATACTATGTAGTACAACTGCCCACCACAGACTGCCTCTCAAAAGATGGTTAACCAATTAGGTGACTCTTGATCATAGGCATTTGTATTTATACTCAAATTATTTTTTGTATATTCCCGATATGGGACTATTATTCACAAATCTCTCTTACAAATCCCGTGCACACACCTTATCACAAGTGCCACGTCATCCATATATCCAATCCCATTCAAATTTCAATTCCGAAATCAAATCCAAATCAAATCTTCCCTGGATGACATCATCATCCATTTTTTCAAACAGAATACATCTCAACCAAACCATGGGCACCCTTTCCCTTTTAATAACCGGTTTTTATACAATCCCCCTATAGAATATTCTATAGGACAAATCCCAAATTCAATATATTTTCAAATCATCCAACCTTATTTTATATACATATATATTTCAGAAATACGGGGTATTACACTATATATAGACCTTGAGAATTATGAGAAAATATGATATTTTGATTTAAAAAAATTATTGTGATTGAGTTTTTGCTCTTCATTAATCTCTTTTGTGTGAGACATTGAGATAAAACCAGGGTTTGTGAGAAATCCTAAGTTATACCATAATTCTCAAATCCACTACAAATTCGAAACCGTAATCCTCAAAATCATTTATCCCAAAACCCAAATCCTAACCCTAAATAATTGAACCATAATCTTCCTCATCACCATCAGCCGCTACCCCTGTAATACCCCGTATTTTTAAATACTATTTTTGAGATTAGAAAATGAATTAAAATGATTTTCGGAAGATTTAATCAATATTTTTCTAAAGATTTATCTTTTACACGTGCAAATATTTTTGGTGTAAATATTCAATTTTATATTTTTAATAAATTTTCCTACTTATAATAGAGTATATTCTAAATTTTGGGATTTTTCTGAGTAAAGAAACTATTTTTATAAATACCTCGAAAGAGATGGGTTTTTATGTAAAAAGCCGTTTGGATCTGAAATAAATAATGAAAATTAGTTTTTACTGATTTTTGGGCTTTTCATGGTCATCATTGAAATTAAAATATATTGTAAATTTTATTTAGAGTTGATTTGGTGAAGATTTAAACAAATATGGTGTTTTTGCAAATATGAAATTTATGTTGGATCTTGTGCAAATATTTTTCTGGAAAGTAAAATTCAGATATTTTTATTGGAAAATATAATATGTATTATTAGATATTATTTCTGAATTTTCTGTATTTTTACGAATATTTTATGATGTATTTGCAAATATTACAAAAAGAATGGCTTTTGTGCAAAATTGCCACCCTGAGTGCAAATACAAATTTTACTTATTGCTGGGCTGTGCTGGATTGCTGAAAAATTCAGTAGTAAAATGATTTGATTTGGTTTTTATTTATTTAACTTATTTATAAAGAAAGGTTTATATATGTAAAGTTATATTTTAAAATGATTATTTTGCAAATATGTTTCAAACCCTAATTCTTCAATTCCGACCTATATAAAAGGTGGAGTGCAGCCGTCATTCGCTGCATAACACAAGGTTTATTATTTTTATTTTTCTTGGAGAATGAAAGAGAAGATCTTGGATTTCGCAAAGAAGGGTTTTGCTTATTTGATTGGATTTCTTCATTTGAGGTGAGTGACATGTTTGTTTTGTGTTGTTTTATGGATGTTGTATGTGAGTGACTTGTTTTGTTTTGTTTGTTTTTTGCATGTTGTAAGTTGCTTGTTTTGTTCTTTGAATATTGTATGTGGTGTTTCATCTATTAGAAAGCATGCTAGGATTTGGTATGAATATGTATGTTGGATGAATGATAAAAATTGGATCTTTGAGAAAAACCCTAGATATTTGTGAGTAGAATTTCATGTGGATGATTCTAGATTGTTGGAGAACCTAATATAAATTGTGAGTGAGCAAATTCTTTTGGGTATTTACTGATTTGATTGGATATGGTGAATGTTATGCATTAATTAATTAAAGATGAGATTTTTGTGACTATTGGTGAGTTGGATGAAAACAACTTGGCCATGTTGATAATAAATTTGTTTTGTTTATGAATCAACTATTGAGATTAGTTGAGATTGAGTTTGAGAAATTTGAGAATGAGTAATGGAATAAAAGACCATGTTTTGAGGATTGAGTTATGATGACTAAAATGGAGATTTGTGATTTTGTGTAAGATGTTGTTCGAATTTGGATTTCTCAAATGCTAAGTTTAAATCTGAATATTTTGGTATTGATATGGTTTGGAATATAAAACAAAGTTATTTTGATGTATGATTGATTTCTTAAAAAACTCTAATTTTGATATATGCACACATTCATGGTTTATTTGAAGAAGTTCATCAAAAAGTTATTTTTATCAATTCAAGTGGTTTTTGATTGGTTTATATGGATCTTTGTATATCCTATAAGTTGTATTTGATCATATCAAAAATATACTTTTATAGATTTCATTTTTATAAAGTAAATCTTCGTGACGATTGAAATGTGCACAACCAAAATTGGCAGTCGGTAGGTTGACAATCGATTGGTACGATTTCTCAGTCGACTGATACGATCCGGCTGCTATGTTCCTTAGTTTGTCTTGAAATTTCGTCTGGACAGTCGACTGAGGACCTTAACAGTCGACTGGTACCACTTAGAATTATTTTCTCGAAGTTATTGTATTTTTCACTATGGACAGTCGACCTATACCCTTTTCAGTCTACTGCTATACTTAGAATTATTTCTTAAGGGATTATTGAATTTTCTCTCTGGACAGTCGACCGATAGCTTTTGTAGTCGACTGATACTGATGTATCTTTATATTTTTGAATGTTCTTTCAAATGATTTATTCTCTAAATGTTTTGATCTATAACGTACTATTCTAAATATTATTGTTTCTACAGAACATATGTTTTTAAGATATTTCATTGTTGAATTTGGATTATGGAATTTTATAAAGATTTGGGTTTTGTTGATTGGAGAGGTTTCTTCCTTTGATCGTTTTGACGATGGATTAGTGAGTTTTGGTCTTATTGAGATCTCTAGGAGTTGAGTGGGAGTCCTGTGAACCGGCAGTTGAGATTTGTTGAGTTAGACCTGGGGGGTCTTGGTTTAGTTGTTGTTAAGTATTTAAGTCCGGCAGGATACACTAACTCTAGAGATGGAGATTTTGTGTTTTAATAATAACCAACTTAAGGACAGGCACTAGTGGGGATGTGATGGAACTTGGAAAACGTAAGTACAGGCTCATGATTTGTTTAGTCCAACGGATGCGTTCTAGGACTGTTTGTTGTTCTGTCTCAAGAGGACATTTGTGTGTTCGCGTGTCGAGGGTCTGCAGGCCTATTCACGGAGCATGCAGGGTGAATACGCGTGTTGAGGGTCGGCAGGCCTATTCACGGACTGTATCTGGTGTATCTGCACATCGAGGGCCTTGTAAGCCTATTCGTAGGGTACACGGGTTTGGGAGATGATTCTCCGGTTGTTGTTTTTGAGCTATCTTACATGATGCTTGCGCGTCGAGGGCTGTGGTGCCTATTCGCGGAGTATTCTGGATCTTGTTTCTCATTACCGTAGTAGGATTAGTTGCATAACGAGGGGTTATCCCTATAAAGTGGAGATTGTTAAGGGCTTGCACTGGACCTATGTACTATGGAATGCATAGAATCCGACAAGTATGCATTAGAGAGTCAGCATATAGATTGTGTTTTCTTGACTTGGTTTTATGCTTGTGTTTTTCTGTTTTTCTGCACTTGACACTTAGTCTAGCTTCACTTATTGTATTCATTCCATGATGTTTTTATGCTTTACTTACTTGTTATTTCTCATTCATTTATTATTGTTGTTAATGCATGTTGTTGATGACTCAGTATATTATGATTTAATTATGTTGTTTGTTTTTATGTCACTCACACCTTTATGGCTGACTCCTTTAGTTTTGGGGGTTAGGGATCATCTCTAGCCTCATGTGTTACAGATTGTTGCTTAGAGCTTGGAGGTTTGGATGCTTGAGATAATTTTGAGATAAATTGATATAATAGAGCTTTTGTGTAAAATTTGTAAAAGAAGTATTGTAAAAGGAAAGTTTGTAATTCAAGGTGTTTTGTATTCCGCTGTGTTTGTAAATGATTGTTGTAACAAAAGTTTGAAATAAAAATTATCTGTGTTTTTGGCTATGTGTACTATTACATTAAAGTTAATGCTGAAAATTGTGCAACGTATTTTCTAAGATATCATATTAGAAATTCGGGGCGCTACAACCCCCGACCTCTCCCTCTTCTCATTCTGTTTTCGAAACCCAACACACCCATCTTCATCCTCTTCAAATTCCCTTTGCCTTCAACTCAGTCGCTCCCCTCCCATCAAAACTTCACTGCCATTACTACACCATCACCCTGCAGCCCACCTTCTTCAACCCGACTGCACCCCCCGATGCTCCTCCACTGTCGTGCAACCACCCATAGACACCATCATCACCTTCTTCACCCCAACAACACCACCACCCAGCCACAGTCATCTGTACACCATCTCGTCCTCCAAAACTCCTTCCACTCGCTGTCCACGCCGCACACTTACCTTCACCCTGAGGCTCCACTACTGCAACATTCCAAGCACCCCCCAACGGTCATCAACAGCACCCCGAGTCCCTTGGCAACGATCTCTTCCATCGAATCCCTTTGAGATCTTTTCAATTTTCCATTATTTGTGATATTGATTATCGTCTCTAGAATATTATCTGCATTTTCTGTTGTCCACAAATATTAAGTATGTGTGCTTCTACTTGCTAATTAGAGTACGGATCATTATTGCATGTTTTACTTGCTAAGAACACTTTGTTATATAATTATTGACTTTTAGGATTGAATCTTTAATTGGGCTTGTTAAACAATTTCGTATCTTGAAAATTCATCAAACCAATTAGTAGTTTAATTTCGGACTTCATCTGCATTACATGTTAGTAAACTTAATCTTTTAATTTTTTTTGAAATTCTCTACTTAAAGCTAAGTTTACATCAATCCACCAATTCGATACAAACACAACAAAGATTTATCCATGTTAGCTTTCTCTTAATCCGGAAGAAAATATAGGGAGATATAATATTCAACTAGAAGACATTACAATGAGCTAATGATTCATTCAATACAATGAATTAAATTCACTCACCAAGAACTATCTCTCCCAACTTCCTTTTTTGCAATAAACAAAATATCAATGAAGTACTTCTCACTCTCATATTGGAGGAGATTACAATATATAGAAGAAGAATAAAGAGAACCCTAGGTTAATCTTGTCTCTCAGTCGTCCAATATATTTTTTAGAAGAAGTAACTGAATATGAGTCGTATCATCTAACTTGGAGTTGAAGATTGGACTGAAACGACCTAACAAATTGAGGCACAAAAGTAACACAGCGTCGTGGTCGGTCGATTATACCACAAGTGCGGTCCGCAGTCCCTCTCTCGGACAAATCCTGTACAGGGGTCGGTTGGGTGTGCGGTTGACCGCAACTCTGCCTGCACCTTCTTTTACTGTTTTCATCTTCGACTCTTTTCGATTGTTTCAACCTTCGTGCTTCATCGTATTTTTTTCTAATCTGAACCACGAGTATACAAGACATAATCCTAACAATTAGTATGCAATGTCGGAAGATGGGTGAGCTTTCGAGTTGATGTGAAGTAATTTGATGACGTGGAGTGAAGTTATAATTAATTTGGAGGAGAAATTGGGGAATATCAATTTAAATGTAGTTGGATGTAGTAACTAATTAGAGTTAATGTTGAAAGGCGGAAGATGATATATTCATTCATGTCGTGGATAGGGCATTTTCGACGATTCATGCAAGTCAATGAGCAAGTCACTGGTAAAAGGGAAAATTCAGAATCACCTGGTTTTTCTGTTGATTCTTCAATTTATGTGGAATTTGGGGAATGAAGTTGGTTTGAGATGTAGAAAGAGGTAGTTGCGTGGTGAAATTCCTACTGAATTTGAAATATTGTGACAGGAAAACAAGGTTGAATTTAACTAATTAAGTTTGAAGTAATTACTAAGAAGACTTACTGAGAGAGAAGGAGGGAAAGGGAAGAGTGTCAGCGTATTTTACGTGAATTGCATTAGCAAAAAGTTGTTCTTGTTTGTAGATCATGGTATTCGATCTATGGTATGAAGAGAGTTACGTGAAAATTTACACAGGAGTTATAATACAGTACTAGACTATCTAAATTGCTGCTGCCACTGTGTTATATATTTCCATTTTTGTACATTTATAGATATCATGTATTTTTCTACTTCCTGAAGATTTAGGGCTTCAGCTTCCTATTTTCAAATGGATATGCATTCCTTAATTTATAGTTGGACTACCTGTAACAACTGGACTGGAGAAACCGTGTGGAGATGTGTGAAGAATGTTCAAACAGATACTTTCTTGTTTCCAAACTGAGATATTTCTCGACAGTTGGATTATTTATGACAACTAGAGAAAACCGCTTGTGGATAAAGGATTACCATAATATCATCATGTATGATACATGTTCGATGACCACTTTACCAAAAAAGCTTGAATACCCTGATGTGGCCATTTTTTATCAAGCAATCTTAACGTAATGAAATTCACTGACGAATTTCATATTAGGTACCCTAGCGAGAAAATATCAATGCGACAAGAGATGTCTTCTAATAAAACAATTGAAAAGAAATAGTACTCAAATTATCATAATGTCTTTTCCTGAATTAATATTTCTAGCCAATCTGAATGTAAATTATTCCTTTTGATTGCTTTCTAATGTAAGTAAGAGGGTGTACGCATATCAACTAACTTCACATTTTCTCTGTGTTTGTTTGCATGAACATGAGCTGAAGGTGATGGATTTATTACAATCATGGACTTTTCTGATCGTTTGGAGCATGAACTGTATGTGTTGATCAATTGAAGGTTCAGGAGGGTGCATATGAAGCTAAAGTTTTTGAGTTTGATTTAATTACTAATTAACCATCTATGCATGTAATAAGTTGTGCAGCAAATATTATTGTTGTATATAGAAAGATAACTTATGTATAAACTATTGCAAGAAATATACAAAGTTTATGTTGAGAGATTGAACAAAAGAAGTAGTAAAATGTAATAACAGTGCTTTCAATTAATAGAATATTGCCCTATATTCCTATTACATTTGAAATTCATTTGCCCATCCATTGAAACGTTACAAAATTGTATGGCTGAAAATCGTAGTTTTTTATAGTCACATGATGGTTGGGCAAATAAATTTCAAATAATTTGATTTTACATAATTAGACTAATTTAGATGTGTAGATCAATGCCAACGGTTCGGATCGTCGATACGAAGGCGGGAAGGCCGAGTGCACACAGATGCCCAGTGCACAACGAAACATCTCTCTCTCTCTCTCTCTCTCTCTCTCTCTCTCTCTTTATATATATATATATATATATATATATATATATATATATATATATATATATATGAGAAATGCTCCATTGAAAACGCAAATATTGTGAAAACACGTGAAAACCAACCACCTAAGCTGTAGTTTCCAACAACGGCCTAGGTGGTTTTCCATGTTTTCATTGCTACAGAACATTTTCAATGGAGAATTTCCATATATATATATATATATATATAAAATAATAATAATAATAATAATAATATATATAAAATAATAATAATAATAATAATAATAATAATAATAATAATAATAATAATAATAATAATAATAATAATGTTGCTGCTGATTTCGGTGTGGGAGCAAACAGATGAATTTGTGGATTCTTGGAAAAAACAATAAAGCAAACTTGTTTGCCGTTGACCTTCACAAATATGTGTTGACTGGTTTCTTGCTACTGCCGTTGACTTGCAAAAAGTGTGAAACACCGAGATGGATCCCGGCGACGCACCCTCCGATGCTCTTGTTAGTGATCTGAATGATTAAGAAAGAGATTTTATTGAAAAAATATTGATTACCTGGTAACAGTAGGGGGAGAGGGGTATTTATAGTCATCTTAAGGATCCGTTTCAAGATAAGAACATATCTCTACTTCCCGGTGTGAATGGATAGAAGCGGTTAAGATCACTTCTTAGGGATAATTATGAATCTGAATTCTTCTTTATCATTTGAACTGGTTTGTAATGGGTTGGGACCCGTACCTAATAAGACAGATCCGTTTAAGGGTTATTGGGCTTTGAAGAAAGATCCAGTCCCCATTTCAGACCCGTTTGTAGGTGAAATTACCGTTTTACCCCTGAGCTTTAAGATTCGTATCCGATTCGAACGGTTCCGATTTAATCCCATTTTTAGCCATATCACGAACCCCCCACTCCTAGAGACTGAGTTCTACAGTCTTTGAGGAGTAGTTTGTTGTCCTAATGGTGTACGGGATTTTATCGGAGTTCTTAAGGGAGTTCGGACCTTCCTCGAGGTATAACGGTGTTATTCTGAGCTTGTAAAATGCCAAAAAATATCATCAAAATTTTCTGGATTTTTCCATATTTTTCTGAATTTTTCCTCATTTTTTTGAATTTTTTGTTCATTTTCCGAATTAAATAATTAATTATCGAAAATTTTAATTAATTATTCTAATTTAATAATTATTATTTTCAGAATTTTAAAATAATTTTCCGAATTAATAATTTTTAGAATTTTTTAATTAACTTTTTCTATTTTAAATTAATTTTTTGGATTTTTTAAAAATAATTAATTCAAATAAATAAATTAATTAAATATTACCTAGACACGTGGCACATTTTGGAACGTCGATCATGATCATATGGAGCGCATCGCAAAGCTGATCATTCTCTGAACACGTGGCGCGTTTCTGGACGTCGATCGTGTCGTAGCGCGGATTTTGAGACGATTTGACGGATCGTGTGGCTGGGCAGCGTTTTTCTCCACATGTGGAGATCGGTGCCCCGGTAGCTCGGCACCCGTCCTCAGATCTGGCCGAACGCTGGAGGTGAAGCCACGTGGCATCACCACGTGGCATATAATTTTTTTTTCTTTTTTCTTTCTTCTTCTTTTCTTTTCTTTCTTCTTCCCCGCTCAGTTTTTTTCTCTTCTGCTTTCTCTGAGCTTCGTCGAGGGGAGCTCAGGGAAGATGGATCTTGATGAGGATGAATTGAAGCTCGTCGCGAAGCTCGGCAAAGGAGAGCTCGGAGATGGAGTCTCTTCGAGAGGAGGCATCGAGCTCAGCATGGAGAGAGCTCAACGAAGCCATGGGAGATGGAGGTTGGCTGGAGCTTCGTCGAAGGCAATCGTGAAGCTCGGCCGGATGGGTTTGGTGAGGGGAGCTCGAGAAGGGGGGAGCTCAATGGAGAGGGAGTGGCGAACGTTCGAGCTCGAGCTTTGGAGGTCGGCGCTCCCGAAGTTGAGCTCGATGATGTGTTGGGTTTTGGAGCTCGACGACGGAGGGAGCTCGGCAAGAGTGAGAGCTCGGTTTTGGAGGTGGGCGAACAAAGACGAGCTCGACTGTGGGATGGTTTGGCTCTGTGTTGAAGGAGCTCGACGTTGAGGAGGTTGACGACGGGTCGTCGAAGCTATGGTGGAGCTCGCTTGTTGGCTTCAACGGATAGATGAGCTCGGGAAGGAGATGGGGTCGAGCTCGGTGATGTGCGGCGAGGTCGAGCATGGGGTTGGCGAAGGAGTCTTGACGCAGTGAAGAAGAGAAGTTTGGGTTTTGTTCTGTTGGTTTTTGGCACGAAAACTGTTGAAGAAGAGGAAGGGGAGGAGACAGGTGTTCGGGTTTTTGGGTCCAAACGGGTTTGGACCCGACCCGTTAACCCTTCTCTACCTTCTCTTTATGTTCTGTTTTGTTTGTTCGGCGAATCTGAGCACAAATTTTGGGGTAAAATTTTTGCCATTTTGCAGTTCGGTAGCTCAATAGCTCGGATTTCAGATACGAACTACGTGGCTTAATCTGGATGGTTGATCATGATCATGGTGCGAATCACGAGGCAAGAGGCTCAGATCACGAGAAAACGTGATCTTATCGTTTTGTGGTCGTGGCGGAATCTGAGCCATTTGATCGTGATCAGGCACGAATCATGATGATGAATTCGTTTTTCCCCAATACGGAGGTCGGTGCCCCGGTAGCTCGGCGTTGTAGCTCGGTAGCCCGACGCTGTGGCTCGGGGGAATCTTTCCCGAATGGGCACCTCGGTAGCTCGGCGTAGCTGTGTTGCGATCCACTTTTCTGGTGCTACGGAGGTCCGATCGGGGCGTGCGACCCCTCGTTTCGAAGCTAACTCGGAGGTCTACAAGTTCTCTTCAGAAATGGGTTGAAGAACCACCCTTTTTCATGGTCAAAATAGTCTCGCAACATCTTTGTCTTGGTGAAGTTGAGGAGTGTTTTGGTCTTCAGAGTCTTCTAAGAGGAGCCCCACTCTTAGGGGCGAAGAAGATGGGCTAGGAAGATCCTCATAAGAGCCATGAGAAGATTCATTCTTGGAGGTGAGTGCAAGGAGCAACTCTAGGGGAGAGTTTTGAGCTACGAACTCGTCAAGAAGAGGTTCGCCTTGGAGGCGAGCGGAGTGAAGAGCTTGGCTCTAGGAGAGAGCCATTTGGGAGACGAGCTTGAAGAGCAACTCTAGGAGAGAGTTATGCTCCAAACTCGTTGAGAAGATGTCCGCTTTGGAGGCGAGCGGAGCGAAGAGCTTGGCTCAGGGAGAGAGCCATTTGGAGAGACGAGTTTGAGGAGCAACTCTAGGAGAGAGTTGTGCTCCGAACTCGTTGAGAAAATGTCCGCTTTGGAGGCGAGCGGAGCGAAGAGCTTCGCTCCAGGAGAGAGCCATTTGGGGAGACAAGTTTGAGGAGAAACTCTAGGAGAGAGTTGTGCTCCAAACTCGTTGAGAAGATGTTCACTTTGGAGACGAGCGGAGCGAAGAGCTTGGCTCTAGAAGAAAGCCGTCTTGGGAGACAAGTTTGAGGAGCAATTCTAGGGGAGAGTTTTGAGCTCCGAACTCGCTTAGAAGAGGCCCACTCGGGAGGCGAGTGGGACGAAGGGCTTGGCTCTAGGAGAGAGCCATTTGGGAGACGAGTTTGAGGAGAAACTCTAGGAGAGAATTGTGCTCCGAACTCGTTGAGAAGATGTCTGCTTTGGAGGCGAGCGGAGCGAAGAGCTTGGCTCTAGGAGAGAGCCATTTGGGAGACGAGTTTAAGGAGCAACTCTAGGAGAGAGTTGTGCTCCGAACTCGTTGAGAAGAGGTCTGCTTTGGAGGCGAGCGGAGCGAAGAGCTTGGCTCCAGGAGAGAGCCATTTGGGAGACGAGTTTGAGAAGCAACTCTAGGAGAGAGTTGTGCTCCGAACTCGTTGAGAAGAGGTCCGCTTTGGAGGCGAGCGGAGCGAAGAGCTTGGCTCTAGAAGAAAGCCGTCTTGGGAGACGAGTTTGAGGAGCAATTCTAGGGGAGAGTTTCGAGCTCCGAACTCGCTCAGAAGAGGCCCACTCGGGAGGCGAGTGGGACGAAGGGCTTGGCTCCAGGAGAGAGCCATTTGGGAGATGAGTTTGAGGAGAAACTCTAGGAGAGAGTTGTGCTCCGAACTCGTTGAGAAGAGGTCCGCTTTGGAGGCGAGCGGAACGAAGAGCTTGGCTCTAGGAAAGAGCCATTTGGAAGACAAATTTGAGGAGCAACTCTAGGGGAGAGTTTTGATCTCCGAACTTGTTGTCTAAGTGAGAGAATCAACAGTTGTGGGAGCAGTTCTGAATGGCGAACCACTTCTTACTCGCTTATGAGCAAGTAGTCGAAGCGGATTCAAGCCAAGTGTTGGACTCCAAACTCGTCGTTTAAAAGAGAGGATCAACGGTTGTGAAAGCAGTTCCGAATGGCGAACCACTTCTTACTTGCTTATGAGCGAATAATTTGAAGCGGAGTCGAGCCAAGTGTTGGACTCCGAACTCGTCATTTAGATCGAAGATTCAACAGTTGTGGGAGCAATTCCGAATGGCGAACCACTTCTTACCCGCTTATGAGCAAATAATTTGAAGCGGAATCGAGCCAAGTGTTGGACTCTGAACTCGTTGTTAGAGGGATTTAACGAGGTGTAGGAGCAATTCCGAATGGCGAACCACTTGTTACTCGCTTATGAATAAGTAGTCGAAGCGGAGTCGAGCCAAGTGTTGGACTCCAAACTCGTTGTTAAAGGGGGTTAACGAGGTGTAGGAGCAATTCCGAATGGTGAGTTGCCCCGCCCTTGCTTGTTTGCAAGTGGCTAAAGCAACGTCGAACCAAGCGTTGGACTCCAAACTCGTTTTTTGAGATTAGTAAGTTGCGGGAGCAGCCATGTAGGAAAAGTTGGATTCTGAACTCACCATTTAACGAGTCGTAGATGTGACTCGGAGAGATAGAGATGAAGCAAGAGCAATAATTTTCAATGAAAAAAAGTAAAGTTTTATTGAGATAAACTAAGTAGCCGCTTCAATAGGGCTAGCCATTATTACATGCTATTGGCCGGGTTATAAACATCGGCCTTATTGAAAATCAAGATCCTACTTCTACGATAAGGTGAGGACCACTTGGGAGGAGCTGGGTTCTCCCTCCATTGGACCTCCTTGGATGAGGTGGAAGACGGCCCCAGGTTCTGAGTCTTGAAGCTCGGCGGGTCTCTCTATTCGTTTGTAGGCTCCTCAGGGGGAAGCTCGGCCCCATCTTTTTGGACGAACTTGGTCAGGTGTCCTCCACTGTATGAGTTCTTCAATCTCCTCCTTGAGAGCTCGACAATCATCCGTATTGTGGCCATGGTCCCTGTGAAAGCGGCACCACTTATCCTTGTTCCTCTTCTTGCCAGGTGTATTCATTCTAGGGGGAGCGCGGAGTAGCTCTTCCTTGTCCACCTTCATAAGAACTTCTGATATATTAGCAATGAGGGGGGTGAATTTCTCAAAACAAGGAGTCGAGCGGCGCTGGACATTGCCGTCCCTCTGGGATTTTTGGGACCCCTCTTCGTTCGTATTCTTCCGTTTGTTCCAGAAGATGATTCCTCAAGAGTAGGGGGGTTGAGAGCCTCTTCCACTCGTATGTAATTCTCCACCCTATGTAGGAGTTCTGAGAAGTCCCGAGGAGGCTTCTTGGCAAGGGACGCCTTGAGGCGAGCGTTAGTGACGTTGCGCTCGAATGCGACATAGACTACTGATTGGTTAAGAGAGGGAATGGACCGGGCTTCGGCGGTGAACCGTCGAACGTAATCCCTTAGGCGTTCATCCTTTTCTTGGTTGAGGGTCACCAGAGTTACACTTGTTTTCTCGGCCCGGCGGTTACTCACAAAATGAGTAAGGAAGAGCCATTCGAACTGATCGAATGAGAAGATGGAGGCCGGGCCGAGTCGAGAGTACCATTCTCTCACAGGCCTCTTCAACGTAGCAGGGAATATCTTGCAGAGGATGGCATTTGAAGCATGATGGATCATCATGAGAGTTTTGAAACTCTCTATGTGATCCGTGGGGTCCTACTCCCTGATATACGCCTCGAAGTGAGTCCGCTTGAAGTTCTCTGGGACAGGGGCCTCCATGATGGTGCGGGAGAATGGAGGTCTGCTCGGGTGGAGGTTTATCGCTCGTTGCTCTTCTTCCCTGTCAATTCGGTCGAGGTGTCTCTCCATCTCGTGGAGACGGCAGTAGATCGACTCTTCTCTTCGATCATATCTTGCCGAGCCCCGAGACTTATCTTCGTACGATGGCGGACTGGGGCTGCGGCGATGGTAGCTTGGAGATGGACGAGGACTGGGAGTGTGGAGGTGGTGGCTCTTAGCTGGCTCATGAGTAGGTGGCTTCTAGTCGTTATTTGAGGTGATATTAAGGGCCCGTAAGACTGCCGCTTGGAAGTCTTGAAGCTCTGCCCTTGTGACTGGTGCCTCTCTAGCTTGGCGGTCCCTGTGTGTGGCTCGACTTACTGGAGAATGAGTTCTCCGCCTATGACGCAGAGGGGACTCTTTTTGCCTCCTCGGGGGAAGGAATCTTCTGATCCTCGGTCAGCGAGGGGTCCGGACTCTTGAGGCCCCTAGGTGCTCAGGTTGATGGACTCCCCCAAGGGCTCGCCATCCATTCAGGCGAGTTCGGAGGTCGACCCCTTTTTGGCAGTCGGCAATTACTTGACGAAGATCCCGCTCGGGAGGGCTTTGAGAAGCCATAGATTCAACTAAAGGATTGGGACCCGCGACATGGTCATAAGGAGGATGTTGATTCGGACGACTCCGACGGGAGTCCCCTGAGACCCTGGAGGAGCCTGTTGAGGAGGAGCACCATGAGCTGGAGGAGGGTGAGGAGGAAGAGAAGTGGTTCTTCGGCTGGAGACCGCTGCCTTCCCCTTCTGTTTTAGATGCATGGCTTGAAACTAGTCTCACTGATGAAGTTAGGTCGGGTTGTTTTTCGGTTCCCACAGACGGCGCCAATATGTTGCTGCTGATTTCGGTGTGGGAGCAAACAGATGAATTTGTGGATTATTGGAGAAAACAATAAAGCAAACATGTTTGTCTGTTGACCTTCACCAATGTGTTGACTGGTTTCATGCCGCTGCCGTTGACCTGCAAAAAGTGCGAAACACCGGAATGAATCTCGGCGATACACCCTCCGATGCTCTTGTTAGTAATTTGAATGATTAAGAAAGAGGTTTTATTGGAAAAGTATTGATTACCTGGTAACAGTGGGGGGAGAGGGGTATTTATAGTCTCCTTAGGGATCCGTTTCAAGATAAGAACATATCTCTACTTTCCGGTGTGAATGGATAGAAGCGGTTAAGATCACTTCTTAGGAATAATTATGAATCTGGATTCTTCTTTATTCTTCTGAACTGGTTTGTAATGGGTTGGAACCCGTACCCAGTAAGACAGATCCGTTTATGGGTTATTGGGCTTTGAAGAAAGACCCAGTCCCCATTTCAGACCCGTTTGTAGGTGAAATTACCGTTTTACCCCTAAGCTTTAAGATTCGTGTCCGATTCGAACGGTCCCGATTTAATTCCATTTTTAGCCATATCAAATAATAATAATAATAATAATAATAATAATAATAATAATAATAATAATAATCTATATAATAAAACACAAAGAAAGCTATCAAGTGGCTCTCCTTCAATCCCCCCAAAAATCAAAGGCCCAGATCTAATCTTACAAAACATATTTTCCCCCCAAAAGTTTCCCCCAAAACTCAAATTCAAATCCCCCACCCAAAACAACTCCTATATTTATTTATTTATTTATTTTTTCTCTCTCTCCATCCCTCTTCTATTCAAACAATTAAGAAAATAAAAATTTTAAAAATTTAAAAACTAAAAAAATGTTATAAAATAATATAAACAATAAACAAAGAAAATAAAGACAAGAGGGAAGAAGATTATTCTCATTCATAATATTTTCATCTCTTTTTTAAATGATTCACTCAATGGCCTATTTATAGGCTTACAAAGAATATAAAGAGACAATTATATAATTATGAATAAATTTGAATGAATGCAATGTGGTGGTGGAGAATGTGGAAAGAGTGGGGGAAGTTCAATAGACAATTCACACTTAATTTATTTATAACACTCCCCCTTGAATGTCTATTGAATGTAAATAAGAATATGCCTCGTTAAAACCTTACTAGGTAAAACCCAAATGGAAAAAATCCTAGTGAAGGAAAAAAGTACATAATCTTTAACAATGATATGCAATGAAGATGCTACCTCGTTGAAAACCTTACCAAGAAAACCCAGTGGGACAAAACTTGGTGAAGGAAAAAAGAGTGCAGCGCATATCATCTCTCCCCCTGACGAGATCATCCGATTAGGACTTTCAAAAGTCATATCTCGTATCTCGATCAATTCTACCATCCTTTTCAAAAGTTGAGGTGATAGAGTCATAGCGATCAAACAAACACATCTATGCCTTGCCTCGCATGGAGCCAATATCTCTTGATTGATATCTGGCTTTATAATGATATGATAAATACTCAGTCCAATGACTTCGAGTTGGTGAGGACTTCATCTTACTAGTAAACCAACTTTCAAATGTTTAATATGAAAAACCTGAAAACAAAAATGATGACAAAACAAGAAATTTGCTTATCCAAGGTCTTTTCGTCTTAAGATATTTCTTTAAACATTGCACGGCTTGTACAACTCTTCAGGAGTTCCAACAGACTTTGACCTTGAATATTTAATAAATATATGTGAGCTTATATGACCATTATTATGGTCCCCTTTATCGAAAACTCACTAAGATGGTTATATCACATTTGTTCCGATTGTTTTAATCCATACAAAGCTTTGTTTAACTTAACTGAGTAAATTTTCCCGGGAATTATCATTATGTGCTTCTGGCACTTTTAAATCCTTCAGGAATTTTCATATATATATATATCATGGTCTAACGAACCATACAAATAGGCCGTGACCACATCAATGAGGCGCATTTCAAGTCTTTCATGCACTGCCAGACATATCAAATATCGAAATGTTATTGCATCCACCACAGGAGAATATGTCTTTTCATAATCAACACCAGGTATCTGGGTAAAATATTGTGCGACAAGTCGTGCTTTATATCTAGTAATCTTATTTCTTTTTCGTACAAAATACCCATTTATAGCTTACTGGTTTGATCTCTTTTGGTGTTCGAACTACAGGTCCAAAGACTCCTCGTTTTTCAAACGAGTCTAATTCAGACTTAATTGCCTCTTTCCATTTTGGCCAATCATTTCTATTTCTACACTCTTCCACAGAGGTAGGTTCATGATCCTCGTTTTCATTTATGATATCGCGCGCTATATTATATACAAAAATATTGTCGACAATTATATTATTCCGGTCCCATCTTATTCTCTTAATGACATAGTTAATCGAGATCTCTTCATTTTCATTAATTTCAGGTACCTGGTTCTCTTCATTATTAACTATGTCAATGGTCTCTTCTGAAAAGACATCCTCGATTTGACAATCATGGTTATTTGCTCCTTTTCTTTTTCGAGGAGGTTTATCTTTGGAACCAAGTGGTCTACCATGCTTCAGGCGTGCCTTAGACTCACTAGCAATTATAGGTTGTCCTTCAGGGACATCAATTTTGACAGGAGCATTTACAACTGGAATATGAGATTTTGTTACTCTTTTGTGGTCAGTAAATGCGTCTGGCAGTTGATTTGCAATACCTTGCAAATGAATTATCCTTTGAATTTCTAATTCACTTTCTTTTGTTCGAGGATCTAAACTTTTCGATGATAATTCATTCCATGAAATTTCTTTTTCCAACTGTTTATTATCTCCCCCTAATGTTGGGAATAGTGATTCATTAAAGTGACAATCTGCAAACCTAGCAGTAAACAAATCTCCAGTCGTCGCTTCAATATACTTGATTATAGATGGAGATTCATACCCAACACATATTTCCGTCCTCCTTTGAGGTTCCATTTTTTGTGCGTTGTGGTGGATTAATTGGGACATATACCGCACATCCGAAAATTCGTAGATGGGAAATATTTGGTTCCTGACCATGAACCAATTGTAAGGGAGAATTATCATTATAACTGGTTGGCCGGATGCGTATAAGTTGTGCTGCATGTAAAACAGCATGTCCCCAGGCCCAAACGGAGAGATTAGATTTCATAATCATAGCTCTCACAATTCAATGTATTCGTATTTGAAAAATCTTCTGGTTTTTCAATGGACTGCCACATGAATTCTCAATTATTTTCGCATTAGTAATGAATCGGGATGGTCTAACCGGTCATGCCAAACTTTAACCATCTTTGTAAACTTATGGTTTACAATATCAGTAAATTTCGGGCTTACTGTGATATGATTCAATCATTCTTATATATGTATAATATAGTCCAGATCACAAAGTGGAGTAAACTTTGCAACACACACCTTTTGATTGTCATACTTAAGGTAACACATATACCTTGTTCATTCGTAGTCTTATATTTGAACAAATTTATCGGGACTTTAGAGAAAATTGTGTATTTCGAATTCTGAATTTTGTGTCTTCAGGCATCATGGAATTAGCTCTTCAGGAGCTTATGAAATTTAACTCTTCAAGATTTCTAATTTCACACAACTATTTAAATTTATATAATATTGGTATGTGCTTCATCATATCTCAAATGAGAGAATATGTATTATAGAGTGTGTCGTAATAATGTCTTCAAGACATTTGTCCCAACTTGAATATTGAATTTATACATATAAAAAAAAATAAACAAACTTGTAAAGCAATATATCAAGCATATATGATAATATTAAACTTAAATAAACAGAATATTATCATAACTCATAACAGACATGGAAAAAAAAAACTTATAAATAAAGTAACTTGAAATGATAAATCATTTTGATCACTTCTGGTGATCATGATTTTTATCTTCAGGATAGTGTATTTATCACTTCTGGTGATTATCACTTCCATATTCAGAATGGACAGAGAAATCTTCCACCTTTAAGTGTATCATAATATTGAGGTTATGACCATCAGTTAATTCTTTCCTTTATTCTTTAATGATTCTTGATATAGATCAACAAAATACATTACCGTACTATAGGTACGCGACCGATGGTCTTGCATCATAAAATATGATTAGTCCAACTCATAAATCAGAGGGTAAGATGAGATCTCCCCAGATGGGAGAGAGTTGGGAAAAGAAATTAGGAATAGAGGGGGACCAGAAATTTTACCAAACATATATATATACACATCTTCTAAGTCATATGGTTAATACCAACAGCCTTAAATGTGAGATGACAGGCATATCATCAGCCTTTGATATTTGAGTGCAAAATGCAATGCAAGAATTGAATATCAAGATCTAGCTTTTTTTTTTCTTTCATTGAATGAAGAAGAGTACAAGCACCAATGTCATACATTGCATCTCTTCAAAAATTAAAAAAAAATAACCGCTACACACTTGTACCCAAAAGATAGGTACAGTAAGTCCAACCAAATAACAAAAGAAAGCAAAAACAATATTATATCTGTTTTAGTTGGATAACGTTTTCTAAAAAGGAATAAAAGTGGAGAGCTTATAAGTTCTTTAAACAAGGGACAGGAGTTCATGAATTTGAATCTGTATAATAAAAAAAAATTACACTGAGTGCAAAAGCCTTGAACAAGGAACCCACCACACAATTAAGATGGTAAAACCAAGAAAGATCTGAAGCCATTATAACAAAGTGATGGAAACAGACTACTATAAGGGCTAAACAGTACCCCCCATGGCTAAAATCACTAGAACAATTATATAGCATCACATTCACTTCGGGGAATGGAGCATGTTTAGATCTACAGTTATAGTTAGTCACAGTTATGCATATTTAGATCTACAGGATCGTCATCAATTTATACTCATTGTATTGTTATTATACAAACAATATTTTCTTCATTTCGAGAGATCTCCGGGATCTTTAATTTTGATATATCAAATTATCACATAATTCTTTTTGCTAGATAAATAATATTTTATTTAAATTTCAAGAGATCTTCAGGATCATTGATTTTGATACGTACAATCATCTTTCACTCCTTTAGGGAGATTGTGACAAAAGAAAATTATAGCTTTCGCATGATCTCATTTCGATGCTTCTTTGAATCCATCAATTGTCTCTTTGAGACTTTCGGTATTCAAATGAATTTCAACATCCAAAATTCATGACAAGTAATTCTTGTTGGTTATAATCAAGAGCTTTGAAAAATAAGAACATAATAAAATTATATGCATAATTAGAAATAAAAAAAACGAGATCAAAATATAACATTTCTGATACACAAGATCCATAAAAAATGGCGAGTGTAGAGCATACTAAGTTATATTGATCTTAAGGAAATGATCAAAAGTAAAAAAAAAAATAATAAGATGAACTCGAGATTTAACATACTTACATATATAAAAAAAGACGAGATCAAAATGTAACTTTTCTGATACACAAGATCCATAAAAAATGGCGAGTGTAGAGCATACTAAGTTATATTGATCTTAAGGAAATGATCAAAAGTAAAAAATAATAAGATGAACTCGAGATTAACATACTTACATATATAAGGCCAAACATTTTTCCTTTTCTTCAGATGAACTTGAGAGTCGAAAGGTAGAGACTCGTGCTGATAACGTGTTATAAAATAATATAAACAATAAACAAAGGAAATAAAGACAAGAGGGAAGAAGATTATTCTCATTCATAATATTTTCATCTCTTTTTTAAATGATTCACTCAATGGCCTATTTATAGGCTTACAAAGAATATAAAGAGACAATTATATAATTATGAATAAATTTGAATGAATGCAATGTGGTGGTGGAGAATGTGGAAAGAGTGGGGGGAAGTTCAATAGACAATTCACACTTAATTTATTTATAACAAAAAATTTAAAATTTAAAAACTTTAAAAATAATTCAAAAAATAATTTTAATATGTTTTTTGCTCTATGTTTGCTACTTCAATTAATTTGCTGGACCTCCAAAACTATTTTATATGATCAAACAAGGTACATCATTCCAAAGACGTGTCGTAGGCACGTGTCAACGGGCAAACCTAGTAATAATAATAAAACACAAAGAAAGCTATCAAGTTGCTCTCATTCAATATGGTTGAAATCAATGGTCCATATCTAACCTCACAAAATGTATTTTCCCGCCCAAAAATTTTCCCCCAAAACTCAAATTCAAATTCCCCCAAAACAACTCCTTTATTTATTTATTTCTCTCTCTTTCTTTATTTACTCAGAAATATATTTTTTCAGATTTCAGGTTTGTAATTTTTTAGTTTTTTTATGTGTTTTTTATTGCTCATGTTATATTGAAAATAATAAATATCTCATCAACAATTAAATTTTCATCATTTTCCACGCTCAAAGTTCTAAGAAGTTGGACTTTACACCCCATTTATAATTATTTTTTAACATATACTAATGGAAACATGGACTTTTTTTTACAACTAATTATTGTTTTACTGTTTACAAGCCTTTCATATGTTGTGTTCTTCTGAAGACGTGTATATATATATGATTATGTGGCATGCATGTGATACATTGGACAACTAACCCTTTTAAGAATTTTCCAATCACATGTATGTCACATCATTAATTGCTTATAACTAATAAAATAACTAATCTTTTACTTTTTAAAATGAATAATTTTAGTATAAGTATGATTGATGTAGATTTTATACTGGTGGAGATTATGATGAGAAATTGATGATGTCAATTTTTACTATGATTTGATGTTAAAATTGAGTGATAAATTTCTAAAACATTGAAATGTATTAACATTAATAATATAAGATGATTGCAATAATTTATTATAATATCTTTGAAACACATACTTTCATATCGCTCTATATATGTGAGAGTTACTAACAAAATATAGTGACAGTATATTGTAAGAGGAGCGAATGGACTGTTTGTTAAATACTTAACATGCTAAATATTTTTTTAATGCAATATGCCCACCAATTATTTTTTCCTTCATAGATTCGATGAAATATTGAGTTTTTATTATTATTTTATGTTGCTTAACCATTTTGTTTATTCTTTACTAGTTAAAAATCTAAATGTGATTGATTTAATAATTGAGACAATAGAGAATTTTAATAATAAAATATGACTTTTTTTTTGTGCATCGCACAGGCTATATGCTAGTAAGCATAATTTTGTAACTTTGTTGTTCTTGTAGAAATAACTGATGTTATCTCTACTACTATAATGGGAGAAGGCCTTAGTGTAATTTGTCCATATCTCAATCCGTGCAACGCACGTTTAAATGGAAATTAATTAGAAAAGTATTTATTACTCCAACTCTTCCATTATATACTTTATTTAAATCTACCAGCTTACGTGCATTACACGTACAACTCAAATCTTTCCATTATATTCTTTATATTACTTTAAAAAATATATATTTATTAACAAGTGCTATATTATATTACTTTAAAAACTATATACTGATTAAAACGTGCATCGCACGTGTTAAATACTAGTATTACTAATTGAATGAGCGCTATTTTTTGCTAAGAGTGGGTATGATTCTAGCTTGAGCTTAGGCTTGAGCTTTTCACTCGGGCTTAGGCCCAAATTTGTGGGCCATATAAAATTTCGGGTTAGGGGCAAGATACATGCTACATAAAATTGAAAATAAGGGATTCGGACCGGCCCGGCCCATAAGAAAGCCCACAGAACCTTGCCCGGACATGGCCTATGCTCGCTTGCTAGAGGGCCGAATTAGCCCGCCCGACCCACATTACATATCCCTACTGCTGTAATCCCAATTTAAAAGCATATCTCAGTATTGAATGTTTTAAATCTCTTCATTTAAGATGATTAATTAGCTAATTCTCTTATTTTCATGTATAAATAAGCCAATGCATAAAAACAAATCTACCTATCTTTTATTAGCTGAAAGTTAAACAACAAAATGGCGACTACGTCTAGTGAGCAACGTTATATCACCATTGTCTTCGTAGTAGATGGTGAGGAACTTGACGAGAAAATTTCATTGACAGTTGATGGCCATAAAACATTGGGCGAAGCAACGGATGAAGTAGTGTTTAACCGGAATGAACTTAAAGCTAAAGAATTCACGTTAACATACGATGGCAATAAGCTTCATAGGCTTGCGAAGGTGGAAAATTTAAAGCTTCCTAAGGGGGCGATTATTAAAGCAGTTTATAGAACTAAACCCTCGAAAAAATTAATAGATCCCAATTGTAAACCTGAACCCTCCAAAGAGTTAATAGATCTCAATAAATAGCATTGATGATTTGGGATCATTAGTTGAGTTTGCATGGCTATGCTCCTGCTTTTACCCTTATTTATAACTAGTATATTTCAGTCTTGATAAATAATTGGAATTGTACGTGCGGTATCATAAATTTGTGGTTTTGCATCTTTACGTTGACTTAATTAGTAGCTTTAATTTTATAAAGTGTCATACTTTCTGTGAAAGGTAGAATTTTTTATTTGATTACTTCTAATCTCCAATCCTTAAAATTATTAAATCTTTTCTTATTTAATTGTCTAATTTGATCTTTTAATTTGATTTCTATTTGTCTCGTAAGTGTGAAATCATAGTTGACTTAGTGATATCTAACATATGGATAAATATGAAATAAAGTCCAAATTGTTATGGCATATACGAAAATACACATTTGTGAGGAGTATATATGATATTATCATATTTATTAGGGGTATACATGTAAAAATCCCTTTTAAAAAAGGAAGAGTTGGAAGTTATCGTACACGTGCAATCCATGTGTTTGTATTGTTACAAAAAATTAATAAAAAATTATTTGTTGGTTTACAACTCTCCCGTTAAATATGTTAGATTTATTACTTCTAATGTTTTTAGTTTTCTTTATTGTAGTCTAATGCGGGCATGCAACCGCACAAATAAAAAGATTTGATCAATAAAATTGAGTTATAAGTGTGATTTTTGTCCGGCTTGCTTCTTTCTTCATTAGTTAATTTATTGAATAGTAAACAACTAGTTTCTTGAAGAAAAAAAAAAATTATTGAGAATAAAAATCTATGCCAATCGCTAGTCACCCTTGATATAGCGGTAATCTTTAATTGCCAATGATCCAGAGGCCCTTATTCTTACTTTAGAGTAAGTGTGTGTCACTATATATACCATTACATGCCGGAACAATTTGGGTAAGAGATCCAGATGCTATTTCGAAAGTCAATAGGAATACCATAACTCGCAACCCATCTATTTTTGTTTGTGGATGCTTCAATCTATCCCACATCACTTGATAAAACTCACAAAATTATACTTTGAAATATCTATTACCACGCTCAACTCAGATAAATAGATTGTCTGCACGAGCACATAGCTGCTTATGAACACCATCCAAAAACCCTTCTCTCCAAATATCGTCCTTCACTCAAACTCATGTTCCACGAAGTCATGATGTCTCGAGACAATAAACGAGATCGCAACAGTAACCACCACAATAACGTTACGAATTATAAACTGAAGAAAACAATTTTGGGGGAAAATAATTCTTATTCTTCTTGTTGTTTTATTCTTTACTGTATACATCTATATATATAAGGATTACATTCTTGAAGGAGAAGAAAGGAGATTGAGAAATGATTGAGGGATGAGAGATTTGGGAAATCTGTTTCCTATAGATTAGAAAACAGAATATACATATTAGTACTTACTACATTTCAACACTCCCCCTCAAATTGGTGCATAGATATTGATCATGCCCAACTTATCAACAAATTTCAAGAAGAACCGACTCGAAACTGTCTTGGTCAGGATATCTGCGAGCTGATCTTCTGACTTCACTTTAGATATCTCAAAGACTTTCTCATCAAATTTCTCCTTGAAGAATAATCTATCCACATCTACATGTTTCGTCCTATCATGTTGAACTGGATTGGCAACAATATCATATGCTGCTTGACTGTCACAATACACCTTCATAGGTTCATTCGGACCACAGCCTAAGTCTTGCAACAAGAGTTTCAGCCATAAAGCTTCCGCTATACATAGAGCTACTCCGCGATACTCAACCTCTGCACTAGAGCGTGCAACAATATTTTGCTTCTTACTTCTCCATGTAACTAGATATCCTCCAACAAATGTGAAATATTCTGAAATGGAGCACCTATCAATTATCGATCCTGCCCAATCAGCATCAGTATATGCCTCAACCTTCAAGTGACCATATTTCGCAAATAGGACCCCTTTCCTGGAGTAGACTTAATATATCTGAGAATTCTCATCACCGTATCCATATGGTGTTCCTGAGGTACATGCATAAACTGACTTACCACATTTAAAGCATATGATAAATTTGGCCGTGTATGCGCAAGATACATCAGCCGTCCAACTAGTCTCTAATATCTTTCCTTATCACAAGGCACATGATCAGATTCATTGTAAAGTTTCAGTCCTTCTTCTAACGGTGTACCAATCGGCTAACAAAGCAGACATTCCAGTTTTCTTCAATAAATTGAGAGCATACTTTCTTTGAGACAGAAATATACCATTTTTTAAGCGAGAAACTTCAATACCAAAGAAAAATCTCAAAGAGCCAAGATCCTTCATTTTGAACTCTTGTGACAAGTAACTCTTTAATGTCATTCTCTCCTCAGGATCATTCTCAGTTACTATCATGTCATCCACATATATAATAAGAGCAGTAATCCTACCTTCTTTCCTTTTCAGGAATAGGGTATGATCTGAGTTACTCTGACAATATCCGAATGTCCTCATTGATTTTGTAAACCTCCCAAACCAAGCTCTTGACGACTGTTTGAGACCATATATCGCCTTCCTCAACCGACACACTTTACTACTATGTTGGACTGGTCTATTTGATCCTGGCGGTAGATCCATATAAACCTCATCTGTCAATTCCCCATGCAGAAATGCATTCTTCACATCAAATTGTTCCAAAGACCAGTCAAGATTTGCAGCAAGTGACAAAAGAACTCGAACAGTATTGAACTTTGCCACAGGTGCAAGTGTTTCGTCATAATCAATTCCATACGTTTGAGTGTACCATTTGGCAACCAGTCTTGCCTTGTATCGCTCTATCGAACCATCCGACTTATATTTCACAATATAAATCCATCTGCATCCTATCGGTTTCTTCCCTGCTGGTAGCTCAACTATCTCCCAAATCTCATTCTTCTTCAAGGACTTCATCTCCTCATCCATAGCTGCTTTCCACCTTAGGTCGGCTAAGGCTTCCTGCACACTGTTAGGAATAGATACAGCAGATAATTGATTCACAAATGACTTATTTGATTTTGACAAGTGGTGGGTGGATACATAATTACTCATAGAATATTTGGTTACTAGTGGGATCAGGTTCATAAATGGGTTTTAGAATACCTCTATTAGTACAGTGCAGGAGTTCTCATCTAGGAACTTCGGACAACGATGACGATTGGTTTTGGGGTTCTGACGGTTCACTCTCACTGAAATTTGGTACTGATTGCAATTCTTCAAGAGGGTCTTCTTCATGACGGTCTTCTTTATATGGGTCTTCTTCATGACGGTCTTCTTCATGTGGGTCTTCTTCATGAGGATCTTCCTCCCTTACTAGGTCTTCATTCAAGTGTTCGCCATTATTTGTATCCAGTTGTTCATTCTGGTTGGTAATTACTTCATCATACCCAAGAGTCTGAACTTTACTAACCCCTTCATCATACCCAAGAGTCTAAACTTCAGTAACCCCTTCATCATACCCAAGAGTCTAAACTTCACTAACCCCTTCATCATACCCAAGAGTCTAAACTTCACTTCGGTACTTTCTCTGAAGTTCAGTCGTAGAAAAATATATCTCATCTTCATGAAACACAACATCCATAGTTACAAACATCCTTTGAGTTGGTGGGTGATAACACCGATACCCTTTCTTATCCTATGCATATCTCACGAAAACACAGCGGACAGCTCGATGAGTTAACTTATTGCGTTCCTGATGATGAAGATGAACAAATGCAACACACCCAAACACACGAGGTGGCAAGTTGACGACTTTTAGTGCATTCACAGCATCAGTTAATGCTTGAAATGGTGTGAGGAAGTTTAGGATACTAGAGGGAACTCAGTTGATTAGGTATGCAGCAAAAGCAAGGGCTTCCCCCCCAATAGATGAATGGCATATTTCCATAGATGAGAGAAGCACTGACCAGCTCGAGCAAATATTTATTTTTTCTTTCTGCAACCTCATTCTGTTGAGGTGTATATGAGCATGTAGTCTGGTGAACAGTTCGGTGTTCCTCCAAATATTCTCGCAGATTTGAACTCAAGTACTTTCCGCCATTATCACTCCTAAGAACTTGAATCCGTGATTTATACTGAATCATAACATGCTTGTAAAATTTCTGAAACAAGCCACTAACTTCACTTTTCGACTTCATCAAACAAATTCAGGTCATACTGGTACAGCCATCAATAAATATCACAAACCATTTGGCTCCTCCAAATGTAGTGGTTTTGGATGGACCCTAAACATCAGAATGAATAATCATAAATAGAAGGGAGCTTCTACTTGGACTTGGAGGAAAAGAGACACGATGTCCTTTTGCTAGTTCACACACATCACACCAAAAGGCAGAAATATCCAACTTCAAAAATAATAATTTTTTTCAAATAACCAAAAGAAGTATGCCCTAGACGTCGATGCCATAGCCAAATATCTGATTTCTTCTTCTCATCTTCGGATCCTTCCACACTTAGAGCTTAAGTTAACTTGCTCGAACATTCAGATTCTAAATTCAGATAATAGAGTTTCCCGTGTCTAACCCCATAACCAATCGTCTTGCGAGTCCGAATATCCTTAAACACATAATGTGAATGCCAAAAGACTGCAATACAATGTAAGGCAGTAGTTATTTGAGCAACAGATAATAGGTTAAAATTCAATGATGGCACAACTAGGACAGTATCTAAGGTTAGGTTGTTTGTGAGATGTATGGTATCCTCGCCAGTAATAGTGGCAGGATCACCATTGGCGGTGGACACAGTTGATTTGCTGGATGGTTGAAAATTTTGAACTTGTCTAGTATCAAAAGTCATATGGTCGGTAGCACCCGAATTAATTATCCATGCATTATTCACAACAGATACAGAAATATTAAATACCTTACCATCATTACTTGCAGCTGTAACTAATGTAAAGGCGAGTCCAATATTCTTCTCAGCTCCATCAGTTTGTCCCATGGTAGCGGCACAAGAAAACAACGGATCTGATCTTCAGCAACCAATAGCAAACGACACAACTTGGCTAAGAATAGCTCCAAGTCTTCAGCAAAACAGCAACAATCCAACACCGGATCAATCCCTTCCCTTCTTCACAAAACAGCAAACACAAACTCCACAGCTCCCTACCCAAACAGCAAACAGAAATCCACTCTTCTCCCTAACACCAAACAGCAACAGAAGAGAGAGAGAGAGACAGCAGCAACAATGGCCAGCAACTACAGTACCCACATCAAAAGAGAAGGCAAGGGGACTCGAAGGCGACGCCGCCGGCGATCGACGAGCAGCACGACAGGAGTGGTTGACGACGGGGCTTCGGTCGGGGTTGGAGCTCGATGAAGAGCAGGGGTTTCGATCTGGGCTGGGCGAGGGCTCGACGGGAGAGGGAAGAGGGGGCTCGACGCTGGTGGTAGGCAGCGGAATCGATGAGAAGGGGCTTGCTGGAGATGGGGAAGTCGACAGGAAGGTGTGCGTCGACGGGTGGCGCCGGAGGTGGTCGGGGTTGGGGTGCTCGGGGAGAGAGAAATTGGTCAGTAGAGAGAAAAAGGAGTACGTGGGTGGCTGGAGCTGATGGTGCAGTGGTGGTCGGCAGAGGGCGAGGGCAGTAGGGAGTGGAGAAGAAAGGAGAAGCAGTGGTGAAGAGGAGAAGGATGGGTTCTTTGGGGTTTTCGATGTGGGGCTTAATGGGAAGAAGAGAAGGATGGGTTCTTTGTGGTTTTCGGCGACGTAATCTGACGGGATCGGAGTCGATGATCGGTGACAGGATCAACAACGGGATCAAATCAAGATGGAGGTGATCAACCTCCTCTTCTTCTTCTTCACTTGGCTAGATCTGATTAGGCTCTGATACCATGAAGAAAACAATTTTGGGGGAAAATAATTCTTATTCTTCTTGTTGTTTTATACTTTACTGTATACATCTATATATAAGGATTACATTCTTGAAGGAGAAGAAAGGAGATTGAGAGAAGATTGAGGGATGAAAGATTTGAAAAATCTGTTTCCTATAGATTAGGAAACAGAATATACATATTAGTACTTACTACATTTCAACACAAACACATGCATGTGTATAAATATCTTATGACACCATCCAAAACCGTTATCTCAAAATCCCTTCTCTCACTCAAACTCATGTGACCTAAGGCTGCAAACGAACAGAGCTACTCGCGAGTAGCTCGACTCAAGCTCGGTCAAAGCTCGGTCAAAGCTCGACTCGAATCGAGCTCGAGTCAAGTTCGAGCTTGACAACTGAGCTCGATAATTAAACGAGCCGAATTCGAGCCTATACAAACTCGGCTTGTTAGGCTCACGAACGGTTCGTTAATGGGCTCGATAAAGGCTCGCAAACTAGTAGGCTCGTTTAGAAAGTAGGTAGGAGTGTGCTGTATTGCTGTGACATGTGGGCATATATTCTTTTAGGCCCATATTTCTCAATTCAACACACACCCAAACCCAGTCACCCATTCATTCATATGCTCAGGTCTAACTTCTCCCGAATCTCATCAAACCCTAAATCCTAATCGCCCTTGGCGGCCCCTCATCCTCCAAACCCTAATCACCCTTAGCGGCCCCTCATCATCCAAACCTTAATCGCCCAGCCCTCATCCTCATCCTCCAAATCCTAATCAACTACCTCTTTGAACGTGATCTCCCTCCCCAAAGGCGCCGTGATCTTATCCTCGACGATGACACAGCAGCAGCAGTAGCCTGTGGTCGGGTACGCGGTCACGTCCCAGAAGGTCAAGAGCTTATTACAAATTACACCCAAGCTCCAAGGACTTGCTTAGTAAATTTTTTATCTTTTATTTTTTTAATTTTAAGTGCAATTTTGATGCAATGTTTGGCTCTGAGTTTACTAGATAACACTACCACTTGATGATGTCCCATAAGGACTATGATATGATACTGATAAACTTTGAGATATCATCATCTTCTAATCTAATACTAATTAAGGATATGTAACTAACTAGTCATGCTCCTTATCCTGTCAATTTTGGGATTTTTCTGGCTAAATTTGTTAGTGTGGTGTTGTTTTGCAATTATTGGATGCATTCTCAAACTGAGTAAATTTAGTTAGGTTGAGTAAATGAAACAACAGGAATTAATGCTGGACCGATATGCAACTGGGTTTTGTCTTACAGGCTTACCCAAGTAGCAACCACCAAGATGAAGACTATTCTTGTAGTAAATTTGATAGAACAGACCATTCTTGTAGTAATAACAGAGTTTGAAACAAGTTACGCCAACAATGGGCTCCATCAAAACTCATGCCAACTAAAAGAAAGAGAAGCAAAGCAACGAAAATGGAAGAACGATCACCTCATTGCAGTCCTTTAATAAAACTGAAAATCTTTAATATTATATGCATCTTAAGGTACCTGCATTAGGCTAATTATCAATTTTGTAATAGTACCACATAAGGCAAACCAGGCAGTTACATAATTGTTCAAGCTGCTCTTTCAAAGATCATCTTAGCACCATCACTTGGTGTTAGAAAAATTGGACCTGAGTTACCAAGTGTATTTTTTGGAATTGATCTGCAACAAGAAGAAAGTGAGAAGTGGCTCGAGGCGTGGGTTGCACTTTCTTTAAGAAACTATTTGGCCGATTCTGGAGATGAATCGTTGATCACCAAACACTTCTCCCGTATACAACGAGCTTCTGATTTACAGTGCTGCCAAGACTCCAATCGCAGCACGTACCAACTTGAACCAGCAATCAACAAACAAAGACCGCAGAAAATAGATTTTGAGGAAAAATTTGAATGATAGAAATTTTTTTTTTCTTTTCTGTTTTTGTCTTTTTTTCTTCCTAAAGATGATCTCTTCTTATAGCTTGTAACTAGGTAGCTATTAATCTGTATGCATTAAACAAAAAATGGCTATATAATGAATATCATTTAATTTTTGAAACTGCTATAACATAAAGTCTCTTTAAGTAGAAAAACGTTTTGAATTTTGACAGTTCAAAAAAAGTTCCCTTTTTTTTTCAATAGACCCTAAGGCCCGGCCCGGTCATATATATATATATAGACAAATCTTCGGTTGCACACTACTTTTGGTGAGCACTCCGTGAGCACTCATGAAATAGAGCACCTATGACAAATCCGAACCGCTCATATTGTTCTAGTGCTCACGGAGTGCTCACCAAAGTAGTGTGCAACCGAAGGAGACTATATATATATATATATATATATATATATATCTATCATGTGGAATGTAGGAATTGAACCCCCAACCTCTTGTGAACTCAAAACTTTAACCGTTGGACCATGAGACAGTATTGTCAACAAGATGAGTGTTTTGAATGTATACTCAATTCCAACAACTCCCCACTTATATATTTAAAACACTAATTTTAAAAGAAGCGGTTTTTCAAAAGTATAGAACCATGCATAAGTAAGGTGTCCGAAGACTTGAACCTTACATAGTGGACAATCTCCAAAATGCAAAAATAATGAGTGATCTTCAGTCTTGAACTCATTACCCGTTTTTACATAGCGAAGAAAAACCACACGTGATTCTACCAGGTGCAAGTTCTAAATGCCAGCACATTCCGGCCTTGGGTGTGGTTGGAACATCACGCCCGCATCTGGATTCAGTAGCTCCCACCTGCATTAAAACATACTTATTATGAAGTGTGCTTTTCATTAAGGTAAGAAGATATATAGATTGAGAATTCGGCAAGGATCATATATTACTTATATTTGAGGCATGCATGGTATAGGAACATCATCACTTGGACCCTGGCGAAGTTGTTTCCTGGGCAATATCTCAGCCCTGCTCCAAAAACTGAGTAACTTCCAGCTTTTGGCTTGAAATCCCACATAACATCATCATTGTATCTTCTATTTATTAGACGGATTCTTATGTTTAGTATAGACAAGTGAAACCAGAAAAATATAACAAAAGCTGAACAAAACATACATCCCATCGGTTTGGATTGAATGTTAATGGATCAGCAAAATATCTAGAGTCAATGTGCATGGATCGTATCCATACGAGAACCTTCCAGTTCTTCTGGAATTTGAAACCTCCGTCTGGTCTTCTTCAGCTCAGTAAAGCTGTTAATAGCTCATTAGACATAAAGTGTCAAACAGGGTCATTGAACTGTTCCATTTGCAGAAATTAATACTTGATCACAAAGCTTCATGCTCAATTCTGGTGTGGTTATTCAATTTATCAATCAATTAAGAACTTGTTTCCTCTGTAGAGCCAACTTCATATAGTTCTAGTTATGTGATTATGGTGAGAAACTTTTAATTTAATTTTGTGGAGTTGCAAGTGCAGTTATTAAGCTTCTGGTATTTGTTTTTGACATAACTGAAGTGCAATCAAAGAGATAGGTTGAGGTGACAATTAAATGATTGGTGATTTAGTTTGCGGCCTCTTTGGTGTGAAATGAAATGGAAATTATCGTTGCTTTAAGTAAATTTAAATTTCATTCGAAAGGTATATCTTGTTCTTTAAAAGATATTTCATGTAGGATATTTGGTCTTATGTAGTTGCCAAAAATAGGTTTCAGTGTCTGTTTTGTAGTTTTTAGAAAGAGCATGTCTGCAACAGAGAGTTAACGGCTCGATTTCGCACAATATACAACAGAACAGCATGTCTGCAACAGAGAGTTAATTACAGGATGTTAATTACATATTCTATATCATTTAGTATATTTCTTTCAGACCGAAGAACAGGATGTTAATTATATGTCATTTAGTATCAATTCTTAACTTGGTTATTTGGTATACTTGGTTGCAGGCAGCGGATGAAGATGCAATTAGGGAGTTTCTTATACCACTCCCTCGTTTCACAACATGAATTATGTTATATCAATGGACTTTGTTGTAATATTTGAATTATTTTGATGTTGATGAACTACGTAATGTTGATTTGAACTTTGTTGTGTTGATGAACTATGTTATGTTGATTGATTGGAGAACTTTATGTGTTGTCGATTTCATGGAGCATCATAATAAGTTCCATCAACAACGTTATATTAGTTTTTTTTTATATGGTCGGAGAACTTTGTATGTTGTTTTTGGTTGAAAAACTTTATGGCTATTTTTTTAACATTACTCTTTTAAGTTAGGAACTATTTTTTTGGAAGGATGTTTGTTTCCAAAATTAAGCTGGTTTGTCTGGATTTATGGTGGTTTGATACTTTTGTGATATACTTGATTGGTACATATTTAACACATTCCAAATACGTGTTTGAGTTCAACACCGAAGTCCAAAGGTTTTTTTTATATTTTATTTTATTTTATTGTTGCTTTGGTTTGGCACGAGTAGTTGTTATTTTGTCGTGATCACTTCATAGGTGGGAGGAAGAGTTCGAGAGAGAGAAGTGTGAGAGTGGCACGAGAGAAGGTTGGAAGAGGAGGGGGATTATCTAGGGTTTATTAAAGAGTTGATATAGTCCTAATGTTATGTAGCAATCTGGCCTTATTGGGTGATGACTTTAATGATTAGTTGTTTGAGATTGGTTGTAAATCCTGACAGTCCAAACTTAATATTGGGTGATCAACATCCTTGGTATGTGGTAGCTTTATTTTCTGAAAAATTTTAGTTGGGATGGAGCTTCAAGATCTAGGATCCAAAATCCGTCCATATAAAAATAATGATTTTTTATTTGGGACGGATCTTGAAGATTCGTCTGCTATAATATGTATATTCTCATATCTGTTTTCAAATATAGCATTGTACTATAGCGATTTATAAAATATGAATAAATATCAAATGACTGCAGAGTCGAAATTGTTAAAATATGGAAAAAATACAAATTTAGCAAATGACCGCGGATGCTCTTATAAGATAGAAAATGAAATGATGTATTGTATCAAAATTGTCGGTTTGTCGTGTTGTATTCATGAACCATGTCTGTGTACATACATAATTGGCTTGAAACTTTAATGGTTAAATTATAGACACAAATCTCTTTATTTGCTAGGATTTCCAGTTTTAGAAGATTTTGTAGGGTTTTTTAATGATTAATGTCATGTCTTTTTAGCCCTGCCCCTTTATGTAACTATATGTATTCAAATTATTATAAAAAAAATGAAAAAGGAAAGAAAAGAAAAGAATAAGACCAACAAAAATGAATGAAAACTAGTTCGAATGTTAGATTGATTTAAAAATATGAGCATTGAGTTCATTTTTCACTCAAAATGTTTTCCTCCTTGTGTGGTGTAGTCAGTGTTATTAGAATATGTCAATATCTTTTATATTTAGTATTTTTTATATTTAGTATACATTAATTTAAGAATCATGGCAACACTATTATTGAAATTAATCAGTCACAATTATGGCAACACAATTAGATGAATCAATCAGTAGAAATCATGGCAACACAATTATAGGAATCAACTATGATTTTGTAGCCAAGGTTATTGTATATATACATGGTTATCTTATCAATGAAAGCAAGACAAATATTTCTATCATGGTATCAGTAAGCCTGAGTTTTAATTAATCTATCTCCTTCTCTCATCCTCCCCCATGGCCGAAGATCACCCTTCCTCTCCAATACCACCTTCTTCGAATCCTCCAAAACCTACTACCTCCACCTTTCATCCTGCTCTCACCATCCCTAACATCACCAACTTCATCAAAGTCACGCTCGATATTGAAAAAGGCCAATATAATACGTGGTCTGAACTCTTCAAAATCCATGCCAAAGCCTATCAAGTCCTTGATCATATCATTCCCCCATCTCCAAATGATACGCCGTCCACTCTTTCTCTCAAACAAACCGATCCTACTCTTTGGTCGCGCCTTGACGCTGTTGTCCTACAATAGATTTATGGCACCATCTCTAATGATCTTCTCAACACAATTATTGAACGTGATTAAATAGCTAAACTTGCTTGGAACCGATTGTTTGATATCTTCTTTGACAACAAAAACTTTAGGGCTCTCTACCTAATACAAGAATTTTTTAGAGTCACCATGGAGCAGTTTCCTGATGCTTCATCTTACTGTCATCGCCTTAAATCGCTCTCGGATCAACTATCTAATGTTGGTGCTCCCGTTTCAAACGAACGGTTGGTGCTTCAGCTTGTTTTAGGCCTAACAGATGCTTATGCCATTGTGGATTCCCAAATTCGTCATGGAGAATCACTTCCTCCGTTTTACAAGGCCCGTTCTATGCTCGTTTTGGAGGAAACGGCACGGGCAAAAAGGGCGACAAACACTACAGATAACTCTGCTTTCCTAGTATCTCAACATAACAACTCTGCTGGAAATCTATCCCACAATCAAAACCGCAACAACTACAATAGCAGCAGCAGCCGCGGTGGTCGTGACGGAAGCCAGCGTAGCGGTCGTGGTAGAGGCAGAGGGGGTGGTCGTGGAGACCGATCGCAAAACCACCGGCCCACGTCATGGCAGTCGCCTCCAATGCAAACACAGCAATGGGCGTATCCTCCATGGGCAGGACCGTGGCAGCCATGGGCCACACCACCTTGCCTATATCCTACCGCAGGAAATTGGCAGAAACAACTCACATCTCAGCAGGCCCGCCAGCCAGGAATTCTTGGGCCTAAACCTCAGCAGGCCCATATAGCAGCCGCCCCTCAACATGCACAGTCGTCATATGCACCAACCGATATTCATGCTGCAATGCATACTCTATCTGTCTCTCCTCCTGACGATCAATGGTATATGGACACAGGGGTCACATCTCACATGACTGCAAACGGAGGTAATCTTACGTCTTATTCCAATATGAGTAATAATATTACTGTTGGTAGTGATCATCATATTCCAGTTATTGGTTGTGGAAATGCATTATTACCTAACCCACATCATCCTTTAACCTTACATAATGTCTTGCATGCACCCAAATTAATTAAAAATCTTGTCTCTGTGAGAAAATTTACCATTGCAATGATGAATATGTTGAATTTGATCCCTTCAGTTTTTTCTGTGAAGGATTTTCAGACCGGGATGCATTTAATGATTTGCAATAGCTTGGGTGAACTTTAACCTATTACCACACGACCATCCACTACAACACCATCCACCTTTGCCACTTTATCCAATGAATTATGGCACAATCATTTAGGACATCCGGGAGCTCCTGTTTTAAATTCTCTTCACCGAAATAATTTTATTATCTGTAATAAGTTTCAAAATATTTCTTTTGTCATTCTTGTCCCCTTGGGAAGCAAATAAAATTACCTTTTTATGAGTCTTTGTCATTCACTTTCACGCCTTTTCATATTGTGCATAGTGATCTTTGGACATCACCTACTCTTAGTTCAAGTGGACATCGTTATTATGTTTTATTTCTGGATGATTTCACGAACTTTTTATGGATTTTTCCTCTTGCAAATAAATCTCAAGTCTATTACGTTTTTCTCCACTTTCGTACTCACATTAAAACACAGTTTGAAAGAGAAATTAAATGTTTTCAATGTGACAACGGAAAAGAGTACGACAATGCATTTTTTCATAAGTTTTGTGAACTCAAATGGCTTTTAGATTTTCTTGTCCTCATACATCTCCTGAAAATGGAAAAGTCGAAAGAAAGATTCGTACCATAAATAACATCATTCGAACTCTTCTTACTCATGCCTCCCTCCCACCTTCGTTTTGGCATCATGCCCTACAAATGGCCACTTACCTTCTCAATATTCTTCCAACAAAAAAACTTGCCCTCCAAACGCCCACAAAAATTCTCCACCAAAAAGATCCATCATATTCTCATCTTCGAGTTTTTGGATGCCTATGTTATCCTCTCATTCCTTCCACTTCTAGAAATAAATTTACAAGTTCGATCAACATCCTGTGTTTTTTTGGGATATCCGTCGAACCATAGAGGTTATAAATGTTTTAAGTTGTCGAGTCGTAAAATAGTCATTTCAAGGCATGTTGTCTTTGATGAAAATATGTTTCCCTTTTCTAATTCAATTGCTCCCTCATCCTCCAGCTATGATTTTTTGGATACAAGCACTACACATTTCCTTTACTCACCCAGTCAACCCTTTTTCACCTCTCATGATGTCCAAACCTCTCCACCTTTAGCCGCTAACAATCCAGCACAATCCTCCCCCACCCAACACCCCACTACACCGGCCCCATCCTCCTCATCACACCATACTACTTTGCAAGGCACCTCCTCCCCCACCAAACATACCACCACACCGGCCCAAAACACAAACCCCCTCCAAGCCCAACATAAGCCAACATCTTCTTCAGAATCCACATCTTCAACTCTCTTAGAACAACCCACTTCTCTAGCCAACCCACCACACTCTCCTCAAATGACCACCCGCGCACAACACGGCATTTACAAGCCTCGCCAACTTTTTAATCTCCATACCTCTGCCCAGCATTCCATTTCTCCCTTGCCTACTAACCCCTTAATGCATTAAATGATCGTAATTGGAAAATGGCCATGAAAGATGAATATGACGCTCTTATTGAAAATAAGGCGTGGGACTTAGTGCCCCGTCCGGCTAATGCTAACATTATTCGCAGTTTATGGACTTTCAGGCATAAGAAGAAATCTGATGGATCCTTTGAACGTTATAAGGCTCGTCTAGTAGGAGATGGTGCAGGTCAACAAACTAGTATAGATTGTGGTGAGATCTTCGGTCCAGTAGTCAAACCGGCTACTATTCGGACGGTACTCAGCGTTGCTTTATCTAAATTATGGTGCCTTCATCAATTAGATGTCAAAAATACCTTTTTACATGGAAATCTTGATGAAACTGTGTAAATGCTCCAACCCCCTTGGTTTTCGCAATCCCCAACATCCTGACTTTTTCTGCCTGCTAAAGAAGTCTCTTTATGGCCTCAAACAAGCCCCTCGGGCTTGGTACCAGTGATTTACTAATTTTGTAGCCACGTTGGGTTTCTCTCACAGTATCTCAGATCATTCTTTATTCATTTATCACCGAGGCGATGACACACTTTATGTCCTTCTCTATGTGGACGACATTATTCTTACTGCATCTTCAGATACTCTTCGTCAGTCCATTATTTCTAAACTTGGCTCTGAATTTTCCATGAAGGATTTGGGTCCCCTAAGTTATTTTCTGGGTATATCTGTTACAAGACATTCAGGAAGTTTTTTTCTTTCACAAAATAAATATGCCGAAGAAATTATTGAGCGAGCATGCATGTCCTCCTGCAAACCATCTTCTACACCAGTAGACACAAAAGCAAAACTCAGTGGATCTTCAGGAAACCCATATCATGATCCAACCGAATATCGCAGTCTTGCCGGTGCTTTACAATATTTGACATTTACAAGACCAGATATCTCTTATGTCGTTCAACAAGTGTGTTTATTTATGCATAACCCGATGACCCAACATATGACTGCTTTGAAGCGAATCCTTCGTTATATTAAGGGTACTCTTACTTTCGGTCTACATATCTCTCCCTCCACAGTTGATAAACTCACTACATATACCGATGCAGATGTAACCCCTGTTTTCGATTATACGAATTTCTAGTTCTTTCTTTCTCTCCATGTATTCTTATGTTCCGATTTCCGTGTAAATCCTTTCCAATGCATTTAAATCCTTTTGAATATCCTATTGAAACCTACATTTATTTTCCAAACTAGAATTTGTCTCTCTTCTTTTTATTTATCTCCTTTAAGGCCCATTGATTTTTGATATGTGTTATAATATTTAATTAATTGGTTTGAAGCCCAAAGTATAGCCCATCCCTTGTTGGATTTTAGCCCAAACCCAATTCCATCGCCTAATGGACTCTAACCCTAAACCCAAACCCACAAACCTATACACACACCCGTATACAAATTTCCCCACTTTTCTCCACTCATCACACATCGCCGTAACCACATCCCCACAATCTCTAACCACCCCCTTATTTAATATTATATTTCTTACTTTAAAAAACACTCCCCCACTCTCTCCCGTTACTCCCTATATCCCTCCCTCTCTCTGCTGTTTCCCCAACCAACAGAATGCCCCCTTCTTCGACTTCTTCGTTCTTCTTCTCCCCAAACCGCAAGCTTCGATGCCCTCTCCTCATCCAACCTCCCAACCCTCGTCTCGCCGCCGTCTTCAACCTCCCGACCGCATGCCTCCCTGCTCCTCCTCCCACTCGCGTGCTCACCTTCGAGCCCTCGCCTCAAGCTCGTCGATAGCCGCACCCATCATCACCTAGAGCTCGTTACCATGGCTGCTCCTCAATGCCACTTGAGCCTACCAATCCCCTCCATCGAACTCAATCGGACATTTTCGACCATCATTGCTGCCATTTCGAAGTGTTCCTTGTGCCGCCCGCAGCGCCTCCTCATCACTCCGCTATCGCCATTGCCGAGAACCCATCGAAGCTCCATTCTGCAACAGTCGTCGTCATCCCCTCCGCTCGTTCCAAACACCCTCACCACAGTCGTCGCTAGCCTCCGCCATCGCCCTACAACAATGCCCTCTGTAGCTGCACTGGAGCTCCACCATCGTACCCATCGACTTCGTCTTCAACCTTCATTTTCCTCGCCATTGTCGCTCACTCCTCGCACCGCAAGCACCTCTTGATCGCTGCTCTCCACCGTTCCTCTGCCATCGCTACAACCTCCTCGTCGCCCCACTGCCGAAGAACCACCTCTCGTTCATCTCTCCCTCTACCCTGTTTTCGAAGCGAAATAGAGCCGGCCACTCTCGTCGAAGCCCTGGTTGCCTGCCGTCCTCCCGAGCACTGCACCATCCTGTCATCGCCACCAGAATTGAGAGCCTCGTCGCAGTCGTGCCGTGCCCAGTGCAGTCGTTGCCAGTTCCGCTCTCTCTCTCAGTCGGAGTAAAGAAGAAGGAGGAAGACGAGCCGCGATTCGTCAAAATCGCTGTTTCGTGTTTGGCCGCACTCGATCCTAGCTGCCGTTTCCTGTTCTAGATTGAATCCGGTGTAGAGCTGCAATCTGATTGGGGTGCTTTGCTATTTCTTGTTCGGCCTCATCTAATCTGATCTTGATGTTCGCTGTTTTGCCTGGATCCGGTGTGGGAATAGTCCTCTACATTGTTGCTGTTTGCTTGATTGCTTGGATTTTTTTCGCACGGTCTTCGCACGTACTCTTGGGACCGCTCTCCGGGATTCTGATCCCGTTATTCTGATGATTCTAATCTAACCGTCTACAAGAAAAAGGCAAGTCCACTTGAACTCCGTTATTTATTCTAGTTCAAGATTTTTGATATCTATGCAAGTAGTTCCATCTCAATTATTCTAACTTGCCTTGTGTCCCTTCCGTTAGGAGTATCGAGGGTTTACACGAGCTAACCCGACGTACTCTTGACTTCGTATTATTATCCATTGACTCAAATCCAAGCCTAGATACATACTTGTCATGAATAAAATAAATAGAACTTGTACATGAGAAAATACATCGTGATTAAATACATGTTGTTACTTGAGATCTTGTGACTTGAACTCGACATGAAAAACTTGACTTGTATACTGAAAAAATTCACATTACTTGTTGTATATTAATCTTGATACATACATGATACAATAACTCGTTAATTACCCGTTTTGAAGAATACATGTGTAGTAGCTTTTATGAATTTTGCTGCATGTACTATTTGGCACAGAGGTTTCGACCCTGTTAACTTGAGAATTAGCACATCTGATACAAAAGAGAGTTTTAGCCTATTGAGTCTAATTTCCAACCCAAGTGACGGATCCTAATTCGAAGTCCCGAGCTGTGAGATATCATCTTTTTAGTTCCTGTTAGTCTGCATTTTTCAGACTGCAGAATTATTGTAACGTCGACATATTTGATAGTAAAATACCATGTAAACAGTATTAGAATACTATGAAATTTTTCAAAAACCTTATAGACATGCTGAGGATTTACCTCAAATTTTTGTAGATTTTTATAGTGTATTTATACCATGTTTCAACCCCTTAGAAGTTGACATCTAGTTGCTGCCAGAACAGCTAAACTGCAAAGAATAGAGTTTTTAACCTAGATACAGTCAGAATTAGCAGAAAGTTAATGAATATAACTTGTATCCCTTTCTGTCTAGATGTCCATAGCATACAGGAAGTTCGAATTTGGAGTTGTAATCCAGGAGATATCCCTATTTTAGTGTAACTGTGTCAGCTATTCCAGATTTGCCATTTCTTGTTTATTTTGTGCAATGCATCATGTTGTTGCATTATTATCATTCCCTTGACATTCTAATAACCACTTGCATGTACATATATGACCTAGTAATAAAATACTAAACAAACCGGGGTTTCTAAGGGTTGACCTAGTAGTGGACAGTCTCAAAAAATGTACTCGGTAGGGCCCTCTTGTTACATGGAAACTTGACATGGAAGGTGGAGAATTACTTGTGGAGATGTGAACTTGTATCTTGTTATCTTGTTACATGAACTTGACATGGAAGGTGGAGAACTACTTGTGGAGACGTGAACTTGTTATCTTATTATCTTGTTATCGTGATACACCGAGTACATGCTCTGTGGACCCCACCACGAAGTCTAAAACGAACACTTTGTGCGTACACTGAACCTGTGATATGGGACGCAGTAGTACGTGTACTAGATAAGAGAAACAACTTGGTAATAGACCTAGTTGACATGTATATACTTGATTATGACCATTGCTACTAGTACCATTATTGTCCTTGCAATTTAATCTTGATTCGCATTCCTACATGCATGCACCTTACTCCTTTACTCTCTGTTTTTCACTACTTGCTGTCCATCTTTGCTCTAAGGACATTTCTTTTTCTTCTTTAGTTAACCCAGCTACAGGTGAGCCTGAGAAATTACCAGAAGGCATTGGTGAACAGTATTTGTAGTCTGGAGCATGAGATACACTAGAATAAACTATTTCCTTTCATGTTTCTTATCTTGTTTCAATTTCATTTAATTAAACTTATATCCCGGGCTTTTGAACCGTAACTACTATTGTTTCTCAGTATTGATTATCATGTTGGATTATTAAAATCTTGAATTCAGTTATTGTTCTGTGATGTTATTATCTGCATGGTTGTGATTTAAATTCTCTGAGTATTGTTGAGTTGAGACTGGTACAACTTATGAACGATGTTAATATTATTCACTGGGCCTTCGTCATGGGCTCGTATTCCCGTATTTTGGAAAGCGGGGCGTGACAGATTTTTAGTGGTATCAGAGCCCAGGTTAGACTCTAACTATATTGGAGTTTAGCTGGGTTTTGGCTCATATGTTAGTCATGTATGGATAATACGTAGTCAAGTTCGGTTCTAGCCAGTCTAACTCAATAATATGTGCACCACGTTAATCACATAAATATGTAATAACCAATATATAATCTGGATACTCCTCTCATTTGGATTCCTTTTGTGATCCCTTCTTATTCAAGTCTTTCAATCCCTGGTTCCTTCTGTCCGTTGCAGTCCTCATCTTCATTGATTCCTCACTGGGTATTATTTTATCCTTCTGTGCTCATATTTCTTTGATTCTGGAGTTGTCGATTCTTTTCTTCCCGCTTGGTTCGTCGATCTGCATCGATGGATCTTTAACGACATGTTAGAGGCTCGTTTAACTCCTACGATACTGTATATTTTTATGATATATTTATTGTGTAAATCTGCTACATTGCATATTTATTTCTCATTCACATTTACATTGTGTTCATGCATGTATTTTATTTCGTTTTTCTCCCCACTTTTATAAATCATTTTCACTACTACTATTTTATACTATTGTGTTTGATATTTATAATCTATACATCTATTTTGATATTCCATTGTGTGACTTTCAACTCAATTTCCTACTTTTCTACTATTTTTATATCACGAATTTCAAAATATAAAATCATACTTAAAATAAATGTCCCCTATCCCTGTGCATATGGAAGAGTACATATTCCATATCACCATTTTGGTGCAACCTAATGTCGAGATGGCAAATATGCAACTCGATGTCAATGAAGGCAAATTGCAACTGGATGTCGGGAAGGCAAAGATGTGCAACCGAATATTCAGACGGCAACCTACAACCTGATGTCGTGAAGGCAAACATGTAACTTGATGTTATGGGGGCAAGATTTTCTACCTATTTGCTAATTGATATTTCAAGACTTTTGCTTATATAACGAAACTAATGGTAACGAAATATTTTCCTTATGACATTTTGTTTATGCAATTACACTTTATGTTTCCATACAATTTGAACTAGTATAGTTGATTTTACCCTATTTTGTGTTTACAACTTATTTTTACATTAAGTTAAGATTGAGTACATTAACCATGGTATAAGTTTTCATTTTTTTGTGAATTACTATTTATTGCCACCGTTTTCCAATTCTTTAACATTTTAGATTTCTCACTTTTGTTTCCACGTCCTAATTAATGATTTGACGCTTACTTTTATGATATTTAATGAACTCATTTTAAGTCTTCTTGCATATATATAATTTGGCTTATTTTGCTCGTTACCCTTTAATGTATTTTTCGGGTATCGATTATAATGTCAACATTCACTAATTATTATATGACTTTTATATTCATTGTTATTATAATCCTTAACTAAAATTTTTCGTATTACTATATATCTTGATTGATTATTTTTCCAAAACTATTTTTTATGTAACCTTTAAAGTTGCGTTCCTTCGTTGTTTGTATAGTTATCAACTTTTATAGTTGGATTTTATCTCTTCATTTTTGAATTCTTATTCTATGCGAATAGTCTTCTTATCTTCTTACGATTGAGGATTAATGTTGTATTTTGACTTCATTTTCCATGTATAATTGATCAACTATATATATTCGTGTTTGATTTATTTTAAAAAAAATTGATAAGCCAAATTCTTATTTTGCTTTATAATGTTATTATTATTATTACTGTTGTTTCCGTTATTGTTATTAGTAATATTGTTACTATTGTTATTACTATTGTTGTTATTATTATTGTTTTCATTTTCTTTAATATTGTTGTTAATATTTAAACACTTTTACAAAATATGTTGAACCCAAATTATATTCTGTCTTACCTTATTATTCTTACCAGTATTGTTAGTATATTTCATTATTATTATTATTATTATTGCATTATTATTATTATTATTATTATTATTATTATTATTATTATTATTATTATTATTATTATTATTATTATTATTATTATTGCATTATTTTCATGAATCTTTTGAATCCAATTTTGTTATGTACGTATTATCATGATTATCAGTATCGTTAACATTTTAAATTTTATTATTATTACTATTACCAGTATGACTATGATGATTTTTTTTATTACTGTTATTATTATTACTATTATTATTTTTAATGTTATTGTTATTATTACTGTTATTATTATGGTTATTATTATTTTTATTATTAACATGTGTGTTATTATTATTGCTATTATTATTTTATTATTGTTATTACTATTCTATTATTCTTGATGCTATTATTTTTATTATTAAGATTTGTTGTTATTATTAATTTTGTTAAAACTCATTTGTTTTGATCTATAGCACATCTTTAATTATTTAAAATTGAAGATGAGCTTTATATTCATTTTGCATTATTCAATTATATCTATCTTGAGCCCATACTGTCCTTGATCCTGGTGTCTCAGTCTTGTCTTCCTGCTCGGTTCGTCGATTGGTGTCATGTGGCCTACAACGACATGTATGTTATTGAGACACCACCATCAGAGTAGCGCAGCGGAAGCGTGGTGGACCCATAACCCACAGGTTCCATGATTCTCTTGTTGTTCCTTCTTCTTTGCATCGTTCAAGATCTTGTCGTCTTTTTCACTCGCCATCTTTTGTCGATTTATTATTCGACGTCGATCTTACCTATATCCTTTTCTTATTCTGGTACTTCCATCACTTGAGTTTTCTTTTTCGAATTTTCCTCCCTCGTTATTTCTTAAATTGCTTCTATTTTGTCCTGCTGCCTCCCAGAATGAATTTCGAGAACGAAATTCTTCTTGTAAGGTGGGTAGGATTTGTAACCTCTGTTTCCGATTATACGGATTTCTAGTTCTTTCTTTCTCTCCATGTATTCTCATATTCCAATTTCCGTGTAAATTCTTTCCAATGCATTTAATTCCTTTTGAATATCCTATTGAAACTTACATTTATTTTCCAAACTAGAATTTGTCACTCTTCTTTTTATTTATCTCCTTTAAGGCCCATTGATTTTTGATATGTGTTATAATATTTAATTAATTGGTTTGAAGCCCAAAGTGTAGCCCATCCCTTGTTGGATTTTAGCCCAAACCCAATCCCATCTCCTATTGGACTCTAACCCTAAATCCAAACCCACAAATCTATACACACACCCGTATACAAATTTTCTCACTTTTCTCCACTCTTCCCATATCCCCATAACCACATCCCCACAATCTCTAACTACCCCCTTATTTAATATTATATTTCTCACTTTAATAAACACTCCCCCACTCTCTCCCGTTACTCCCTATATCCCTCCCTCTCTCTGCTGTTTCCCCAACCAACAGAACGCCCCCTTCTTCGACTTCTTCGTTCTTCTTCTCCCCAAACTGCAAGCTTCGACGCCCTCTCCTCATCCAACCTCCCAACCCTCGTCTCGCCGCCATCTTCAACCTCCCGACCACATGCCTCCCTGCTCCTCCTCCCACCCGCGCGCTCACCTTCGAGCCCTTGCCTCAAGCTCGTCGACAGTCGCACCCATCATCACCTCGAGCTCGTCGCCATGGCTGCTCCTCAACGCCACTTGAGCCTACCAATCCCCTCCATCGAATTCAACCGACATTGTCGACCATCATTGCTGCCATTCCGAAGCGTTCCTTGCGCCACCCGCAGCACCTCCTCATCACTCCGCTATCGCCATTGCCGAGAACCCATCGAAGCTCCATTCCGCAATAGTCATCGTCATCCCCTTCGCTGTGTCATTCCGAACACCCTCACCACAGTCGTCGCTAGCCTCCGCCATCGCCCCCGCAGCAATGCCCTCTGTAGCTGCACCGGAGCTCCACCATTGTACCCATCGACTTCGTCTTCAACCTTCATCTTCCTTGCTATTGACGCTCACTCCTCGCACTGCAAGCACCTCCTGATCGCTGCTCTCCACCGTTCCTCTGCCATCGCTGCAACCTCCTCGTCGCCCCACTACGGAAGAACCACCTCTCGTTCATCTCTCCCTCTCCCCTGTTTTCGAAGCGAAACAGAGCCGGCCACTCTCGTCGAAGCCTGGTCGCTTACCGTCCTCCCGAGCGCTGCACCGTCCTGTCGTCGCCACCAGAATCGAGAGCCCCGTCGCAGTCGTGCCGCGCCCAGTGCAGTCGTTGCCAGTTCTGCACTCTCTCTCTCAGTCGGAGTAAAGAAGAAGGAGGAAGACAAGCCGCGATTCATCAAAATCGCTGTTTCGTGTTTGGCCGCACTCGATCCTAGCCGCCGTTTCCTGTTCTAGATTGAATCCGCTGTAGAGCTGTAATCTGATTGGGGTGCTTTGCTGTTTCGTGTTCGGCCTCATCTAATCTGATCTTGTTGTTCGCTATTTTTCCTGGATCCGGTGTGGGAATAGTCCTCTACATTGTGTTGTTTGCTTGATTGCTTGGATTTTCTTCGCACGGTCTTCGCACGTACTCTTGGGATCGCTCCCCGGGATTCTGATCCCGTTATTATGGTGATTCTAATCTAACCGTCTACAAGAAAAGGGCAAGTCCACTTGAACTCCGTTATTTATTCTAGTTCAAGATTTTTGATATCTATGCAAGTAGTTCCATCTCAATTATTCTAACTTGCCTTGTGTCCCTTCCGTTAGGAGTATCGAGGGTTTACACGAGCTAACCCGATGTACTCTTGACTTCGTATTATTATCTATTGACTCAAACCCAAGCCTAGATACATACTTGTCATGAATAAAATAAAGGGCAAAAGCCAAAATACCCCCCCAACGTTTGGCCTAAGTACAATATGCCCACATAACGTTTGAAAAAATACATTAAACCCATTATTCCGTTAACTTAACTTATTCCATTAAGTTAGAATTATTGAATTACCTTTCTATCCTTACCCTTTCATATCTCAATCTCTTCTTTCTTCCTTTCTTCGTTCCTTTTTCCTTATTTCATTTTTCTCTATTAACAACGATTTATTCAGCAACGATTTCTTTGAAACAAAGTACATGAAGAGAGTTCTATAAAACCATTGCACACTAGAAAACCAAGATCTTAACTTTAGTCCTTAAAATTCAAATATCAACAGAGAAAACATCTGCAGTAAATTTAATTTAATAAAAAGAAGAGCACTTGTTTGATCGAGTAAAACTTCTTGCAAATTTCAAACTAATCACAACAAATTTGGCAAATATAAAATATAAAATTAAATAATTTTACATATCCCATCCCAAATTCATAATTGGATTGACATAATTGTCTGACTATTTAATGACATTATATTCATCAAAATTGATATCATAATGTGAAATTTGGAAGAAGGTCCACACCTGATCAGAAACTTTTTTAAAATCAAATTCAAATCGCGACCAACATTTATACTGTGGATATTCAAATTGTAAAGAACAATCTGAAAGTAACAACCCTTTCCCTCGTCTCAAAATTATAACTGTTATAAAACGAAGCCTCTAAGATTACCAAGAACTTTTGATAAATGAAGAAGTTCCATGTGATCTGACTTGCTAATTCTTAAACTGTCACAGGCAATTTCATAAACATTCGTAGATCATTACATGACCAATGAAACAATTTGCATGATTCATCTGTTCCTTTTACAAACAGATATTCATGTGAAAATTAACTTGTTTAATCTTGTTCATTCAATAATACGTGCACACTACTGTAGCATCCCACTCTTCTAAAATGTTCGTGGACCGAAAAAATCGTTGCCGAATAAATCGTTGTTAATAGAGAAAAATGAAATAAGAAAAAAGGAATGAAGAAAGGAAGAAAGAAGAGATTGAGATATGAAAAGGTAAGGGTAAAAAGGTAATTCAATAATTCTAACTTAACGGAATAAGTTAAGTTAACGGAATAATGGGTTTAGTGTATTTTTTCAAACGTTATATGGGCATATTGTACTTAGGCCAAACATTGGAGGGGTATTTTGGCTTTTGCCCTAAAATAAATAGAACTTGTACATGAGAAAATACATCGTGATTAAATACATGTTGTTACTTGAGATCTTGTGACTTGAACTCGACAAGAAAAACTCGACTTGTATACTGGAAAAATTCACATTACTTGTTGTACATTAATCTTGATACATACATGATACAATAACTCGTTAATTACCCGTTTTGATGAATACATGTGTAGTAGCTTTTATGAATTTTGCTGCATGTACTGTTTGGCACAGAGATTTCGACCCTGTTAACTTGAGAATTAGCACACCTGATACAAAAGAGAGTTTTAGCCTACTGAGTCTAGTTTCCAACCCAAGTGACGGATCCTGATTCAGAGTCCCGAGCTGTGAGATGTCATCTTTTTATTTCTTGTTGGTCTGCATTTTTTAGACTGCATAATTATTGTAACATCGACATATTTGATAGTAAAATACCATGTAAACAGTATTAGAATGCTATGAAATTTTTCAGGAACCTTATAGACATGCTGAGGGTTCACCTCAATTTTTTGTAGATTTTTATAGTGTATTTATACCATGCTTCTACCCCTTAGAAGTTGACATCTAGTTGCTGCCAGAACAGCTAAAGTGCAAAAAATAGAGTTTTTAACCTAGATACAGTCAGAATTAGCAGAAAGTTAATGAATATTACTTGTATCCCTTTCTGTCTAGATGTCCATAGCATACAGGAAGTTCGAATTTGGAGTTGTAATCCAGGAGATATCCCTGTTTTAGTGTAACTGTGTCAGCTGTTCCAGATTTTCCATTTCTTGTTTATTTTGTGCAATGCATCATGTTGTTGCATTATTATCATTCCCTTGAGATTCTAATAACCACTTGCATGTACATATATGACTTAGTAATAAAATACTAAATAAGTCAGGATTTCTAAGGGTTGATCTAGTAGTGGACAGTTTCAAAAAATGTACTCGGTATGGCCTTCTTGTTACATGGAAACATGACATGGAAGGTGAAGAATTACTTGTGGAGACGTGAACTTGTTTTCTTGTTATCTTGTTACATGAACTTGACATGGAAGGTGGAGAATTACTTGTGGAGACGTGAACTTGTTATCTTGTTATCTAATTATCTTGTTATCTTGTTATCTTGTTATCTAATTATCTTGTTATCTTGTTATCGTGATACACCGAGTACACGCTCTGTAGACCCCACCACAACGTCTAAAATGAACACTTTGTGCGTGCACTGAACCTGTGGTATGGGACGCAGTAGTACGTGCACTGGATTGGAGAAACAACTTGATAATAGACGTAGTTGATATGTATATACTTGATTATGATCAGTGCTACTAGTACCATTATTGTCCTTGCAATTTGATCTTGATTCGCATTCCTACATGCACCTTACTCCTTTACTCTCTGTTTTTCACTACTTGTTGTCCGTACTTGCTCTAGGGACATTTCCTTTTCTTCTTTAGTTAATCCAGCTACAGGTGAGCCTGAGGATTTACCAGAAGGCATTGGCGAGCAGTATTTCTAGTCTGGAGCATGAGATACACTAGAATAAACTATTTCCTTTCCTGTTTCTTATCTTGTTGCAATTTCATTTAATTAAACTTGTATCCCGTGCTTTTGACCCGTAACTACTATTGTTTTTCAGTATTGATTATCATGTTGGATTATTAAAATCTTGAATTCAGTTATTGTTCTATGATATTATTATCTGCGTGGTTGTGATTTAAATTTTCTGAGTATTGTTGAGTTGAGACTGGTACAGCTTATGAACGATGTTAATATCATTCGCTGGGCCTTCGTCATGGGCTCGTATTCCCGTATTTTGGAAAGTGGGGCGTGACAGCGGACTGGGGTGGATGTCCAGACACCAGAAGGTCTATGTCTGGATATTGCGTATATCTTGGGGACAATTTAATCTCTTGATCTGCAAAACGAAAACCTACCGTGTCTCGATCCAGTGCTGAAGCCGAGTACCGTAGAGTTGCTAATGTAGTTTCTGAATCCTGTTGGCTTAGAAACTTACTCTTGGAATTTTATTGTCTTGTCACGAAGGCTACATTAGTCTATTGTGATAATGTCAGTGCGGTATATCTTTCCGGCAATCCTATTCAATACCAAAGCATTAAACACATTGAGATGGATATACACTTTGTGCGTGAAAAGGTTGCTCGTGGTCAAGTACGGGTGTTACATGTTCCTTCGCGTTACCAAATTGCCGACATCTTCACGAAGGGACTTCCTCTGCAACTCTTTGATGATTTTCGACATAGTCTCAACATTCGTCAACCTCCTGTTTCGACTACGGGGTGTATTAGAATATGTCAATATCTTTTATATTTAGTATACATTAATTTAAAAATCATGGCAACACAATTATTGGAATCAATCAGTCACAATTATGGCAGCACAATTAGAGGAATCAATTAGTAGAAATCATGACAATACAATTATAGGAATCAATTATGATTTTGTAGCCAAGGTTGTTGTATATATATATGGTTGTCATATCAATGAAAGCAAGACAAATATTTCTATCAAGTGTTCTGAAAAAAGTGAAAGTGATAACCCGCTCAAACAACTCTTAATCGGGGCAATTATACCCTATTTAAACGGCAGTTTTTATTTTAAGAAATTGATTAACGTTATATATATATATATTTTTTTAAAAATTATTGATGTGAAAATGAATTTCTAATTCTCGTTTTGATCTTCACGAATTCCTTTTTTTAACAAATTTCTCCATGTCAAAGTTTAGGTGAAAATGAATTTCTAACTCTCATTTTGATCTTCACGAACCGTTTTGTAGCAATAATTTGAAATTTTTACCAAAATGACCTACTATTTGAAAGTATTTACCAAACTAACCCACGTTCGAAAGTAATTATCAAAATGAGATAGCGAGTTTGGTGAAAATAACCTCACTATCTAAGATAGCGAGTGATGTTGAGGTGTTAAAACGTGAAGAAAAGTTTCAAGTTTAGACTCGCTATCTCAGATAGCGAGTTTGGTGAAAACCACATCGCTATCTGAGATAACGACTGTATATTGAGGTGTTTCTCCACCACTTGGAGAAAAACTTGAAAAATACAAAATTAAGACTCGTATACCACACTCGCTAACTGAGATAGCGAGTGTCGATTAGGGTGTTTTTAAAGACTCACACTGTTTTGCTACTTCTCTTCAGTTCTCTCTTTTCATTCTCTCTCACAATTCCAAAATAAACTCAAAACTCTAGCCTCCCAAATTCGTTATTTCACCAATAAAATCCGTCCAAAATCTATTGAGATCCACTTCATCACGCACAACGCTCTCTACTCTCACACTCAAAACCCTAAACCTATCAACCAAGATCCATTCTATATTAACTCTACCTAAAATGCATACAATAACATTCGCTATCTGAGATAGTGTGTTCATTTGAACTAGACTCGTTATCTCGAATAGCGAGTGTAGGTCTATACATTTATATGTTAAATTTTTTTCTAAAAAATAAGTACAACTACACTCGCTATATGGAATAGCGAGGTCAGTTAAACTAGACTCGCTATCTGAAATAGTTATATACATTTTAGGTATAAATTACATGTTTAAAATTTTTCTAAAAAATAAGTACAATTACAATCGCTATCTGAGACAGCAATGTCAGTTCTACTAGACTCGTTATCTCTGATAGTGAGTATAGTTATACATTTCAGATAAAAATCACATGTTCAAAATTTCATTTAAAAATGAGTACAACTACACTCGCTATCTGAGATAGCGAGTTCATTTGAACTAGACTCGCTATCCCAGATAGCAAGTAGGTCAATTTGGTAAATAGTTTCTGAAGTGAGTCAGTTTGGTAAATACTTTCAAAAGGTGGGTCATTTTGGCAAAAATTTAACTCGTCTATCATACTGACTAGGGATGGCATTCGGGCCACCCGGGCCGGGCCAGGCTCGAAGACATCGCGGTCTGGGCCGGTCTAGTGGGGGAAAACCCTGGCCCGGACCTGGCCCTCGACCCCAATGGTGGGGACCGGGCCGGTTTTTTAGGGGATTTTTTTTAATATATTAAAGATTAAGTATTAAATTATAATTTCATAACAATTGCAAAGAACCAAGTATTTAATTGATTTAATAAATTTGAAATTCTTAAATAAAATGAAGTACATGAAATTCTTAAATAAAATCTAAAAAAAATGAGAGTAAGAAGTTCAAGAAAACCCAAACTAATTAAGAGATATAGATGAGAAAAATTAACTATTTTTGTAACTCCTGTTTCCCTGTATTTGTACTTTTATACTGTATTTTGCTAAATTGTACTCTCTCGTCTATTTGAGATCATGTATTTTGTTCAGATTGAATAAAATTGTTATTTTTGTCTCAACTCAAATTTTGGGTCCTTTTATCAAATTCGATTGTGTGCCATCTTGCACCGTTCTTAATGAGAAATAGACTGATTCTTCTCGTTTATCTCTCTAATCCCCATTATTGTGCATTTTGACCATTTCTTCTGTTGGGCTCTTTTTGAAACGGATCCCCTAAACCCTTGAACCCGCAAACCCGCTAACCCTAGTATATAAACCCCTATCCTAACCCTAATCACCATATACTGTTAAACCCTAATCTAAACACCCCGCCGCTAATCATCTTCCCCAGTCTCCCTGCTCCATATATTTCGCACGCCATTAACCACCTCCTCCATTTCCGATCACATTCGACCCCCACAGCCAGCACCTCCACAACATCCACCACCGCCATCTCCCTATCACCGCCGAACCCAACGCCGCTCTCGCCCTCTGTTCGCACCCACGAACGGAGCAGCCTCGCCATCGCCGTGCCGCCCCACCGCCGTCGTCCTCCCCATCGCCGCGTCGCTTCCCGACGTAGCGCCGCCGTCGAAGAACCCCCGCCGTCGCCGCTGCACCCCCCCATCTCTCCCCGCTCTCTCGCTCTGTTATCGAACGAAGAAGAAGGAGAAAAGAGCGGGAACGATTCTCAGCCGCCAGATCTCATCAAGATTCGCGCTCTTGATCGGTGTTCCGTGTTCGTTCCGCAGCAGATCCCGATCCCGTGTGCGCTGTTCTGGCCTCAGACCCGCTGCTTCCCAGCGATCTGATTGGATCGTTTTGCTGTTTCCTGTTCGTGCCGCACCGGATCTCTCTTGCTGTTTGCTGTTCGGGCCGATCGTGTGTGCGAGGAAAACTCGATCTTTGGTATATTTTTGCACGCGCATTTCGAGGACATTTCCGGGGACTTTTCTTCTCAGTTGCTTCAACAAGCGGAGATTTTAACCGTCGCTTTAAGGCAAGTAACCTTGTACATCTTATTGTCCTAGTACAAGTCTCTTTGAAATACCACATGTAGTTAGTTTGTGACTCTCCTTTGAAATATCATAGTAAAACAATTTGAACCTTCAAACTCACCAATCTAAGAGTCACAAAACTTCCTCGTAATAAATAATAATTCAATTGGACTCTTTTATCTCCTTGAACTTGCGAATCACATGGACAAATGAATTAAGGACCCCTAGAAATTGTAGACGCATATAAATTTAGTGTCTTGGCAAATTTGTGATTATTATGACTTGAAAAATACTATTATTCGCTGTTTGATTCCCATTACCATGTATTTGTGCCACATAATGATTTTAGACACCAAATTACGTAATTCTATGAAATCTACATTAGTGAATTATTTCCCTATGTTGCTGTCTGGATTTCCTTTTGCGGTTTCGACCCTCTTATCTTTGGAATTTGGGCTCGAGGCCTGAATACAAAACGTAGATCAGGATGTGTAGATGTCGATAGACTCCAGAATGATTGAATTTGGAGTTACGGTCTAGGAGATATGGCCGTTATACTACAGCTGTGTCAGTAGGTGCAGTTCTGTAAAAACTGCTGTATATATTGACTTTACAAATTATTTTAGCTGTGTAAACAGCGAGCGTTTGACCCCAAATTTTATATGTAGTTGCTGGACACCCTATAGGACATCCCCAATTTTTCCTTAGAATTAATCTACATTATTTCAGCACTATTTCATATGCATAAATACAAATATACAAATTCTGCCTGAACAAATGTAATAAGCCGGGGTTAAGGGAAAGACTATAGAGTGGACAATATAGGTAAGTGTACTCAGAAGGGGGCCCGTGTTTCCCAGTACTCGGTTCATGAACCTGTTACACGTGATGTATTCATGGAGTCAGTTACTTGGCTCATGAACCTGTTGCACGTGATGTATTCATGGAGTCAGTTACTTGACTCATGAACCTGTTGTATTCATGGACCCACTGTGTGGTCCTTGAACCTGTTAGTATTCACGAACTTGCTTCGTGAACCTGTTATTAAATTTCGTATTCATGAACCGTGCCTGTCTGATACCTGATACCTGATACCTGAAACCTGAGTACGCCGCCCTATAGACTCCATTACTAAGTCTAAACGCAATTGATTTGACTGTAGCAACCATGTAGTAAAAGTATGGATGCATGTCGTGCTACCTAGATAGTAATCACACAAGACTTGAACTTAACACCTGATACATGATTATCCTGTTACCTGATTATCCTGATACATGATTATCCTGTTACCTGATTATCCTGAATACCTGGTTACCTGATATCTGAAACATGACACTTGGAACATGACACCTGAACATGACACCTGAACATGACACCTGCAACTTGAAATATGAAACTTGATACGTAAAACCTGACACATGAAACATAATACCCGATATTAGTTACCCTTATAGGTGTACCTGACATGTGTTTCACCACTAGCAGTTGTTATCCAATCTAGTTATTAAGATGTTTCCCTCTTGCTAGATAGTCCCGGAATTTGTTCATTACTTGTTATAACTCTGCCTATTCTTGATTCCAATTCTTGTTTTCCCCTTTCTTGTACTTGCTTTTACTATTTGTGGCCCTAGCTTGCACTAAGGGCATTTTCTCTTGTTTTCCCTTCGTTTTCCTGTTTATATTTATTAAGCAGACTTAGGAGACAAGTTATCTGCTGGAATTGGCGAGCAGACATTTCAGGTTTTGCTTGGAGCAAGGACCTGTTGCTTTTCTTAAGGTATTTATTTCTTCTGCTGTATAAGACTTGTTTCCGAGTTTACATTTGATCCAGACATGAGAACTATTTGAATATTATTATTTGTTTCAAACTGTTTTCTGTTGCTTAATAAGTTATTCATGCATGCTTGGTTATATATAAATCTAGTTATATTCTTGTTATGATGCTGAGTCGATCCTACAGCTTATGGATGATGTAAAAATCATTCGCTGGGCTTCGTCACGTACTCGTATTTCCGTATTTTGGGAAGCGGGGCGTGACAATTTTAAATCTACAAATTAACATATACTAAAATACCGTATGAGTCTTTGAAGTTTGAAGAATGAATGTTGAGAGAGTTGACACTTGAGAGCTTGTAGTAGACTAGTAGTATTGATTGTTGTTGTTAATCACTTGATTGTTGTTGATTGTTGATCCTAGCAAAATGTAGAGAGATTTGATCTACAATTATTTTTTTTAAATTTCTAGAAAAAGGAAAAAAGAAAAAAAATACTGTGCAACGGTCGGCCCGGACCCGGCCCGAGCCCGGGCAGACCGGTTCAGCCGGTCCCGGTCCTCAACCTGGCCGTGCCGATCCAAGCTAATTGCCAAAAATTCGGAACCGGACCAGCCCCAAGGTATGGGGGGCCGGTCTAGGGTTGAGACCGCAAAACGGGGGCCGGGCCGGGCTGGTCCCAGGCCGGCCTGGACCTGTTGCCACCCCTAATACTGACTTCCTCCTAAATTTTTTACCAAAATGACCCATTTTTGAAAGTATTTGATAACATGACCCACTTTCGAAATTTTGGTGAAAATAATCTCGTTGTCTGAGATAGCGAATAAATGTATGTTGAGGTGTTAAAAATGGGAAGAAAATTTTCAAGTTTAGACTCGCTATCTCAAATAGCGAGTTTGGTGAAAACCACATCGCTATCTGAGATAGCGAGTGTATGTTGGGGTGTTTCCCCACCATTTGGAGAAAAACTTGAAGAAAAATACAAAATTTAGACTCGTATACCACACTCGCTAATTGAGATAGCGAGTGTCGATTGGGGAGTTTTTAAAGACTCGCTCGTTGTTTCGCTATTTCTCTTCACTTCTCTCTTTTCATTCTGTCACGCCCCGCTTCCCAAAAAATACAGAATACGAGTACATGACATTGGCCCAGCGAATGACTAACGTCATCTATAAGCTTTTTATTTGGTCAACTCAACAATATAATCAATACAGAACAATTGCGCAGGCAATAATAATAATCTAATGAACAATAATACTTGAAATAAACAATATGAAATATCCAAATATAATAATAATCCAACATCTGGAAACAAAAATAAAATCCGGGACATAAGCTCAATATAATGATAAATCCCAAACTCAATAGTAACAAGTCTCAGTACAATAAGTTCATTAAAATAACATTCAATTATAAAGCAATAGTTCTTCAGAAAGTTTGTTCTCCAATTCCAGCAGGCAGTTCTCCTTCATTATCTGTGTATACTTCATCTAAAAAGAGAAGAAAAATTGTCCTTAAAGCAAGTTATAGACAACAGGTAGAGCAAGCAAGGAATAATGGAATAACGGTATAACAATGTATCAATGGATCAATAGGAATCAATAACACGGGACAATAATAATAATCAATATCATGATAATCGATATAATGGCTATAACAATGATTCAATATTCGGTAACAATAATCAATGATCAATAACAATAACACTTACCCAATATTCTATATCAATATGAACAATGAGGAACAATATGTTGTGTCAATGTCGTGTCATTCTTAAGTCTATTAATCATTTTAATCATAACTAATGTAGCACTTCATGCGTCCCAATTATTTTACCACATGGTTGCTACAAACAAACAAGTTCTGTTTAGACTTAGTGGTGAATTTTATAGTTCATGTATTCGGCACGATAACAATGTTCCTTCCATAATGATAATTTATCAATAAGATGCTACATGATCACAATATCACAATATCAAAATATCACGAGAACACAAGATCACAAGATAACAATATAAGGAACCACGGGTCCCTTATCCGAGTACAGTCCCTATATTTTTCACTACTAGAATCAATCCTTAACCCCGGCTTGTTAATTATTTTATCAATGCAACAATACAATATGCAATCTAGAGACATTAGATGAACGATAGTAATAATAAACTTGAATAGGACAATGAAAATGATGACAATATGATACTAGGATCACGCAATACAACATACACACTTAAATTTTACTCAGTTAAATAAGGTAACTCTTATGTTAGGTTTAGTTCTCTAGTGTCATTTAAAGGCTATAGCAAGATGCACTGCCTAAGCCATATGTTTGATGTTGTATATACACTCTATTTCCTATTCGAATTTGACACACTCTCATGAACCCTTTCCAGGTTATTTTTCAAAAATGAAAATGAAACCATTTTTTTTTTTTTTTAAATTCTTGCAATTTGATTAAGCCAAGGGGTTTAGAGGGTTGATTTTGGCTGGCAAAAGCAGTTTGTATGGTTTCCCTTAATTTTTTACATTGCAAATATCCTACTATAATAATTATAAGAATGCTTTTATTTGATGGTTTTTTTGTTATATGTTTTTTTTGAGGTTTTCTTGTTATATGTTGTCCAATAGCTCAATCGGAAGAACAATAGTTTTCTTGTTATATGTTTTTTGATAGTGGTAATTCATAATTGATACCTGTATTTTGATTGCTTGGAATTAGCTGAGAGTTTTGCTTAAGCTTCTGGATGGTTACAGCTTTTAACTCAGATATGCCTTGCACTGTCAGCACTCGTTCTTCGTTCAATCGCGCACAAAAAAAATCCAGTCGAGCAGTTATTCTCCAGTCGATCTAAACAAGCTACAAAGCCAGGAGAATGGAAATGTCGCTGTGTTGGAGATGCTTAATTACAGTCCTGCCTGAAGAGATTGTTGAGGATGGTAACGGTGATCGGAATATTGATGCAGCAAGCAGATCCCATTACAGTTACAGTTAGTAGTTGACATATTACTCTCTTTGGATTGCTTTCTATTGTAAATAAGAGGATATAGGCATATCAACTAACTTTACATTTTCCTTCTTCAAACAAAAAAACTGTTGATAAAGGGTGAGGATTTGATGATGTAGATCTCTACCAAAATTTAATGTTAAAATCAAGTGATAAATTTCTAAAATCTCTAAACTCTAATATTATAATGGAAGAAGGCCTTAGTGTCATTTGTCAATCTACCAATATGTACATCGCACGTGCATAACTAATATGAAGGAGGTCTCAAGTTCGAGTCCTCACTATGTCAGATATTTTACTTTAATTTTTTTATATATTAAACATGCATCACATGTGTAAATTACTATCCATATATCTATCTATAATATATGTGTAAACATGCATCACATTAAAAATTTTCCTTCTTAATTTAAAAAAAAATATGTGTATCACCCATTTTGCTTCATTTTTAAAATTAAGGCATTCACCACACGTGCTAATTATTGTTGATTTATGTGTTTTGCACGTTTAACTCTGACTCCTTATCAAAACGTGCATCGTACGTGAAAAATACTAATATTAATAATAGTAATTGTTTATTATAATATTTTTGAAATACACCTTTTTATATCGATCTATATTTGTGAGTGTTAGTAACAAAATTTGCCGACAGTATACTATAAGAGAGGCGAGGAGCCAATTGACTTTTTGTTAGATATTTAACATTCTAAATATCCTTTTAGTGCAATATGCCCACCAATTTTGTTTTCCTCCAATACTGGATGAAATATTGAGTTTTTTTTAATATTTTTTTTTTCTTTCTTATATGTTGCTTAACTATTTTGTTTATTTCTTTACTAGTTAACAAATTTAAATGTGATTGGTTTACTAACTTAGACCATAGAGAATTTTAATAAAATAATATAATCTATATTTTCATGTTTTGCATGGACTATATGCTCGCAGGGTCGACCCCACCTTGTGGTAGATGAGGCAGTCGCCTCATGTCCTCAAATTTTTTGCAATTTTAAAAATTCCAAATTTGTATTTCTCTTATAAATATAGACACATATTTTGCGCGTAACAAAAATTATATTGTTATTAGGGCCTCAAAAATAATTATTTGGACATTTCCAAAATAATCCCGGGAACTAGGGCCGACCCTGTATGCTAGTAAGCAAAAGTTGTAACTTTGTTGTTGATGCAGAAGTTATTTCTGTTATATTATGAGTGCCAATATTTGCTAAGAGAGAGGGTATGGTTTTCACTTGATCTAGGCCTGGGTTTTTCACTTGGGCTTAGGCCCAGTCTTGTGGGCCGGATGAAATTTTGAATTAAGGGTTGGATACAGACTTCATCAATTGAAAATATGAGGGTGACCGAATTGGGCCTAAGAAAGCCCATGGGACCTAGTCAGGTCGGGCCTATGCTCGCTTCCCAATTTAAAAGCATATCTTATTATTAAATGTTTTAAATTTCTTCATTTACGAGGATTAATTATCAAACTCACTGATTTTCGAGTATAAATAAAGCCAATGCATACAAACTACCTAAATTTTATTAGCTGAAAGTCGAACAACAAAATGCCGAATACATCATCTAGTGAGTCTACTGTAGAATCAGAGCAATGTGCGGCATGTAATTTCACGCTTATCTTCGTAGTAGAAGGTGAAGAATTGGATGATGTGCCATTTCCGTTGACAGTCAATGGCCGACTAACATTAGGTGAAGCAACAAAGTCGGTGTTTGACAATCATGAAATTAATGCTGAAGATTACGTGTTTACATACGAAGACAATTATCTTAATAGCAATGAGACAGTGGAAAATTTAGCGCTTCCTCCTGGGGCGATCATTAAAGCAGTTTATAGCGTTGAAGATATGGATGATAACAATAATGAAGATGTTGGTATGAATGAGGTGGCCCAGGTGGAGGAAAATAGGAATGTGGTGGAGGAAAATTTAGCACCACCTCCTCCTGAGGCGATCAATGAAGCAGTTCCTAGCGATAATGATAAGAATAGTGAAAATGATAAAAAGGATAGTAGCAATGATGAAGAGGATCATTAGTTAAGCTTGAATGGTGTATGGTCTTGCTTTTACCTTCATTAATAATATATTTGTTATTATGTCTTTAGTTTTATTTATTGTAGTATATAGTGCGGGCGTACCGCACTAGAAAAACATTTGATCAATAAAATTGAGTTATAAATTGAGTTATAAGTACATTTTCTGTCGGCTTGCTTATTTATTCATTATTTAATTAACTGAATTGAGAAAACAAATTGTTTCTGCAAATTATATATATATATAATAAAACACAAAGAAAGCTATCAAGTGGCTCCCCTTCAATTGAAACCAAATCAACGGCTCAGATTTACCCTCCCAAAACATATTTTTCCTCCAAAAAGTTTTTCCCCCAAAATTAAAAAAACTCATTACTTTATTACTATCTTTCTCTTCTCTCTTCACCTTTTCATATTTCTCTCCTCTCTCTCCCCTCTCACTCATTCTCTCTCTATTTGCTTAGAAATTTAGATTTTCAGATTTCAGGTTTGTAAATTTTCAGATTTTTTATATTTTTTTATTGCTCATGTTACATTGAAAATATCAAATATCTCCTCAACAATTAAATTGCATCATTTTCACTCTCAAAGTTCTAAGAAGTTGGATTTTACACCCCCATTTATAATTATACATGGACTTTTATTTACAACTAATTATTGTCATACTATTCAAACTTGCGCTACATAATTGTTGTTTTACTGTTTACAAGACTTTTCGTATGTTGTATCATTCCAAAGACGTGCCCTAGGCACGTGCCCACGGGCAAATCTAGTATATAATAAAACACAAAAAAAACTATCAAATAACTCTCCTTCAATCCCCCAAAATCAAAGGCCCAGATATAATATCTCAAAACACATTTTTCTTCCAAAGCTCAAAATTCAATTCCGCCCACTCTCCTTCAATCCCCCAAAATCAAAGGCCAGATATAATATCTCAAAACACATTTTTCTTCCAAAGCTCAAAATTCAATTCCCCCCCCCCCCCCCCCCCCCCCCCCCCCCCCCCAAAAAAAAAAAAAAAAAAAACAACTCATTTATTTATTTAATTATTTTTCTCTCTCTCTTTTTAAATATACTAGTAATTTACACATGTGATGCACGTCTTTATAAATATATTTTTTTATAAAAAAATTTGACGTTGTCTGGCATCGAACCTAAGACCTCCGTATATTAGTTATGCATGTGCATTGCACGTGTTCGTTTGTTTACAAATGGAATTTGTTTGATGACAAACTCTCCCATTAAAATAGTATATATATATATATATATATATATATATATATATATATATATATATATACTATTATAATGGGAGAAGGGGTTATTGTCATTTGTCACCATTTTTTTTTTGTCATTTTGTCATTTTGTCAACACGTGCAGCGCACGTGTTGGCTTTTTTTCCTTTTTTTCCCTTTCCATTCCCCTCCACGTGCATCGCACGTGTTGGTATTTTTTTTCCTTTTCGTTCCCCACCGCGTGCATCGCACGTGCATTATAGTTTTTTTTTGTCCTTTTCATTCCTCTCCACGTGCATCGTGCATGATACTAGTAATAATATTATAATGGGAGAAGGCCTAGTGTCATTTGTCAATCTACCAATCTACCAATACGTGCATCGTACGTGCACAACTAATATAAAGGAGGCCTCAAGTTCGAGTCCTCACTATGTCACCAGACAAACATGTGCATCGCACGTGTAACTCTAAATCTATTTTTCAACACGTGCATCGCACGTACACATCAAAGTTTTTCTTTTTTAATTTTTAAAATTACGTGTATCGTCCGTTCAGTTCTATTTTTAAAAAATTAAAGGCATTCATCGCACATGCTATTTACTGTTGACTTACATGTATCGATGTTTAACTCCAACTCTTTATCAAAACGTGCATCGCACGTGAAAAATACTAGTACATATATATAGAAACATGGACTTTTATAGTCCTATTTATAATTTTTTTTTACCATATACTAATAGAAACATGAAATTTTATTTACAATTAATTATTGTCATACTATTCAAACTTCAGCTACATAATTGTTGATTTACTATTTACAAGGCTTTTTATATGTTGTATCATTCTCAAGGCGTGCCGTAGGCACGTGGCCACTGGCAAATCTAGTATATAATAAAATACACAGAAAGCTATCAAGTGGCTTACCTTCAATCCCCTCAGAATCAAAGGCCCAGATCTAACATCACAAAACACATTGTTTTCCAAAAAATTTCAAACTCCAAAACCAAATTTTTTTTCCCAAAACAAAAAAAACTCATTACTTTATTATTATCTCTCTCTTCTCTCTCCCTATCTCTCTCTCATTCTTTCTTTATTTATTTAGAAATTTAGATTTTAACATTTCGGAAATGTAAATTTTCAGAATTTTCAGATTTCAAATAGTAAATATCTCCTAAACAGTTAAATTTCATCATTTTCCAACCTCAAAGTTCTAAGAAGTTGGATTTTACACCCTCGTTTATAATTATTTTTCAGCATATACTAATGGAAACATGGACTTTTATTTACAACTAATTATTGTCATATTATTCAAACTTGAGCTATATAATTGTTGTTTTACTGTTTACTGGGCTTTTCGTGTTTTGTATCGTTCCGAAAACATACCGTAGGCACGTGCCCACGGAAAAATCTAGTATATATAAAATCTATGGCAATTGCCAGAGCCATCCTTGATAGAGCATTAATATTTATTTGCCAATGAACTTATGAACCAGAGGTCCTTATTCTTACTTGAAAGTATATGTCACTATACCATTATTTCAAAATATGCAAGGTCCTATATAAAAAAAAAGGAACGATACATGCCGGAATAATTTGGGTAAGAGATCCAAGTGCTATTTCAAATTACCATAACTCGCAACCTACATATTTTTGTTTGTGGATGCCTCGATCTAAGCCACGTCACTTGAAAAAACTCACAAAATTAAACTTCAAAATATCTACTACCACACTATGATAAATACACTATTCGCACGATCACATGTTCGTGAACAGCATTCAAAAAATGTTCTTTCCAAATATCTCCGTTCACTAAAACGCACGTTCCAAGAAATCATGATGCCTCGAGCCAATAAACGAACCCGCAACAGTAATCACCACAAATAACATTACGAATTACAAACACATGCATTGCATGTGCTAATAAATATCTCATGATCACCATCCATAATTGTTCTCTCCAAACCCCATCTCTCCCTCAAACTCACATTCCACCAAAACTATCATAATGATCACGCCCCGAGACAACAATAAACGGAGCAATTACAGTAACGACCATAACTACGCTATGAATTACAAACACATGCATTGCACATGCTAATAAATATAGAAAAAGCAAAAAAAATTATCTCGCATATAACTCTTGCCCCCCCTCACCCTCGATTTTTTTGTCGTACTGGGCCACTTTTTGAAAATATTTGTGATTATGGGCCAGTTTCGAAACTATTAGCACTCGTGGGTTACTTGGTGCCACGTCAGCAATGACTGCTATTCTCATTAGCGATGCTAATAATAATAGCAGTCTCTGTTTTAAAAATATTTGAAATTTTTTGTTTATGTCGCTATTCCCACTAGCAATCGAAGTATATGTGAGGTCGTTAATGGAATTAGCGACCTCAAATGATTGTATTGACACACTTAACGATTTCTAGAGAGCTTTTGCTATTATGAGATATATTTACTTTTTAACTGAGGTCGCTAAATCTCCCTGCTCTCTGTAAGATTTGCAAAACAACACCCAACTAAAGTTGCTATTGGTAATAGCGACGTTAGTATACTTTGGTCGCTATTTGCAATAGCGACCTTAGTAGGAAACTCAATTTCTTTATTCTTCGTAACATTTGCAAGATAATCACACAACTAAGGCCTCTATTCGGAATAACGACATTTGTACAATTAAGGTCGTTATTCCAAATAACGACCTCAGTTTCAAAATTAAATTAATTGTTATTTTTTCAGAGAGCTTTTGCTTTATAGATTTTGCTAAGCGTTGAAATAAAGTTCATTGAAGGTCGCTAATCCCAGTAGCGACTTCATATATGTTTTGGTCGCTAATAGGAATAACGACAGTAAACAAAAATGTTTAAAAAAAAAATATTTTCAAGAGGCTACTATTCCCATTAGCGCGAGAAATAGCGGCCGCTACAGACGTGACACCAAGTAGCTAAGAGCATCTGTAGTCGTTGCAATGTAAAATATCCATATATGGATAAATAAAAATAGAAATCCCACTTTTGCTGCACTCGTGCAAAGCTATTTTTTAGCTATCTATATTATAATATTAAGCGACGGCACATGATGTGCCGTCGGAGAGAAAAAAAAAATTAAAAAATGAGCGAAAGCACGGAGAAAGCACGGACAAAAAAAGAAAAAAAAAATCACCCGGAAATCTCGGACGGCACATGATGTGCCGTCCAACATTCCAGCATAATTGTTTTTGTCAGTTTTCCATTTTTGGAAATTACAAAAACATTTTAGTTATTACAAAAATTGCAAAAACATTTCAGAAATTACAAAAAAATTCAAAAAATTATAAAAACATTTTCAAAAATTGAAAAAAAAAATTAAAAAATACAAATCCCTCCGGACGGCACATCGAGGATTTGGGGAGTGACGGTATTATTTTAATATGAAAAAAAACAAAAAAATCACAGGAAGGCACATGATGTGCCGTCCGACGAAAAAAATATTAATTTTTTGTGTGGGACGACACATGATATGCCGTCACTCATATATGCATAAAAGTTATACGGATTCTCAAATATAGCAATCTACTGTAGCGATTTATCGATAATATGGATAAATAGCAAACAACTGCAGCGGTTTTTCTGGCCAAAAATACATATTATGGATAAATAGCAAACGACTACAGATGCTCTAACAAGCGCTAATCATTTCGAAACTGGCCCATAATTGCAAATATTTCAAAAGTGGCCTATTTCGGCAAAAAATTTCTTTCCCTCCCTATCTTTCCTTGCCTTTTGCCTCCCAATTCCCGTCCGCCACTTGCCTCTTCCCCCCAACCGTCCGATCAAAACTGTTAAAATGAAATGAGCTTCAGTCTTCAGATGAAGGTGGCACATGCGGTGCACGTGCTGAACCACGACCCGCAATCCTCCAACCCCGTCGCCGCCAACCAGTGGCTCGTCCAGTTCCAGCTCTCCGACACCGCTTGGGAGGTCGCCATCTCCCTCCTCACCTCCGACCACAACTCGTTCGCCTCAAATTTCGAGCTTGAGTTCTTCGCCGCCCAGATTCTGAGGCAAAGGTAAAAGAATTTAAAACGAATAAATTTGTAATTTGGAATTAATTTGGTGGGGGAGGGGGCTAAGTTAATTTGTGGGTTTTTTGCAGACTCAGAATGAGGGTAGTGGGTTGCCGGTGGCGGCGAAGGACGGGCTGCTGAATGCGCTGCTTGGGGCGGCCACGAGGTTCGGGGGGGGCTCACCTCAGGTGAGTGTGGTTTTTGTTTACAAGCACGTGTGCTGTACGTGTTCTTGGTTAGGTATAGATACATACTGGAATCCATGTAGGAATCATACACATCAAATAAAAAACATAGCATTACTCTTTTAAGTTAGGCACTATATTTTTGGAAGGATGTTTATTTCCAAAATTAAGTTGGTTTGTTACTTTCTTAGGATCTATGGTGGTTGGAAACTTTTGTGATATACTTGATTGGTACATATTTAACACATTCCAAATATGTGTTTGAGTCCAACCCCGAAGTCCAAAGTTGTTTTTGGCTTTCTTTGACATGAGTTGTTATTATTTTGTCGTGATCACTTCATAGGTGGGAGGAAGAGACGGGAGAGAGAAATGTGAGAGAGTGGCATGGGAGACGGTTGGAAGACGAGACGGATTATATAGTGTTTATTGAAGAGTATTCGATATTGTCTAATGTTATATAGCAATATGGCCTTATTGGGTGATAACTTTAATGATTAGTTGTTTGAGTTTGGTTGTAAATCCTGACAGTCCAAACTTAATATTGGGCCGAAATCCATGGTATATGGTAGTTTTTTTTCTTTCTAAAGTTTATTATATAAGATGGAAAATGAAATGATGTATTGTTATCAAATTTTTCGGTCAGTGTTTGTGTCTTGTAGTATCCATGAACCATGTCCGTGTACATACATAATTGGCTAGGAACCTTTATGGTTAAATTATAGACATGATTCTCCTTATTTGCTAGGATTTCCAGTTTCAGAATATTTTGTCGGGTTTTTTATGATTCATGTCTTGTCTTTTTTAGCTCTGCCCCCTTTATGTAACTATATGTACTGGAATCAAAATAAGATGAACATAAATATATGGAAATGAGTTAGAATGTTGGATAGATTTAAGAATATGAGCAGTGAGTTCATTTGTCACTTAAAAGTTTTCCTCGTTGAGTGGTGTTTTCAGTGTTCTAAAAAAAATGATTAACCTGCTCAAACAACCGCTTGATTGTGGCAATTATACCCCATAGAAACGGAAGTTTTTTCTTTTAAGAAATTGATTAACATAAGATTTTTTTGATTTTTTACTGATTTCAAAGTTTAGATGAAAATGAATTTCTAATTCTCATTTTGGTTTTCACGAACCACTTTCCTTTTAAAAACAAATTTCTCCATTTCAAAGTTTAGGTGAAAGTGAATTTTTAATTCCCATTTTGATCTTCACGAACCGCTTTCGTTTTGTTGCAATAATTTTCCCCTTATTATGTGTGTGTGTGTTCTTCACTTTTCCTATTATTTTATTTTTTTTATATTTGAAGACAGGTTAGCGTTTTGTCCCGGTTAATCCCTGACCAAACAGTAATAAACCTAAACAGTATTCTATTATTTTGTTCCCATTTCCATTTTTTTGCACCCTTGGGTGTAGTGCCACAAAACTTTCTTCTATATTTAAGCTCCCTAGCTTGTCGAATGGCAAAGAGACTTCATCTCTTGCATCATTTTACTAAATAAGATAACTCTTATGTTCGGTTTAGTTCTCTAATGTCTTTTAAAAGCTGCAAGATGCACTGAATAAACCATATGTTTGATGTTGTGTACAGAATCTGCTTCCTATTCAATTTTGACACACACACACACGCTCTCATGAACCCTTTCCAGGTTATTTTTTCAAAAAATGAATGAAACCAAAATTTTGTTAGGTTTTGTGAGAAATTAACAATTGGAAATTAGGGTTTATCTCTAGATTTAAGTTGCTTGAGATATTCACCCTAGGTATCAAGATTGGAATGCCTAGACTGCTATCACATGCCAGTATTTATTCCTAAATACTGGTTTGGGTATCGGGTTATAAGCCCACAAACCTGCATTCCAATATCCAATCAATTGTACGTTCATTACACGTGTTACTCATATGCACATGCAATATTTATATAGAGAGAATATACCAATATATCCAACAATCTCCTCCTATATTCTCAATATATAAAGTACATGATTATCTCATCAGTTCAGTATAAAACTGACTGGCTGATAGCAGTCCATAAAAAAAGTATCATAAAGGTATAGTTTCATAAGAACCAATAAAATTATAAACCTGAATAGTTCAATCAAGACTAAACCAATATAATTAAATAGTTCCAAACCATATCCAATTCAGAATAGTTCACAAAGATTAAACCAACTGAAATAATCTGTCATAGTTTCAAAATCAAACAAAGTAAATAAACTCCAAAAACAAAATATGAGTTTTAAGCTCATGAACACAAGAGTTTTAAACTCAATAGAAATTTTACCAAGCAAGTGACTAATTTATTCTCGAAAGAAATAAACTGAAACTCTATCCTTGCACACTACTTTATGTTTACTCCTCCATTTTGAGCAAATCATTATTTTGAAATCTATGTTGAGAGATTCAACTCCTTCATCTTTGCTAGCTTATTAAAAACAAGAATATCAAGAGACACATCTCTAAGAATTCCAACGAATTTCACAAAGTATCTAGTTCCACAAACGAACTTAGTACAATTCATAATTAGCTTAACAAAAAAGTAACGCAAACATCACAATCAAGTTTCTTTAACTAAATAAAGAACATGAACTTTTATAGTTTCTATACAAGAACCATACTGTGTTTCATATTGGAATGAAAAACTGTCATTTCAATCATGGTTTAACATTGAATCATCAAAATTGAAATGAAATATGTATCCATAAAGGACATATCATCAAAGTTGGAATGATATTTAAGACAATTTAATCATCGGAAACACATCGACAAGTTTTCATGTTTTGTATTGGAATAATATGATTATTCTAAGTAAATTTCCTAGATATATAATACCATCAAAATTGGAATGACATTATATATTTGTAAAATTTATGTGGAATCATCAAAATTATATAAAACATGTCAACTGCCTAAAATTGATGCTTAAGTTTGAACTTCTCTATGGCTTCAATTGGATTCTAATTTTTAAAACAATTAGGATGTTAAAGCTTTGACTCAATAGCTTTCAACTCCATTTCCCCCACAGTTTTGATAATTAGATCACTTTCAAGTCTCTTAGCAAGAGCATTAGCCATACTTGTCACAATTGCACTTTATCTATGAGAAAGTTCAACCAGGCTTCTTTCAGCCTTAATATACTCCTCTTACTATTATAGAGTGAGTTATGAGCTATAGTGCATTGTAGCTTGATAGTTGCATAACAGAATTAGAGAGTTACTTAAACTTCTTAATGGATAACTAGCAACAATTTCTTCAATCCGCTCAGCCTTTTCCCCTGCAGAGGATTACACATAGAGATCTGATTTCATGAATGATAGCATAATGTCTGTTTGCTTTTTATTTCTATAACTTTTCCGTCTCTCCTAGTGTATACACATATCTACTAGTTATCGACTTTCACTAAATTCTGAGCATCATAATGCATCAGATCAGCCATTCATTCGAAGAATGAGTAGAGTAGCACAAAGCAAACTCTTGAATACTACTCAGGTATCTCAATAGTCTCTTAAGGGCACTCAAATGTGTATGGGATTATTAGTGATTCTGCAGATTATACCTACCTCAAAGGTATGTCTATTCTAGTGCAGATCTTTGTATACATGAGACTGTCAATTCCTTTAGAATGATATACCTGTCTCATAGTTGCACCATCATTAGGTGTCAACCTTTTATGGTGTTTCAAAACACACTTTCAATCACCATATCCCCACTTTTGAAATACATTTTGATTTGATGAGTTTGACTAAGAGTTATCCCTTGCCAATTGAAAACTCACCCTTATACCTTTGGTGTCCACAGTACCTAGATTTTCATGTTGAATTCTTTGGATAGCACAATTTTAACTTCATTTGTAATAGAAAGGTTACTTCCAAGAACATGCATGTCAACAGAACAAGTAAATAATAGTCACTATATTTGACACACCACAAAGTTGAAGGCACTGATCTGAATTACTTGATTCATATACTAGGCTCTTTCAAAAATTTGTCAAATTATTTATTCATTGGCTATACATGTTTTAAGAACATACAATGATTTTACTAAATTGTAAATCTTGTTCACTAAACATATTAGTTCAAAACTTTCACAAAACATCAACTAAGCAGTTAAAATCACCGATTCCCGATTAATTTTCGATTAATCGCTAATCGGAGGCTAAGCGATTATTTTTTTACCGATTTATAATATTTCAATAGTTAGCGATTTAATCGGGAATAATCGGCCGATTAGTGGTTAATCGGTCGATTTTAAGTGGCCAATTAACCAATTAAATCTCCTCTGATTTTCATGCTCGTTTGCATTATTTGGGCTCAATCCGGCCTAAATCCAAAATCCAAATTTAAAATTCAAACCCCTTCTGGTCCTTGCGCAAACCCAAACCCGACATATCACCGCTCTCTTCTTGCACGTGCAAACCCAAACCTAAACTGATTATCTTCAAACTCAAACCCAAACTGATTCTCTTCTTCCTCGAGCAAACCTAAACCCGACCTGCCGTCGTTTCCCCCGTACCGTCGCATACTTGACCCAGCCTGCATCTGCACCTCCTCTTGTTGCTCGCACTGCTCCTCCCCGATTGTTTTTGTTTGATCGAACCGACCAGCAAACCCGACCAGACTCACACCCAGAATCCAAACTCATCCCAAACCAAATACTTTTTTCGTCTATAAAATTATGTTCCTATTTGATAATCTCATAATAGTTTTATGTTAGGATTTAGGGTTGCTACATAATGAAGATATATCTTTTTTTAATTATATATATAACGATTTTTTCGATTTAATCTCCGATTATTTTCCGATTAACCGATTAATCACTAATCGCTCCTAGACCGATTAGTTCCAAAAACCGATTTTAACTGCTTAGAAAATCAAGTACAAAACTTTTTAAATATCCTATATGATTGACAAAATTTTCAATAGATGTAAGGGTAAGAAGAATACTTATTGTAGCAATATGACAAATATATGAGTAGACATCAAATAAATCTACCTCATTTCTCTCAGTCAATCTGTTAGCTACTAAAAAGTATTAAAATTGCTACTGAACAATCAAAATTAAGAATCTTCTACAAAACCCCACTTATTATAGTTTTAGCCCCTTTCGGCAGATCAACTAAATTAAAGTAATATTGTATGACACAAAATTACCTCATTGTCTACTAAAGACTCTTCTTGGCTCATTTGTCATTCAGGATTTTAAGTGTCAATAAGGCTGGTTCTTGATTCCAACAGTGAATCATTGATTATGTCAGTAGGACTAGATAATTTCATGCACTTATCTTTATAAACACATTCTCAAAGAACTTTGTTTGTCTAGATTCTACTAATACAAATTAGATAGATCTAAAATCTGTCCATAGAACCAATTTCTGCACTTTCTAAGCACACACAAATATTTATTATTGGTCCTACTTTAGGCATTCTAGGATTATGTACTCTAACAGATGTATCATAACACAAATTTTCACTTTAACAAAATTATTTGTGTTTTCAATTTAGAGTGTAGTAACACATTAGAGATATCATTAACAACACAACATCACTCATAATTACACAAGATAAACAACAGGCAATAATATAGAATTCAACATTTTACTAAGTGTTTGATTCTAACTTTTATCAATACCGTTTGACTGTTGTAAGTAGAGTGCAGTAGAGATTATGCCCAATGCAAACTTCTCTAAAGTTGTTAAAACATATTCACCACCTCTATTACATCTGAACCCTTGATTTTTAGCATTTAACTATAATTTTAATTCATTAAGAAAAACAAGTGCTTCATTCTTCATATATATGACAGACTTATATTAATCATCTACAAAAGCGATTAAATACTTTTGAACAACAATCGTCTCATCTAGTCACAAAGCTACTGAGATCACAAATATCAGAATGTATTGACTCCAGAAGTTGTGTACTAAATGATTTTCTAGTGATCATAATCTGAGCACAACTTTCATATTTGTCATATTTAATGGAGTGTCATTTAGTAGAGTTATGAGTTTTAACAAAAACAAACAATTTAATATATAGTTCATAGTGATTCTAAATTTCAAAACAATTAGGATGTTAAAGCTTTGACTCAATAGCTTTCAATTCCATTTTCCGCACAGTTTTGATAATTAGATCACATTTCCTCACAACAATTGAATATATAGTTCTCACAACCTAGCCAATTATGCAATGTTCAAGAATACAATTAGAACTATTATTATTAATTGTCTCATTTGTTAAACTTAAGTTATACATGCGATTGACAATATATGCACTTTATAAGAGTTAGTACAAAATTACTTTATCACATTTTACAAAATTGTTTGCTTTTTCTAATGGTTCTAACAATGCCCACTTGCTCAAATACATTGAGCGAAGAGTTCTTTCATTTATTCGTTCTTCATCATCTTCATAACGCTAAATGAGATAATGACTAACATATTATAATTCAACTTTGCACACACAGTACAATGAACGAGAAAGAACAAAACGTAACTAATAGAGTCATATCCTACATTAAGAGATGCTCGCTCCTAAGTTACAGACATTTGTTATACATTTTATACATCAAAGAATTTTATTTTATTTTATTAGAGAAGCAAATATATGATCTCACACAAACTGAAAATAATGAATTTGTCAAAATATCTATACACATAGTATGATAAAATACTTAACAACCCTAAACATGCTAGTTTTTCAAAACGAGAATAACTATGATCTAAAACTCTCAATCATATGATCAAACGCACAAAACGTTAACACATTCATCACATGAAAATACTAAGAAAGATTAGAGTAGATCATACCAACACTTCAAGTTTGAAGTGTTTTTCAAATTCGATGAAGAAGCCTGCGTAGTGCAGACTTATCATACCGTGATGCAAATCCATCGTCTCCAACATACACAATTTGTAGGTAACATTAAAGTTCCTACATTCATCAAATTGTTAAAGATTAGCCAATTAAACAAATTATTAGCACTATCTAATTCTAGCAACAATTTAATTTGGAGATCCAAACTTTATAGTCAAAACATATAGTTTAACTTATCAAAATAGATATTTGGTTTTAGCACATAGCCAAAACAACTGTTCAACTTGTATTTAATTAAACAAATGATTAATACAGTCTTGAACTTAACCACTTACATCACAGTAATTCTATAATTCAAAATATAAACTTAAAACGAATGTTTTTGAACTTCCAGCACATAGCAAAACATTTAACAAAAAATTAATATGAGGAAAGTAAAGAACTTATCTTTCACCGTCTCTTCCCCTTCAATTGATTAGAGTCATGTCTGTTTGGGAACAAATCCAAACAACAAACCATTCTGCGCCAAAGAGACCCAACGTCAAACACCTTGTGTGCGTCTAAACTGCAAGCTCCTCAACTGCAGTAGAAGGCGTAGTTGCAAACAAATTCCTTAACAAATTCAACCAATTTGGCGACCTCTCCATAACAAACCATGGATGAAGCTCGAAATTGGGGACCACACAAGAGTACTCCTCTCCCATCTCCTTCACCAGAATTCTTAATGGATCGTGTTCGGTTCCGATTACACAAGAACAGATCTTGCAAGTGACAACATGACGAGTGGAGGAGATGTGGCGCCGTCGATCAGCGACCAGTCACGACGACGAAGGCGGCTCAGTCGACGTCACACCGGATCGAGAACGGATCTTCTTCGGTGCCGTCGATCAGCCACAAGTCCAGACGACGAGAGCGGACCAGATCGAGATCGGCTTCGAGCGAAGAAGACGACGACTCACGGCGAACGACTGTGGGATCGACGACTGGCCGCGAGCGACTCCGACCACGATTGCAATGGTCGGGGACAGTAGCGACGGCAGCTTCGACGGCTTCGACGAAATCCAACAGTGCTCCTTTTTTCCTCTTAATTAATCTCACAAATTGATTAATAATATCTCAAGATTGTTAGGTTTTGTGAGAAATTAACAATTGGGAATTAGGGTTTATCTCTAGATCTAAGTTGCTTGAGATATTCACCCTAGGTATCAAGATTGGAATGCCTAGACTGCTATCACAAGCCAGTATTTATTCCTAAATACTGGTTTGGGTATCGAGTTATAAGTTCACAAACCCGCGTTTCAATATCCAATCAATTATGCGTTCATTACACGTGTTACTCATATGCGCATGCAATATTTATATAGAGATAATATACCAATATATCCAACAAATTTAAAAAATCCTTGCAATTTGATTAAGCCAAAGGTGTTTACGAGCTTGATTTTGACTGGCAAAAGCAGTTAGTATGGTTCCCCTTAATTTTTTACATTGCAAATATCATAATATTATAATTATAAGAATGTTTTTATTTGATAGTTATCTTGTTATACATTGTCCAATAGCTCAATCGGAATGAAGATAATATGATGAAAAACAATAAAATAATCATTGAGAACAGAGAATTGAATTTCTGATACCTACTTGCCTGACTATAATCAATTAAAATATAACTATATGAAATGAAACAGATGGTTGGTCGAATGGGCTGTTTTTTATTGTAGAGTATTTGATCTCGAGACTGTGTTCAATAAAATTGGTTTACTTCATAAAATAACCTCATATAAAACCTTAGTTTGGTTTATCCCATCCACCAGAAGTATCTTTCTTGATGATGATGGTTCCATGGAAAACACATGTTTTTATATGTTGAACTGGCTTCTGAAAATTATTTGATTAGTGATTTCTGAAGAATAAATGAAAACTATTTCAGTTTTAATCATTGAAGGATTGACCAATATTTCTTTTGTACATTGAATACTTAGTTTCTTCAGTTTTAATCATTGAGGGATTGACCAATATTTCTTTTGTACATTAGTTTCTGATAGTGCTAATTGAGACCTGTATTTTGATTACTTGGCATTAGCTGAGAGTTTTGCTTAAGCTTCTGTATGGTTGCAGCTATTAACTCATGTTGGGGTTTGTGGATGCAATACACAATAATGGGTTGAAGAAGGTAGACGAGAAGGAGAGTCGAAGTGGGAGCAAGAGGTGAAGAGCAGTTAGAGGCTACAGCAGAGTTGCGATCGACGGCGCGGTCAACCGCACCCCCCGACCGCACCCAGGCAAGACTACCGGTCGACCGCGCAGTCGACCGTCCCGCTCTCTGATTCAACCTGTATCTTGAAATGATGACCGGTCGACCGCGCAGTCGACCAACCTGCTCTCTATTGGAACTTGTGCAGTCGAAGGAGAAGACCGGTCGACTGTCATGATGTTGCGGTCGACCGTCCCGACGCTGGGTCCCGACGCTGATTGATGACCGACTGAGATGGAAAGTTGTGGAATCCTATATATTGTATTGTGTGCGATTTTAGGGTTAAGTGAAAAGAAAATAGTGAAGGAAGATACTGCTCAATTGATTTCATTGACTAATCAGAATTATATACATCATTACACGATCAATACTAGGCTATGATTAAGCTATAATTACGGAAGCTAATTATGCACTTGCCTAATACTAATTAGAATCATATACATCATTACAGGATCAATACCAGGCTTATATACATCATTACAGGATCAATACTAGGCTGTGATTATAATTTTTTTTTAGGGTGGCTATGATTATAATTACAGAAGCTAATTATGCACTTGCCTGCACTTGCCTAATACAAGATTATTGACATATTTATATTAATTATGACACTCCCCCGCAGTCGAAGCGAGAGGTTGTCGTATGCTGAGACTGTCCCGAAAATCTTCAAACAGAACCAATGGAAGCCCTTTCGTGAAAATATCTGCAATTTCATAACGTGACGAGACATGTAAGACACGTACTTGTCTACGAGCAACCTTTTCACGAACAAAATGAATATCCAACTCAATATGTTTAGTGTGCTGGTGTTGAATAGGATTGCCAGAGAGATAAATCGCACTAAAATTGTCACAATAGACCAATGTAGCTTTCTGAATAGGACAATGAAGCTCCAGATTAAGGTTTCTTAACCAACAAGAATCAGAAACTACATTTGTGACCCCTCGGTATTCGACTTCTGCACTAGAACGAGATAAAGTAGCCTGTCGTTTAGATGACCAAGAGATCAAATTATCACCAAGAAAAACACAATAACTAGATGTCGATCATCTGCTATCTGGACATCCTCCCCAATCAGCATCAGTATAAGAAAGAAGAGTGGATGTTGAGGACGGATAATGATGAGGACATCAATTCTATTTAATTTAGTATTTTACTTCAGTACTATATTTGTTTTTTGGCAATTATAGCCATATGTAATCTTTTTTTTTTGCATTAGAATATTTTTGAGATTTTTAGAATCTTTTGAGATTTGTATCAAGATTTGTTTTGAGCCTATTTATAGGCCTTGAAATTAATGAGAAAGATATGCCATTCTTGATTAAAAATTTATTGTGTTGAGTTTTACTCTTCTTCTCTCCTTTGTGAGATACAATTGAGATCCAATTTATTAGGGTTTGTGATAAATCCTAATACAATTTTAGGGTTAGTGATTAACTTTAAAATCTACCCTAAATTAAAAAAAACAATTTCCCAAATAAACCCAAACCCTAATCTCCAAAATCCCCCAAATCCAATACAAAAAAACCCTAATCCCTAATTCCCCTTCTCTCTCTCCATCGTCTCTTTCTCTCAATCCCGACCCATTACTCCCGCCAGCCACTCCCTCGTTGCGCCACCCCTTCCAGCTCCGCCGCCCTGTGCCTCCGCTGCCGCGACCCCCGTCGCTGCCGCCCTGCCCTCATCTCGATGCCAGAGCTCCTCTCCCTTCTCCTTCCGTCGAAAGCAGCAACCACAGCGACGGCAGCCACCCATCCACCTCCGACTATCGCGCCGCCCTCGCACTGCCCGTCGCAACCTCCTATCGTCGTCGCCCTGCCACTGATGCCAATCCAGTAGCAACAGACCTCATCTCTTCGTGCAATCGCGACACTTTCTTCGAACCCGGTAAATTCTTTCCAATACTCATTTATTTGTGATATCATCTATCATCTCTATTATATTATTCAATTTAACTGTTGACCACAAATATTGAGATTGAGTGTTCCACTTGCTTGATTAGAGTACGAATCAATATTGAATCTTTTACTTGCTAAGAATGCTTAGGAATTTCATTATTGATTGTAGAGTTGAATTATTAATCGGGATTGTTAAACGTGATTCAGTTCTTGAAAATCCAACAAACCAATTAACTGTTTAAAATTTTTAACTTTAATCCGCATAACGTGTTGGTAAAATTAACTCGTTAAGACTCTTGGAAATTCTCTATTTTAGGGTTAGTTTTACATCAGATAAAGATGCAACCCATAATCCAGAGTGCCCTAAATGTAACGTATAATGCGCTTGAGAGCATGCATGTGTTCCTCCATCAGATTATGCATGAATAAGCAAATTTGTTGCACAACATATGATATGTCAGGCCTCGTGAAGGTGAGATATTGTAGGGCACCTGCAAGGCTGCGATAATGTGATGCATCATTATAAGATGTGTTAGAAGTAGCACGCAACTTCGGTTTAGTATCAACCGGAGTCGTAGTTGGCTTACAAGCAGACATGCCAGCTCGTTCAGTGATTTCTTCTGCATACTTTTTCTGAGATAATAATAGATCACCTGCATAACAAGTTCCTGCTATACCCAAGAAATACCTCAATGGCCCCAAATCTTTCATGGCAAATTCTGAACTGAGATGTGACATGATAGACTTGCGAAGATTATCAGAGGAGGCAGTTAATATAATATCGTCCACATACATAAGAATGTAAGCCATATGATTACCTTTAGGGGGCGTTTGATACACGGATTGGAAAATTCCTAGGAATGTGAGGGTGGGAATAAAGATTCCCGGGAATGTTGCATTATCGCGTTTGGTATTGTACATTGCATTCCCAGAAATGCTTTATTATTGTAATTTTTTATTCTAGTTTTTTTCGTTTTTTTAATTGTTTGTTATGGAAATCGCATGAGAATGCTCAAATCCCATGATTTTAGGGAAGAATATGTTTTTTTTATTCTAGTTTTTTGGTTATTTTATTGTTTGTTATGGAAATCCCATGGGAATTCTCAAATCCCATGGTTTTTTTGGGGAATGAAAATCTTTCCCAACAAAGAATTTTGATTCGCTTGGGAATCTATCATTCCTTTCAAAACTATGTTTGCCACATACCAAACAAGGTAATCTAAGAGAGAATATGAGATTCCCTTGCACATTCCCACGTACCAAACGCCCCCTTACTATAGATGAAAAGAGAGTGATCAGAATTGCTGTGAGAGAACCTAATAGTGGAAAGATACCGGGCCCGAGGAGCTTGCTTGAGCCCATACAAAGATTTCTTCAATAGACATACATAATCAGGATGATTTGGGTCCCTAAAACCCATGGGCTGATGCATATACACAGTTTCTGTCAGTTCTCCGTGCAAAAACGCATTTTTAACGTCAAGCTGATGTATAGGCCAAGCTTTCAAGAGAGCAAGACTGAGGACAGTACGAATAGTCGTCGGTTTGACCATCGGACTAAAAATTTCACCACAATCCACGCCAACCTGTTGAGCTTTACCATGACCTACAAGTCGGGCTTTATGCCTCTCAAAAGAACCGTCAGATTTTTCTTTGTCAAAAAATCCACATAGACCGAATGATATTCACATCAAGCTGACGGGGCGCCAACTCCCACGTCTTATTTGTAATAAGAGCATTATATTCATCATCCATAGCCATTTTCCAATTTGGGTCTTTAAGCCCCGACAAAGAAGGGTTTACAACAACCTTTGGGCATGGAGAATGGAAGGTGACTACAGGTTCCAGGTTAGTGGCAAAAGGAAAGCGTGGTGACACGTTGTACTTACTCAGGTGAGGTGATTCAGGTGATATCATTGCTACAGCATCAGTAGGTAGTTCATCTTCAATTCTATGGCATGTCAGGTTTGGGCACCTTGGTAAAAAGGGTGTCAAGCAGCTTTGTTCTAGGGATCTTTTGTCGGGGCTGAAGAAGGTTGAGATGGATTTTTGTGAGAATTGTGTGATGGGCAAACAGAAGATAGTTACCTTTCAGTTGGGTGGACGTGAGAAGAAGCTTGGGAAGCTAGAGTTGGTACGTACAGATGTGTGGGGTCCAGCTCAGGAATTCTCTTATGGTGGTAAGAGATACTTCGTCACATTCATCAATGATGCTACAAGAAAGGTTTGGGTTTATGCAATTCGCGAGAAATCAGAAGTTTTTAAGGCATTCAGAGCTTGGAAGGCCAGGGTTAAGAATGAGATGGGTTGCAAGGTAAAAGTAATAAAGTTAGACAACGGAGGTGAGCACACAAGCAAAAATTTTGTTAACTATCTGGCAAGGGAAGGTATCAGAGGAATCAAGACATTTCCTAAGACTCCACAGGAGAATTGTGTAGCAGAAAGGATGAACCGCACGATACTCGAAAGGGCGAGATGCATGAGACTTCATGTGGGTCTTCCGGTCCATCTTTGGGCTGCTACAGTTGATACGGCAGTGTACTTGATTAACCGTTGTCCGTCTAGTACCTTTTATGGAACCATTCCAGAAGAACTATGGTCAGGTAAAACTGTTAATTATTCGCATTTGAAAGTTTATGGTTGTATGACATATGCACTAATTGACAGGGAAGAAAGAAAGAAGTTGGACTCTAAGTCTAGGAGGTGTGTGTTCATTGGCTACGGTGGCGATGAGTATGGTTACAGGTTTTGGCATTTTGTGGATAACAAAGTCATTCGCAGCAGGAATGTAGTGTTCAATGAAGATGTCCTATACAAGGACAGGCACACAGGTCAAGACAGTACAACTAGTTCAGAATCAAATGGGGGCTCAGACTCAGACTCAGATTCAGATTCTGAAGGCGGTCCTAGTGGTGGGGCCCTACAGTGCAGCAGCAGGTACAGGTACCACAGGCAGTACAGGAGGCTCATGGTGAGCCTATTGGGAATGAGAAGGTTATCCAAGACAAACAGGTACAGCCAGAACAGTTCGGGGAACCTGAATCGGTCGGTGAACCGGTACCCACGTTGAGGAGATCAACACGAGAGAGGAGACCAACCAGGATATTTGATCCATCAGCTAGTGTTGTTCACGAGCATGGACGAGGCTCGAATTCGGGGGAGTCAGAGACTCGTGAGGAGGCTTTGAGGGATGAGGCTCGAATTTAGTGGGAGTTAGCCATGAAGGACGAGATAAACTCCTTGGAACAGAACCAAACTTGGGAGTTAACCAAGTTACCCGCAGGGAAGCGTGCTCTTATGAACAAATGGGTTTTCAGAGTCAAAAATGAGGCAGATGGCAGTAAGAGGTAGAAGGCGAGGCTTGTTGTGAAAGGATTCTCTCAAAGAGAATGTGTTGATTATAGTGAGATCTTTGCACCGGTTGTGAAGATAGCTTTAATTAGGGTTCTGCTCAGTATTGTGACAGTTGAAGACTTGCACTTAGAGCAGTTGGATGTGAAGACAACTTTTCTCCATGGTGATGTCGAAGAAGAGTTGTATATGAAACAATCCAGAGGTTTTAAAGCTAAATGAAAGGAAGACATGGTATGTCGATTGAAGAAGAGTTTATGGGCTCAAACAAGCACCGCAGCAATGGTACTTGAGGTTTGATTGCTTTATGAGAGGAAAAGGTTTCGATAGATGCGAGACAGATCATTGTGTGTATGTTCGTAAATATGAGGACAATGATATAGTTACCTTGGCGTTGTATGTGGACGACATGCTGTTGGCAGGTTCATGTATGGAGAAGATCAAGAAAGTGAAAAAGGCGCTAGCTTCGGAGTTTTCAATGAAGGACTTGGGTGAAGCAAAGCAAATCCTCGGTATGAAGATTAGTAGAGACATGAGAAGCAAGAAGCTTTGGTTATCTCAAGCGGATTATGTGAAGAAGGTGTTGAAGAGATTCAACATGGATGGCACGAGGCCAGTCATTTGTCCCTTGGCTGCTCCCTTCAAGTTATCAATGGACTTGTGTCCTAAGACAGAGACAGAGATGGAGGAAATGACTGCTATTTCTTATGACTCAGTCGTTGGGAGTTTGATGTATGCGATGGTGTCTACAAGACCAGACATCGCACAAGCAGTGAGAGTTGTCAGCCGTTACATGAAGAATCTAGGTAAACAGCATTGAGATGCAGTAAGGTAGATTCTTAGATATGTAGCAGGTACTTCAGATCACTCTCTTTGTTTTGGGGGAGATTCTTTGCATATACATGGTTATGTGGATGCAGATTTTTTGAGCGATTGTGTCGGTTGCAGAAGTACTGCAGGGTATGTATTTACAGTTGGAGGAACAACTGTTAGTTGGGTTTCGCAGTTACAAAAGGTTGTAGCACAGTCAACCACGGAGTCAGAGTATATGGCACTTACAAAAGCGACGAAAGACATGTTGTGGATTTCGGAGCTTATGATACAGTTGGGCAGGTAGCAACCCATAGGTGAACTATGGTGTGACACTCAAAGTGCAGTTTTCTTGGCGAAAAATTCGGCATATCACTCTAAGACTCGGCACATTCAAATGAGGTATCATTTTATCAGAATGGTAGTTGAGAAGAAATGGTTGAAGCTAACTAAGATTCTTGGCACTAAGAATCCGGCAGGCATGCTCACTCAGGTGGTGGATAGCAAGAAACATCAGTTTTGCTATACCGCTATCGGATTGTCTCCGGGTTAATTGTTGAGGAGACTTGCAAAGGCACAGGCCTAGACTAGGCCAATGGAAGAATGAACAGGTTAGAGACTTCGTGTATGTCTCCAAGTGGGAGATTATGGGGGTTTGTGGATCCAATACACAATAATGGGTTGAAGAAGATAGACGAGAAGGAGAGTCGAAGTGGGAGCAAGAGGTGACGAGTAGTTAGAGGCTACAGCAGAGTTGCGGCGGACCGCGCGGTCGACCACACCCCTCGATCGCACCCAGGCAAGACTACCGGTCGACCGCGCAGTCGATCGTCCCGCTTTCTGATTCAACCTGTATCTTGAAATGATGACCGGTCGACCGCGCAGTCGACCGACCTGCTCTCTGTTGGAACTCGTGCAGTCGAAGGAGAAGACTGGTCGACCGTCCCGACGCTGATTGATGAGCGACTGAGATGGAAAGTTGTGGAATCCTATATATATTGTATTGTGTACGATTTTAGGGTTAAGTGAAAAGAAAATAGAGATCTACCAACCGTCATTAAGATAGAGGGAGATAGAGAGAAAGCCTACACCTTGGTGGTGAGTTCTTGAGAGATTTGTAAACCTAATCTTCATATTTCTAGTGGAAATCGTAGGAGTGCCTCTGCGCGGGAAAGTAGCCATTGTTTGGGTGAACCTCGAAAAAATCTTATGTGTTCTTGTGTGTTGCTTTTGGTTGTTCTTTGTTCTTTTGTTTTGATTCTATAGTTCTTGCATCTCGTCGTCATTGTTGAGTTTATTCCGCAGTTAAAATTCAACTCAGATATGCCTTGCACTGTCAGCACCTGTTCTTCGTTCAATCGAGCACAAAATTCCAATTGAGTAGTTATTCTCCAGTCTAAACAAGCTACAGAGCCAGGAGAATGGGATGTTGCTGTGTTGGAGATGCTTACAGTCTAGTCCTACCTGAAGAGGTTGAGGAGGATGGTAACAGTGATCAGAATATTGATGCAGCAAGGAGATCCCTGTCCAGTCGAGAGGTTTGAGGAGATAGTTTTGCTGATACTTGATAAATATTTGTATATTTCATCTCCTTTAAAATTATTACGGAATTTCCATCCTATGATGCAGCTTCTTTCGCACACTCTTGCTGTTCTTGAGTTCCTTCTACTTCAATGAGAACAAAGGCTTGATGACGACATTAGACTTCATGAGAAGAATCAGAAGATTTTGCGATGCTTGCTGAGTTGGGTAAGCATGTTAATTTTGCTTTCTTAATTATCTTGTGGTAAACAAATCCAATCTTTATTCGAACTATCCCACGTGGCTAGGGAACTTCATATTCTTCTCTTTATGATTTAAATAAAGCTCTGCACTTCCATTCCATTCTTTTATCATATTATATCTAATACATCAATTAGAGAGAAGGGAGTGAATGTCTTTGGTTACACCACATTATGGCCCCACATACTCTTTTTTTTTTTGGGTGTGTGGCATTCGGCCGTAGTTGCACCGCACATACTCAGTCATATACATGCTAAGCACGTGTTTCTCCCTGAAGTGGATATACAATTTTATTCCATGGTTTATTGTTTGTTAAGAGAGTTGTACCTCATAAAATGCATTGATAGTTTTTAACTTCTGAATTTGTGCCTTAGAATTGTGCCTTAGAATTTTAACTTTTATTTTGGATAGAAGTTCAATACATCTGGTACGTGAATAGGCTCAACCGGTTCAAAGGCAGACCCAGGAATTTTATCAAGCAGAGTCAGGATTATTATTATTATTATTTTTACGCAAAACTAATATTAGATTTTTTAGAAGTCTTGATGATTCCCACCAAGAATTGAGAGAAAAAAATAACTTACTCAGAAGACTTAAAATTACTAGATACTTAAATTTAAATCATGCGACTATTACTTATAAGAATTGATTAAGAATTCAATAAGTAAAAAATATGTGAACCCTTTGAGTATCTTTGTTGGAAAAAATCCCTGATTTTTGAAAAAGATAAGAAAGATTATTAAATATACCTTACTGATAGGGATGTTTAAAAATCATAAACTAACTTGAAGATATAGTGCCAAATTGATAAGGATATCAAAGAGAACTTAATGAATGACACCAATTTTTATTTCTTTTATTTCTATTATTTTTTCCCTTTCCTTCTTTCTTTAGATGCGGCGAATTGCCAATTGCCAATTGCCAAAAGCTCACGGGGTAAAAAATAAATTTACTGGTGGGATTGTCGGTCGGTGAAAACTGGCACAGACAAAAAATAAGATAAAAATGTAAAAGTGTAATAGCAGGGAATTTGGTGTAAACTTAACCCTGAGTAGAAAATTTTCAAGAATTTTAAAAGATTAAGTTTACCAACATGTAATGCATATTAAATTAGAAATTAATACTGTAATTGGTTTGATAGATTTTCAAGATATGAAATAGTTTAACAAGCCCAATTAAAATCCAGGCCTAACAATCAACAAATATACCTAAGTGTGATTCGTAAGTAAGATGTTCAATAACGAATCGTACGCTAATTGGCAAGTAGAAACACACTCTCAAAATTTGTGGACAACAGACAATTCAAATAATAATCTAGAGATGATAAAGCAGTTGATGAGGACATCTATTCTGTTTACTTTAGTATTTTATTTCAGTACCATATTTATTTTTGGCTATTATAATCATATGTAATCTTTCTTTTATGCATTATAATATTTCTGAGATTTTAGAATATTTTGATATTTGTATCGGGATTTATTTTGAGCCTTTATATAGGCCTTGAGATTAATGAGAAAGTATGCTATTCTTAATTTAAAAAAATTATTGTGTTGAGTTTTGCTCTTCATCTCTCCTTTGTGTGATACAATTGAGATCCAACTTATTAGGGTTTGTGATAAATCCTAATAAAATTTTAGGGTTTGTGATAAACTCTAAAACTACTCCAAATCCCCAAATCCACTTCAATTCCCAAACCCTAATCTCCAAATTAAAATCCTAAACCCTAATCCCCAAATCAAATAAAACCCAAACCCCTAATCCTCTTCTCCCCTTCTTCTTCCTCCAAAGTCCCCCCCTTCCTCGTCGAAGCCTGAAACCCCGCCACTCCGTTGTCATCCTCCTGTCACCTTCATCATCCCCTACATTCCCCCCATCCCCGTTGACCCACCGCCACCCTGCCGTCGCCCCAACCCCGAAACCCATCCTCTCCCTTTCTCGTCGCCATCGAACCACCCCCAAAACCCTCGTCACGTCACTTCTTCCCGTTGCCTCTACTTCCCAAAGCCCCGCAACCACCTCGACGGACCCTCTTTCACCGATCCCAGTGCCACACTCTGAGATCCATCCACCCCTCCTCGACTCCCTGTCTGATCCCACCTCCGTTTGAACAGACCCACCTCGTCGACCCCCTCCTCCAGAGCACAGCAACGAGCGGGTCAGGTCGGATCTGATTCTTGTTGATTGGATATCTTTGGTGTTTGGACGAGATATTGGATCTTCGTGTGAAAATAAGAACAAGTGGCAACACGTGCTTCGAACCTCGGTATGCTCTTTCCACTTTTCAAATATTTGTGTTATACTGCTTTATTATCTCTATTATATTATCTAATTTATCTGTCGTCCATAAATATTGAGATTGAGTGTTCCACTTGCCTAATTAGAGTACAAATCAATATTGCATCTTTTACTTGCTAAGAACGCTTAAGGATATAATTATTGATTGTTAGAACTGAATTATTAATTGGGCTTGTTAAACTTAATTTAATTCTTAAAAATCCATCAAACCGATTAACTGTTTAAACTTCTAACTTTGATCCGCACTACATGTTTGTAAAATTAATCCTTTAAGATTCTTGGAAATTTCTTTATTTAGGATTACGTTTTACATCAGCAGTATCACAAATATTTGAGAAGCGGAAAAAGTTTATCGGAGTTGATTGGAAGTCGCCACGGATGAAGAAGAGACAGACCTCAGGGGTGATGTTGTAATCGACGACAACAAAGGGTTGCGGTTGCTGTTCGGGATGGGCCACAGTGGCGGAGGCGGTCGGGGGAGTTGTCGTTCGGTGATCCAGGAGATGGCAGCGAAGGGCGGTTGTCACGAAGTTGCGGGTTGTGGAGGTGGCAGGGGAAGCAGCGCTGGATTTGGATGAAGATCGTGGTGAGGGGCGATGAGGAGGAGACTTGGTGGTTGCGGTGGAGGGGCAAGGCGATTAGGAGGGCTGATGGTGGAGGTGTCGAAATTGGCATTGGGGTTTCGGGGTGCTGTAAAGTTGCGGCAGTGCGGCGCATCGTGGTGGCAGTTTGGAGGCAGTCGAGATGGCGACGGTGAAGGGGGGGAAGGCGACGACGGTGAGGGTTTTGGTTGACGACGGTGGAGGAGGGGTTTGGGCTTCGGGAAGAAGTTCGAGATGGTGTGGCGCTGGTGGGGGTGCTAGGTCGAGGCGTCGGCGGTCAGAGATGATGGTTGACGGGGTGCTTCGGGGGAGGGGAGATGGGTTTCGATGGTAACGGAAAAAGGATGAAGTAGGAGAGAGGGGGTGGCTGCAGGAGTAGATTAGGGATTAGGGATTAGGGTTTAGAGTTTGAATAAAGACTTGGGGATTTGGGGGTGTAGTTAGAGCTTCTCACAAACCTTAATATTTTATTAGGATTTCTTACAAAGCCTAATAATTTCTTATGGTCACACACGCACAAGATAAGAATGCAGAGCAATAACTCAACACAATAATTTTTTAAATCAATAATAGCATTCTTTCTCATTATTCTCAAGCCCTATATATATGCTCAAAACAAATTTCAATACAAATCTTCAAAATATTCTAATGCATAAAATAAAGGGTGCAAATTGCAAAACTACTACATAGGGCTAAATCTCAAATAAAACAAAACAGAACCGATAACCTCCTCATAATTGGGATAACTTATTAACATATTTAAATTATTCAATTAAAGGTGGAGATCACTTTTGATTTTATTCTAAACATCTAGCATAATATATTGCGGTATGGGCTCAATAACTCAATATCACTTAGACGCCTCTACATTAATTGAAATTTATGTAAAACTAAGACTAGATTTTTAATTTTTTGCAAAATAGCTGTGGGGTCAGCAGATCCCTCTAGCTTCTATGTTGGTTCCGCCTCCGAATAAGTTAGGTGCGACAGTCATGCACATAAAAAGCAAGAATTACCCAAAATCCAATATATATCTGTTATAGGTATGTCTCCCCTATTGAAGTTTCTCTGTTTTAATAGAGTGCAACTTCTGGTTCCATATGGGATGTGAGTGAAAAGATAAAATGAAGCTTTAGCTTCTTGTTAAAAGGCATAGCCTTAAACCATTAAATGTTCATTTTTTGCTTGTTTATATGTCATTATTTTGCTTCACCTTAGGTTCGAGCTGGATGCTTTTCAGAGGTCCCTCCATCTTCTCTGCCGACACATACACTCCTGAACTTTGTCTTCAACTCTATGCAGGTGTGTTATCCAACTATGATTATTATTATTTTGTGATAAATTTGTTAATACCATCTTATATCTTTATTCATTCTAGTATACATATTATTTGTTTTGAATGGAGGAAAGTTTCATCTTGTTTGATGTGGCTGTTGAAGTTTTCTTCGAGCTTGTTAGTCGCCATGAGGTTGGTTCTACATTCCTGATATCCGAAAAAGAAGTTCTTACTGATGCAAGAATTGCTTTTCTCATCCTTAATTTGTCAGATACATGCGATCTTATCTATTGGAGTAATATCATGTATTTAGTAACTTAGATGCCTTCTTAACATATTTCCTGGCTACCATCATAATCATCAAGTGCCTTTTCTTATCAAATAAGGTTGAGAATTAGTATCAGGGTGGTGTAACGAATTTCAATTATTATTTGTTTAGTCATATATTGGGTAAATTAGGAGTTAGGAGTGGAGGCGAGAACACCACTACTGCAGATATTATATTTTACTCTCTTATCTATAAGTGATCTGTTTCTCGTTCCCTGAGACTCTATTTGGTGCACAAAGCCCCGGTTAAGGTTAAACTAAACTGGCCACGTGCACGAATCCTTCTTGATTGAACCAATTTCGTTCCAAATCAAAATCTTTTTTATTGCTGGAGGGATGTTTCTTAAGTTGCTTCTAGTAAAGGTCATCTAGTAATTCGTATTACTCCTAATGTGCACCTTCAAAATAAAAACTCAAAATCATCTGAAACAAACTTCAATCTTATCCGTCAGTGAAGCTGCCCTAAGTTCCTGCAAATTGACTCAATTCTTCTTTGCTAATTCAGCTTCTTAAATTATCTTAGGGTTTTCTATTCTGGTTGTTTCTACCAATGGAGTTATTTCTAAGAGGTTGTAGAGAATCAATACGTATGTTGCTAACAGAGACTACAGTGAAATTTAGAGTTTTGCTATGAAACTATAAATTGGATGCCATAATTACATTTATACTTTTAATTGCACAGGTATCTAACTGGTGTAATTGACACCTCATTTCTTCTTCAAGGGTTTTCTTTATTTTGAGCATCACAGATCTGGAGGGTGGTTTGGGAAAACCTTACGTGCTTACATCTGTGTGTCAGTTTTTTGTTTGTTTGTTTGTTGCTGTTGTAGTTGTTGTTGTTGTAGTCCTACTCAGAATTTCTCCATATAGTATTGTAGTAATGAATTACATTATGATGTACCTATGACATTATATATATATATATATATGGGGGCCCTTCGGTTGAGCACTCCATGAGCACTCGCCCTTCCGTCCATTGCATGGATGATCCAAACCGTTCACATTGATCTACACGTTTAAATTAGTTTAAATATGTAAAATCGAGTCATTTGAATTTTATTTGCCCATCCATCATGTCATTATAAAAAAAAAGATATTCGGCCATACAGTTTTTGTAACACTTCAATAAAAGAGCAAATGAATTTCAAATGACTTAATTTTATATATTTAGACTAATGTAGACGTTTAGATCAATGTGAACGGTTTGGATCATCCATACGATGGCTAGAAGGGTGAGTGCTCACAGAGTGCTCAATGGAAGATTTTCCTCTATATATATATATATATAGAGAGAGAGAGAGAGAGAGAGAGAGAAATGTTCCGTTGTGCACTATGCTTCCGTGTGCACTCGGCCTTCCCGCCTTCGTATCGACGATCCAAATCGTTCACATTGATCTACACGTCTAAATTAGTCTAAATATGTAAAATCAAATTATTTGAAATTTATTTCCCCATCCATCATGTGACTATAAAAAACAACGATTTTCAGCCATACAATTTTGTAACACGTCCAATGGATTGGCTTTCAAATGATTTGATTTTATATATTTAGATTAATTTATATGTGTAGATCAATGTGAACAGTTTGGATCGTCGATATGAAGGCGGGAAGGCCGAGTGCACGCGGAGGCCTAGTGCACAACGGTATGTATTTTTTTTTTTGGGGGGGGGGGGGGTTGAAATGTAGTCCTACTCAGAATTTCTCCATATAATATTGCAGTATTGAATTACATTAGGATGAACCTATGACATTATTGCTATATCTTTTTGCTCTTCTATATGCTTGCTTGTTAGGTTTACATCATTTCTGTATCAGTTTTGTATGTATTCCTGCACATTTTTGAATTCTAACTGCTACTACGTTGACAGGGTTTGCCACAAGTTTTACTATATCCAGTACAGTATATTAAAGAAATACTCCTCTAACCAGCACTGACTAATAGGGATGAGAAAACAATTGGTGGTCTTGCATCCTTGATGTCTGAAATTGGTCAGGCAGTAAGTGTTTCCTGTTGCTTGTCAATTTTTGTTTGTTTGTTGTCAGCCATTATGGCTAATATCTTTCATTTTCATGCATTTGGTTTGGGTAGGTTTAGGGTTCATATTCAAGTTTTATGTGATTCACATCAGACTTTGATGTTGTTTGAGATACTGAAATTAACAGGACTTCAAGCAGTGGTCCTTGCAGATGCGCTGCTGAGGTTGGGAATTGATTTTAATATTTAATAATTGAGAAGTAAAGCTAAAGCACTTATTTTATTTTGATAAAACTACAGAGAAGCCCTTCTACTGTGTAGAAAAGTTTTTCGTTACTCCACATACCAAATGAAACTCCGTCAGCTATTTTATCTGGAATATTTGCTCCTGTTACTGGTTGGCTTTTGAAATTGATGATTGCAAAGTAAATACTATCTATAGTTGCAGAAGTTTCTCAATAGTTTACGTTGATGTTTCTTTTTTAATATTTTTCTTCCTAAAATAACCCTGTTTGTGGAACTAAAGAAAAATTTCATTTGATGGTTCACTGAGTACTTAAGTATATGTTTATGTGATCACAGTAGTGTTGCTTTTCCAAGTGGGGACTGGGAAATTCTAGATTCGACCATACAATTTACCATACAATTTTGGTAATATTGATGTTTTTTTTATTTATAAAATAGTAATTTTGACATGATTTACATATCTGGAACAGTTAACAATATCAGCTGAATTATTGTTTTGGACAGCTTGATAAACTGGTTGCAGTAAGGGCCATGTAGACTCCAATTACCTACCTTCGGTTTTTGAAACCTTTCCTGGCTCTGTGTATTTTGTGCTTGTGTGTGTGCGCGCTCTTCCTATTATTTTATTTTTTAAATTTGAAGACAGGTTAGCGTTGTATCCCGGTTAATCCTGATTAAACAGTAATAAACCTAAACTGTATTCTATTGTTTTGTTCCCATTTCCATTTTTGCAACCTTGGGTGTAGTGCCACGAAAATTTCTTCTATCTTTAGTTAGGTTTTGTGAGAAATTAACAATTGGGAATTAGGGTTTATCTCTTCAGTTCAGTATAAAACTGACTGGCTGATAGCAGTCTAGGTATTCCAATATTGATACCTAGGGTGAATATCTCAAGCAACTTAAATCTAGAGATAAACCCTAATTCTCAATTGTTAATTTCTCACAAAACCTAACAATCTTGAGATATTATTAATCAATTTGTGAGATTAATTAAGATGGAAAAGGAGCTCTGTTGGATCCCGTCTCTCCCGTCGGATTTTGTCGAAGCTGCTGAAGCTGTCGTCGCCGACCATCGCTTTCGTGGTCGGAGTTGCTCGCCGCAAGTCGTCGTCTTCCTCGTTCGAAGCCGATAGACCATCGATTGTCGGCACCGAAGAGGATCTGATCCCGATCTGTGTGACGTCGACTGCGGTAGTCTCGCCGTGGTCACTGATCGACGACACCGCCCTCCAACAAATGCCGTGCTCAGCCTCTTCCTTCTCCCGATCCATTTGTTGTGTATTGGGTATAGATCCGATCTCGAAGTTGAACCCGAATCCGTTTTGGTTTTGATCTACAGTTGAGAGTTGCAAGATTTGTTCTTTGTGCTATTGGATCCGAACCCGAACCCAGAGCAGACCCGAAATCAATCCACTGTGTTCATTATCAGATTTGGGTACTCATCTAACTTTTAGATTCGTACAATTTATCTAATCAATTTATTCTGTTATTAGTTGGCAGATTTACAGATAAATCATTTTCTTTATCTAAATTAATTGTGTAGTAATAATTTAGAACATATACAAATTTTAGGAACTCATCGTTTATTCCTAAAGATGGAAAAACATGATCGACCATATGAGGTTCCTAAACTAGAGGCGTTTAGTAGTTCTGAATTCAATAGCTGAAAGAGAAAAACACAGTATGGGATGAAATTCATGAAGATTTTTTATACCTGTCAAACGACTTATGATGAGTGCACTGAAGATGTGGATGATGCCACTTGGATCTGAGATGAGGACTTGTGCAGGGAGTTTCTGCTAAACATTATTTCAGATCTGTTAGCAGATGTGTACATGAAGTACGGAACAGCTAAGGAGATTTTGGATAATTTGCTGGATGAATTCAAAAAGGAGGAGATGGTCTCCAAGACTCACTTGGTTGATAAGTTCATGAGTTTTGAATTCATAGAGGAGAAAGCCATTCTCCCCCAGGTAACTGATCTTGAAAACTTAGTAGCTAAATTGAAAACTGAAGATATCATTGTGTGTAATGTTTTTCTTACTGGAGTAATAATCTTTAAATTACCTGCATCATGGCTTACATTTAAGACTGAAATGTATAGACTGCCAGACAAAATTTAGCTTGCACAACTCAAACGATGTATTAAAGTAGAGAATGAGACAAGAACTAGGATAAATTTGGAGTTGGCTAAGAAACAAATTTCTCATGCTAATGTGCTAACCAATACCAAATATGTTCCTAAGTTTAAGAAGAACAAGCTTAATAAAGTTAAGGGTGAACCGTCCAAATTGGAAGCCACTAAAAAGATTATAAAAAAGAAAGAGAAGTGCTACAACTGTAGGAAGTGGGGTCACCATGCTACCGAATGTAAGCTACCCAAAAGAGAACAACCTAACAACGAAACGGTAAACTTATTATAGGGCAACACTGAACCCACCAACTTTCTGTGTGTTGTTGGTGATGATAAGGTCAGTGCCTCTACTAGTTGGTTGTTGGACTCGGGGGCTACATGTCATGCTTGCAACAATAAGAACCTGCTAACTGATCTCAAAGATGCAAACGAGTCTGTCTCTATGGCGAATGGAGAATCAGTCAAGGTGCTCCAGGTTGGAACTGCAAATCTTAGTCTTTCATCAGGTAAGAATTTAATTTTGCGTAATGTTAAATTTGTTCCTGCTTTAGTAAAGAATTTAATTTCTATTAGCTTACTGAATAATGCTGGCATGGTAGTTTCTATGATAAGTTGTAGAGCTATTTTATTTGTTAACTCATACTACTTTGGTTGTGCTTACTTAGTCAATGGCATGTATAAACTTAGTTTAGCAAATGAAGTGATTAATGCTGTTAGCTCAAAACTGTGTAGTCCTTATACTTGGCACAACAGATTGGGACATGTAAACTATATTAAATTACTTGTTGTTGCTAAAACTTTTAATCTGCCAATTGATACATCCTTAAGATATGACAAGTATGAAGTGTGTGCTCAGACAAAATCACTAGAAAATCCTTTAGTTCTGTTTCTAGTAGTACACAACTTCTTGAATTAATTCATTCTGACATATGTGACTTTAAAAACTTTGTGACGCAAGGAGGTCGGAAGTATTTGATCACTTTTATAGATGATTGTTCTAGATATTGTCATATTTATCTGTTAAAATCTAAGGATGAAGCACTTAATAAATTCAAAGAATTTAAAGACCCTGTCGAAAATCAGTTAAATGCTAAAATAAAAAAGGTTCGGATCTGATAGAGGTGGAGAATATGTATCAATGGGTTTCAAAGAATTTTGCACTTCACATTACATTATCTCTGAAGCAATAGCACCCTACTCACCACAGTCAAACGGTATAGCCGAAAGAAAGAATCGAACACTCACAGAAATGTTGAATTCTATGTTAATGACTGCTGGATTGCCTTCGAGCTTTTGGGGAGAGGCTGCATTGACTACAAATAATATTCTTAATATGTTACCACACTCTAAAATGTCTGAAACACCTTATGAGTTATGGCATAAACACACATCGAGTTTTGATAAAGTAAAAACATGGGGTTGTATTGCTCTTGTTAGAATATCAGACCAAAGAAGGCCTAAAGTAGGACCTCATACAAATACTTGTGTGTATTTAGCAAATGCAGTTAATAGTGCGGCATACAAATTTTATGACCTATTTCTCAATAAGATGATTGAATCTAAAGATGCAGAATTCTTTGAAGATGTGTTCATCAAAGACAAAGGCATAACACTATCTGGCCATACCGACCTAGTCAATGATTCACAAACAAAATCTAGATCTAGCATAACGGACACTGAAATTTCAAATGAATTTGAGCCTAGAAGGACCTCCACCAGAGATACGACACCTAGAACCTATGGTGATGATTTTGTAACTTATGCACTGTTGGCTGATCCACTTAGTGTGAATGAAGCTCTTCGGTCTAGGGATGGGTTACTTTGGAAAGAGGCTATTGATGATGAAATGGATTCTTTATTACAAAATAAAACTTGGAAATTAGTTGATCTGCCAAAATGGGCTAAAACCATAGGAAACAAGTGGGTTTTGAAGAAGAAACTTAATCCAGATGGGTCTGCACGACTAGTAGCTAAAGGTTATACTCAACAAAGTGGGATAGACTATTTTGATATTTACTCACCCATTTGTCATATTGCTACAATAAGGATTCTTCTTGCCCTTGCATCCATTGAAAATTTTGTTATTCACCAAATGGATGTTAAAACTGCTTTCCTAAATGGAGATCTTAATGAAGAAATCTATATGAATCAATCTGAAGGTTTTGTACTTAAAGGTTTAGAGAACAAAGTTTGCAAATTGGTAAAATCTTTGTATGGATTAAAACAAGCACCAAAACTATGGCATGAAAAAATTGATACAACAATAAAGAACTTAGGTTTTGAATCTAGTAATTCTAATAAATGCCTTCATTTTTGTGATCTATCAAATAAAATTGCTATAATTTGCTTGTATGTTGATGACATGCTTGTTGTTGGAAGCGACCTCTCAACTGTAGTTGAAGTTAAAATAATGCTATCCAAAGAATTCAGCATGAAGGACCTAGGTGTTGTGGACATTATACTAGGTATGAGAGTGAGTTTTGGTAGGCAAGGTATATATTCCTTAGTCAATCTCACTATATCAATAATATGTTACAAAAGTGGGGATACGGTAATTGCAAAAGGTTTGAAACACCTTATGATTACAACAATAAGTTGACACCTAACGTTGGTGCAACAGTGAGGTAGTTGGATTATTCCAAACTAATTGGAAGTCTTATGTATGTAATGATCTGCACTAGACCAGACATAGCCTTTGCAGTAGGCATGCTTAGCAGATTCACTAGTAATCCCGGTAAGTCACATTGGAATGCCCTTGAGAGGCTAATGGGTTACTTGTGTGGTACTCAAGAGTTAGCTTTGTGCTACTCTGGACATCTTTCAGTTTTGAAAGGATATTCTGATGCATCGTGGTACACAGAACTTGGTGAAAGTCGATCCACTAGTGGTTATGTGTTTACACTATAAGGAGCAGCTGTGTCATAGAAATATAAAAGGCAACCAGGCATTGCATTCTCATCTATGGAATCTGAACTCTTTGCTCTATCTTGTGCTGGTGAAGAAGCGGAATGGATGAGAGACATGTTGCTAGATATTCCATTGAGAAGGTTTAAAGTAACCACTCTTAGCTTGTTTTGCGACAACCAAGCTACAAAAATTGTAGCAACTAATTCTCTTTACAATGGTAAGAGAAGAACTATCGGTCTTAGACAGGCTAAGTTGAACTATCTCATTAAGCAAGGGATCATTACCCTCATTGATGTGAGATCAAAACAGAATGTGGCTGATGCCCTTACTAAGAAATTACAAAGAGGTCTAATTGTCAAAACTGTAGGGAAAATGAGGTTAAGAGCCATTAAGTCATAAAGGCCTTAACACCCTAGTGATTTTGATAATTAGAACAGCCATAGAGAAGTTCAAACTTAAGCATCAATTTGACAGTTAACGTGTTTTAGATAATCTTGATGATTCCGTATAAATTCCACAGATGTATAATGTCATTCCAATTTTGATGGTACATATATCTATAGAATATACGGAGAATAATCATATTATTCCAATACGAAACATAAAAACTTTTCGATATGTTTCCGATGATTAAATTGTCCTAAATATCATTTCAATTTTGATGATATGTCTTTTATGGATACATGTTTCATTCCAATTTTGATGATTCAATGTTAAACCATGATTGAAACGGCAGTCCTTACATTCCAATATGAAACATAGTATGGTTCTTGTGTAAAAACTATAAAGTTCATGTGCTTTATTTGTTAAAGATACTTGATTGTGATGCTTGTGTGAAAATCTTGCTAGCCAGTTCGAATTGTACTAAGTTCTTTTGTTTGAACTGGATACTTTTATGCAATTTGTTTGAATTCAAAGAGAAATAACTCATGAAATTCTTATTTGCAATGTTGAACAATAGGTGCTAGCAAAGATAATGGAGATGGAATCTTAGATCTCAATTTTGAAGATGATGACTTGCTGAATATGGATGAGTAATCATGAAGCAGCATGCAGGGATTTTCTTTTGCCGATCACTTGCTTGATAAGAACTTCTTTTGAGTTTAAGACTGCATTTTTGTGCTTAAAACTCTTTTGGTTTGAAGTTTATTTGCTTTATTTAGTTTTGAGACTATGGTTTATTTATCTATTGGTTTAGTCTTTGTGAACTATTCTGAATTGAATATGGTTTGGAACTATTTAATTATATTGGTTTAGTCTTAATTGAACTATTCAGATTTATAATTATTTTGGTTCTTATGAATCTATACCTTTATGATGCTTTTTTTTATGGACTGCTATCAGGCAGTCAGTTTTATACTGAACTGAAGAGATATACCAATATATCCAACATCTTTAAGTTCCCTAGTTTGTCGAGTGTTAGAGAGATTTACTCTATGTCTTGCATCATTTTACTCAATTAAATAATATAACTCTTATATTCGGTTGGTGACTTTTAAAATCAATTTTGTTTCTCTCCCTAGAATTTCTAGAGAGAGAAGCTCTCCCCCAAAACCAAAAAAAGAAAAGAGAACAAGCCAAGGGATCTCGATCTGGGGAGGGGGGAGGATTCCTCCTCCTTCCTCCCCCATCCTTATCCCCGCCACCGAAACGATGACGAGGTTGTCAGGCGCCGACGAGGGTTCGGCTGGGTGTCACCGAGGTGGGATGAAGGTTGGCGTCGAGGGCGGCCGGGGTGCCACTAAGAGACGTCGGGAGCGGGAATGCCTGCCGGTGAGCACGGCGGTAGTCCCTGCGATGGGAGGTTATACGACAGGGGTTGGCGACTGGTGTTGGGGCGGGTGCGTTGGGGGCCTTCGTCGATTGGTCGCCCTCGTCAGGACTGGCGATGGGGTTGGTAGCGTTGGACTGGCATCGGGGGTTGCAGCATCGGGGCTGCGGTTGGGAAGGTGTGGTTGCTGTTGCCGGGGCTGGCATCAGCGTGGAGGGTCGAAAGGGGATCTCATGGATGTTGTTTGCTGGCGAAGTGGAGGTGAACGGTGACCACGGTGGGGGGACGAGTGCTGCCGAGGAGGCATGGGGGTGGAGGCATGGCTACCAGGCTCATGGGTTTTTGAATTTCAAAAGTGTGATTTGAAATTCAAAATTAGGTTTGGGAGTGTTGAATTTCAAATTGAGTAATGTCGACACTTCGACTTCGGCGAACATGCGAGGCTGGCGAAGGCAGCGATGGGAACCTTGTTTTGTCTCGTCGACGAGGGGCCTGACAGGGGTGTGGTGGCCGACGGGGATTTTGGTCGACAGTGGATCTTGGTCCACGGTGGTTTGGGTTAATCATGTCGCCCCGCTGCTCGAAGGCTGAGTTGTCGAGAATTTTGGTCAACGATGGAGTTGGTCTGCAAGGCGAGGTCGTCGGGTTTGACAGGGCTAGGGTCGGCAGCGACGGGGTCTGGTTCTATTTCGTCAACAGGGGGTTTCAATTTGGTCGACAGGGGTATGGCTCTGACTCGTCGACGGGGGTTTCATTGTGGTAGACGGTGGTCGACGGGGGATTTCATTGTGGTCGATGGTGGTCTGGATCTGACTCGTCGATCGGGGGTTTCTATTTTGTTGTCGGTGGTCCGGCTCAGACTCGTCGACGGGGGGTCTCAATGTTGTTGATGGGGGTTTCCCTAATATTCAAATTACAACCAACTTACAATTAGCAATGAAATGTACCATAATTGGTGTCGGCGACTGTTGTGAGGCAAGTTTATAGTTTGGGCTTTACTTTGACCATGGTTAGTCAAAGTGAGGGGTGTCTTTGGTTTCTTTCATGTCAGAGGGCTCGCAGGGATCAGGTGCGACGTCTACCCTCGTTGCGAAGTTGCGGTGAGAGTCATCGGGGGTGAAGCGAGGGAATGAGAACGAGGACTCAATCTTGACATGGAGTTGTCAGATTGGTGGAGTGTCTGCGGTATCTCTCATATGGTGCTTATACTTGTCGTTTGGGTCACTGCTGGGGCGACGAGGGAGAGTGTACGATAGTTGGAGAGGATAAACGGTGTACAAGCGAGGGACTGAGTGAGAGAGTGAGCCCAAATTGACACGAAAAATTTGTTCTGGCGGTTGCGGCCGATCAATAAGAATAGATTTCGATGTATTTTTTTGTTTATTGGTTGGGGTGTATGAGGTCCGGAACCCAGCCTGTTGGGATCTGAACTATATAAGTCTTATTTTTTGTTGTATGTTTTGTTGAATTCTCTTTAATGAAATTCGGGGGTTTTATACCCACCGTTTAACGATATTAAAAATAAATAAATAAAAAAAACCTCTTATATTCGGTTTAATTCTCTGGTGTCATTTAAAGGCTATAGCATGATGCACTGCTTAAAGCATATGTTTAATGTTGTGTATAGACTCTGCTTCCTATTCAAATTTGACACACTCTCATGAACCCTATTCCAGGTTATTTTTCAAAAATGAAAATGAAACCAAATTTTAAAAAAGAAATCCTTGTAATTTGATTAAGCCAAGTGGTTTACGAGCTTGATTTTGGCTGGCAAAAGCAGTTAGTATGGTTCCCCTTAAATTTTTTCGTTGCAAATATCGTACTATTATATAATTATAAGAATGTTTCTATTTGATAGTTTTCTGGTTATACGTGGTCCAATAGCTCAATTGGAAAAACAACAGTTTTCTAGTTATATGTTTTCTGATAGTGCTAAATGAGACCTGTATTTTGATTGCTTGGAATTAGCTGAGAGTTCTGTTTAAGCTTCTGGATGGTTGCAGCTATTAACTCTGGTATGCCTTGCACTGTCAGCATTCGTTCTTCGTTCAATCGAGTACAAAAAAATCCAATCGAGCAGTTATTCTCCAGTCGATCTAAACAAGCTACAAAGCCAGGAGAATGGAAATGTCAGTGTGTTGGAGATGCTTACAGTCCTACCTGAAGAGGTTGTTGAGGATGGTAATGGTGATCTGAATTGATGCAGCAAGCAAATCCCATTATCGTTAGAAGTTGACAGATTACTCTCTTTCGATTGCGTTTTAATCTCTAATATTATAATAGGAGAAGGCCTTAGTGTCATTCTATCGGTGCGTATAACGTACGTGCATAACTATTATAAAGAAGGTCTTAGGTTCAAGCCCAGACTGCATCTGAATTTTTAGTTTAAAAAAATATATTTATTAAAATGTGCATTGCACGTATAAATTACTTATATAAATAAGAGGATATATGCATATCAACTAACTTTACATTTTCCTTGCTTCAAAAAAAAAATGTTGATAAAGAGTGAGGATTTGATGATGTAGAATTTTACCAATATTTGATGTTAAAATTAAGTGATAAATTTCTAAAATATTGAAATATAATAGCATTTTTTTGTTGTTTTTTTTTTATAATAGATGGCCGAGGCCATCGTTTCATTAATGAACGATTAAGAAAACAAGGTAGAACAATCCCTGAATATTACATAATAGTCCAACACACAAAAAAAAAGAAAAGCATAAAACATAGCCCCTCTAATACATAAACACCCTGCAAACAGGACCTAAACATAACTGGACCTGAAGCCAAAAACCTCCAAAATGCGACTGATCAGCCCCTTCCCTGTAGATGCCGAAGGAAGGTACCCGACAGCTTCCAGCCTACTCTCCATCCATAATCCTAGCCCTCTTCGCCGCTTCTTGAGCACCTGCCCAATCATGAATAAACAGAAAAATCTTATGCATGGAATGAGAAAATCTGTACGACACGTTGCGGAAAAGTAAATCATTTCTCTCTAGCCACAAATTTCAAATTAAAGCTGCAATTGCTATATCCCATGCCCTCCTATCTTCTATTTTAATAAAGGCCTCTCTAAAAGATCCCCAAATAACGGTAGCGCAATTCGAAACTTGGCTACACCCGAATCCCCTACAAACAATTTCCCACCATAGTGCAGCTCTAGGGCAACCGAAAATAATGTGATTTGAATCTTCTTTTGCACAGGAGCATCTAGTACAAGCCGTGTCAATCCGCATGCCTCTCTTCGTAAGGTTCACTTTAGAAAGTATCTCATTATTATAGACTAGCCAGCAAAACACTTTGACCCTGAATGGAACATGAGCACCCCAAATGACCGCTTGAACTGGGCATCTCATTCCTCCGTCGTTGATCCACTTATACATGGATGACACCGAGAAAAGTCTAGAGTTCTCTCTGTCCCACCATCTCTCGTCATCAGTCCTGTCGACCTGACCCTCTTCCTGAAGTATAAGACTGTTCATAGCTTCGAACTGAGACAAACTCTCCGGAGAAATATTGTGGGATACTGTGAAACTAAGTTTCCCCCTCTTCTGCACGTCTGCAACTGATAGGTCTAAATTAATAGCTGCTTTCGCTGCCTTAGGAAATTGATTTAGAAGCGATGTTTGCCCGCACCATTTGTCTTTCCAGAACCTAGTCTTCAACCCGTTACCCACCTTACATCTAGTGTTGGAATGGAACAGCTCGCCTTGTTTAGCTATTCCTTTCCAGATAATTGAGACCTTCGTCGTCGGGCTTTTACCTCCGTATCGATATTTACGTCTCTTCCGAAATTGAGCAAACGAGTAACTCCACCACCCTTTATGATTATTAGTTATCTTCCACCACCACTTGCACAGCAGGGCTTAATTTGTTCATATCATGGAGATTCATGATACCCAGACCCCCAAATTCCCTTTTCTTGCAGACTCTTCCCCACTTAACATGGTTGAAACCCTTGTTCCTTTCGTCTGAACCTTTCCAAAGAAAATGCCTTCTAAGTCTATCAATACTATTGATGACCCACTTAGGAAGTTCAATGATGGACATTAGATACAGCGGGATAGCACTGATAACCGAATTTAACAGAATAATCCTTCCTCCGAGAGAGAGGAAACGGCTCTGCCACCCTGTAAGCTTCTTTTGAATTTTCGCAATCAGAGGGCTCCAATCCTCCCTGGAGAGCGCCCCTGGTCTAATTGGGGTACCTAAATATTTAATGGGATAATCACTAATCTTGCAGTCGAAAATCTCCGAAATCTCTTTAATCAGATTATCCGGAAGAAGAGACATCGGGATAATGCTAGTTTTGGACAAATTCACTTTGAGGCCCGACCATCCTTGGAAGCAAGCCAACAACCCTCTCATGGCCCCAGCTTCTTCCACCGTTGCTTTACCAAAAAGTATTGTATCATCCGCATATTGAAGTATCGTCATAGGCTCATCGATACCCTTAATCTGGATGCCTTTGATTGTATTGTTAACCCTGGCTCTACTGATCATTTCCGCGAGGCCGTCTGCCACAATGGCAAAGAGAAGAGACGAAAGCGGATCCCCTTGCCACAGACCCCTCTTACAAACAATCTCTTTTCCCAGCCATCCGTTAACCTGAATAGCCGATTTACCCCCACGAATACACTTGCTGATCCATGACCTCCATTTAGAGCCAAAGCCTTTAAGGATTAAAGCTTCCTCCACGCAGTCCCAAGATACTGAATCGTAGGCTTTCCGGAAATCTAAATTAAGAATGAAGCCTTCAGCTTTCGATCTATGGCCTCTATGCACAATCTCATGGGCGGATGCAATGCTGTCCATTATATCCCTACGCCTTCAGGTAGCCTTTCGATCGTAAGCATTTTTTTGTTGTTGATAAAATGATGGAATCCTACATGATCCCAGCCGGCAAAATATATAAAGACTAAACCAAGTCAAATCAACCAACAGAAAGCACAACCTGGTGCAAAAGAAGCATAAGGCTTCACAAACAAAAAGCAAGCAGGAGGCTCAGAGAAGTTAAGAGTATCAGAATACAAAATACTAACTATTACAGAAAAGATAAAATCAAGGATCCAACACCACTAAAGGGTTCCCCTCATGAGTCACACCATGCTCATAGGCAGCTTGGAAAGAAGAAAGCAGAAGAATCCCAGTAATGTACTTCTGATCATGGGAAGACATCGAAGAAATAGATTCCAAAGTAGATGAAATAGGATCAATATCCATGTTGTCTTCAACAGGATCAGTAGCAGCAAACAAAGTAGCCACAGGGATCACTAGTATCAGACCCACTCATAACAGGAGTAACCAAAACCGGAGAAAAATTAGAAATAGCAACCGGAGAGTCAACTACTTCAAAGATGTCAACGAACACATTCTCATCAGAAGGATTGCTAGCAAGAGCTCCATCTTGGGACACAGGAGGGGAGGCTGCAGGAGACTGAGCAGCAACTTGACTGGGGGGGCAAAAGGAACCCCAACCTGAGAAAAGGAACCACCTGGAACTGAAGAAGCATGAACAAAATTTTGAATAGCGAAGTTAATAAGACTAAAATTAACTAAATTCTTTTTAGAATGGGGAAATATCTCCGACCAAATAGAAACAAAATAAAAGATAGAATTAAGAATTGAAATAATATCCGAACTTTTTTTGATGAAATTCTATTATTCCGTTCTTTCCAAATAACCCAAATAATAGTCATCATGAGAATATCCCATTGTAACCTTAACTTAGGCTTAATTCTTTTTTTCCTCCACACACTCCACCAAGATTTAATAGAAGGTGGATACCCTTTAATCTTCCAGACACTCTTTAAAATGAGACAAATATTCCTCACAAAAGGGCATTTAATGAAAAGATGAAAGGCAGTTTCAACCCCATAAGAACAAGGACACAATTTTGACCCAAGGCTAGATTTCTTTTATTAAGATTGTCAACAGCAAGTAATTTATTATTGATAGCAAGCCAAACTAAAATCTTCACTTTTAACAGAGCAATATTTTGCCAAATAATCTTATAGAAAGGACAAAGAACCCCACCAAAATTGAGAAAATTGTAAAAAAAATTAACAGTAAAGGAACCAGAAGACGACCATCTCCATTTATAATCATTCCTAATAAACCAATCATAATTGCTAATGAGATGAAAAAGATCTTCAAATTCATGAGATTGGGAAGTAGATAAAGATCTCCTAAAATTAATGTTCCAAACTTTACCATAATTGTTAGTATGATAACGAGAGAAAACGGTAGCATTAGGGTTAGAGGCAATCTTAAAAAGGGAAGGGTAAGCAGAAGCTAGAGAGCAATTTCCAATCCAAATTTCAGTCCAAAATCTAACAGGTTTACCATCACCACAAAATCTTTTGAATACCACATTTGAAGGAATCAGCAGTTTTCCAAATACCTTTCCAGAATGAAGAAGAAATAGCAGGATGTTTACTTTTGAAATCCCAGATGTTTCTTCGTCTAAAATATTTGTTCTTTATAATTCTAATCCAGGTGAGATTATCATAATTGATACTTTTCCAGAGCCATTTGCCAAGAAGAGCCAAGTTATGATTGTGTAAGTTAATAATACCTAAACCACTTTCTTTTTTATCCATGCAAACCCTATTCCAACTCATCAGGCATTTACTAGAGTCTGAAGAAGAAGACCCAGTCCAAAAAAAATATTCTCCTAATACAATCAATCTTCATAATCACTCAAGCAGGAATATAAAAATACGGAAGAAGATATTGAGGAATACAATAAAGAACAAAGTTGATAAGAGTCAACCTACCACCCCTAAATAAAGATCTACCAGCCAAGAGTTGTGTCTCTTCTCAATTTTCTCAATTATAGGAATCCAATTAGACTTATGAAGGGTACCAGTATGAAGAGGAATACCCAGATAGGGCAATTGAAAAAGGCAGAAATTTCTAATTGTCTAAAAGTATCACCACCAAGCCAGATAGAGGAGGATTTAGAAAAGTTAATCTTCATACCTGAAATACTTTCAAAATAGTAAAGTATCATCTTAAGATTCCTTAATTTAACACCATCACAACAATAGAATAAGATGGTATCATTAGTATATTCTAAGTTAAGAATCCCTCTAAAAGAAGGAAAGTTACCTAGTCCTTCGATAAGATTATTATCCCAAGCTAGAATCAACATTCTATTAAAAACATCAGCTATAAGGACAAAAAGAAGAGAGAAAATAGGATCACCTTGTCTAAGGCCACGCTTACAAATAGTTTTTTTTTTCCTTTAACATTATTAATAATCACAGAAGAAATGCCAGAGGCAAGGCTAAAAAGAATCCAATTAATCCAAGTATCACCAAAACCTCTAGCTTTTAACAGAAGAATAAGAAAATTCCAACTAACCCTATCTTATGCTTTTTCAAAATCAAGCTTCAATAAAATGCCTTCTTTTTTTTCAAGATGAATAGAATGAATGACTTCTTGAGCAGCAGTCACACTGTCTAAAATAAACCTATCTTTAATGAAACCAGATTGAGTAATATCAACCAAATTACCAATCACATAGGCCAGTCTATTGGCAAGGACTTTCATAATAATTTTAAAGATAACATTGAGAAGACTAATAGGTCTAAATTGGTGATCTTCATTAGCACCACGGACTTTAGGAATTAGAATGATATAAGCATAGTTAATTCTACTAAAATCAAGAGAGTTATTGAAAAGTTCATCAAAAACACCCATAATATCATCCCTCAGATCATTCTAGAAGAGTTTATAGAAGAAAGTAGGACTACCATCAGGGCCAGGGGCAAAGTCTAACGGAAGATCATTGATGGCTTTAAAAATTTCTCCTTCTGTGAAAGGAAGTTCAAGAGAGGACAAGTCATGTCTAGAAGTAGTAGGATATAAAGAATCACAATTAACATTAAGAAATGTATGGCCAGAATGACCCATTAAACCTTTGTCGAACTTGAAAAATTCTCAGTGAATCAAAGAAATATATGAAAATTCACCTTCAGAAGTATGAATTGAAGAAATAGAATTACATTTTAATTATGAAAAAATTTGGTATTACCATTGTTAAGATTATTGGAAGAGAATAATTCTTTATTGATTGATTATTGAATAAACTGAATACAATTGGCTCCTATATATAGGAGAGAAGAGAAGACTAAACTGATACATAACCAACATGAGACTAAACCAATATCTAATCTAATATAATATCTAACACCCCCTCTCAAACTCAAGTTGGTTCAAGTAACAAGAGTTTGGAATACTGACGATGTTCATGTGGAAGGAACGGTAAACTGTGATGCAAAAATGGTGTTTGATGGCGCATGTGACGGAAACTGAGAAGTAGAGTGTTGCGACAGAAAGTAGTGGTGGTGCACTGTTGAGATCTCACCCCGAACAGTGGCGGGATCTCCATATCCCGATATGTGATGGGATCTCACCTCAGACTTGAGACATAATCGATGATGGGATCTCACCCCTGAACTGAGAAATAGACTGATAAGATCTCACCCCTGACTTGAGAATTGTCGATGATGGGATCTCATCCTTGAACTAAGAACTGGATGCTAATAACACCCCCTCTCAAACTCACGATCGATCAACCGGAGTGAGTTGACGATCTGGATGTAGAAGCACAAGAAATGATCGATCAACCGGAGTGAGTTGATGATCACGATCGATCAACCGGAGTGAGTTGATGATCTGGATGTATAAGCACAAGAAACGATCAATCAACCAGAGTGAGTTGACGATCACGATCGATCAACCGGAGTCAGTTGACGATCTGGATGTAGAAGCAGAAGAAACTGCAAGAAAGTTTTTTTTAAAATTTTATTTTTAATATCAAACTCACGATCGATCAATCGCAGTCGAATGTAGACTCTGAGTCAAAGTAGCACTACAGCAAAATCCCCTATTGGATCCAAACATGAAACACCTGAAAACCGCCCAATCGAAAAGCGGATCTGCTTCTATCCCCAAACACAAAACAACAAAATCCACCAATGGAAAAACTGGATCTCAACAGATCCAATTCCCGATCGAAACAGATAGCGGGGAAAAGAAGAAGAGGGTTGTTATGGAGGTTGTGGTTGCCGGTGGATGCAGCGGCGAGGAACTGAAGACGACGCAGAGGTAGGAGGTGGAGGTGATCCGGGAGAAGAGTCGGCGATTGTGGCGGCGATGGAGTAGAAGACGGAGGATGTGGAGAGGAGGGTGAAGGCGAGGAGGAAAAGTAGGTAAAGGGCCTTGAAGAGGAAGAAGAGGAGCCAGCCGGAGGAGACGAGGGAGAGGAGGTGGGACTGGGAGGGGGGAGTCCGGTGGGGTTAGATGCAGGTGGTCAAACAGTAAGGTGAAGGAGAGATGAGGCAATGGAGGCAGCGACGAGGAGTGCCTCTGGTGTCGGACGAGGAGTGCCTCGAATTTTTTGGAGGTGGTTTGAAGGGTAATCTAGTCTAACCGCAGTGAAAAAGTTCTAACTCATTTACTTATAAAAAGATAAACTTGAGAAAACTGCACAAACGGCTTCCAAAATTTATAAAACTTTCCAACTTGGTCGAATTCACGTAGGGCAAGCCACCCGAACTTGTAGAAGAGAGTTTCGAGTCACGGTTTGCGAGATACGGCCGTGTACCGCTTTATTGGTTTTTTTTTCAACCAATAGCGATACGCGGCCGTATCTCTCGAACCGTGAGTTGAAACTCACTTTTGCAAGTTGGGTTGGCTTCTCATAGGTGACACCAACCAACTCGCAAAGTTTCGTATTTTTTGGAGGTCGTTTGAAGGGTAATCTAGTTTAACCTTACTGAAAAAGTTCTAACTCATTTACTTATAAAAAGATAAACGTGAGAAAACCGCACAAGCAGCATCCAAAATTTATAAAACTTTCCAACTTGTTCGAATTCACGTAACACAAGTCATCCCAACTTGTAGAAGCGAATTTCGAGTCACGGTTTGCGAGATACGGCCGGTTACCGCTTTACTTGGTTTTTTTCAACCAAAAGCGATACGCGGCCGCATCTCTCGAACCGTGAGTCGAAACTCACTTCTACAACTTGGGGTGGCTTGTACTACGTGAGACTAACCTACTCGCAAAGTTTCGTATTTTTTTACGATCGTTTGCAAGGTTTTCAACCATAACCGCATTGAAAAGTTTCTAAATAATTTTGTACATACAATTCTAGTTCTACAAATTACTAAGACAAAAAAAAAAATCGGCAATTGAATATATTAAAAGTCTTCCCAATTCTACATCTATAAATTACTAAAGAAAATAATTTTTTGCCCACTTTCTAAATAATTTAGTATACACAAATTGAAAAATAAATACAAATATATCTACTGAGGTAAAGAAATAGTCAATACCTTACAAAATAAGTCCGAATTTAGCCAATGATTCAATTTGGGGCCGAACTAGAGTTTCGATTTGGTTTCGAAGAGGGGATGAGAGAGTTGGGTTTCAATGTTTGGAGTAGATATTGGGAGAGAGGAGGGGGAGCGGATGGAGGAGGACAGGTTTGTGTTTAGATCAAGGATTAGGATTTTCTTCGCTTTGGGTTCGTCGAAGAAAAGAGAATGAGAGAGAGAGAGAGTCATCGAAGAAGATGATCTGTATGCAGATCTAAATGAATTTAGAGTGCCTTAACCCGTTCTTGGGAACGACGGGTTAAGGCTATATTTTTTTATAATATTTATCCTTAATCTGTCATTCCCAATGACGGATAAGGTAAAATATTATAAAAAAATATATGGGCCGCTGGATCAAAGATCCAACGGCCCAGATTAAAGTTCGCACGGGTCTGTGCACACAGACCTGTTTGCAATGGAAGAAGACTATATATATATATATGAGTAATGTGAGCCTCATATTTGTATGAGGAAATTTTCCTCATACAAAGTGATTATACTCACTTGGTGGGGCCCTTATGGAAGATCCATTCCGTCCATCATGTTTATCATGCTAATGAATGTATGTGTAGAAAAAATTAAGTGGTTTGGAGGTCATTCACCCATGCATCATGTGGGTCCAATTTGTGGTTCGATTTGTATTACTGTTGAAATCGTTCATTTTTCAACCACATGATACATGGGTGAATGACCTCCAAACCACTTGATTTTTTCTACACATACATCCATTAGTATTATAAACATGATGGACGGAGTGGATCTTCCATAAGGGCCCCACTAAGTGAGTATAATCACTTTGTATGAGAAAAATTTCCTCATACTCTATATGAGGCTCACTTTTCTCTCTCTCTCTCTCTCTCTCTCTATATATATATATATATATATATATATATATATATCTGTGTGTGTGTGTTACGAGAGATACATATATATAAATATTGACAAGGTTATATTTATAAAGTTGTGTATTTTATTTGACAAAGAGGGTATAAGAAGATATCGTGGGATATACATATATATATTTGTACCTTGACAATACTATACGGTTAAAGTTATGTTTATGCATATGTGATATAAATATAATTATAGACCCTTGTGGTGAGAGGTGTGTATAATATACATGATCTTCAAGGCGTGTATATGTATGGAGTTGTGCAATTATATGTAGGATATGGATGGCGTGTATATGCTTATAAAATTAAGGGAGTTATATACATTTATGATATAAGGAGAAATTCATGTTATAAATAGAAAATTTTATAGTAAGAAGAAATTATAAAGGAGATATATTTTGATATAGAGATATAAAGGAAAAAATATAAAGTGGGATATAAAGGAGATAAAATGGTGAATTTGTATGAGTTTGAATATTTGGTGCTTTGAGTAATACATTGGATATATGATAATATGAAGTAATTGGTGTTTGGTACATGCATAATATATGGATGATAAATAAAAATTATATATATATATATATATATATATATATGATGTGTTGACTAAAATGGAGTATACTTATGATAGATGGGTGATAATGAGAGGTGATATGATAAATGACGAAATTTATGATTTGGTATATGTATGATATAGAGATGTTTGAGGTGAAATTAATGTGTCTTAACTGTAGATTCTTGATTTTGATGACTACAACACAATACACAGTTGTTCTATTATCTCTTGCAGTGTGTACTTAACTCTCTCAAGGCTAGAATACAAGGAAGCTTTCAAAAGCTCTAGATCAAGCCACAAAGACAAGAAAGATTTCAAGACTCAAGATCAAGATGCACGACAAAGATTTTTTAGAGCTTCAAAAGTGATCAGCTAAAGAACAACTGCCTTGTAATTTCATTGTAATATTTATTGTGTGCCTTGATACACACACTCACACATCCCCTAGGAATGAAAATAAAGTTTATTAAAATCAAAATGTCAAAAAAAAGCATGTATAAGTTCAGCTGTCAAAGTACCAGTCGACTTACTTCGGTAAGCAGTCAACTGTTCTGGTACGAAACAGACTAAACTCCCTCAAGCTCTGACCAGTCGACTCATATGGCATCCCAGGCGACTGTTCAAGCAGTTTTGACAGTTTTCTGAAGTTTAAAATCTGTTTTTTTTAAAATACTCAAATCTTTACTGCCGTTTAATGGCAGTTGAGGAACCGTTTTCCAATGTCTTGGAGATTCTCACTTTATAAATAGACTTAAGAATCAACTTGAAAAAGGTTACCCTATTGTTTTCTCAAGTCTTTGCTTATTTGTGTGAAAAAAGAACAAAAGTTTTCAGAGCACTTTCTTTCTCTAGACTTGGTTCTCTAATTTCAGTCTTGCATAACAAAGATTAAGTTCTAGACTAAAGTTAGAAGGTGACATATAGCCTCTATACAAAAAGTACACTCAAAATCAAGGCTTTAGGTTGTTGTAATCGTCAAATTTTGTTGTTCACTCTCGGGTTGTGAGAGTGGTCATTTCGGTTGGAAAGAAGAACTCTTGGTGTAGAGTCAGTGTCACTCTATGTTGTAGAGTGGGGTCTTGCTCTCTCTAGTAGTGAGAAAGGACTACAGATTTAGCATAGTTGTTGTCAAAGGTCATAGAATATTCTTGTACTTTTTCAAGAATAGTGAAAAATCTCAAGTGGGTTGCTTGGGGACTGGATGTAGGTCGGGGGGAACGAACCAGGATATATCGTCGTGTTAGCTTTGTTGATTCTCTGTCATTTGAATTCTCTAACTTGCAATTTTATTTTCGCTGCACTTTATTATAAATTGTGTCTGTTTAGTCGACTGGTTTCCGCTTTAAGTCGACTTAACAGACTCGATGTTCTTCAGTTCATTTACTATCCTTTATCTAGCATTGCAGTCGACTGGTATTTAGTTTCCAGTCGACTTAACAGTTGCGTCAACTTTAAATTATTATTTATTTTTATATAACACTATTCAACCCCCCCCCCCCCCTCTAGTGTTTTTTTGCCTTGCATCCATGATCCAACACTTGGTATCAGAGCCTGGTTAAGTGCAATGGCATCTACTTCAAATGCAAGTCAATACCATGAAGGTCAATCCACACAAAGGTCACCTCTCTTTGATGGAACAAACTACAACTAATGGAAATGTCGAATGAAGATTTACTAACAATCCATCAACTGTGAGATTTGGAACATGACCGAGACGGAGTACACCATGCCTACTCTTCCCTATGCTCAATGGAATGATGATAAGAAGAACAAAACTATGAACAATGCAAAGGCGATGAATGCTCTCTTTTGTGCACTTACTAAAGAAGAATTCAACCGTGTGTCAAACGCGACAACGGCATTCCAAATATGGCATACTCTTGAGGTAACACATGAAGGTACAAATAAGGTCAAGAAATCTAAAATTTATGTTCTTATTCACTTGTTCGAAATGTTCCGAATGAAGGAGAATGAAAATGTATCAGATATGATAACAAGATTCACCGACATCACAAACTCTCTCGTGGCTATTGGAAAAACATATACGCAAGCAGAGATGGTAAGAAATGTTCTTCGTGCTCTTACCCCCGAATGGAAAAAGAAGACCACCACAATTGAAGAAGCCAAGAATTTAACACAACTCTCGTTTGAGAATCTTGTAGGAAATATAATGGTGTGTGAAGTACAATTGGAGGAGCGCAAGAAGGACTTAGAACCGCAACAAGCCAAAAAGAAAACTCTTGCTTTCAAGGCCATATCTGAATCAGAAGATGATTATGATGATGATGTAGAAATGGCTATGTTCACAAGGAAATTTAAGAAATTTCTTCGCAAAGGTAAATTTAATTCTAAATTAAAGGATACTAATAAACCTCATATTTGTTTCAAATGCAATAAGATAGGTCACATAAAGATGGACTGTCCATTGGAGAATGCAAAATCCAAAGGAAAAGTCTCTAACTTCAAGAATGACAAATTCACCAAGAACAAGTATATGAAGAATAAGAAGGCCTGCCAAGCAACGTGGGATGATAGTGATTCATCTTCGGAAGAAGAAAATGAAGAATCGAATAAAGTTGCAAACGTGTGTTTCATGGCAAATCAAACCAATGTAAGTAATAGTATAGATTCTAGTGATTTATTAGAAGCTTTTAATGAAGATTTTCAAGAACTAAAAAAGGAAAAAATAAAAGGTAAACATCTAGAGAAAGTTAATCAAACTCTTTCTCAAGAAAATCTTGATTTACAAGTTGAAGTCAAGTCTTTAAATTCTCGTAGTTCCAACTTGGATATAGATATCTCTAAAAAATAATTATGAATAGATGTCTAAGAATGTATCTAAGTTCAATAAGGGAAAAGAGAATTTAAATGAAGTTCTCCATAATCAAGTTCAATCTAATAAAAGATTTGGACTTGGTTTTCAAAAAATTCTTGAAAAAAGTCAAACTTCTAATAACACTAGTAATAATAAGATTTATTATGTTTCTAGTGTAAAGAATAAGTTGTATGATTTTTTTTTTTGAAAAACCAAAAATTCTTTTTAATCATGAAAATAGAAATCTTTCCGACAAGACCAGTCGACTGGTCCCTCAATTCAGTCACCTGTCAAGAGGTATGGAGTCTTATTCAAAAAGACAACAACCTCATATAAGTCGACTAGTTTCACCTCCCAGTCGACTGCCTCCACAAAACAGTCGACTGATGGGTAAAAAGAAGTCAACTGAACAGTGCAAAAGTGTTTGGGTTCCAGTCAATCTGAGTCTTAATGATAGGGAATCTTATATAAATTCTTTTGTTAATAATGTTTGTAATTCTGTTAATTATAAGCCTGCATATGGTGGTAAATCAAACTCACTTTGGGTTTGGTTTCCCAAGCACTAATCTCTTTCGGACCCAATGAAAATGATGCCATATTCACAAATAATATTTTGTAGGTACCTAAAGGGGAATGATGTATACTTGACAGTGGATGTTCTAAACACATGACTAGCCATGCAAACTTGCTCTCTTCCATACAAGACATATATGGAGGAACCGTTACATTTGGTGACAATAACAAAGAAAAAGTCATCGGAATAGGCATGGTCGTAAGAATACTACTCCTATCATTGAAGATGTATTCTTAGTTAGTGGTTTAAAGCATAACTTGTTAAGTATTAGTCAATTATGTGATGAGGGTTATAAGATAGTGTTTGAAAAAGATGCATGCTTGATTTATGATTCGACTTTGAAAATGTGATTTTTCAAGGCATTAGAAAGAATAACATATATGAACTGTGTAAAAACAAATGAGTTTTCGAGTGATTTTTGTTTAGTTGCTTCGAACAACAATTCTTGGCTTTGGCATAAAAAATTTGGACATACAAATATGAAAAATATTGCTAAACTTTCTAAGAATACCTAGTTAGAGGACTACAAAAATTATCTTTTAAGAAAGATAAAATGTGTGATGCATGTCAACTAGGAAAATAAGTAAAATCCACTTTTAAAACAAAGGAAATAATTTCTACTAGTAGGCATCTCGAATTGATTCATATGGATTTATTTGGTCCTTCTAGAGTCGCTTCTTTAAATAAAAGTAGATATGTATTTGTTTTAGTAGATGATTTTTCAAGATTTACATGGGTATTCTTTTTAAGACATAAAAATGAAGCTTTTGAAGAATTTACAAATTTCTGCAAACGTATTCAAAATTAAAAATCTCTAACCATAGTCACTATTAGAAGTGATTATGGTGGAGAATTTGAGAATGAAACTTTTTTAGAATATTGCAACAAGAATGGTATAACACATACTTTTGCATTTCATAGAGTTTCACCACAAAATGGAGTGGCTGAAAGAAAGAATAGGACATTGCAAGAATGTACACGTACCATGCTTGTTGAGAGTAATTTGTCTAAATACTTCTGGGCTGAAGCTGTTTCTATAACATATTATGTTTTAAATAGGATATTAATTAGGCCAAAACTTAAGAAGACTTGTTTTGAGTTATTTTATGAATGAATTCCAAAAGTTTCTTATTTTAAAGTATTTGGTTGTAAGTGTTTCATATTAAACACAAAAGATAATCTAGATAAGTTTGATATTAGATCTAATGAAGGTATCTTCATTGGATACTCGAATAGGAGTATGGCTTATAGAATTTTCAATAAGTCGTCTTTGACTATTGAAGAATCTATGCATGTTTCATTTGATGAATCTTTACCTTCATCTAATGTTATTGAAGATGATAAAATTGAATCATCACCACTAGATAACATTGTTAAATCACTTGAGCAAACTATCTAAGTCGACTGATGGACTTCATAAGTTGATTGATGTGTTGAATCAGTCGACTGATGGGTTTATTAAGTTGACTGATCCTGTAGAGATAACTCCAACTTTACCAAAGTCATTTGTTGAAGTTCGAGATCATCCTCATGAATTAATTATTGGTGACATCTCACACGACATTCAAACAAGATCACACTTTAATATGATTTCTCATACTGCTTTTTTATCGGATTTTGAACCAAAAAATATTCAAGAAACATGTGAGAATGAATTTTGGTTGAACGCTATGCAAGATGAACTTAACCAATTTGTAAGGAATGATGTATGTGATTTAGTTCCACAACCCTTTAATCATACTATTATTGGTACCAAATGGGTATTTAAAAATAAGTTAGATGAATCAGGACAAGTTGTTAAGAACAAGGCTAGATTAGTTGCCCAAGGATATAACCAAGAAGAATGAATTGATTTTGCTGAAACATATGCTCCTGTTGCTAGACTAGAATCAATTATAATTTTGTTATCTTTTGCGTGTTTTATGAATTTCACACTTTTCCAAATGGATGTTAAAAGTGCTTTCTTAAATGGTTTCATTAATGAGGATGTTTATGTTAAACAACCACCCAATTTCGAACATGAACAATTCCCAAACCATGTTTTTAAATTAAAAAATACTTTATATGGCCTTAAACAAGCACCCCGTGCTTGGTATGATCGTTTAAAAAACTTTTCTTTTAGAGACAGGTTTTGAAATTGGTAAATTAGACACTACATTGTTTATTAGGAAAATAAAATCAGACATATTAATCATACAAATTGACGTACATGACATAATTTTTGGATCAACTAACAGTAATCTATGTCAAGAGTTTGCTACTACCATGAAAAATGAGTTTGAGATGAGTCACATGGGTGAACTCAATTATTTCCTTGGACTACAAATAAAACAGTGGCATATTTATTAATCAAGGAAAATTTGCAAAGGAATTACTCAAACGATTTGGTATGGATGACACTAGTAGTACGACCACACCTATGGCTACTACTAATACACTTGACAAAGACGAATTAGGTAAGAGTGTCGATCAAAAGCTCTATCGAGGTATGATTGGCTCACTCTTATATATAACTGCTAGTAGACCAGATATTATGTTTAGCATATATTTGTGTGCTAGATATCAGTCTGATCCAAAAGAATCTCACTTAAAAGCAGTAAAATGAATTTTAAGATATATTAAAGGCATATCTGAATATGGTTTATTTTATCCTCGCACCAATAATTTTCAGTTATTGTCGTATAGTGACGCTGATTTTGCTGGAAGTAAAACTGACCGCAAAAGTACTAGTGCAACTTGTCACTTTTTGGGACATTTCCTAGTATCTTGGTGCAAAAAAAACAAAATTCGGTATCTTTATCTACCACAGAGGCTGAATATTGCTGCAAGTTTGGCTTGTGTTTAAATTTTATGGACGAAACAAACTCTATTAGATTATGGTATTTCTTTTTCAAAACCTTCTATAATGTGTGACAATACCAGTGCCATTAATTTGTCTAAAATCCGGTCCAACATTCACGTACGAAACATATTGATATTCGACATCATTTTCCACGTGACCATATTTTAAAAGGAGATATACTATTGGATTTTATTTCTACTGATAAACAAATAGCAGATATCTTTACCAAACTACTGAAAGAATATATTTTTTATCAAATTTAGAAGAGAACTAGGAATTTGCTCCTTTCATGATGTTTTCTAAAAAAATTTAAGTCGACTTATCTTTGTGTTTCGGTCGACTTATACAACATTTATGTGTTTGTGGTTCTTTCATGATTTTGTTTCAACTGCCAGTCGATTGTCTTGAGTTAAAAAGTCGACTGACGATAACTTTATTAAGCTGTTTATTGTTTGGTTTTATTTTGCTCTCGACTTAGCCGACTGCTCTAAAAGCCAGTCGACTGTCGCGACTGTATTTCGATTTTTTTTAATATGAATCGTCACATATTGAGGTTTCTTTTATTTTTTTTATTTTTTTTTAATTTTTTTAGATCCAACCCAATCTCTTCTTTACTTACCCTCTTACTGATCCACCCCCTCTATTCAATCCTTAGTGTAATCTCATCCCTCCATTCCTAGTAAAAACCCTACCCTCTTTCACTTCCCCCATTTTCACTTTTACTCTTCTTCAAGCTCCAGTCAGCTGCTGCTTTTTGGGTTTCTCTTGTTCTCGGAGATTGTTGCTTATATTTCGCAGTTCGATCTGCTGGTTTGGTCACCACTTCCGAAGCTCTTAGTTTTTGAAGTCAAGAGAACATTCAAATCAATTGGAGTCAAATGATCTTTAGTCGTCTCCATAAAGCTCATTCTTCTTTTCTACCTTATGATGCACTTCTTACTAATGTCTTTTACCATTTTATGGTAGATCTCGATTCAGAATCTAGTGTTGTGACTTGTTTTGATTCGTTTGATCGTGCGAGTCTTGCTCGTATGAAATTACTTCATACACCTCCTACTTCTCCTCAATGAAATACTCCACCTATCCCTTTAGCTACTTCTATTCCACATCGTTCTTCTGCGTCTAGTTCATCTTGTGGTCCTCATCCTAGAGCTAATTTTTCCCATCCTGAAAGTCTCTATACCTCTGTCAACTATCTCATGGATCGTTAGGATCTTATTTTGGGTCTACAGGACTCTCTTGAGGCTAGTATTGCTAACCTCACCCAGATGTTTGTTAGGCAATTTCCTCAACCTACTCCTACCTCAAACAGTGACGATGAAGACAAAGATTGATGTTCTTTTTAAATTTGACTTTGTAATTTTTATGTTGTTTTATGATTGTATGATGTTATCTTTAAATTTTGTCTTATGCACCATATTTGGATATTTATTTATAATCTTATGTTTTTTTCTTTGGATTGCCTTTTATGTTGGTTTTCCTCTCTATTTTTGTTGATGACAAAGGGGGAGAAATATCAGGGGGAGCAATTTTTATGTTGTGTATCTTTTTTTTTGCATCTTAAAGTTGTGTGCATGTTTTATTTTATTCCGGGGGAGCATGTTCAAAATTGTATATCTATGTGTGTGGGAAGCATGTTGTTTAAATTTTCATTCTATACTATTTTAGTTATTATGTTTTCATCATCAAAAAGGAGGAGAATGTAGATTCTTGATTTTGATGACTATAACGTAATACACAGTTGTTCAATTATCTCTTGTAGTGTGTACTTAACTCTCTCATGGCTACAATACAAGGAAGCTGTCAAAAGCTCTAGATCAAGCCACATTGAAAAGAAAAATTTCAAGACTCAAGATCAAGATCAAGATACAAGATAAAGATTTTTCACAGCTTCAAAAGTGATAAGCTAAAGAACAAGTGATCAGAACAAGTGTCTTGTAATTTCATTGTAATATTTGTTGTGTCTTAGAAACGTTGTAAAAGCCTTGATACACTCACTCACACATCCCCTAGGAATGAAAATAAAGTTTATTAAAATCAAAATGTCAAAATAAAGCTTGTATAAGTTCAGCTGTCAAAGTACTAGTCGACTTACTTCGATAAGCAGTCGACTGTTCTAGTACGAAACAGACTAAACTCACTCAAGCTCTGACCAGTCGACTCATATGGCAACCCAGTCGACTGTTCAAGCAGTTTTGACAGTTTTCTGAAGTTTAAAATTTATTTTTTTAAACACTCAAATCTTTGCTGTCGTTTAATGGTAGTTGAGGAACCGTTTTCCAACGTCTTGGAGATTTTCACTTTATAAATAGAGTTAAGAATCAACTTGGAAAAGGTTACCCTATTATTTTATCAAGTCTTTGCTTATTTGTGTGAAAAAGAACAAAAGTTTTCAAAGCACATTCTTTCTCTAGACTTGGTTCTCTAATTTCAGTCTGGCATAACAAAGATTAAGTTCTAGACTGAAGTTAGAAGGTGACCTATAGCCTTTATACAAAAAGTACACTCAAAATCAAGGCTTTAGGTTGTTGTAATCTTCAATTTTTATTGTTCAGTCTCGGGTTGTGAGAGTGGTCCTCTCGGTTGGAGAGAAGGACTCTTGGTGTAGAGTCAGTGTCACTCTAGGTTGTAGAGTGGGGTCTTACTCTCTCTAGTGGTGAGAGGGATCTACGGATTTGGCATAGTTATTGTCAAAGGTCGTAGAGTATTCTTGTACTTTTTCAAGAATAGTGGAAAATCTCAAGTGGGTTGCTTGGGGACTGGATGTAGGTCGGGAGGACCGAACTAGTATATCGTTGTGTTAGCTTTGTTGATTCTCTATGGTTTGAATTCTCTAACTTGCAATTTTATTTTCACTGCACTTTATTGTAAAATGTGTATGTTCAGTCGACTGGTTTTCGCTTTAAGTCGACTTAACAGACTCGTTGTTCTTCAGTTCATTTACTCTCCTTTATCTGGCATTGCAGTCAACTGGTATTTAGTTTCCAGTCAACTTTAAATTATTATTTATTTTTATAGAACACTATTCACCCTCCCCCCACCCCCTCCCCCCTCCCCCCCCCCCCCCCCCCCCCCCCCTCTAGTGTTTTTTTTTGCCTTGCATACAGAATCCAACATTAACATTATGTAATGAACTAAATAATACGGTATACTCATAATATGTGAGGATGTGACAAAATAAATAATATTGTGCATTCCTGATATGTAATAATATGATGTGATGGCTTTATAAGTTAAATAACATGGTGTGTGCAACAACAAAAAAGGTGATTCAATGAGAAGATAATTAATATGGTGAACACCGGACATGTGTTAATACGTTAAGATAAAAGACGAGATGATAAGTGGTAATAAAATGAGATAGTAATTCTCATAGCAAATGTTAAAGATGTGTCAATTTATTGAAATAAAAGATGAGATGATTTATGATGATAAAATGAGATGAAAAGATGAAATGAAAAATGATAATAATAAATAAATTTTGTTGACCAGTACCTACAGAAATCCTGGGGGTTTGGGCTATACCTCCTAATACCCAAGGACCGGCTTGGGGTAAGTGAATATTACCCAAACTATGTTTGGGGTGCGTGTTTTTTCGTCCAAGCTATCGGCTTGAGGCCCGGTTATTCCCTCGATGACAGATGTCGCGAGGAAGTACACAGTTTATCTGGGGTTAGTGTTTTTCCCTCCTGACTTCGGCTGGGAGGAAGTACCCAGTTTATCTGGGGTTAGTGTTTTTCCCTCTTGGCTTCAGCTGAGAGGAAGTACCCAGTTTATCTGGAGTTCGTGTTTTTCCCTCCTAACTTTAGCTAGGAGGAAGTACCCAAGTTCTTCTTGGGATTAGTTTTTCCCTCGCTGGCATAAGCTGGGAGGAAGATGTATCCTCGGACGCATAAGACCCCGGGGGGCAGAGGTCCGCATGTTTACTGGGCTGTTGGCTTTCAGTAAAGTGGGATATTGTAGCTCACTGGTCAACAAATTAATAAAATGAAAAAAGAAATGAGCAAGTAAAAGAAGCATATGATGTGAAATATGATATGGGAAAAAAAAAGAAAACAAAGTATTCGATGTTGTTGCCGCTAAATTTGGTGTGGGGGCAAACAGATAGAACTTGTGGATTCTTGGGGAAACTGAATAGAAAGACCTGCGTACCTGTTCGCTGGGGCGTCGTCTGTCGCTCCCGCCGTGCACCTGCAAAAAGTGCGAGACACCGGGGTTGTTCCCGGCGACGCACCCTCCGACGCTCAAGTCAGTAATCTAGGAAGACTATGAATGAGCACAAAAACTGGTGAAGAGTTGATTACCTCTCAATGGAGATGGATGGGGGGTATTTATAGGCGTCTTAGGGAACAGATTAGGAATGTAATCCCCGTGATCTGATAAGGAATATTCTCCTTGTAAACAGATTAGGAATGTAATCCCTAATTCCCAGTGGAGGGATAGGCATGAATCGGAGCCATTGATTAGGATCTAATCAGGAGCCTTAATTCTATCCCTCTGATCGGGCTTTACTGCTGGTTGAGACCCGCGCCCAATTGAAGCGGATCCGTTTGTGGGTTATTGGGTCTTTATCGGAGAGACCTAGTACCCATTTCAGACCCTATTTGTAGGTGAAATTTCCATTTTACCCCTGGACTTCAAGATTCGTGCCCGATTTGGACGGTTCCGATTAATCCCCATTTTTAGCCATATCAGATGTAAAGTGGAAATGAGAAAGTAAAGCAAGTGCATGATTTGAAATGAATAGGCAAGTAACCGAAAGTGTGTATATGAATGAAGATGAGAATTAAAGAAAACGAGTCATGAGTATGTAAATGGAAATGAATAGTAATTGAAGCATGTATTTGAATGAAAATGAAAAGTGAAGAAATTGTGTTATGTGAATATCTATAAAAAAAAATGAAGAATTGTGTTATGGGACTAAATATGAAAAGTGATGACATGGTGTTATGTAAATGAGTATGAAAAGTGAAGGAAGTATATGTGTGAATTAATATGAATGAAATGAAGAAATTATATTATTATGGGAATGAATATAAAAAGTAAAAGAAAATGTATATACGAAGGAAGATGAACATTAAAGAAAATGAGTTTTGAGAATGTAAATGAAGATGAATGGTAAATGCAGTATGTGGTTAAATGAGTATGTAAAGTAAAGAAATTGTGTTGTATAATTATAAATATAAAACAAAGACATTGTGCTATGAGAAGATTTATAAAAAGAGAAGAAATTATGTTAAGTGTTTAAATATGAAAAGTGGCGATATGGTGTTGTGTATATGAGTATAATAGTGAATGAATTATGTATGTAAAATTAATATGAATAATTGAAGAAATTGTGGGATGGAAATGAGTTTGATGCACCTTGGAATTGTGTCGAGGAACTACTCGCCCGTTATTTTCATGGAAATGGTGGGAACTACCTGCCTGGCACAATTCCCAGGGTAAATTGGTGGGTTGTTGACATGATAGATGTAGTGGGAATCAGTAAATGAAAAGTAAAGTAAAATTGTAAGATGAAAATGAAAATGAAGTGAAGTAGTAACCGAGCTATCGGCTTGGGATGTGATGTGATATTTCCTAAGTTCTACTTGGGGCGCGGTGATTATTACCCAGCTTGTCTGGGGTGAGGTGATTATTACCCAAGCTATCGGCCTTGGGGTGCGGTGTTATATTACTCAAACTATGTTTGGGGAGGTATTATCTGATAAGAATGAAAGTGAAGTAAATTGAAATATAAGATGTAAATGAGAATGGAAGTCAGATATACTATCGATAAGAATGAGAAGCAACTAAAATTGTATGATGTGATGGAAATGAATTGCAAAGCAAAGTAAATGATAAACTGAGAATGAGCACTAAAATAATTTGTATGATGAAATCAGAGTGGAAAGAAGATAATTGTAATATATAATGAGAATGAAAGTTAACGTATTACAAGATGTTATGATATGTGTTATGAGATATAAATGAATGTAATATTATGAGATTGAAGGCATGTGAACAAGATACGATGGAAACAAATGAATGTATTAATATATGATTGAATAAATGTGAAGTTAGGTGATGTGTATATATATGAAGATGTTATAAAATTGAATGAGTGATGTTATGCAATGAAAATGATTAGTAAATGAAGTATGTGGTTACTATGAATGAAAACGAGGTAATTACATTGTGTAATCATAAATGAAAATAAAGGAATGGTGATGTGAAGATATTTAGTAAAAGAGGAAGATTTGTGTTTGTGATTAAAAATGGAAAGTAAAGGAATTATATATATGTGAATTAATATAGTGTTAAGTATTGGGGTATAAAGTGAAGAAATTATCTATATGAATTAATATGTTGTGGTGTATATGAGATTAATCATGAAAGAGTTATGTATGTAAAATTTATTGTGAATAACTCAAACAAATTGTAATATAGAAAAGAGTACGAGAAGTAAAGAAAGTGTGTAGGTATGATATAATGGTATATGAATGAAAAATAAAGTTATATATGATATTAGTGGGATGCATATAGTGTTGTGTGTTAAGTGATGGATATGGGAATGATTTCAATTATAAAAATAAATTGTGATATGAGTTGATATAAGTTGATATGCCTTGTAATTGTGCCGAGGAACTACCCACCCGCTATTTTTATGGAATGGTGGGAACTACCTACCGAGGCACAACTTCAAGGTAGTGAGAGTGGTTATGGATATGTAGATGGGTGCCGATTTAGAAGAGTGTTTTGATATAAAGTTGCAATTATGATGTTTTTATGTTCAGATTTCAGGTAAAATTTTATTATCTTGGTATTCGTAAGTTCATTCTATTTTCTTTATATTGTTTAATTTATTTTGCTCAACTAGTAAATTATACTCACACCAGATATGACTAACCTCTGTTGTTTTCTAGGGGTTATGGGAGTCCCTCCCTGAAGATGGACAACCCTAACTCTCCTGTAGGTTTTGGTAACAGCAAGGTGAGATAGTTGTTGAGGTTTGGTAGTTATAATTTGCTCGTAGTAGATGGGATATATGCATGTATGTATTATATGTAGAAATGGGAGTAGTTGATGTATTATTTTGTAATATGGTAGATTATGTGTATAACTGTAAGGTGTAATGATGTATATAGTGCTGTGCTGAAGTATGAAAGTCCGTACCCACCTCGTTGTGGAGTATTGGGTTATGTGGTTGGTTTTTTGAAAGGTTTTTTCTAAAGTTTTCTAAAAATCATATAAGTTTTCAAAAGAATTTTTGGTTTTTAATTTGTATCTTGCATGTTATGAAGTATTATGCCCCCAGAGCCGTATTTATTATTGTCTGTTTGATGTTGAATGACTTGGCATGGGGAGGATTGATATATATTACAGGTACATTGATTTTTGTAATTGTTTGCAGATTTCCGTAATGAAAATCTGTAAAAGGGCTAATATTTCAGGGGCAACTCTGCCAAAATTTTTAATAAAATCTATGAGTATTTTCTAAGTAAGAATTGGCATAGATAATTAATAGATTAAGTTAGTAAATATTTGAATAAGAAATAATTTTTTTTTAAAAATGGGGGTGTTACACAAATGGATAGAGGCAAAGGATTATCATTGCCCATCATATCCACAAAATCAGGAACATTAGATTCAGCACTAGGGACCTCCAGGTAAGAGTAGGGCACAATATGGTTATCAGAAGGGGGAAAACAACCATGATACTGAAGAGGGATAACCTTGCTAAGCACAGGATCAGAAGAAGATAAATTCTGGAATAGATTCTTGATAAACGGATCAAGAGAGGGTTCCACATAAAAACTCCTAGGAATAGATTGAATAGTTTACAACCATTTCAAAGTAGATTGAAAATCAAATTCAACAGCCAGACAAGAACATAACTCTCTCCAAATAACACCTATTGGTAAATTGTGTAACACCCCGAATTCCAAATACAACTGAATTCGAGATTTCACAGGATCTTTTCACTTCTTTCGTACAATTTACAATGAATTTAAAACTTTTCACTTTACATCAGAGTTACAAATGAATCTTTATACTTTACAGCGGAAGCAAAATTACAATATTTTTATGAATTGAAATTACAATAATATTTGAATAATCTCTAAGCATCAGTTCTCCTTTAATCTTTATCATGCCATTTATCCTGCATACAAAACTGTGGGTACGTCAGTTTATTCAATCGACGAATATTATACACGGCCATCCTCTCTATGCCGGAATTAGTATAATGATTTTTCATACTTAACAAACACAAACTTGATCACATATCAAACTAAGGGAATTATCCTATTGATGTCGTGTTGTGATTGTGCACTTAGTCCTTAATGCAATTATTTATATTATATGACACTAATGCGCACTTATTCGGATTCTATGCATTCCATACTACATAGGTTTGTGGGCAAGCCTCTTAATCGTTCTTCATCTTATAGGGTTCAATCCCTCGTCATGACTTACTCTACTACTGTAACTACGGTAAGTATCCTAGATGTTCTATGAGTAACGAGCTCATGTATAGAAAACCTGGAGGGGAATCCCACGTCATGTCATGACGCATCGTGAAGACAACCTATGGACAATTCAGCCTCCTTCATGGCACACGATCCTCTCGCAGTCACCAAACACCCCACAAGCGTCGCCAAGATCCCAATAATTCCGGAGTAGTGCCCACATCATGTCATGACGCATCGTGAAGACAAACTGTGAATCACACCCACATCGTAGACTCGAGACCCTCATACTCGTGTTTTTCTCTCACTTTCATCACCTACTAATCCTTGATTTGATGAAATCATGAACAAAATCAATCTCTTAGAATTAGCACTCTCACTAATACCGGTCTTATTTCTTTCATTTTACAATGACCCAAACTTGGTCTTTTCAATTTCAATTATCACATCTCTTTTCTTTCAATTGCCGGTGTGAGTCTTGGCTACACCCTAATTCTCAATTTCAATTCACAAATCACATATTGAGTTATCATACTCAAAAGTCTCCTTTCCACAAAAATGATTTCAAAATTTCATACATGGAATCCAATCATGCATTTCATATTCAACATTCATTTTCACATTAAGTTCATATTACGAAACATCTAGTCAAATTGAATATTCACTAAAATCACCATTGTTACGCTATTCTTTGACAAAATAACCCATATATGAAAATCACATTTTTATTTCCTTTCCATCAATTCTTCTTTTTAATACTTATCTTAACCACCTCGTGAAATCACACATTTTTTATGAAATTATACGAGCGAGAAACCATAGTCTTCGAATGCAATTTTATCTCAAAAATACATTTTATTCTAGTCCAATAACTCCCAATAAATTTTCATAGGTTGTACATAATTTTAGAACAATAAAGGCAATTTTTTTGGAATTTTTGCAAATCAGGAAACCCCCAAAAATCGAATTAAAAAAATTTATAATTTCTGGCCATAACCAGAATCGAACCCACAACCTCAGAGAAGACAGCCGCACATGCCAACCACCAGACCGAGGCGCGCTAGCAACAAGAAGGGGAGACAGAGAGTTATATACTCTCTGTTCGGGTTTGGGGTATTTTTCAACCCGCACGCAAAAGAAGATGGATACAGGGTATTGAACCAGCGACCACAGAGCCACACACCATGCTACAGTAGCGCCAGAGAGGCTCACCGACCACTTGAGCTATGAGCTCAAGTTGTCACAAACATAATTTAAGTCTAATTAACTCGGTTCTCTGTTTTATTAAAACATTTCGATGTTCAAAAATCCTTATCTTTATTTTGCTTGCACTAAAAGCCATGTAAAACTCCAGAATACGTATTTTAACTTAAATTAACACCCCAGTATTTTTAAAATAATTTTTCAATAATTTAATATACATTTCTCATACAATAATTTAAATTCCATACTACTCCCACCATATTTTAACTTGACAATTCTCAAACAACATTTTGATATTATAAACCACAAAAGAAATTATAACTCCCTGTTTTTCCCTCTTTAATTTAACTTAATGCATAGGACAAATTTTAATTCACTAGAACCAATACCACCATAGTTCATTTAGTGCATAAAACAATATTTTCATCTGTTAGCAATTCATACTTAATTTCTACATTATCACATTCCCAATTTAACATTTCCATAACTACAAGCAATTTGCACAACAATATTAAAAATCATGACAGTTTAACACACAATCTACCAATATTAATTAAATCATCTAGCAATCCTTTTTCAAAATTGGAATGTACTCTTATTAATTTCTTTCATGCAAATTATGTCATCATTCCTAGCATTGTAACTAGAATTAGAATCAAGAAAATCACCCACCTAAATTGGAGAGAAAATCACACAACTCCTAAATGAAAGAGCCCTTCTCCTCCTAGATTGAGCTTGCCAAAAGAATGCTTCTTCTCCTTGTTTGAGTGCAACCCGAGCCTCCAAGGGTGATGCCGGCCTTCTTGAATGCAACACACTCAACTCTCAATCTTTACTCTCACTTCCTACTACCACAACATCTTTTACTAACAATTGTATTCTTTCATTATAGGTTTGGAGAATGAAAAGTGTAAGGATAACTAGGCTAGGGTGGGGTATTTATACAAAAAATTGGGACAAATAGAAGGCTATGATTGATCTAGGAGTTAAGAAACAAGGGCTAGGATTCAATGGGAAGTTGTAGTAACCAACCATGATCACAAAAACTACCTCCCACAACTCCACTCTCTCTTTTCCCTCCTAATCCTATCCGGCCTCAAGAGGGTGCACAAACACGTGCTAGTGCAATGCATGTGTTTCTAAAGTCTCCTATTTTAAAAAGTTGTACATTTCATTTTTATAAAAAGTCTATAAAAATTGTCTACACTACAAGTTGTAATAAAAAGATAATAAATTCATGGGCTTTTATTTAATGGGCCAAATTAGTCTACTTTTAAAAAATAAATTAGATTTGGGCTCAAAATAAAGGAATACTTATGTTTGTTTAAAAAATAGGCTTTAATAAAAAAAACAATAGAATGGATATATATCTATATGTATACTCAATTTGTTTATGTAATGAAAATAATTATTTATACCGCAAAATTGCACGTGCTCAATACGTACAAATGAATAAAAAAAAAATAATTCTCATAAATGAAAATTCAGGGTATTACAAATTGTTCCTGAGCAAAAGAAGTTTTCTAAGAAAAAATTCTTTAAAATCCAGAGAGGCATAAGAAGAAGGAATGAGATCACTGTAGCACCCCGAATTTCTAATATAATTTATCAGAAATACATGGCACAATTTCCAGAATCAACTTTAATGGAATCATAAACATAGCAACCAAATACAGGAAAATTTAAAACTTTTTATTACATCAATTGTTTACAAAGCACAGCAGAAAATTAAACACCTTGAATTACAGTATCTTTCTTTTACAACACATTCTTTTATAATTTACATAAGCCCAATTATCATTCTACCACAAGCATCCAATCCCAAGCTAACAGTACCTACCTGTAAAACATGTGGCTAGAGATAACCATAACCCCCAAAACTACGGGGTCAGCCATAACGGTGTGAGTGGCATCAAAAGAAATACAATGTAAAGAAAACATGAAGAATAAAGTTATAAACAACACATACCAACAATAGTAACAAATGGATAATGAAATAACGATAAATAAAGCATGAAAACATCAAGTAAAACTAGACTAAGTGTCAAGTGTAGGAAAACAGAAAACAAACATGCATAAAACCAAGTCAAGAAAACACAAATGCATATGATGACTCTCTAATGCATACTTGTCGGATTCTATGCATTCCATACTACATAGGTTCGGTGCAAGTCCTTATCGTTCTCCACTTTATAGGATTAGATCCCTCATTATGCAACTAATTCTACTACGGTGATAGAAATAAGATTCATATTACTTCGCGAATAGACATCACAACCCTCGACACGCAAACATCATGTAAGAATAGCTATAAAAAAAATCGGAGAATCACCTCCCTGCCATGTACCCCACTGCCACCCCTCGACGTGCAAGTACACACCCACATCCTGTGAATAGACCCATCGGCCCTCGACACGCAAATGTCCCTGTATGTTCCGTGAATAGGCCTGCAGACCCTCGACACGCGAACATACTAATAGTCCTCTCGAGACAGAATACACAAGTCCTGGAACGCGTCCGTTGGACTGGACCTCAAGAGCATATACTTACGTTTCCCAAGTTCCATCACATCACCACAGTTCCATCACATCACCACTAGTACTGTAACACCCCGTAATTTCAAAATAACTATAACTATAACTATAACTATAACTATAACTATAACTATATATATATATATATATATATATATATATATATAACTCTCTCTCTCTCTCTATATATATATATATATATATATATATATATATATATATGATAGAGAGGGGGATCCCACGGATTGAATGAACAACAGTGTGTGCTGTTGGTTTGTGCGCTGACGTCAGCAGGGGATAAGGGACCTACCCGAGATGTGTGAAGGCGCTGAATGCTGTCTTTGTTCTTGATGGCGTGGCACACGGGCTGCTGTGCGTGTGTGCACGGGATTCAAGGGGGAGAGAGTATTGATTAGTCTCATATCGAGAGTATACAAGGATTAAATAATAATAAATATAATTGCATATGATCAAGAGTCACCTAATTGGTTAACCACCTTCTGAGAGGCAGCCTATGGTGGACAGTTGCACTATAAGTATTAATTTGTCTTCTAAAAATAATAAAAATTGTCTGAGTATTGGGGCGGGGCGTTACAAGTGTCTGTTCTTAAGTTGGTTATTATTAATAAAACACAAATTCCCCATCTCTAGAGTTAGTGTATCCTGCTAGACTTAATTCCACAAAACATCCCAAAGACCCAACTGGTCCAAATCCACAAAATCTCATCTGCCGGTTCATAGGACTCCCACTCAACTCCTAGAGATTCACGAATCAAATATCAACACAAAATCTTTCATTAAAACTCTTAATTTCATCATCAAAATGTTTATATCAAGAAAACCTCTTTAATCAACAAAATCCAAGTTTATTCAACATACTCATAAATTTCCAGATTTGAAATAAAATATTAAATCCATTAAATAACTGAGAATCATATTTTGTTGAAGTCATAGAAATACAATTTAAATTATATTATAATCAAAATATAACTCTCTATAAAATACTATAATATGTAGTAAAAATATCATCTAAAATAGTAGATCAATAATGCATAATATCGAAGAAACAATTGTTCAAGAAAAACGACAAAACTCAAGAAAACAGTCAGCAAAACAGTTGATAGTCGACTGTCAAAATGGGTTAAAAGACAGCGGTCAACTGTCAAGCGAAATTCCCAAACTCAAAAGAATGTCAGTCGACCATCATCCACAATTCAAAATGGGACAGTCGGTCGACAACTGATATTCAGCCTGCTTTGAAATTCGTGCACTTTCAAACTCACTCTTCGTTGAATTTTTGTAAAATCACAAATGTGTAAAATAAAATCCTGAGATGATCAAATACAACTTGTATAACATACTGGAGTTTATAAAACTAATCAAAATCTCATCAAGATCATTAAAGAGCAAATTTTCATAAAAACTCTTCAAAACAGTAAAAGTATATATATATATATATATATATATAGAGAGAGAGAGAGAGAGAGAAAGGTTCGGGTGAGAACCATGTCCTGGGGTGAGAACTTAAGGGCCTATCCCAGCCATTTATCTGCGTAATCTTAACGGTCAAGATTTTTTAAAATTAAACAATAAGATTAATTAATATTTGCATTAAGATGTCAATCCCTTTAATTAAGCGCTGGGGACAGCGTAATAAAAGGAATGAAAGATCACAGATTATTAGGCAACATATATTGCCTTTTTTATTTTATTTAAAAGAAATGAAGATCACAGATTATTAGGCAACATATATTGCCTTTTTTATTTTATTTTCACCCGAACCACAATCTTCATCAGGATGAACAACATTTGTTGCTACGTACAATGTTGCTAAATATGAAATTTTTGTTGCTACGTACAATGCAGTTAGTTGCTATTCAAAAAACATTCAGTTGCTATATTGATACAGTCAGTTGCTATATTGATACAGCCAGTTGCTATACAGTCAATTGCTATACTGACAGCATGTACAACATAAGTTTGCAAATTGATAAACAAACAATATATATATATATATATATATATATATATATATATATATATATATATATATATATATATTCCTGCTAAAATATGCACTAGTTGTATCTACTTACAATACAGTCAGTTACTATATAGTGAACGAATTGGTGAAGGAACGAATTGGTGAATGATTCTGCAGTTGCTATTAATTTGGGATACAAAATCTTCTCCAATATTTTACGGGAATAAATTATTTCTCTCTCCAGTTTGACTAAATTTTCCTTAACCGTCACACACAAAAAACGGGAATAAATTATTTCTCTCTCCAGTTTGACCAAATTTTCCTTAACCGTCACACACAAAAAAAATTCTGTAGAGTATGATCTATTACCTTATTATGTACTTGCATAATCTCAGCCATACAAAATGATTTGATGAGTGGTTGGGAGAGGCCCTTAGGTTCTCACCCCAGGGTTGGTTCTCACCCGAACCGACCCCTGTTCAAGCATCAGTTAAAGTATCAAGATCCATCAAATAGGAGTAGGATAATGTTCAATTTAACTTTAGAATTAATACAATCATGTTTCAATCGAAATTTCGCAAAACATCAATTTTCGACAACTTCTTCAAAACAAGGTATATATGAAAGTGTGTACATAATTGTGGGTGTGTAGTTAAAACATCAAGAGAAACGTATATAAGTAGTATATTGTTCAAATCAATCTCAGTATCAAAACAACTCAATATCCAATTCGAAAACTTCATAAAACACAAGAAATCAAGTTTCGGTCTGCATACAAGTCAAACCCAAAATAAAACCAAATTCAACCCTTCACGAATTGATCTTTTTGATTCAAAACTCTCTTACAACTTATTATGCACATACCCCAACTAATTACATTAGTTTACCCCTTGATTACAAACAATTACCTCAGGTATTAGTCAAGTTTTATTTACCCAAACATCAAGAACAGATCTTGTATATACATATATACATGTACAGTAAAGAACCCTACTTTATTCACTTTTATGCATCAAGATCATACAACTCATTATACTCAATCAAACCAGTAAGCATATGAAAGAAAGCAACCTGTCCATGATTTCGATTAGGTTCTTAACAATCTCAAGTCATTTATATAGGGTTTTAATCATCAATAGCATAGTTTTTATAAAAAGATTCAATCTTTATTCATCCATCATCATATAATTCCCTAACATGATTTCTAATAGACAAATTATCACATACAATATGCATATAACAGCAATAAATCAAACATATGTCACTTACTTTATTGAAGAATCAACCGAAATAGAATAAGAAAAATCATTCCTTTTGCAAAAATCAAAGATCCTTGCTTCGAAACTCCAAGAAAACCAATAGTAAAATAATATTTTATTTTTTGCAGAAGAGGGGGACGGCTGTGGTGGCTCTTTAATAGGCCGAAATCTGAGTTTTTAGGGTTTTAGAAGTTATATGAAAACATCCCTTATCAAATTATTACTTTACATATATAAACTTTATTTAATAAAGTAGTTAAAAAAGTTAAATAAATTAAAATAAAACTAAAATCCCTTTACTACTGAGCTATCCAGCCATCAAGCATAGCCCAGAAATTAAAATAAATTCAAATTTGTACTCAAAGTGGTAATTTTGCACAAAAGTTCATCTCTTTGTAATATTTGCAAATATGTCAAATAAATATCAGAAAAATTTGGAAAATTCATAAATAATACCTACTAATAAATATTATATTTTCCAAATAAAATTTCTGAATTTTAGTTTCCAAGAAAAATATTTGCACAAGGTTCAACTTAAATTCCATATTTGCAAAAATACCATATTTGTTTAAATCTTTACCAAATCAACTCTAAATAAATTTAATCTTTAATACTGATCTTGGTTAGTCCAAAAAGTAGCAAAAACAAATTTTTATTATTTGTTTGAGATCCAATCGGCTTTTTACATAAAAGTCCCTCTCTTTCGAAGTATTTATAAAAATAGTTTCTTCATTCAGAAAAATCCCAAATTTTAGGATATACTTAATTATAAATAGGAGAATTAATTCAGAAATTTAAAAGTGGATATTTACATCAAAAAAATATTTAATCGTGTTTTGCACGTGTAAAATTGACAAATTAATAAAATAGTCAAATTAATTTAAATAAATCTGAAAAAGTTAAAATATCATAAATAAATGAGGAAAATAAATCATTAACCATAAAATTTTAATAATTTAATATTTTTGAACTTTGCACGTGTGTTGCACATGCAAAATTGCAATTTCAAGAAAATAGTCAAAATAGTCAACTTTACCAATTTAATATTATTTAATAATGCAAAATAAATTATTTTATTTTGCGGGGTGTTACAATCACCACCAGACAAAGAAGGAAGATCCACTGAAGGGGGAAAATCAGGATTCGTGATCAAATCAGAAGATTCAGAACAAATGATAATCTCTCCTTCTTCAGGACAATTATTGGAAACAGCAACCCATTTAAGGGTAGAGCACTTACCCTTCACTTGACCATATTGAACTTCATTTTTCTTGATGAAGGAAGTGTTTTGAGAATTGTTTAAAGGAGCAGAACTATATAGAGAAGGTTTCCCCCAACTCTCCCAACCCACATTCTGTTGAGAAGACTGAACAGGAGCAACAGTCAAAGGATCAAGAGAAGGTTGGATCAGATCAAACGAGAGATGGTAAAAGCCTAGAACCCACCCAATGAGTATAATCCTTGATCAGATCAAACGAAAATCATTTAAGAAAGTCAACCACGATATCAAGATGACCATTACTCATCCTATTTTTAGAAGAGAAACCAACAAAATCTCCGACACACATAGAAATCAAACTGAATGAGGAAAAGGAATCACAATAAGGGGGAACACCAGTTAAGATACATTTAGTTTTAACAAGTCCCATAGATCTCTTACTAACACCAAATTGAGGCCAAATTTTTACTCTAAAAACAGCTTTACCAAAACGGAGATCCTGACCTATAAGATTCTCAAGACATTGTATGCTAAGACATCTACAAATAAAATCACCATTAGGTAAACATCCAGAGACCCCAATTCCATACAGGAACTTGAAACCTAGAATCAAGAAAGTTAACTAAATCCATAGCAGTAAGAGACCCAGAATTCACAGAGTTAACTCCTTCAGTGTTCAAAGATAGACAACCATCCTTCATTTCTTGAGAGAAATCACAGTAAATTTCAATTTTAGACTTCGAAAAAATAGGAGTAAGAATATTACCCGAAGAGTGAAGAGGAGGAAAAACAGACTGAGACTAAAGAGGAATCGAGGAGGGAGCAGGATAATATGAGAGGGATGAAGGATGAGAACCCAAAACTCCAAAGAGCCACTGGAAGAGTGCCCAACACCCAAGGGACCACTCAGAGAACTACTAACATTACGATTCTCCCAAGATTTTGCGACCACAGAAGCAGTTTCAGACACCCTATTGTCAAGATTAGCAAGAGCCACAAAATCTTGGGTGACAAGACCACCTTTTTGATTCGAGGCACCAATAACAAAAGAAGATATACCGCCTCTCCCAACGAAAGAACACCACGACCCTGAAAACGACCACCTCCACCAAATCTCCCAACACTTCTGCCTCCACAACCAAAAAAATTTTACAGACAAACATTCTAGTGATGACCTTTCCCACCACAAATCCGACACAACAACATGTTCCTTTCTTAAAGTGCCCTTTATCAAGGCAACGAAAACAGATGTGTTTGGGGTCAGAAAGAGAGGAAACAGGATGGGGAAGAGAAGAGAGGAAAGATTTAGAACGGTAAGATGGGTTTTCTGGAAACCAAACGTGTTTTATACAATCTTTCTTATTTGTTAAAAAAACCAAACTCAAGGTCTTTCTTGAGAATATCCACCCATTTCTTGGGGTGGTTCTTGCAAAAACCATTCACAAAAACCGAAGAGACACGGGCATGATTAGAAAATAAACGGACATGAGGAAATGAAGGGGAAAAGAAAGAAGAGAGTTGGTTTGGGAAATCGGAGAAGAAGAAGGGGGAGAGCGGGAGAATCAAGAAGAGGAACAAGCGACATTACTCTAAAAAATTAATCCAAAAATCGAATATATTAGCATTAATAATATAAGATAGTCGTAATTGTTTGTTATAATATTTTTGAAACACACCCTTTTATATCGATCTCTATTTGTGAGAGTTACAAATAAAATATGTCGACTGTATACCGTAAGAGGATCGAATTGATTTTTTCTTAGATACTTAACATGCTACAAAACTTTCTACTGAAATATGCCCACCAATTTTGTTTTCTTCCTAATATTGGAATGAATATTGAGTTTTTATTTATTTATTTATTTTTTCTTTCAAATACATTGCTTAACTATTTTGTTTATTTCTTTACTATTTAAAAATCTAAATGTGATTGGTTTACTAACTCAAACAATAGATAATTTTAATAAAATAATATAATCTATCTTTTCGCCTATCGCACTGGCTATATGCTAGTCAGCAAAATATTGTAATTTTGTTTTTGATGCAGAAGTTTATATTACTAATTGAATGAATGCTAATTTTTGCTAAAAGAGGGTTTGGTTTTCACTCTAGCTTAGGCCTGGGCTTTTCACTTTGGGTTAGGTTGGGTTAGGCCCATATTTGCGGGCCGGATAAAATATTGGATTAAGGTCCATATACAAACTTCATAAAATTGAAAATATGAGGGCAACTGGCCTGGGCCTAAGAAAGCCCATAGGACCTAATCAGGCCGGGCCTATGCTCACTTACTAGAGGGCCGGATAAGCCCAACCTGACCCATATTACATCCCTACTAGTGTAACCCCAATTTAAAAGCATATCTCATTATTAAATGTTTAAAGTTTCTGATTAATTAGCTAATTCTCATATTTTCGAGTACAAATAAACCGATGCATACAAACTACCTATATTTTATGTTGTTGCTAATTTTTGTGTGGGAGCAAACAGATGAATTTGTGCATTATTTTTGGAAACAATAAAGCAAACATGTTGGCTTTCACTGGCGTTTGACTAATTTCTTGTCGTTGTCGTTGACCTGCAAAAAAGTTCGATACACCGGGATGGATCCCGGCGACGAACCTTCCGATGCTCTTGTTAATAATCAGGAAAATTATGAAAGAACTTTATGTGGAAAAAGATTGATTACCTTGTTATGGTGGGGAGAGAAGGGTATTTATAGTCACCTTTAGAGACAGTTTAGAGATAATCATTATCCCTATGTCCTGGTGTTTCTGGATAAGATGTAGAGTTTAAATCGTTTCATAGAGATAACCATAAATTTGAATTACTCTTTAAATATCTGAATTGGTTTGTAATGGGTTGCTACCCATACCTAACACGACAGATCCGTTTATGGGTTATTGAGCTTTGAAAAAAGACCCAGTTCCCATTTCATACCCGTTTGTAGGTGAAATTGCCGTTTTATCCCCTCAGAGCTTTAAGATTCGTGTCCCGATTTGAACGGTTCCGATTTGGTTCTATTTTTAGCCATATCACAAGCTCTCTGCTCCTAAAGACTGAGTTTTACAGTCTTTGAGGAGTAGTTCACTCGTTTTAATGGCTTATAGAATTTTATCGGAGTTCTCGGGGGAGTTTGAATCTTGCTCGACGTGTAACAGTATTATTCTGAGCTTGTAAAATGCCCAAAAATATTATTAGAATTTTCTGAATTTTTAGTGATTTTCCCAGATTTTTTTGAATTTTTTGCAATTTTAATCATTTTTTGAATTTTTTATTCAATTTCTGAATTTAAATAATTAATTAATAAAAATTTTAATTAATTATTCTAATTTAATAATTATTATTTTCTGAATTTTAAAATTATTTTCCGAATTTAAAATTTTTTAAAGAATTTTTAATTAATTTTTTTGATTTTTAATTAATTTTTAGTTTTTTAAATAATTAATTCAAATAAATAAATAAATACCTGATGACGTGGCGCAATCCTGTGCGTTGATCACGATCAAGAGAACGCGCATCGCGAGGAGACAATTTTTTTCCCATTTCGACGTCGGTGGCAAAAGCACTCGGATCGAGCTGCCGAGGTCCATATCGCTGACACGTGGCGCGATCAACGTTGACCCTTTTTTCCCGCTCTCTTCCTTCTTCTACCTTCGGCTTCTTCCTCGACCGTGCCTCCTTCTTCCTCCTTCGACTTCTCCCACACCTTCTTCGTCGACTCCAGATTTTCTCCCGAGCCGCGAGTAGGGGCAGAGGGGCTTAGAGAGGGGAGCTTGCTGATTGCGGAGGTGAGCTCGGCGAGGTAACGAATATAGAGCTTCAGTGAAGTTGGAGAGCTCGACGGAGGTGTTGCGAGGAAGTTAGAGTTCGGCAGCTTCGGAGTGGGAGCTCGACAGAGCTCGATGAAGGTGTTGGAGCTCAGCACCGTGGAGGGGAGAGCCTGCGATGGGGGAGCTCATCGAGGCTATGGTGGAGTTCGGCGAGGGCCTCGACCTTGGCGAGCTCGGCAAGGGAGAGCATAGGAGCTCGACAGTGGAGATTGACAGAAGGGACTCGACGTCAGAGCTCGCGAAGGGGGTGGTCTCGATCTCGACGAGGAATCATCGAGGGTGATGGAGAAGAAGCTCGGTTGGAGCTTGACGAGGAGCTCAACAGGGAGTTAGCTCTGCTGTGTTTTGGAACATTGGAGCTCAGTGGTGGTTTGGAAGATGCGTCTATTTGAGGAAGAAGAGAGGTCCAAATGGGTTCAGGATGGTGGACCCATGCTATGAGGAATTGATATTGTTGAAAATGTATAACTGCATGTAACTTGGAAAAAGGGTCCAAGTTGGTTTAGGATTGGATAGCTCGTCATTGGGTCCAAAGGAGTTCAGGATCCAAACTGGTTCAGACCCGACCCGTTAACTCCTTTCAAGTTTTTTTTGTGTGTGCGAATTTGAGTTGTTGATCGTGATTGAGCACGAATTTTGAGATAGCATTTTTCTTTCATTTCAAGATCGGTGGCAAGAACGCTCGGCACTTGTTGTCGAAGTCCAGAAGGGCGACACGTGGCGTGTTGACCATTGATCGTTGACCAGTCAACATAATTTCTCGCATTTGGACGTCGGTGGCAAGAGTGTTCGACACTTGTTGCCGAAGTCCAGGAGGGCGACACGTGGTGCGTTGACCGTTGCCCGTTAACCAGCCAATGTTGTTTTCTCTCATTCTGACGTCGATGGCAAGAAAGCTCGGCGAGAGGTGCCGAGGGTCAGGGAGGCTTCAGCACAGCTATATTGTAACTGACATTTTCGGTGCTAAGGAGTCGGATTGGGACGTGTGACCCCTCGTTTCGAAGCTGACTCGAAGATCTACAATTTCTCTTTAGAAGTAAGTTGAAGAATCACCTTTCTTCATGGTCAAAATAGTTCCGCAACATCTTCGCCTTCATAAAGTTGAGAAGAACTTTGTATAACTCTAGGGGGGATCCGCTCTTGGAGGCGAGTTTTAGGGAGCATCTCTAGACGAGTTAGGCTCCGAACTCTCTTGGAAGAAGACCGTTCAGGAGGTGAGAAGGAGGAGGAGCATAGTCAGACTCTAGGAGAGAGTCATTTGGGAGACAAGTTTGAGGAGTCTAGGGAAGTGTTGAGCTCTGAATTCGTTGAGAAGAATGCCGCTCGGGAGGCAAGCGAAGTGAAGAGCATCACCAGACTCTAGGAGATAGCCATTTGGGAGACAAGTTTGAGGAGCCACTCTAGGGGAGAGTTGAGCTCCGAACTTGCCTATTGCAAAATTTAACCAGTAGTGGGAGTAGTATGAATGTTCGTTCTGAGCCCCGAAACCGCATACTTACAAGCTGTGAGGGCAATTCCGAACCATGATTGTGAACTTCGAACTAGTTATTACGGAGCTATCAACAAGTTGTAGGAGCAATTCCGAATGGTGAGCTGCTCTGCACTTGCTTATTTGCAAGCGGCTAAAGCGGCGTCGAACCAAGTGTTGGACTCCAAACTTGTTGTTTTTATGAATTTCATCGAGTTGTAGGAGCAATTCCAAATGGTGAGCTACTTCGCACTTACTCGTTTGCAAGCGGCTAAAGCGGTATCAAACCAAGTGTTGGACTCCAAACTTGTTGTTTGAGGGGATTCAACGAGTTGTAGGAGCAATTCTGAATGGTGAGCTACTTCGCACTTACTCGTTCGCAAGCGGCTAAAGCAGCGTTGAACCAAGTGTTGGACTCCAAACTCATCTTTTGAGCTTAGTAAGTTGTAGGAGCAGCCCTGTAGGACAAGCTGGACTCTGAACTTGCCGTTTAACGAGTCGTAGATGTGATTTAGAAAGATAGAAATGAGGCAAATGTAATAATTTTCAATAAAAAAAAACTAAGTTTTATTGAAACAAACTAAGTGGCCGCTTCAATGGGACGAGCTATTATTACATGCTTTTTGGTCGTGTTACAAGCATCAGCCTTATTGAAAACTAAAATCCTACTTCTACGATAGGGTGAAGGCATCTTGGGATATGTTTGGTTCTCCCCCCATTGGACCTCCATGGATAAGGTGGATGATGGCCCCAGGTTCGGAGTCTTGAAACTCATTGGGCCTCTCTGTTCGCTTGTAGGCTCCTCGGGGTGGAAGATTGGTCCCGTCTTTTCAGACGAACTTGGCCAGGTGTCCCCGTTGTATGAGTTCTTCGATCTCCTCTTTGAGAGCCTGACAATCATCCGTGTCGTGGCCGTGGTCCCTGTGGAAGCGGCACCACATATTCATGTTCATTTTCTTGCCAGGGGTATTCATTCTAGGGAGACCGCGAAGTAGCCCCTCCTTGTTCACCTCCATAAGAACTGCTGATATACTTGCATTGAGGGGGGTGAACTTCTCAAAACGAGAAACTGGGCGGCGCTGGCCATTGTCATCCTTCTAAAATTTCTGGGATCCTTCTTCGCTTGTATTCTTCCGTTTGTTCCCGGAAGATGGTTCCTCAAGACTAGAGGGGTTGAGAGCTTCTTCCGCTCGGATTTACTTCTCGCTCATAAGCAGAAGTTCCGAGAAGTCCCGGGGAGGCTTCTTGGCAAAGGACGCCTTGAGGTCGGTGTTAGTGACGTTGTGCCTGAATGCCGCAGAGGCTACCGATTGGTTAAGGAAGGCAATAGACCGAGCTTCGGCGGTGAAGCGATGAACGTAATCTCTTAGGTGTTCACCCTTTCTTTGGCTAAGTGCTAGCAAAGATGCACTTGTTTTCTCGGCTCGGTGACTGCCCACAAAGTGGGTGAGGAAGAGCTCCTCAAACTGTTCGAATGAGAAGATGGAGGTAGGGGATAGATGGGAGTACCACTCTCGTGTTGGTCCCCTCAATGTTGTTAGGAAGGCCTTGCAGAGGACCGTATCCGAGACTTGATGAATCATCATGAGAGTTTTAAAACTCTCGATATGATCAGCCAGGTCTGACTCCCCATTGTAGGATTCAAAGCAGGGCGGCCTAAAGGTTTCGGGGATCGGAACTTCCATGATGGCCCTAGAGAATGGGGGTCTGCTTGGGCGGAACTTATTGGTTCTTTGTTCTTCTTCGAGATTGATCTTGTTGAAGTGCCTCTCCATCTCATGGAGACGGTGGTGGACAGAGCGATCCCTCCGGTCAGATCTAGTCGACCCTCGTGACTCTCCCTCATGAGTGGCAATATGGCGAGGGTTAGGAGCATGCTGATCCTGACTTGTGGCAATATTAAAAGCTCGTAAGATATCTTATTTGAAGTTTTGGAGCTCGGCCTGAGTGACTGGTGCCTCTCCAGCTCGATGGTCCCTAGGTGTGGCTCGGCGTATTGGAGTATGACTTCTCCGCCGACTATGCGGAGGGGACTCTGTTCGCCTCCTCGGGGGAGGGGATCTTCTAGTCCTTAGTCTTCGGGGGGGTCCGGACTCTCGAGGCCCCTGGGTGCTCAGGTTGAGAGACTTCCTCAAGGGCTCGCCATTTATTCAAGCGAGTTCAGAAGTCGACCCCTGATGACGGTTAAGAATTACATGACGGAGATCCGGCCCTGGAGGACTATGGGAAGCTATAGAGTCAGTTGAGGGATTGTAGACCGAAACATGGTCATGATGAGGGTGTGGATTTGGATGTCTTCGACGAGAGCCCCCTGGGGCAGCCCCCCGAGACCCTGGAGGGACCTATTGAGGAGGAGGTTGTTCAGGCTGCAGTTGCTGAACTTGCTGATTGAGTTGAGGAAGGACATATTGGACTGGAGGAGGAGGAAGAAGAGAAGTGGCTCTTCGGCTGGAGCCCACTGCCTTCCCCTTCTCTTTCATATGCATGGTTTGAAACCGACTTTCGCTGATGAAGGTTGGATTGCTTTTTCGTTTCCCACAGACGACGCCAATTTGTTGCTGCTAATTTTGGTACGGGAGCAAACAAGTGAATTTGTGGATTCTTTTGGAAACAATAAAGCAAACATGTTGGCTTTCACTGGCGTTTGACTAGTTTCTTGACGCTGCCGTTGACCTGCAAAAAGTTCGATACACCGGGATGGATCCCAACGACGAACCCTTTGACGCTCTTGTCAGTGATCAGGAAAATTATGAAAGAACTTTATGTGGAAAAAGATTGATTATCTTGTTAGGTGGGGGGATAGGGCTATTTATAGTCGCCTTTAAAGACAGTTTAGAGATAATCATTTATCCCTATGTCCCGGTGTTTTTGGATAAGATGTAGAGTTTAAATTGTTTCATAGAGATAACCATAAATTTGAATTACTCTTTAAATATCTAAATTGGTTTGTAACGGATTGCTACCCATACCCAATTGGGCATATCTGTTTATGAGTTATTGTGCTTTGAAGAAAGACCCGATTCCCATTTCATACCCGTTTGTAGGTGAAATTACCGTTTTACCCCTTAGAGCTTTAAGATTCGTGCCCAATATGGACGGTTCCGATTTGGTTCTATTTTTAACCATATCATTTTATTAGCTGAAAGTTAAACAATAAAATGTTGACCACGTCTAGTGAGTCTCTGTTGACTGTGTCTAGTGAGTCTATGTCGACCACGTCTAGTGAGTCTACTATGGAATCAGAGGAATGCGAGGCATATGATATCATGATTGTCTTCGTAGTAGATTATCTTGAATTTGATGATGAGGCAATTTCGTTGACGGTAAACGGCAGTCAAACATTGGGTGAAGCAACCAGGCCCGCCCCTGGGGTAGGGCCCATAGGGCGACCGCCCTGGGCCTGCAAAATTTGGGGCCCATTTTTTTATAACTTTTCAAACAAAAAAAAAAACAGTTTAAAGTTATTATAAAAAAATGCATAAAGACTCCAAGACTCTCAACTGTCAAGCTCCGAATTCCAAAATTTGGGGCTATTTTTTTATAACTTTTCAACAAAAAAAAATTAGTTTCAGTTAAAAATAAATAATAAAAAATTGCATAGAGACTCCAAGAGTCTTAACTATCCAAACATAGTATACAGTGAGAGAATTTGCTCACATAGAAAATGCATAAAACATATATAGGATCTTGGCTTATGGTTGGAAACCTGGCTTGAAGTTGGAAGTGTAATATGGTATGTGCTTACTAGTTTTTTTTATTAATTTAGTATTTTAAATTTTTTATTATATAATTATTTGAAAATTGATTCTTGTGATTCATTTTGTTAAGATTTTACTAGCTTAATCTTAGTAACTGATATATTTTTTCCTTACATTTAGATGATTTGTAATTCCTTTGAATATGAGAATTAGTTAAGATCTTTATTTAGTTTCCATGGGGCTTTGATATAGGATCTTCATTGATGACTATTATTAAGTCAACCAAACAAACAATCATCAGGCAAATGATGCAATCAGGCATAAGAATGAAGAATGAAGAAACAAACATATTATATAGGCATAAGATAATTATATATCCGTTGCTAATGATTTTGAAACTATGGTTACAATGCAATAGTTGTTTCTAAAGAACCAAAACAATTGCAACTAGTTTTTTTGGCATCTACAAAGGACGACCCTGTTTGCAACTGATAAATTAAAAATAACACAAATTTGTGCAAAATCGTAAATTCAAAATTTTATATTATTTTATGAAGTATTTATATATGACTATATTTTTATGGTTATTTTGAACATGTAAATTATTTTTATATGTTAATGTATTTCAATTACTAAAAAAGGGCATCATAATATTTGTTCGCCCTGGGCCTCCAAATTGTCAGGACCGGCCTTAGAAGCAACGCAGTGGGTGTTTGACTAGCATGAAGTTAATGCTAAAGATTACAAGTTAACATACGATGGCAATAGGATTCATAGGCATACGAAGGTGGAAATTTTAGCGCTTCCTTTTGGGGCAATCATTAAAGCAGTTTATAAAAATTTATCCTAGCAAAACAAAATAGATCACAATAAATAGCGTTGATGATTGGGATCATTAGTTAAACTTGCATGGGGGTATGGTTTTCCTTTTACCTTTATTTATAACTAGTAATTTACACGTGCGATGAATGTCTTAATAAATAAATATTTTTCAAGGTAAAAATTTCGAAATAGTATGGCCTCGAATCTAAGACCTCTTTTATATTAGTTATGCACGGATAATGCACGCCTTAATATTAAAAAAAAAAACTCTTATATAGTGACTACTCGAACTTGAAATCTCCTTTAGAGCATCCACGGTCGTTGTAGGTATAATATGCATATATGCATATTATACAATAGCAATTCGATGTTTTGCTGCAGTGGGAAAAAAATAAAATTTAGCTAACTTGTAGACGGACGAAACATATCATGATTCTGTTTATTTTTTCCCTTTTTTTTGGGATTTTTCAAATTTTTTAAAAGGGTTTTTTTTAAAAAACGTGTGGGACCAACATGAGACGAAACATGATGTTTTTTTTCCATGGTTATCATGTTTCGTCCCAGTGGGTTTTGTTTTAATTAATTTGTTAATTATGTTTTAAATTAACTAAATATTTAACCAAAATACTAACTAAACTAATTAACTAACTAAATTAGGAGCTTAAGTTTTTTTTTAATATTATTTTTATAATTCAGAATTTCATCAGACGAAACATCATGTTTCGTTCGATGCAAAAAATAAAATAAAATATTACGGACGAAACATCATGTTTCGTGATGTTTCGTCACACATAATATATATATTGCTATACCTCATGCTATATTTGGTTTTTAACTGTAGCAAAAAAAAAGAAAAAAAATGGCATAATAGCTAACGACTGCAACAACTTTTGGGGGGATATTATGCATAAAATGCCTTTTTCGCTAACGACTGTGGATGCTCTTGTATTAGTTATGTACGTTCGTCACACGCGTTGATAGATTGGTAAATGTAACTAAGACCTTCTCTCATTATAATATTAGAGATATATTTTTTATTATATTTTTAGTTTTATTTATTGTAGTATAATGGGGGCAAGTAACGCACCTTTGAAAAACATTTGATCCATAAAATTGAGTTAGAGCATCTCCAACCACGTTAGCTATTTTGGCTAACTAAAATAGCCAATATGGATAACAAATGGATAATTTGGCCAGCGGAAAAAATCACCACTCCAACCATGTTATCTATTTTGAATAACCATTAATAATTTAAAATCCAAAATTAAATAAAATAAAAATATAAAATAAAAGCCCATAAAAAAACCCAATACAAAATAAAATTTCCAAGCCCAAAATTAAAATTTCGCAATTTTCACGATTGATTTCCGCTATTCCCCCAACAACAGAAATATAAATGTCGCGGTTCCGCAATTTTCGCTATTGATTTTGCAATTTTTTGCGATTGATTTTGCAATTTTTGCGATTGATTTTGCAATTTTTGCGATTGATTTTGCAAATTTCGTGATTGATTTTGCAATTTTCGCGATTTCGCAATTTTGCGGTTTTGGGGAGTGTACATACTTGCCAGATCTGGCGAGTGAATATTAGAGAATCTCCAACCACGTTAGCTATTTTGGCTAACTAAAATAGCCAAAATGGATAACAAATGGATAATTTGGCTAGCGAAAAAAATCTCCACTCCAACCATGTTATCTATTTTGAATAACCATTAATAATTTAAAGTCCAAAATTAAATAAAATAAAAATATAAAATAAAAGCCCATTAAAATTTAATATTGCATTAATGAAACGATGACGAGGTCATCTTTTATCAAAAAAAAAAAACCCATAAAAAAACCAAATACAAAATAAAATTTCCAAGTCAAAAATTAAAATTTCTCAATTTTCGCGATTGATTTCCGCGATTCTGCAACAACAGAAAAATAAAGTCGCGATTCCGCAATTTTCGCAATTGATTTTGTAATTTTCGCGATTAATTTCGCAATTTTCACGATTAATTTCGCGATTGATTTTGCAATTTTCGTGATTGATTTTGCAATTTTCACGATTGATTTTGCAATTTCGCGATTGATTCCGCAATTTCGCGATTGATTTCCGCGATTTCGCAATTTTGTAGTTTTGGGAAGAAGTTTAGCGAGCGGTACATACTCGCCAGATCTGACGAGTGAATATTAGAAATTTATTTTGACGAGTGGTTTGGCTAGTCCCGGTGAGCATATTTTTGTTTTTATATTGGCTATTTTTGCTAAAATTGAAAGATGGCTAGCATGGTTGGAGATAGTCTTAGAAATCTTTTTTGGCAAGTGGTTTGGCTAGTCCCGTTAGAGCATATTTTTTTTCTTTATATTATCTATATTGGCTAAAATTAAAAGATTGCTAGCATGGTTGGAAATGGTTTTATAAGTACAAATTTTGTCCAGCTTGCTTATTTGGTCATTAGTTAATTTATTAAATTGAGAATACAACTGGGTTCATGATTTTTAAAAATAATATATATATATATATATAATATATGGCAAACGTGAGAGTCACTAGCGGTAATATTTATTTGCCAATATGCATAAAACCTTACATTATGTTCATGCCTGGGAAGATCACATGGGTGCTAGGAAGAAGCTGCGCATGGAGGGGGAGTGATCAATCTCACGGAGGAAGGCAATGGTTGGGTGCTACAAGCGGTGGATCTTCTTTTGGTTAGCATTACGAATATGTATTTAGACTTAATAGGCTTCAAAAAGGTTGTGAAGCTAGCATTGTTGTTTTGTTATGTATCTGTACTTCTATGTTTCGTTAACTCATCATTAATGAAACGATGACTATAGTCATCTTTATTCTCAAAAAAATATTTATTTGCCAATGCACCAGGCCGTTTTCTTACTTGAGAGGAAGTATATGTGTCACTATACCATTATTCCAAAATATGCAAGGTCCTGTAAAACAAAATGAACAATACATGTCGGGATAATTTGGGCAAGAGATCCAAGTGCTTTTTCAAAAACCAGTAGAAATACCACAACTCGCAACCCAGGGGCGGAGCCATATGGGGGCCCGGGGTGGCCCGGGCCCCCCCCAAAATTTTGAAAAACTTCTTAATTTTTTTGAATTTTTTTTAAAAAACCCCTTAAATCTATTAAATTTTATTATTTGGCCCCCCTAAAAATTATGAAAAATACCTATATATTTATATGTAGTTATAGAATTTTTTCTTGGCCCCCCTGAAAATTTTGTTCTGGCTTCGCCCCTGTCGCAACCCATATATTTTTGTTTGTGGATGCCTCGATCTATGCCACATTACTTGGAAAAACTCACAAATTTACACTTTGAAATATCTACTGCCACACTCAACTAAGATAAATAGACTATTCGAACGCTCACATAGCTGCTCATGAACACCATCCAGAAGCTGTTTTCCTCAAATATCGTCTCACTCAAACTCGCGTTTCACGAAATTATGATGCCTCGAGTCAATAAATGAGATCGCAACAGTAACCACCACAATAACGTTACGAATTATAAACACATGTATTGCACTTGCTAATAAATCTCTCATGAACACCATCCATAACGTGCTCTACATATCCCCTCTCTCACTTAAACTCACATCCCACCAAAACTATCATAATGATCACGTCTCGAGGCAACAATAAACAGACTGATTGCAGACCATAAGAGCATCCACTATAATTTCTTCTAAATTATATACTTTTAGCAATTATGATTTAGAAACTATATAGCGGAACTGCTATCATTACTGTAATCGTTATTGGTAAAAGTGATTTTTTTTAATAGGATGGGCGAACTTCATCCGTCTTATGCAAAATGTAAAAAAATCATAATTAAATTTTTTTGGGCCGGATGATGATCCTCTGCCTGATGGTAATTTTTTAATATAAATTTTATGAAAAACGTCGGACGGATATTTTTCATCCGTCCGGTATTTTTTTTTTTAAAAAATTATTCCGAAATGATTATATATATAAAAAAAACACAGACCTTCGTCTGAGCCCTTTTTTTCAAAATTTTTCGTTTTTAAATGGTGGAATATTAAAATTACTATTTTCCCCACCTATTCTAAGCCTATTTAAATAAGTTGAGGGGGTAAATAGGTAATTTAAAAAATAATAATAAAGAAAAATTGAGAGACGGATGATCTTCATCCGTGTCTCATCTAAGCCTAATTTTTTATTTTTTATTTTTACAAAATAAACGACGGACGAAGCTTCATCTTCCGTCTGTCTCATTTTTCTCCTTAAACAGATCATCTTCTTCCGTCTTCTATATTTAACAGACTCCTATCGCGACTTATAAGTTTAGCAAACCACTGTTCACTTCTATTCTAAAAAATCGGTTTTTGGCAAACCATAGTTTGAGTATTTTCCAACTCAATAAATACTTTTTGGGTTTTTAACAAACTGACAGTGTATGCTCTAACTAAGTTACGAATTACAAACACATCCATTGCACGTGTCAATAAATATAGAAAATGCCCCCCACCCCGCCCCTAACAAAAAATAATAAAAAAATAAAAAACCTCAGATCTAACTCTTGGTCCCCCCCCCCCCCCCCCCCCCCCCCCTTCCCCCTTCCCCCTTCTCCCTCCCTCTCTTTCCTTCCGTTTCGCCTCCCAATTCCCGTCCGCCACTTGCCTCTTCCCCCAACCGTCCGATCAAAACTATTAAAATGAATGAGCTTCAGATGAAGGTGGCACATGCGGTGCACGTGCTGAATCATAACCCGCAGTCCTCCAACCGCGTCGCCGCCAACCAGTGGCTCGTCCAGTTCCAGCTCTCCGACGCCGCCTGGGAGGTCTCCACCTCCCTCCTCACCTCCGACCACAACTCCTTCGCCTCAAATTTCGAGCTTGAGTTTTTCGCCGCCCAGATTCTGAGGCGAAAGGTAAAAAAAATAAAAACGAATAAATTTGTAATTTGGAATTAATTTGGGGGGTTTTAAGTAAATTTGTGAGGTTTTTGCAGATTCAAAATGAGGGTAGTGGGTTGCCTGTGGCGGCGAAGGACGCGCTGCTGAATGCGCTGCTCGGGGCGGCCACGAGGTTCGGGGTGGGCCCACCGCAGGTGAGTGGTTTTTGTTTACAAGCACGTGCGCTGTACGTGTTCTTGGTTAGGTATAGATATATACTGGAATCCATGTAGGAATCAAACACAATTTAAAAACTTAGCCTTACTCTTTTAAGTTAGGCACTATATTTTTGGAAGGATGTTTGTTTCCAAAATAAAGTTGGTTTGTTAGGATTTATGGTGGTTCGATACTTTTGTGATGTACTTGATTGGTACATATTTAACACATTCCAGATATGTGTTCGAGTCCAACCCTGAAGTCCAAAGTTGTTTTTGGCTTGCTTTGACACGAATTGTTGTTAGTTTGTCATGATCACTTCACAGGTGGGAGGAAGAGACGTGGGAGAGAAGTGTGAGAGAGTGGCACGGGAGACGGTTGGAAGAAGAGAGGGATTATCTAGTGTTTATTGGAGAATATTTGATATAGTCTAATGTTATATAGCGATATGGCCTTATTGGGTGATAACTTTAATGATCAGTTTTTTGAGTTTGGTTGTAAATCCTGACAGTCCAACTTAATATTGGGTTCACATTCATGGTATATGGTAGCTTATTTTCTAGAGTTTATTATATAAGATGGAAAATGAAATGATGTTGATAAGGTTAACATAGAATTGAGAAATATTATTGGATTGATTATAACTGAGTGCTCTGTCTCCTACATATAGGAGGGAACCAAATACTAAACTGATACACAACCTGATATGTGAATAAATATATAATACAATACCTAACACCCAATTTCAAACTCACGATGAGTCAAATAATGTGAGTTTGCCCACCAAATAATGAAATCTCTGAACAATGTGGGATTTGGTGAAAAAATATGCTGTCTGCCGTCTGCTGTGAATAGGTAACAGAATGAAGTGAAATGGTTTTGCTTCAAAGTTCTCACGAACATAGTGACAATCTATCTCTATGTGCTTTGTTTGCTCATGAAAGACCAGGTTGCTTGCAATGTGTAATGCACTTCGATTATCATAATGAAGATGAGTAGCTCCTGTAAGAGTTACATCCATATCTGATAATAACTAACGAACATGAACAATCTCTCTAGTAGTAATTTCTATTGCTCTGTACTCAGCTTTGGTAGAAGAACATACAACAACCGTCTGCTTCTTGCTTCGCCATGAGATCAGCGAATCGCCAAGAAATAGACAAAAACCTGTGATAGACTGTTTGGTGGTAGGATCACCCGCCCAATCTGAATCAGAATATTCACTGAGCTCCAGTTTGAATGTAGAAGACATGAATAATGAGCAAGTGATAATGCCCCAAAGATATATGAGGATATGAAGAAGAGCACCGTAGCGAACTGATGTAGGAGTGGAAACAAACTGACTAACAATACTGACTGCATGAGCAATATCGGATCTGGTCATACACAAGTAGACAAGTTGTTCAACAATCTACCTGTATTGAGTGGGGTCGGGTAGGAGCTCACAATATGTGGGACGAAGCTTTACGTGAAGCTCTAAGCGAGTATCGGCCAATTGACTGTCAGATAGGCATGCAGCGAAGATAATATTTGATTGTGTATTTTTGTTGAGAAATAAGTATCCCTCGAGATCCATGGACAATCTCTAAATCCAGAAAGTAGCGTAATCTGCGAAGATCTTTCATATGGAACTGCTGATGAAGGTATTTCTGGGTGGATGCAATGCCTGTGGAATTGTAAGATCCCTAAAATTATTATAATTATTTTATAAAAAATGTATTAATATAAATTATATTGTATTGTACATTACATTAAGATAACATATTACATGTTATAAATTGTATTGTACATTGTATTTGTTTATGATTATATGTCCATGTTTATGTTTATAAATTGTATTTGCATATATATTACAAGTATTTGCATATGTTACCATACATACATGCATATGGATTAGGCATATGGATTAGAATCTTCCACATCTCCCCATTCTCACTCACACATCTAACCTAACCCTACCTAACCCCACCTAACCCCCACCCTAACCCTCCAAGCATTGGCCGACCATTTCTCCACCAAAACCCCCATACTCCATTTCATCATTTTCTTATTCTTCTTCTTATTCTTCCTAGTTCATTTTTCTTCTAATCCAATTTCCAAACTATTTTCCTAAATATTTTCTATACTACTCTCCATTCCAAAAAAATCCTAATTTCTTCTACTCCAAAATTCTCCTACAAACTTATACTCATTTTCAACCTAGCCTAGCTAGATTTCGGCCACCATACTAGGATGCTCAAGGTTCTAAATTGAAGAAAGAAGCTATGAATTAAAGTGAAGTGTTCAACTTACAAGAGAAGGTGGATGTTCTTCTTCTTTATTTATGAATTTCATGTTTTATATGCATAAGAATATTAGCAAACAAAAAAAATTGAATCTTTGTGTTGAGAATGGAAGTATTAGAAATAAATGAAATCTTTTTGCCTGATCATGATTAATCATGAATAAAAATCATATATTTGGTATAGTAGATGATGTTGATTATAAAATATAAAGTTGTGATTTTGTTGTGATTTTGTGATGTTTTGTGTAGTGGTTGTTTAGTTAGATTATTTATGCTGAAGGCTTTAAGCTTAGCTTGATGTTCGCAAGTTAATTGTTACACTAATTGCGTATGTTAATAAAATTAGATCATGTTAATAAGCTTAGATGTGTAAATAGACTTGAATTTAATGGTGGTAGTTCATGTTAGTAAGCAAAAATTTAGACTCGATCATGTTAGTATATTGTTAGTAAGCCCTAATGTGAAGTTGGGTTCCTTATGGTAATTTTTGTATTAGATAGTGTAGTAAATGTTCATGTTAATATTCATGTTTTATTCACATTATTCACATTAGTGATTATGTGAGTAAGTTAGTAAATTAAAAATGTTAGAAATGTTTTGTTAATGAGTAAAATTGATTATGTTAATAAGTTAGAAAGTTGGAGTGTGAACATTGATTCTGTTAATAAACTCAAATGTAGACTTGACTCATGTTAGTAATTGGAAGAATTATAAATTGATCATGAATGAAGCTTGAAGTTGTGTTAGTAGCTTGAAGAGTTATAAATTAATCTTAGTAAGTGGTTAGTAAACTAATTGGTAAATTAATTGTTCATGTTAGTAATGTGGTCCAAGTTAGTAAGCTATTAATAATCCTTGTTAGTATCTTTGTAGTAATTGTTAGTAGCTTCGTAGTAAGTAGCTTGATGGAAGCGGAGTTATGTTAAAGTTCATGTTTTATTAACCAAGGAGAAAATTGATCTTGTTAGAGCATGCTTGAATGTGTAGTAATTGATCAAGTTTGAAATTTGGATAGTTGATCATGTTATGATGGCGGAGAGTAGTAGATTAACCTCATGTTAATGTGGTGAAGTGGAAGTGAATTAATCATTGTTAGTAGCTTAACCATTAATGACTTATCTTGCTAAATGACGGATGTGTAAGTTGATGGAAATATGGAAGTGTGAGGACTTAGTAGGTTGAAGAGCTCAACCTAATTGAAGTCGCTAAGTATTGTGACCTACAAATTGACCATGGTAATGTACCTGGGTGTAGGCACATGGCTATATAAGCCGGATGTGGGCCAAGTTAGGCCAGTGTTGGGTCTGCGGAGGCGACCCAGAAATTCTAATTGTGTTGAGTATAGGGTATGTTAGTTCTAGGTCGTATGTATCGTGATTGTGAGGTCATGCACTAGTTATAGGAGTACTTATCATGCCAAAAGGGACACGTGCGGTGTGGTCTCTGGGACACATGCGACATAGTATTGTCTAGGACATGTGCAGCGTGATCTTGTCCGGGACACGTGCGGCAATGTCCCAATTGTAATTTTAGGAATTATTGATGAAAGTGGGACGCGAACTTAGGTCGCAGGTCCTGTCGGAACTTAGGGGATGGACCCTTAAGCTTCCGTCTTTGTTCTCAGCTGTCGGAACTTGGCGGAGCAGGTATGAGCCCTGTTGATTCGCCATTTTTCATGATAACTTGGTAGGGTAGAAGTGGAGAAAGGCTACTGATCCTGACGGAGTGGAGAAAGACAACCAAACATCTGCCTAGGCGGACGGGGTGGAGAAAGACCACTTATCCTGGTGGAGTGGAGAAAGACCACTGATCCTGGCGGGGTGGAGAAAGACCATCACACATTTGCAGAGGCGGAATAGACTGCAACACTGCAATTCTACCAGTCACTAGATTCATGTGAGGAGCAGGAAAGAGTACAAGAGTATGATGCATAGCAAGGGATCGAACCCTGTGATGTGGAGACTACGAACTATGTGAAAAGTATGTAGTATGAGATGTATACGTTTTCATTGAAGTTGCATTTGAAAAAGTATGTAGTATGAGATGCATACGTTTTCAAATGAATTGCATTAGAGTAAGTGTATTGTGTGCATTAGACTCTAGGGCATAGCATACATTGACACTTGTGGTTTGACTTCACGTTTTTCTTTTTGCATTAAATACTGTTTGCTGATATTGGAGATCGCGGGTTTCTTCCGCATTGCGTCATTTATATTTAATTGACGTGCCCACAGTTGGCTAGTGTGCATGACTGCTCGAGTGGAAACATCACTCGTGGAGCAGGAGACTTGAGCTGCGTGGAACGATCAAGAAGGGATTGTTGATCAATGGGCTACATAGATTATTGATGTAAATATTGAGGTAATTTAATGTTAAATCGTATTGTAAATTATTGTAAATTAGTGCATGAGATGTATACATTTCCATTGAAGTATGTAGTATGAGATGCATACGTTTTCATTGAAGTTGCATTTGAAAAAGTATGCAGTATGAGATGCATAGGTTTTCAAATGAATTGCATTAGAGTAAGTGTATTGCGTGCATTAGACTCTAGGGCATAACATACATTGACACTTGTGGTTTGACTTCACGTTTTTCTTTTTGCATTAAATACTGTTTGCTAAGATTGGAGATCACGGGTTTCATCAGCATTGCGTCAGTTACATTTAATTGACGTGTCCACAGTTATCTAGTGTGCATGACTGCTCAAGTGGAAACATCATTCGTGGAGTAGGAGACTTGAGCTGCGTGGAGCGATCAAGAAGGGATTGTTGATCAATGGGCTACGTAGATTATTGATGTAAATATTGAGGTAATTTAATGTTAAATCGTACTGTAAATTATTGTAAATTAGTGCATAAAAGTTATTAATTTCCTGTGGTAATTTTGTGTTATGTACTCATTTGAAGGAAGATCCTGGTTGTGTCTCGAGTTCCTGGTATTCAGAATTCGGGGCGCTACATGAATCATCCTCAATAATAATCATATCATCAACATATAATAATAGAATGACCCTCCCCTGCGGTGATGAACGCATAAACATAGAGTGGTCCTGTAAACTATAACTGAAGCCAGTCTGGGTGATGATACTGCGAAAGCACTTAAACCAGGCTCGAGGGGCCTATTTCAGATCATATATAGCTCGATGCTGATGGCAAACATGACGAAGGGTGCTAAGGCTAGGAGGAGGATGTATGTAAACAACCTCAGACATGGTATCATGAAGAAAGACATTCTTCACGTCTATCTGGTATAACAACCACTGACGAATGATGGTAACGACACGAAGATTGCGAATTGTAGTCATTTGTGCAACCGGGATAAAAGTCTCATCATAATCAATGCCATGCTCCTGAGTAAATCCTCGGGCAACTAGACGAGCCTTGTGCCGCTCAATGAAGCCATCAAGTCGATATTTAACCCTGAAGATCCACTTGCAGCTAACAAGCTGGACGCCCACAGACAGTGGAACAACATCCTAAGTGCCAGTCTGATCAAATATACTGAACTTATTTGCAATAGCTTTTCGCCACTCGGAATATTGAATAGCTTCCTAATAGGTTTTGGGCTCACGTGTGAAGTGTATAGCAGTGAGATAAGCATGAAACTGTGTTAAGTAGGCGGCTAGGGTAGAAAAACTAAACTGGTCAGAAGGAGCAATGGCATCAGGTGTGTAGCGTGCCTGTGGGATGCCCGAAGTAGAACATGTAGGCTGACGGACCGGTGGCGGATGGACAGTGTGTTGGGGTGAGATAGGTGGTGTGTGGACATACAACTGTGGAGATGCAGGTGTTGAGGGTCATGATGCTGTGAGGATGCAGGTGGTGTCTCCGTAGGAGGAAATAGGAATATAGGTGGAACGTCAGTATGAGATCGAAATAGAATGCGGGAAGGTATGGCCTGGGCAATAGGCCCAACAACTGGGGAGTCAAGAAAATTAGCATCCTCAGGACAGGTCAATTAGTAAGGAGAATCTTCCACAAAGGTGACATGTCGGGAAATACGAATACGACCCGTCACATGATCAAAACAACGATATCTTTTATGCTCAGGACTGAGACCTAGGTGAACACACTTAGCAGCTCGGGCGGTGAGCTCGTGCGCTCAATGGGAGGGAGAAGTACATAACAGGTGCACCAAAACGTACAAAACATACTGTAGTCTGGTGAGGAGTGATGAAGAGCTTCATAAGATGTTGTGTCAGATAGGATAGATAAGGAAGTGATGTTAACGAGACTGACAAACATCGTTACAGCTTCAGCCTAGAAAGAATAAGAAACAAAAAAAGGAGAGTAGAAGAGTGCGAGCCATTTCAAGGATGTGACGATGCTTGCATTCAGCTACACCATTCTGCTCATGTGTGTGAGCATGATTGCTGAAAGTGTGTACCATGAGATTGAAGGATCAATCTCATAGTAGCAGAAGTGTACTCACGAGCACCGTCTGACCGAAAGATTTTGATACGTACACCAAACTGAGTGTAAACCATGTTCGTAAAGAACTGGTTAATGTCAGGTATCTCAGAGCGTTGGCGAAGAAACACCCATGTGTATCTAGTAAAGTCATCGATGAACTAATATAATAGAGATAACCTTTGTGAGAAGGTGTAGGAGATGGTTCCCATATATTAAAGTGAACAAGTTGAAAAGCATGAGTGGACTGAGAAATACTTTTATTGCTAAAGGGAAGAGCTAAGTGTTTTACCAACTTACAACCCTGATAAACAGATAATGGGGTGAAATTAAAATTACCAAGAACACCATTACGAACTAAAATTTTCAAACGCGACTCACTAATATGACCTAAGCGTCTGTGCCACAAGTCGGCATCAGAATTGACGACACCAGCAAAATTAGAAGTAGAATCATGAGCATGAAGTAAATCTAGATGATATAAACATCCATGTCTACTAGCTCGTCCAATCGTGTGACCTGTCTGAGGATCTTGTATGGTACATCCCAAAGAAGTAAAAGTAACGGTAAAACCACTGTTGCATAGAGCACTAATGAAAAGAAGGTTCATGGATAAATATGATGTATATAGGTTGAAAGGCAATGTGAGAGTGGGAGTGTAAATAGATCCGGAGTGTGTAGTGTGGAGTAGTGAGCCATCAACGGTGTACATTAACGGTGAGTGAGGTAAGTGGAGTGCTAGTAGTGAGGAGTGTATAATTGCTAGTAAGATGATGTGAGGCACCAGAATTTAAAAGCCAAGAAGAATTCATACCAGGAGTAACAGAAAAAGCGGGACAGAGGAGCCAGTATTTATAGACTGACTCGAGTTTTGAAGGTCCAGCTGAGCGAGACGTCGCTGAGGAATATCTGATGTAAACTTAACTCTAAAGATTTTTTCAATAATATCAAAAGATTAAGTTTACCAACATGTAACACAGATTAAGTCAGAAATTAAAATTAATGGCTGGTTGATGGATTTTGAAGAAATGAAATGAGTTAACAAGCCCAATTAAAGATCCACGCCTAACAATCAACAATTATACTTAATCGTTCTTAGCATAGAAGATATATAATAATGATTCGTGCTCTAATTAGCAATTAGAAGCACACATTCAAATTGTGGACAACAAAAAATTTAGATAATATTCCAGAGATGATTGGCAGTATTACAAATAATTGAAGAGTGGAAAGAAATTACCGGGTTCGTAGACAGTGTTGCGATATTGCTGGATCTGAATCTGGATCTTGCCCAAACACCAAACACCAAACACCAAATGCCAATATCTACCCAACAAAATAAGATCCGATTTGATTTGAACCACGTGCGTCTCTGTTGGCGCTCAAGAAAGAGGGGAAGTCGAGGTTCGGGGCAGTGGCGTGCAGTGGAGTGTCGATAGTCTTGAGGAGCGGTGGCGACGGCGGCGACGCTTGCAGAGGGTTGACGACGACGGGAGGGATCAGCGATCGAGGAGACGGGGGACCCGGGGTGGTCGACTGAAGGGGGAGATGCGGCTAGGGGTTTCGGGGTGTTAGGGGGTTGGAAGTGGTGGTCACGGGGTGATGGAGGAGGGTGGGGGTGGTCGGTGATGAGAGAGAGGGTGCCGATGGGGCCGCAATGGCATGGAGCAGTGGAGATGGGGGCGTCAAGGTGCTTTGGGGTGAGGGATAGATGGGTTTCGGTAGAGGAGAGAGAAGGTGGATTTTGGGGGGGGGGGTATGGTGGCTGAAGAAGAAGAATGGATTAGGGATTCGAGTTTAGGGTTAGGGTTTCTCACAAACCCTAATATTATCTCACGGTTTCACACACAAGAGATGAATGAAGAGTAAAAACTCAATCACAATAATTTGTAGTCAATCAAAAGCATTGAATTTTTTTATTAGTTGAAAAGCGTATAATAGGCTCAAAACAGAATCCCAATACAAATATCTAAAATTCAGAAAACAAGGGTGCAAATAGCAAAACTACTGCGCATAACTAAAATGCCAAGAACAAATCTAAGTACTGAAATAAAAATAGCTAGACTACTAGAATAGCCATCCTAGACGATGCTTGCGCTCATAGAGGTGCCTAAATTGTCTTGAACTGATGTCCTCATCAATATCATAAGGAGCAAGAGAAGGCATAGGTGGAGTAACAGCCATTGCACGAGATATATGAGAAGGAATACTAAAAGGAGGTAAACTCTGTTGCTTCCTGCGCTGCTGTGCCTGCACCAAGAGTTGTGGGTGCAGGATGAAACACTCGTATGAATAAGACAATTCCGCTGACAGTAGGTGCAAAAACGGAGACGACGATCAGGAACACCGCGATGGTCAGAAGAGGAAGGCATGGGGCCGGAGCGAGGTTTGCGGGAGGAGGTATGAGGGGCAACATTCAGAACACTGTCACTGCAGGAGGACGAGGTAGAAGTTGGAGTGGATAGAGCGTGTAGTCGAGTTTCTTCAGCCACAAGTTCAGCTATAGCAACTTCAAGATGAGGAACTGGATCTCGATGACTCAACTGACTACAAAGGGATTGGTACTCTGATCGAGGACCCACATAAAGAATATAAACTGGCGCCTTTCACGAGTAATATGGACATCATTATCTTCTAGTTGTTGCAATTCGCGCCAGATATGGCGCATGGCTGTGTAATGATCAAGGACTGATTGAACAAGTAGTTGGTACTCACGGCTTCGCTAGCCTGAACATACTGAGTAGTCAACTGGAGCCAAAGAGCCTAAGCGGGACAAATAGGAAGCAGGTCAGCACGGAGAGAGTGGTCGACGAAGGAGATAATAAAGGCAATGATACGACGATCATGGTCATCCCAAGTGGCTTGGGAAATGTGGATCAGTTTCTTGTCGGCTGCTGATGCGGTATGGCGGGATCTTTGGGACGAGGATTAGAATCATTAATGTAACCTCATAAGGAATGTCAGAAAATAGTGGCCTCAATAGAGGCAACCCAATCAGTCAAATCTTTGGCAGAGGAAAGAGGGAAGTCGGTGGAGACGGGAAGATACTTTTGAAATTGGGGTTCCATGGAGAAGCTCAGGTACCTGCAAATTTATTTTTTTGTTTTTTCTGATTTTATTTGTTTTATTGTTGGATTTATTTTTTCGAATTTTTTTGGGTTTTGACGACTGGCGGTGGAGGTAGTGACGGCGGCGGCGGTGGAGGTAGTGACGGCGGCGGCGGTGACTATGACGTCAGCAACAGCAAACATGCAGGGGTTGGTTTAGGTTGGATTGGGATTTGGATATCGGGTTTTGGGTTTGGGTTGGGTTTGGTTCGGGTTCGGTTTTGTGTGGGAAATACGGGTATAGAATGTAAGTTGGGTGCAAATTGGGTGTAGAACAGGAATAAAAAAAAATTAGGGTTAGGGTTTGGGGTAGAGCAGGGGATGAAGGCGATTGGTTTTTTTTTTGGGGGAGGGGGCTAGGGTTTCGGGGGTCGACGAGGGATTCGTTGGGTTGCTGTGGCTGACGGTGAGGATGAGGGCGTCAGGTTCTGTTGTTGTTGCTGACGTTCGATGAGTCGATGGGGTATTCAGTGGGTTCGGGGAGGTTTTTGTTGCCGATGATGGGGGATTCAGAGGGATGGGGTGTCGACGTTGGACAGTCGACAATGGGAGGATGATGATGTCGCTGCCGATGGTGTTGCTGATGTCGCTGCATATGACAAAGACGGGGATGAGGAATTTTGTGGGTTGCCGGAGTTTTGTGGGTTTGCTGCGGTTGACGATGACAACAATTTAGAGTTGGGGGTTAGAGAAAAGAAAAATTTAAAATATTACTGCCCTACCATGATAAGGTTAATAGAGACATTGAAAAATATTATTTGATTGATTATAATTGAGTACAATGTTTTCTATATATAGGAGGGAACCGAATACTAAACTGATATATAAACCGATATGGGACTAAATATATAATACAATATCTAACACATTTATTGTCATCAATTTTTTCGGTCAGTGTGTTTGTCTGGTTGTATCCATTATGTATATGGTAGCTTTATGTAACTATATGTATTGGAATAAAAAAAAAGAAAAAAAAAGAAAAAAAAGGAAAAGAATTGGATGAACAAAAACAAATGGAAACGAGTTAGGATGTTAGATTGATTTAAGAATATGAGCAGTGAGTTCATGTTCACTCAAAAGTTTTCCTTGTTGAGTGGTGTAGTCAGTGTTCTAATAAAAGAAAAGGAAAGAAAAGAAAAGAAAAGAAAGAGATGAACCAAAACCAATGGAAACGAGTTAGAATGTTAGATTGATTTAAGAATATGAGCAGTGAGTTCATTTTCACTCAAAGTTTTCCTTGTCGGTGGTGTAGTCAGTGTTCTAATAAAGGTGATAACCCGCTCAAACAACCGCTTAATTGGGGCAATTATACCCCATTTAAACGGTAGTTTTTCTTTTAAGAAATTAATTAACATGAATTTTTATAAAAATAAATTTATTGATTTCAAAGTATAGGTGAAAATGAATTTCTAATTCTGATTTTGGTCTTCACGAACCACTTTCTTTTTTTAAAACGAATTTCTCCATTTCAAAGTTTAGGTGAAAATAAATTTTTAATTCTCATTTTGATCTTCACGAACCGCTCTCCTTTTGTTGCAATAATTTCCCCCTTATTCTGTGCGTGTGTGTATTCTTCACTTTTCCTATTATTAATTTTTTAGATTTAAAGACAGGTTAGCGTTTTATCCTGTTAATCCCCGATTAAACAGTTTTAAACCTAAACAGTATTATATTGTTTTGTTCCCATTTCCCTTTTTTGCAACCTTGGGTGTAGTGCCACAAAAATTTCTTCTATCTTTAAGCTCCCTAGTTTGTCGAATGGTAGAGAGACCTACTCCATCTCTTGCATCATTGTACTCAATTAAATAAGATAACTCTTATGTTCGGTTTAGTTCTCTAGTGTCATTTAAAGGCTATAGCAAGATGCACTGCCTAAAGCATATGTTTGATGTTGTGTATAGACTCTGCTTCCTATTCAAATTTGACACTCTCTCACATGAACCCTTTCCAGGTTATTTTTCAAAAATGAAAATGAAACCAAAATTTTAAAAATCCTTGCATTTTGATTAAGCGGGGGGTTTACGAGCTTGATTTTGGCTGGCAAAAGCAGTTAGTATGGTTCCCCTTAATTTTTTTCGTTGCAAATATCGTACTATTATATAATTATAAGAATGTTTCTATTTGATAGTTTTCTGGTTATATGTGGTCCAATGTCTCAATCAGAAAAACAATAAAGAAATCGTTGAGAACAGAGAATTGAATTTCTGATACCTACTTGCCTGACTATAATCAATTAAGATATAACTATATGAAATGAAACAGATGGTTAGTTGAATGGGCTGTTTTTTATTGTTGAGTATTTGATCTCGAGACTGTGTTCATGAATTGGTTTACCTCATATTTTAGAAAATAACCTCAAATAAAGCCTTTGTTTGGTTTGTCCCATTCACCAGAAGTATCTTTCTTGATGATGATGGTTCCATGGGATACACATATTTTTATATGTTGAACTGGTCAGGAATATTATCCTTTGCATGTATATAATTTTTATTGATACTTCTGATAATTATTTGATTAGAGATTTCTTAATAATAAATAAAACCTATTTCAGTTTAAATCATTGAGGGTTTGACCAATATTTCTTTTGTACATTGAATGCTTAGTTTCTGATAGTGCTAATTGAGACCTGTATTTTGATTGTTTGGCATTAGCTGAGAGTTTTGCTTATGCTTCTGTATGGTTGCAGCTATTAACTCAGATATGCCTTGCACTGTCAGCACTCGTTCTTCGTTCAGTCGAGAACAAAAATCCAATTGAGCAGTTATTCTTCAGTCTAAACAAGCTACAAAGCCAGGAGAATGGAAATGTCGCTGTGTTGGAGATGCTTACAGTCCTACCTGAAGAGGTTATTGAGGATGGTAACGGTGATCGGAATATTGATGCAGCAAGCAGGTCCCTGTTCACTCGAGAGGTTTGAGGAGATAATTTTGCTGATACTTGATAAAAATTTATATATATCCTCTCCCTTAAAAATATTAATGAATTTCCATCCTATGATGCAGCTTCTTTCGCACACTCTTGTTGTTCTTGAGTTCCTTCTACTTCAATCAGAACAAAGGCTTGATGACGACATTAGATTTCATGAGAAGAATCGGAAGATTTTGCGATGCTTGCTGAGTTGGGTAAGCATGTTAATTTTGCTTTCTGAATTATCTTGTGGTAAACAAATCCAATCTTTATTCGACCTTTCCCACATGGCTAATGAACTTCATATTCTTCTCTTTATGATTTAAATAAAGCTCTGCAGTTCCATTCTTTTTTCTTACTATATCTAATACATCAATTAGAGAGAAGGGAGTGAATATCTTTGGTTACACCACAGTATGGCCCCACATACTCTTTTTTTTTTTTTTGGTGTGTGGCATTCGGCCGTAGTTGCACCCCACATACTCAGTCATGTACATGCTAGGCACGTGCTTCTCCCAGAAGTAGATATACAATTTTATTCCATGGTTATTGTTTATTAAGAGAGCTGAACCTCACAAAATGCATTGATAGTTTTTGACTTCTGAATTTTTTCCTTAGATTTTTAACTTTTATCTTGGATAGAAGTTGAATACAATTGGTACGTGAATAGGCTCAATAGGTTCAAAGGCGGACCCAGGAATTTTGACAAGTAGAGTCAGGATTATTATTATTATTATTTTTACGCAAAACTAATATTAGATTTTTTAGAAGTCTAAATTATAGAACTCTAAATTATTGAAAAGAAAGAACTAACTCGAAAGACTTAAAATTACTAGATACTAAAATTTAAATCATGTGATTACTAATAAGATTTGATTAAGAATCCAATAAGTAAAAAAATCATGCGAACCTATGAGTATTTTTGTTGGGAAAAAAACCCTTATTCTTGAAAAAGATAAGAACGATTATTAAATATACCTTACTGAAAGGGAAGCTTAAAAAAATCATGAAACTTGAAGATAAAGTGTCAAAGTGAGAAGGATATCAAAGAGAACTTAATGAATGACTCGATTTTTTATTTCTTTTATTTTTGTTATTTTTTCCTTTTCCTTCTTTCTTTAGATGCAGCGAATTGCCAATTGCCAAGAGCCCAAGGGGTAAAAAATAAATTTACTGGTGGGATCGCCGGTGGGTGAAAACTGGCACAGACAAAAAATAAGATAAAAATGTAAAATTGTAATAGAAGGGAATTGGGATAACTTATTAACATATTTAAATTATTCAATTAAAGGTGGAGATCACTTTTGATTTTATTCCTCACATCTAGCATAATATATTGCGGTATGGGCTCAATAACTCAATGTCACTTAGACGCCTCTACATAAACTGAAATATATGTAAAACTAAGACTAGATTTTTTAAATTTTTTTGTTTTTTGCAAAATAGCTGTGGGGTCAGCAGATCCCTCTAGCTTTTATGTTGGGTTCGCTCCTGAATAAGTTAGGAGCGTCAGTCACACATAAAATGCAACAATTACCCAAAATTCAATATGTATCTGATATAGGTTTGTCTCCCCTATTGAAGTATCTCTATTTTAATAGAGTGCGACTTCTGGTTCCATATGGGATGTGAGTAAAAAGATAAAATGAAGCTTTAGCATCTTGTTAAAAGGCATAGCCTTAACTCATCAAATGTTCATTTTTCGCTTATTTATATGTCATTATTTTGCTCCATTTTAGGTTCGAGCTGGATGCTTTTCAGAGGTCCCTCCATCTTCTCTGCCGACACATCCACTCCTGAACTTTGTCTTCAACTCTATGCAGGTGTGTTATCCAACTATGATATTATTGTTTTGTGATAAATTTGTTAATACCATCTTTTATCTTTATTAATTCTAGTATACATATTATTTGTTTTGAATGGAGCAAGGTTTCATCTTCGTTTGATGTGGCTGTTGAAGTTTTAATTGAGCTTGTTAGTCGCCATGAGGTTGGTTCTACATGCCTTATATCCGAAAAAGAAGTTCTTCCTGATGCAAGCATTACTTTTCTTATCCTTAATTTGTCAGATACATGCGATGTTATGTATTGGAGTAATATAATGTATTTAGTAACTTAGATGCCTTTTTGACGTATGTCCTGGCTACCATCATAATTATCAATTGCCTTTTCTTATCAAATAAGGTTGAGAATTGAATATTAGGGTGTTGTACAAAAGAATTTCAATTATTATTTGTTTAGTCCCATACTGGGTAAATTAGGAGTAAGGAGAGGAGGCGAGGACACCACTACTGTAGATATTGTATTTTACTCTCTTATCTATAAGTGATCTGTTTCTCGTTCCCTAAGACTCTCAATTGGGAGCACAAAGCCCCGGTTAAGGTTGAACTAAATAACTGCTTCCTGCACATTTTTGAATTCTAACTGCAACTACGTTGACAGGGTTTGCCACAAGTTTTACTATATCGAGTACAGTATATTAAAGAAATACTCCTCCAACCAGCACTGGCTAATAGGGATGAGAAAACAATTGGTGGTCTTGCATCCTTGATGTCTGAAATTGGTCAGGCAGTAAGTGTTCCCTTTTGCTTGTCAATTTTTGTTTGTTTGTTTGTTTGTTTGTTAGCCATTATGGCTAATATCTTTAATTTTCATGCATTTGGTTTGGGTAGGTTTAGGGTTCGTATTCAAGTTTTATGTGATTCACATCAGACTTTGATGTTGTTTGAGATACTGAAATTAACAGGACTTCTGTGTAATGTACTAGGCACCAGCTTTGATTGCAGAAGCAAGCAATGAAGCAGTGGTCCTTGCAGATGCGCTGCTGAGGTTGGCAATTAATTTTAATGGTCAATAGTTGAGAAGTAAAGCTAAAGCACTTCACTTATTTTATTTTGATAAAACTACAGAGAAGCCCTTCAACTGTAGGAAAGTTTTATGTACTCCACATACAAAATGAAACTCCGTCAGCTATTTTTTCTGGAATATTTGCTCCTGTTACTGGTTGACTTTTGAAATTGATGATTGCAAAGTAAATACTATCTATAGTTGCAGAGGTTTCTCAATAGTTTACCTTGATGTTTCTTCTTTAATATTTTTCTTCCTAAAAGCCCCGTTTGTGGAACTATTGAAAAAATTCATTTGATGGTTCACTGAGTACTGATCTATATGTTTATGTGATTACAGTTGTGTTGCTTTTCCAAGTGGGGACTGGGAAATTCCAGATTCGACCTTACAATTTTGGTAATATTTGATATTTTTTGTTTTCATTGTAATTTTGACATGATTTACATATCTGGAACAGTTACCAATATCAGCTGATTTATTTTTTTGACAGCTTCATAAACTGGTTGCAGTAGGGACATTTAGACTCCATTTACCTACCTTTGGTTCTTGAAACCTTTCCTGGCTCTGTGTATTTTGTACTTGTAGTCAGTAGCAAATTCCATACTAGACAAAATTTTGTTGTAAAGAGAAATCTGTTTATGTTTAAGGAAGTTGAAGGGACCTGTGTGTAGTTTTAATTTATTAATAAACCCAGCAAGTCTGAGTGAAATATTATTTAGTAATTCTTGACCACATTATGGGATGAGTTGAAGTCCTAAGCCTAAATATTTTAGTCAGATATTAATTGTTATAGGAGTTTTACTTTGTTTTGATAATTTTCTCGTTCATCCATTGCTAGAATGTTTGTGATTTTCATTCATTATTCTATATTCAAAATAAAAAAAAAGATTGACCTACATTATTAGCATGAACATCTTTGATTTTGCATTAGATTTCTGACCATCTTCTGAGTCATATTTTAGTTTACTTTATATGTTTTTTTTGTGTTCAATTTTTATTTTTTCACGTCTTTTAATATCCTGGTAATGTATGCTTGGTGCAACTTGAACTGTTTAGTTCTTGTCGGGTTTGAAATCATATTCATTTCTCTTTCCAGGTGCTGTTTAGCAAGCTATCTTCTCGGTTCAGATTTAGCCAAAGTAAATTGCAGGAAAAATGTGAAAGAAATGTTTTCCCCAATATTTTCAACATTACTAGATGCTCTTTTACTTCGTGCTCAGGTAGTGCACTTTATCTTTCCATTGCTGTTCACTATTTTGGAAGATTCAAAATAGTTTAATATATTGTGCTGCATAACCAAAGAAGGTATCGTTGGATATTTGACCTTCACCAAAACTTCATAGTTCAGTCCAGCAGCAGGACACTTCACAGCCACCATTTGCTCATAGATGCATAATGTTTAAGCTGACAACTATATCACTTAGTCTTGTGACTTTCTTTTGTTAATCACACTTGGCAACTAATGAAATATTGATGGAAACGTGGATGTGTTTGTAACGTAGATTCATTGTTTGACTTTTGAACATCTTTATACCTGTCTACTCTATATTCAGTACAGCACTCCCTCCCCCCCCCCCCCCCCCCCCCCCCCCCCCCCCCCCCCCCCCCCCCCCCCCCCCCCCCTCCCTCCTCTAATGGGTCCTATGGTATACTGGAAATTTCTACCAAGTATTTATACCTCCACTTATATTCTATATGGTTATTTTCTGCTAATTAAACTAATACATGCTATCTATCAGGTTCTTCAATCTGTTAAATTAAATGCTAGTATCTATGAGGTACCTCGATCTGTTAAATTATTTGAAATAGGTGCCTTAAGTTAATGCAAAATTATTGTCCTGGATTCAGTTCTGAACACCAATACCTAAACACTAACTCTTAACAGAAAAGAAAAAATAAATTCCCTTGTTCTTCGCTTTGCTTGGCTTTTGAACATGAATGGGATAGAAGTTACTCGAAGGACTTCTTTGACTAATATTTGTAGAGTAAATTTGACTCTTACGGTTGTACTATATTTCAAAGTTTTTATTTATTTTTCTAGCATTTCCCGATCATTGTGCTTCCCTTATTCTTGATTACCTTGCTATTTTGCCAGTTTGATTACCTTGCTATCTTGGCAGTTTGATCCTGGACTTGATGGTGATGCTGGAGCTCTGGATATACCTGATGGACTCATTCAATTTAGGATGAACTTGGAGGAACTTCTCATAGATATTTGTCAGATTTTAGGGCCAACTTCATTTGTGCAAAAGGTGGTCTGAACTCCATAGAGCTTTTCTACTATTGAGATTCTCTAGATTTTCGATATATTCTAGTGATTTATAACAAAGTACAATTGAAATTTTCTTTTGAATTTCCATGAATTGCTTTTCACATGTTTTTTGTACCAAATTTTGCACCATATATAGTAAGCTTGTGTGTTATATTTATATATCAAGGACTATAGATGTACAATAATATGCTTAACTCTTGTAAGAGATCCTATAACAAATTACTAAACCGTACTTCACTGTTAGAATATAAGTGTGATTCCCTCAGTCCTTCCTACAACTTCGAAGTTTTAGCCTAATGGTTGTATCATTGCACCCCAACCCCAACCCCAACACAAACCCGAACCCCAGGTTCAATTCTCGCAGGATGTGCTTTATTTATTTATTTATTTATTTATTTTATGATTTAAAAAAAATGGTATTTCACTGTGAACATCAATGTCTCGGCTCACAATTTGTTGGGCTTTTGTCTCGTTTCTTTGGCCCATAAACAAAAACAAAATGGGTGTTCGACCTGTGAGGGGTGTGTTAGAATATAAGTGAAATTCCCTCAACCCTTCGTACAACTTTGAAGTTTCAGGCTAGTGGTAGGGTCTTTCAGTGGCTGAGTCTTTCATCGTCCCTACCGATGATCTTATCATTTATTATACATTAAATAGTAATTTGCATTTGTGATGCACATCCTAATAATAAAAAAATTTAAAGTAAATACTAAGACGTAATCTGGCCTCGAACCTGAGACCTCCCTTTACTCGTCACACTCTTTACAAATTATCCATAGTGGCACCAACTTTTATTTTATATGATTGAAACTTTTATAAATAATTATGTCGCAATATATTTGAACATTGAGGATATTATGGTAACTAATGAGTAAATGAATGGCTAATATAACTCACTCAAAAATGCGATTAGATAGTTGATTGTCTACAAATTACAGTTTGTCTATAAATTACACAACCCCAACCCCAACCCCAGCTCTCACCTTATAGTATTAGAGGTTTGTTATTTAGGTCCACATGTATTCCTTATCTTCGGCTCATCTAATTTCCATCTTGTTTTAACCCAAAGTGCTGACTAGAGATCTTATTTCCATGTTACCTACAATAATTTTTCTACATTTAAGTGAAAATAGATATATTAAGTAAGGGTACTTCATGCATGTGCCGGGGATTCAAAAAATTTGTAGTTTAGCTCATTCAAAAATGTATTTGAAGGAAATACAAGATAATAGTCTTTTATGTAGTTGTCGGGTCGACTAATTTATTTAGGGAGGAGGTCAGGAAACGTGGATTAGTGTACAGGACCGAACAGACACTGCAAATTTGTTAAAAAATAGGACAGTACCAGGCTACCAGCTGTATATTATAATAAAGGGAGTCTCATGTCTATATGAGGAATTCTTCTCATATAGAGTGATTACAATCACTTGATGAGACCCTATAAGGATGTTGCATACTGTTTATCATTTTTTTTATGTCATAAAATGTATGTGTGGAAAAAAGCGATATCGTTTGGAGGCTTCTTACTCACGTATAATTTGGTGCAAATTCCTTCAAGTAGTGCAGAACCAATAAAAACTTGGATTAGAGATCTCCAAACAACTTGATATTTCATTGACTTGTGTGTATGATAAAAATAAAAGTACTTTGTGACTGGCTGCCTAGGTGAGGCTGTGGAAAGAGCGCTGGCCTACGGCTTTGCACTCAAACTAAAACAGGTGTATTGAGATTCTATTACATTTCAATATTCTTTTATCATTTGCTTGTTATTTTTCTGAATTTTTTAAACTTATTCTGTTTCGTGAATAAATTTTCTGAATTTTACTTTGTAAATTATAAAGTTAAATAGTTATTTAAGAAAATGAGTCACCTGCCTAGGCAGAAAGGCGTTGGGTGCCACCTCCGCTGCCCTGCCTCACCCTGCCAACTGCCTTAGAAAACAATGACCACAAACACTCTATATGAGGGAATCACCTCATATAGATATGAGTCTCCCTTATCATAATATTATGTATCACAATTATGCATAAATTTAATAAAAAATACTTATACTAGTTTGAGATACATGATCAAAATAATGGACATATAGTCCTAAAAAAAGTAGTATTAGTTCGATAATCCTATAAAATTACAAATACGAGAAGCGCCATATCTACAACTGAAGTAGTATGAGTTAATTTGTATAAAAATCTGAAGAAGTGATTGGAATAGTTGAGCTGGTGTTTAGTATGGAGTATATAGGAAGTGTCTGATATGTCAGGATAGAGGAGTGCCAGATAATTGTCCAAAAGCAATGTTGGATTGTTGACTAAGTGAAGTGCTGGTGTTCGAGAAGTGTCAGACAAATGCATGGTTCATGATTTAATTGTCTGTACTACACAGGAAGAAGGTACCTGATGAGTAAAGGACAACCTCATAAGTATAGCATGTAACACCCCGAGCCCGGCTCAGCTGCGCACATGGCTACACGTGCACGCACGCGAAAGAACGGACACAAAATTCTAGCCACGCCCACCACAGGCACCATCAAAAGGTGGGTATACCCGTTAGGTGAACCTTTCTCATTTGAAACCTAATATACACACACTCTCACCCAAGCATTTTCCGATATGGGACTTTATTCCCATGCCAACTCACGTGGCCAATGCATGCATGCATATCCATTTTTCATGCACAATTAATGCATATGCCCCATAATTCATCTTATAGGCCATATCATCAATTCTTTCCAATCAAGCCATATAGGATCTCCTATAGGCCACAACCAGCCAACCATCTTCTCTTTATATATATATATTATATATATTTTTATATATAATATTATATATATACCCGCTTAAGTACGGGGTGTTACACACACCCCTCCTTAAGAACTCAGCGTCCTCGCTGAGCCCAGGATTTGCAACTTGATCCAGGATCCCTTTCTAGCCGATGTGGAGAGGATTACCCTGATTCTGCTAGTTGTACAGTCCCCTACCCGAACGACCTATCCCAACCTCACTCCTTCTCAGGCGTACATCTTGCACACACTCGGTGTCGAAAGTCGGCTCTGATACCATTTGTAACACCCCGAGCCTGGCTCAGCTGCGTACGCGGCTACATGTGCGCGCACGTGAAAGAACAGATACAACTCTAGCCACGGCCACCACAGGCACCATCAAAAGGTGGGTATACCCGTTAGGTGAACCTGATGAGGACATCAATTTTATTTAGCTTAGGATTTTATTTCAGTACCATATTTATTTTTGACAATTATAGCCATATGTAATCTTTTTTGTATTTTTTAGATTTTGAGAATATTTTGAGATTTGTATCTTGATTTGTTTTGAGCCTATATATAGGCCTTGAGATTAATGAGAAAGTATGTCATTCTTGATTAAAAATTATTGTTTTGAGTTTTGCTTTTCCCGTCTCTTTTTGTGTGATACAATTGAGATCAAATTATTAGGGTTTGTGATAAATCCTAATACAATTTTAGGGTTAGTGATTAACTCTAAAATCTATTCCAAAATTAAAATCCCCACATAATATTATCCAAACCCTAAATCCCCAAATCCAACACCCTTCTCTCTCCAACCGTGCTCTTTTTTCTTTCCCAAATCCCGACCAAAAATCCCAAGAACCCACCTCTCCCGATCACCTCCATCCCCATCCTCCGTTCGCGCCCCCCTTGCACCCCGACCATCTTCCCCATTCTCCACCATCAGCCCAAATCCCGCCCCAGATCGAAACCCCCCTACTGCTCCTCCCTTCCGATCGACGACCAGCACCGCAGTCGACCGCCCAGTCGTCGACGCCTTCGCCTAGACCCATCGCCGTCCGCCGCCCCCTTGGCCTTTGCTCTTCTTGCTGCCGAACCCCTCTCTCTTGCTGCCATTGCTGCTTCTATTGTGCTCTTTGCTGCTGTTCAACCCAAGATCTACGCTGAGCCTTCGAACCCTCGGTATACTCTTTCCACTTTTAAATATTTGTGTTCTACTGCTCTATTATCTATTATATTATTCAATTTAACTGTCGACCACAAATATTGAGATTGAGCGTTCCACCTGCTTGATTAGAGTACAAATCAATATTGAAACTTTTACTTGCTAAGAACACTTAGGGATTTAATTATTGATTGTTAGAATTGAATTATTAATTGGGATTGTTAAACGTGATTCAGTTCTTGAAAATCCATCAAACCGTTTAACTGTTTAAAAATTATAATTTTGATCCGTACTACGTGTTGGTAAAATTAATCCATTAAGAATCTTGAAAATTCTTTATTTAGGGTTAGTTTTACATCAGAACCTTTCTCATTTGGAACCTAATATTCACACACTCTCACCCAAGCATTTTCCGATATGGGACTTTATTCCCATGCCAACTCACGTGGCCAATGCATGCATGCATATCCATTTTTCATGCACAATTAATGCATATGCCCCATAATTCATCTTATAGGCCATATCATCAATTCCTTCCAATCAAGCCATACAGGATCTCCTATAGGCCACAACCATCTTCTCTTTATATATATATATATATATATATATTATATTTCTATATATAATATTATATATATACTCGCTTAAGTACGGGGTGTTACATAGCATATCACCCAATGACCATTTTATATACTCGTTTTTATAGTGTGCGCGACTACATAAATAAATACTAGTTTGATGGAGGGTGGTCTCTGTTACGGTAGTACAGATCCATACACTACATACGATAATCGTGGTATCTAATAAATTTTCCTAATTGCCAGAAAGTAATCTATAAACGAAATCCTGACTTTTAAATAACTAATTGCTATTTATCTAACTTGTTAGGAATATTATCGGAATAATCAAGATAAATAATCAAGTCAATAATCATTACGATTGCATAAAAGTACTAACTTATGGTCTAGTTGGATTGCTCCGTGTTAAAGTAGTTATAAATTTGGTCGCACATATGAAATAAACTCAGATTAGCTTTGTACTCTCCTATATATAGGAGGCAGTGTATTCAGATATGATAATCCAATAAAGTATTATTTTCAGTCTCTATACTATAACAGTAACATGGTATCAGAGCTGGAAACGTACACAAGTTTTCCACAAAAAAATAGTGTGTTCTCCTTTTCTTTTTTTTATTAAAAAAATCACTGTTCGTTTTCCTCCCCTTCGAAAAACCCTAACCTTCACTCTACTCGGCCTGCCTCTTCCCCCTCTACGCCGCCGCCTCCACACCCTGACGGCCACCTCCTTCTTCGCCGTGCCTCCAGCTCACCGCCACCCCTCGGCCCGCTGCCTTCCGACGTCCCGCTATACTCTCAATGCTGTCGCCTGCACCTCGCGTAGCCCCCTCATCCCACATCCACCTCTTGATGTCCTCTACTCATCCCGCTGCCGCCTTCCTCTCTGCCGACTGCCGTCGTCCCCTCCTCTCCCAACCCGAACCCGAAACCTCCTCTCCCACCCTAATCCTCCACTATCCAGACCCGCACTCTCTACACCCCGAAACTCGGTTCCCGCAGCCCTAACCTGTAGTACCCAAAAAATAAAGAAAAAAGGGAAAAATTGATGCAACCCTATGGTCCGCACTGTTCTGGAATGTATGCCCTTGGTTGATGCCTTCCTCCCTCATCATCTATCCTTTTCACCCGTTTCTCCTTCAGATCTAATCTAGATCTGCTCCAATGGTGACCTTCACTACTACTCCTATGGTGACCTCTCTTCCTCCAATAGCGACCTCCTTCAACGGTGGATCCTTATCCTTTCACTGCTTCTCCTACGAATGAGTCAACCTCCTCTAAGTCTATCATTTATGCTGAAGAGTATCAGGACTTCCGCAACATGCTGCCCACTCCTTCTGGCAACTCTATTCATTCGGGTAATGCTTGTCATATTTCCTCACATCAATGGATAATTGATTCAGGTACTTCTGAACATATAACCCCTTTATCGCCTTTTTCGTATTCTTTGTTTTCAAATTATCATGTGTATATTGCTGATGGCTCACTTGTCCCTGTTGAAGGGGTGAGATATCTCTCTTGCTTCGAACCTTCATCTTAAATCAGTTTTGCGAATTCCTAACATTTCAAATAGTTTATTATCATTTTCTAAACTTTGCAAAGATTTAAACTGTTCAGTGACATTTTTTCTTCTCATTGTGTATTTCAAGATACTACGACGAGGAAGGTGATTGGCACTGGTCGTGAACAACATGGGTTATATATCTTAGATTCACCAGTCTCGGCTTTTAATTATTCTACTGAACCTGAATTGTGGCACCGACGACATCCTTCTTCTATGACTTTCAAGCACTTGGTTTCAGGCTGTGAGCCTTCATTTAAGGTATCATGTGAGTCATGTGAGTCATGTGAGTTAGGTAAACATCGTAGGGTTTCCTACCTAGGACGCATCAATAAACGTAGTGAATGGTTGTTTGATTTAGTGCATTCTGATGTTTGGGGTCCTATTGGTTTCCCACGTTTAATAACTTTCGTTATTTTGTTACGTTTATTGATAATTTCTCTCGAATGACGTTGTTGTTTCTTTTGATAGATCGTTCTGAAGTATTTAATGTGTTTCAAGAATTTTTCGTCGAGATACAAACACAATTTGGCACAACTCTTAAATGTTTTCGTTCGGATAATGCCAAGGAATACATGAGTTCTCATTTTTAACAATTTTTTTCTCAAATGGAATCATTCACCAAACTTCTTGCGCCTACACTTCTCAACAAAATGGAGTGGCAGAACGCAAAAATCAATATTTACTTAGCACCGCTCGTTCTCTGATGTTTGAAATGAAAGCCCAAGTTTTATTGGTGTTTTGCAGTTTTTATTTGAAAGTTTTCTTATTAATCAAATGCCTACTTCTATTCTTCAACATCAATCCCCATTCAACCTGGTCCCATTCAACCTGGTATTTCCATCAAAAAATATATTTTCCATACCACCTCGTGTTTTTGGTTGCACTTCATCTGTTCAAAATCTCCATCCAGGTATTGATAAACCTGATTCGTGTGCTACTAAATGTGTATTTCTTTAGTATTTGCGTTTTTCGAAAGGTTCCCTTTGCTTTTGTCCTTCACAGAAAAAAATGTTTACCTCAGCTGCTGTATTCTTTTTTGAACATAAACCTTTTTTTGAACATATTTCTTCACATAATCCTGATTTACCAGGGCTGTTGTAGAGTCTTAAATTTCCACCACCACCACCACCAACGATAACACCATCCCCACCACCGCCACCACCATCGCCTTCGCCACTTCAGGTTTATGTCAGAAGACGTAAGACTCGTCCAGACTCGGGCAGCCAAGATGTACCCTATGTTGTTCAATCAGTGCCAACCACTTCTATTGGTAATATCCCGAACACAAATAATTTACCTTTTGTTCACCGTAAGACTAAACGTTCTTGTGCTCACTATCCTATTGCCCAGTTTGTTTTTTTTAAACTGAACAGAACTTTTCGAGCTTTTACCTCTTCCTTAGATTCCATCTCTATTCCTAAAAATGTTTAGGAAACACTCAAGCACCATGGTTGGATAGCAGCCATGAATGAGGAAATGCACACTTTTCAGCAGAATGGTACATGGCAGTTGGTTCGTCTCCCTGTGGGTGGTAAAATAGTTGGTTGTAAATGAGTATTCACTGTCAAACATAATCCTGATGACACTGTTGATTGACTCAAAGCTCGCCTTGTTGCTAAATGTTATTCACAGAAATTTGGGTCGACTATGCAGAGACTTTTTCCCCAGTTGTGAAACTCACTTCTGTTCGTGTCCTTATCTCTCTTGCATTCAATTGCTCTTGGCCTCGTCATCAACTTGATGTCAAGAATGCATTTCTCAATGACGACTTGAAAGAGGTGGTGTATATGCAACATTCTCCTGGTTTTGAGCGACAGGGAGAGAATCTTGTATGGTCGCTCAAAAAATCTCTTTATGGCCTCAAATAGTCTCCACGAGCTTGGTTTGAGAAGTTCAGCAAAACTGTGTGCTTTTATGGGTTCTCAAGAAGTTAGGCAAACCATTCTCTCTTTACAAAAAAAGAAAGCAAAATCATTGTTATTTTGTTAGTCTATGTTGATGATATCATTATCACAGGCAGTGATTCCCAAGGTATTGCAGACATCAAGCAGCGGTTAGCTTAAACATTTCAAACAAAGGATCTTGGTCCGCTCCGATATTTTCTTGACATTGAGGTTGCACGCACAAAGGATGATATCTTTCTTTCTCAAAGAAAGTATGTCCTTGATGTTCTTATCGAGACAAGAATGTTGGGATGTTGCCCCAACGATACTCCTATGGATCCCAATATTAAGTTGTCCTCCTTTTCCAACGATGCGTTGTTCTCTGATCCATGACGATATCGCAGGCTGGTTGGCAAACTCATTTATCTCTCAATGACTAGGCCAGATATTGCCTTTGCGGTTAGTCGAGTCAGTTAGTCAGTTTATGCATGCACCGGCCATCACTCATTGAGTAGCAGTGGTTCACATTCTTCGATATTTTAAGAAAGCCCCAGGGCAAAGACATCTCTTCAGGCATGGTGATTCTCTTTCTTTACGAGGATATTCTTACGCTGACTGGATAGGGTCAGTTGATGATAGGCGATCTACTAGTGAATACTTTGTGTTCTTTGGAGGAAATTTGGTATCTTGGAAAAGCAAGAAGCAACCTGTTGTAGCTAAATCGAGTGCAGAATCTGAATACCGAGCCATTGAGCATTTGGTTTCTGAAGTCTTATGACTCAAATCTCTCCTTCGAGACTTGACAATTCCACTCACATCTCCAGTTTCACTGCATTGCGATAACCAAGCTGCTATGCATATTTCTGAAAATTCAGTGTTTCATGAGCGCACAAAACACATCGAGGTCGATTGTCACTTCGTCCGTGACGAGTTGGAGAAGAAGGTGATCTCATTTTCATATGTCCGGTCCGGTGAACAACTTGCTGACATTTTAACTAAAGCACTACCTCCTAAGCTCTTTTAAACTTTCTTGAGCAAGCTTGGCTTCGACAATATCTACGCACCAGCTTAAGGGGGAGTGTTAAAGTAGTCTTAAGTTTAGTTTCACATCTGAAATAAACTCAGTAGCTTTGTACTCTCCTATATATATGAGGCAGTGTATTCACTACTCAGTTATAATAATTCAATAAAGTATTCTTTTCAGTCTCTATACTATAACAGCAACAACCCGCTTGAAAGAATAGAACCGTCTTTAGCTTTACTTGAATACCTGCATTATTAATACACAATGCCGACCTAAGGCGATTCCCAACCCTCGTGTGTGTGGCTTGGGAATACACCCCAAGATACAATCGGGGTTCCCCTTCTACGAACACGATCGTGGAGGGGTAGGTTTGAGCTCCTTCAGCACCCAACTAAAATAGAATATAGTAGGAGTATATTTAGACTTGGGAATACACATAAATCTTAGTATGGAGGAACTAGAGACAAGTATATACTTTTCTTTATTTTAGAAAATCATTTTACTTATGGGTTGTGCTATGCTGTTTGTGCTTTTTCTGGTCAGAAGGTCGGTGGCGGCTGGCTGCTGTGCTGTTGCTATGTTTAATTCACCATTTCCATCTTCATTATGTGTTACCATGTGTTTTGAATGGCATTTTATTCTTTTGAGAATGTGTGTGTATTTTGTTTGGTGCACAAATAAATTAACTACTTTCTGCAGATCTTCTCTGGGAGATGGGCTACTGCAGATGCATCAATTCAGTGGGAAGAGGTGGAAGCAAGAATGTTTGCTCTCAATATGGTGAGGCAAGCTTATATGAATTCCACTCTGTTACTTACAGTTAATCAAATGTAATGTGTAGTACATAGTTATAGGTTCTTTGACCAATTATCCGATTAAGAAGAGTAAAATGTGATACTGACTGGAACACATCTGTGAGTGAGTGATAGGGTTAACAACTTCACATTTACAACAATATGTCCATTTTTTCCATTTTGGATATTATAATTTAGAAGACAGCCCAAAGTCTTACATGAAATTATCTCAGTTAAAACAAATATGGGGATGAATATGAAAAATGTAAATGAAGTATAGCAACCCATGCAAACAAATTTAATGGAATGGGAAAGAAGAGTAGTTTTCTTTTAGTTTAGCCTCATCGTGCGGATTTAGACTGAGCAAGGATCAAAAATAATAATTTTGAAGCTAAGCTATTGAGAGATTTGATCAATGTTGTGGTAAGCTGAACCAGAAGGCAGGCTTTTTTTTAGGGCTGTAGCAGTAAAAGGCACCAGAATTAGTTTAAATTATAAACTTTAAGAAGAAAATAAATACATAATAAAAGAAAATGAAAAACAATTGCAACGAAAGAAAATTTAAGAAAGTGCGAACTAATATGGAATTCATATTATAAATAAACACTAATAGTATATAACACAACTATGTAAAGTCATCCTCAAAGAAGTATTTCACTGTATATCTTGAAGTAGAGCTAATGCGCTCGAAGAAGCTTGAGCAAAAGCAGAAACTCTGGTTTTATGAGCATGTTTCTGGCAGTGGATTAGGATGCTAATGTTTAACCCGAAAAGACAATTCTTATAGAGTTCATTACTATGCGTTCATTTTTTTATTATTTATTAAAATATTTAACTCACTAAAAGAATTACAAATTATGATTTAGGTTGCCGAGACTGTTTTACAAGAAGGGCATCCATTTGACTTCTCATTAATTTTGCGGCTGGTGACTATTTTGTCTTGTAGACCACCTGAAGAGCTTATGGGTGTGTTATCCTTTGTAAGTCTAATATCCTTTAGGGAAAAACGAGTTTGTGTTTCTTTCTCAAGACTCAAATAACTTACTTTATTAATGGTTCTACAAGTTGAACTTCAAATGGCTAACATGGTCTGGATGGTTTCTCTGATCTTGTTATAGGTGTACAAATCCGTAGCTGAAGTAGTTGGTTCTTATTCTAAGTGGATATCATCATTACAAAGTAATGTTAGACAATTACTGTAAGTTATATCTCATACTGTCTTTCGAGTATTGTTGCATGTTTTAAAATTTCTCCATATGGCTTACCTATCCATGATGTCCACACACTACTTTCCAGTCTATTCTGTGAATCTGGAATAAAAAAATCAGTGTCCTCAAATGCTTGCTCGTCAGCCTTGCGTAAACTTTGTGAAGATGCTTCTACAGTGAGTCATGATCCTCAGAATTTGGAAATTCTGATATGGATTGGAGAGGTATGGTTTACCTTCACTCTTTTCCCTCCCTTCTATCATAGTACATCGTTTGGGGTTTTGTTTCCGCTCTTATACCTTGTTATGATTAAGATTTAGAGAACGGAAAAACAGACTGAGTGTCCTAGTAGGTAGTAGGTACTGTTTATATAGTGGTGGTGTCCTCTATGAAGAGCACGTAATGCATTCCATGCAACACAATACTGGCATGGATTATTGTTATTTTTTTATTTTTTTTTGGATAACTACACTAAAATAGTTTGTGCCTTATCTTCTGTGTCCGATACAGCACAGCTACCAAATAGAAGTTCCTCCATCCCCTTTTCCTCCTCCCCCAAACTCTCATCACATCCCTCTGCTCTTCCCACTCTCTAACCGCCACCACCACTCTGACCTACAACAACCCTCCTCCCCTTAATCACTATTGCCTCGTTGGCAGTGCCCCTGTTGAAAATTCGAGCCCATGACTGGAGACGTGTGCGGGCTACTTTGAATTTTTGGAAGAAGACCCTCAAATTGGGTTGGGATGGCAATTGGGGGATTGGTACTTTGGGATGTTTTGAGGTGGCAATTTGGGGAATGGCTTTGGATTTGGGTTTGAGGGAAGAGCAACAGAGAAGGTTGGAGATGAAGAAGAGGTTGGAATGATGATGTGGAAGTGGATGGGTCTAGGGTTGATGAAGTGGAATTTTGGGATATTGATGATGAGGATGGGTTTGATGATAATGTGATGATGATGGATACTGCCACGTGAGGAGAGAATTGGAGGTTAATGTTTGGGTTCCTTTGGATGTTACATAATGGGAGAGGGTACTTTGGTCTTTCATCAAATCTGTTCGCATATTAACCATAGTTAAGACACATATGGATGAAAATTTTGAATTTTAACCTATTTAATTTGACCGAGCTGATTTGGGTGATCTAATGGCAAATAATGTGATTTGGGTATTAATTTTGAAATAGATGTTTTTTAAGGGATTAATGGATGAAAATTTTGAATTTTAACCTATTTAATTTGACAGAGCTGATTTGGGTGATCTAATGGCAAGTAATGTGATTTGGGTATTAATTTTGAAATAGATGTTTTTTAAGGGATTAATATCTAAGAACTCTAAAATAAAACACAAAAAACTTCGAGTCCTCAACTCACGGTAAGCGTGCAACATGCATGGGGCGTGTTAGAATATAAATCCATTGATCCTCATCACTTCTGAGTGTCGGTGTAGTGACATGGACATTTCATGCCTTCAGTGTTCCTGGAACCAAGCTGTTGTCTTCTTTATGTAGTCTTCATGTGGCCGAATAAAGATTCAAAAATATATTGAGTTGGACGTCTTCTCATCATGCATGAAAAGATTTGGCTTTTATGATTTTCCATATCAATTTCCCACTTTGTATTTACTGTGAAGGTGGTACCTCAAACAACATCTACAGTATAGCCACCATTCAGAATGTCTTGCACATTGAAAAGTTCAAATATATTTACTTGAGATTTATAGTTGATTTAGATATGAGACTACATATTCTATAAATGCTCTTATATCTTCTCCCACTTAGTCTGACAGATACTTTTGCAGAATCGTTATTACAGCTTGATCATGTTCTCTTGACAGATTTGTTTCATCTGTTTAGGACTTGGAGAACAGGAATTTGTCATTAGAGGAAGAAGAAGAGGTTGTGGGTGCCATAACTCTCACCATTAGTTCTCTGCCCAACAAAGAGCTAAAGGAGAGCTCATTAACAAGGCTTTTGTCATCTAGCTATGGAGCCATTGGAAAACTAGTATGAATATCGCTTTTTCCTTTATATATTCTTTATCATTGTTAAAATCCAAGTGCAATTTTCCTCAACCCTTCTACAACTTCGAAGTTTTAGCTTAGTGGCAGGAACTTTCACATTGTATCAGAGCAACCCAGGTTCGAATCTCACTGGCTACGCAATTTAAATGCGGATTTTTTTAAAAAAAATACCGCTGCGTATAGTCCAGGTCTCGGCCCACAATTTGTTGGGCATTTATCCCGTTTCTTTGGCCCATAAAAAAAATGGGCTCTCGACTTGAGAGAGCGTGTTAAAATACAAGTGCAATTTCTCTTAACTCTTCTACAACTTCGAAGTTTTAGCTTAGTGGTAGGGACTTTCACAATCATATTAACACTTGTTGGCATTTTGTATAGGTATTATTATATTGTATTTGGTAGGATTGCTTCATGTGTGTTATAGTTGTCACAATCCATGAACACAAGACATTAGGTCAAAGATGATTTATAGCCTATATTGAAAACTCATGTTTTGTTTTTATTTTATTTTTTTGAATCCAGTATCGAAGCTTTTTTTCTTTTTTCTTTTTTTTGTGGGTTGTGATCAAGGCCGTATCCACATGCACACTGCACGCACACTCACTCATAATAATCCCATAATAAATCTCATAATAATCCCATAATAAAGGGATGATGCCTGCGGGGATTGAACCCCGAGGGGATTGAACTCCCGACTTCTTGCTCACTAGCTAAGATGCTTACCACTAGACACTTGCAAAGCTCATGCTACTCCCTAAAGAGCCAACTATCTTCTGACATTGATACCATAGCCATATTATTTTTTTTAAAAAATCCCATAAAATCCCGAAAATTTTGTGTATTTCTCCATCTGCACCTCAAGTTTGTATACTTCCATGTTGACACCTAAAATCCTACTGTTATGGATAAAATACCCTTCGGTGAGGAGGAGGAGAAGGAGGGGAGGGGGGGGGACAAAATTATTTACCATGTTTAGCAGTTTCTCAATAGCTTCTTTTGCATTGCGAGGGATGAGTGGTTTTGTTCCGGACGTGGTAGTATTTTTGGAATAGTTACTAGTCCGAAATTCTTTTAATGCACAAAATGCTACTTACCGTTGTACTGGCAATTGGAATGATTCTTACTCCTGTTTATTTATTATCTCTGTTACATCAGATTTCTATGTATACAGGCTTTTCAATGTTTCACATTTCAATTTTTAGATTATGGACCAAGAGAACTATTCATTTTGATCCGTGTCTTTTCTACCCATAATAGGGGTTAGTTTTTATCCTGATTACCTTCGCTTTTATCCTATCTAGTTATTTTTAATGAAATAATAGCTTCTTGACACCCTGGAAATATCCAGAATATGTTGAAATTTTGGTCTGTGGCCAAAGGATTTCATTCCTTTTAGACATTCATCCTCTTTGTTAATCACCCATATCCCCTTTCTTCTCCACTTTTTAAGCGGACTATTTGCCAGGACCTATCCCAAACCTGAGATAATCCCTGTCCTTTTCATGAAAACAGGATTTGCGCCCTGACTGAAGATTCAGGTGTGATCTCTGCCTTAAGATATCTTCTCAGTCCTCTTCTTTTTTCGATTCCTTCTTTTGACTCTCCTTTGTACTTTGTCTCTTCTTCTTCGATTTAAATCCCCTTCTGCTTTTCTCCTGTATCGTCTTTCCCTGTTGATACTTCATCTGTATTTCCCACTTGCATTCTAAAAAGCTCTCTCTTACCTTATCTAACTAAGGTGCTCAAGGCATTGAGGAATTTAGGAGTTAGCTTGTACCTAACCAAGAGTCTAAGATGCTTCTCTCTATTTTGAAGACATTATTGTTACTTCTGTCCTTTTAATAGTCTTTAGCAAGATTGAGAAATCCTATATATTATATATATATATATATATATATATATATATATATATATATATATATATATATATATATATAACACAAACAAAGCTATCAAGTGGCTCTCCTTCAATCCCCCCAAAATCAAAGGCTCAGATCTAACCTCACAAAACACATTTTCCCCCCAAAAGTTTTCCCCAATACTCAAATTCAAATTCTCCCCCAAAACAACTCATTTATTTATTTATTTAATTCTCTCTCTCTCTCTCTCTCTTTATATATATATATATATATGGAAACATGGACTTTTATACCCCAATTTTTAATTATTTTTCATCATATACTAATGGAAAAATGGACTTTTATTTACAACTAATTATTGTCATACTATTCAAACTTCACCTACATCATTGTTGATTTAGTGTTTACAAGGCTTTTCATATGCTTTATCGTTCTGAAGACGTGCCGTAGGCACGTGGCCACGGGCATCTAGTATAGATACAGAGAGAGAGAGAGAGAGAGAGAGAGACTTGTAATGGGTTTGATGAGAAGCTCAACGATGAAAGTTGAGAAGAATGTTTCAAAAATGTGGGAACTTCTCCACATTTTTCTGTTAATGTTTGATTAAGTATTTTTATAATCAAATTGAGTCTAATAAGACTGATTATGAAGACATTGACTTTTGACTTTTGATGAGAAGCTCAACGATGAAAGTTGAGAAGAATGTTTCAAAAATGTGGGAACTTCTCCACATTTTTCTGTTAATGTTTGATTAAGTATTTTTATAATCAAATTGAGTCTAATAAGACTGATTATAAAGACATTGACTTTTGAATAGACCTCCTAGGCTTGAGGTTGGGGTCATTCAGGCAAGTTGGCAACATGGTCAGCTCTGGTTTCCACTCTATATCTTCAAGTGAGTCACTTCAAAATAGCACTACTCCTCATTCTCATTTCACCCTACAATCTAATGTAACACGATGTCAAAAAGAACTTGTGCATTTGATGTTTACATTTTCTTTTGACATTGGTTTTTGGGAAACAGAAGAAATATCAAATTATTGAGAAAGAGAGAGAAACCGTCATTTTCAATTATATGAGGTCAATGAGGTATTTTTACATCTTCACTGTTAGTAAACAAACTCTTGCTAAAGGACAGGGGTAGTTTTTCCAGAACACAAGTAATTTAGGTGTCGGTAAGACATAGATCCAAGTGCTAATATGAAAATCCATATAAATTTAGGGATAGATATGGAAAATTCTAAATTTAAATTTAATTTAAACAAATTTAAAGTCAGTTTGAATTAGGTTAATTAGTTTATATAATCTCTTACCTTTTCCACTAGGGCAGATATTTTCTCAATATCCCCTCCGCCCACAGACGCGCACACACAACACATATTTATCCATAGGTAGATAGTATTTTTTACTCATTTTAGTTACACAAACATTTTTTCAATCTGATTGATCAGGGCAGATATTTTCTTCATTCGTCCACACCCTGCCAACACCACCACTACCACCACCACCACCAGACACATACACCCATTTTAAACTTATTTTACTTGCACAGGCACCTTTTGAAACTGATTGGAGTCCTTCTATATGATTTCCCTTTTAAAAAGTGTATTATATGGGAGCCTACATGCATTTGACTATGCATAATTAGGTAGCATCTCCGAGGCAAAACCCTGCTGTATTATCTTAATCATCTTTAATCATCTTTAAAAGGTTTGGATTGGGAGATGTGTAAATACCCCATCTTGATCTGTTGTGCTTTTATGTAATTCTGAAATATGTGTTTTCCTTTTCTTAAAAATAAATATTTTCTTCTTTTTTGTTTTTTCTGTTTTCCAGGTAGATGCAGAAAGTGAGCATTCTTTGAGACAAAATCCTGCTGCTTATACACAGGCACTTAATGCTGCTGTCAGGGGTCTGTACAGGTTGGTTACGAGGATCAGCTTATGTTTTGCACACTTCTATTGTTTTTTGAACCTCAACCCTCACTGAAACTTCAAAGTTTTGGTGCGGTGGCAGGAATTGTTCACATGGTATTAGAGCCACTCTGGTTCAATTTTCACATGTCACATGTTTCTAGAGGATTATTTCAAAAATGAAAAACCACTATGCAAGCCCAGATTTCTTGCCACAAAATGGTTGCTCGACCTGTGAGGGTCTGTTAAAATACAAAATAGATTCCTCTAGCCTCAGTATGACTTCAGAGTTCTGGTGCAATGGCAGGGGGAAAATTTCACATTTTTCTTTAACTTCTGAATCATAACGCAATTCGGCATGCCAAATTGATGAACATAATTTTTATTAGCTATATATGGGTTCAAAACTCAACCCTATACCAAATGGGCTCTGAGTAGAGTGGGAACAACCCTCCTTACCCACCAAAATGAATGCACACACACCCTAATGATTTATACATTTATTTGTTTCTAGTGCAATTGTTGCAAAAAGTTCCATTTCCTTTTCAGAAATTTCTGCCTGAATTTTGAATCCGAGAACCAATTATAAACGTAGGACCTACAGATTGATATGCTGCAACTGATCCAATTATCTGACTGCAACTAAACAAACAAGAAAAGATTTGGTTAGGAATTTGAGTTGCAGCAGTGCATTAGTTAGTTGCAGTGGTGCAGTAGTTGTAAACCAGACACCACATTGGAATACCAAGAAGTCTAACTTCTCGTCCGCTCCCCTTTCTCCCCTCTTCCAGAGGACAAAAACTACCATTTGTATGGGAATTCGGGATAGAATCATAGTTTGAGTCTCCTGTGAAATTTTGTGTAGTAAGAAAATATGTTTTCATATGGTTATACCCTAAGAATGAAGGATGCAGGACTGTGGTCGTATATGGTAGTTTTCATGGTATAACAAGTGTTCTATGACGTATTTCTATAGAGTAGCATTGTATATATGTAGTTATATATACAAAATACCACTACAACCAACAACAAAGTGGTTCATGGAGTTTTTCTATAGATCATCCTTGTATATATATATATACACGCAGAACTTCTGGTTCCTCTTCGTCCATTGAGCTCTTTAGGGGTCATCATCTCTGTCATACACTATATATGCCTGTATGGCAGTTCATCGGCACTCTTTGCACACTCATGTCTGACATCCTCAACTCTTTCCTAATTTATCGGGTTCTTCTTTTGTGTGTTTGGGGGGGGGGGGGGGGGGGGGGGGGGGGGCGCTTCTAATACACTTCCCAATTACTCTCTGATCACATTGAATCAACAATTTTCAATCACTTATTCACATTTGTTATACTAGTTAATACATAATATTTTCATCGTGACTATGATGCATCTCATATTTTGTAATTTTATGTGGAGTGTGGAACTGTTATTCAGTTTATTATGTACTATACGATCTTTAGTTTTGATCATATAACTTAAAGTTATCTTGTTAGTACAAATTACATGCATTTGGATTAAATTTCTGACATAATATTATGTGTTCCATATCTTACTTATGTACTCTTTTTTTTGGGTCTAATACCTGTGTATTAATGTGACAAAGGAGAGGCGAAGAAGGATTCATGTAGCTGACCCCAAAATTTTAGGATAAAGGCGTTGTTGTGGCTGCTTGTACCCATATTGTGTCTTTTACTCCTAACCGTATCCGTGCCTTCTAAATCATATAGATAAGCAAATACCGGTGTTTCACTAATTGAATGAAAATTCCATCACAATGAAACTTATACCGATATTGCTATCTACTTCATCGTTAATCAGCATGCAAATTCCTTCTTTAATAATAGTAGATTGGTTGATTTATCTTCTTTCCATATTATAATTTCCTCCTGGAATTGTCAGTATGTATCTTAGCTTATCAATTACTTTTGTGTCCATTCAAACTTGCTTGAAAAAGAAATATGCTTTTGACTGTAGAATGGGAGCTGTGTTCAGTCATTTAACAGTACCATCCCCAACTGAACAAGTAGAGGAGGATATAGTTCTTGTTCTTTTGGGAGCATTCTGGCCACTACTTGAGAAACTCTTTAGGTCTCCTCATATGGAGAGTGGTACTTTATCTTCAGCTGCATGTCGGGCTCTCTCTCAAGCCGTCCATTCCTCAGGTATTTTATGGCTTGATTTTGATAATTACTGCTTAATTTTCGGAGTTTTCTGTCATTTATAGAAATTTGATGTTTCCAGGTCAACACTTTTTGGTATTGTTGCCAAAATCACTCGATTGTTTGTCTGCAAATTTTTTGCTATTTCAGAACCATGAGTGTTACATGAGAACAGGTAATGTTCTAATTGATTAGGTAAAATTAGTTTCTGTATTTTTACCAGGAATGATATTTTTAGAATTTAATTTTCTATTGTTTTAGAATTTAATTTTCTATTGGAATCAGTTGTTAGAAGGCTTAGGCATTTCACATTTGTGTGACGAGAAAATTGTCTTCTATTCCTTTTAACCAATTACCCTCTTTTATCAAAAAAAAACCAATTACCCTAACATGCTATATTCCTTTTTATTGTTCTTCTTTCTTTATTGTGCTATACTATTCAAGTCTTGTCTACCAAAATTTCTCTCTCTTATTTAATTAAATTTACACTGTGCATGCAAATACCATAATAAAATACATCAGCTGTCTAACTCTTCCTTTTCAACAATAACCCGCATATTCCTTTATATGTTCCATTTACTTTATAATGATATACTATCAAGTCTTGTCTACCATTCCCTAATTTGTTAACTCAAATGCTCATCTTTTACCAGCTGCGGTCATCATTGAGGAATTTGGCCACATAGAAGAGTATGGTCCTTTATGCATAAGTACATTGGAGAGATTCACCTCGGCTGCATCTGTGGCTGCTCTTAATTCTTCTTACATATGTGATCAAGAACCTGATCTAGTGGAAGCATACACTAATTTTACATCCACTTTTGTTCGTTGTTGCCCTAAGGTCTTCATTCACTTTATCCATCTAATATTTTATGTAATAATTTGAAGATTTTTTGTTTTTTTTGTGAGGGATTAAATTAATGAGTCGTACGATGAAAATTTGGGAGAGAGTGATTGAACATAGACTGAGACTAGAAACTACAGTGTCCGAGAATTAGTTTGGATTTATGCCTGGGAGGTCAACAATGGAAGCAATTTATGTACTGAGAAGACTTGTGGAAAAATATAGGGAGAATAAGAAAGATCTACATATAATTTTTATAGATCTAGAAAAAGCATATGATGAAGTCCCTAGAGACATAGTATGGCGAGTGTTAAATAATAAAAGAGTAAATATTCGGTATATTGAGGTAATTAAGGATAAATAATAAAAGAGTAAAAATTTTATAGGACGGCTATTAGACTAGCAATGATATATGGAGCAGAGTGTTGGACAACAAAGAAACATGTCCAAAAAATGAGTGTAGCGGAGATGAGGATGCTCAGATGGATGTGTGGTTAAACAAGGAAGGATAGAATTAGAAACGAGCATATACGAGACATGCTAAAGGTAGCTCCAATCCAAGATAAGTTAAGAGAGAATCGCCTCAAGTGGTTTGGACATGTCACACGTAGACCTAGTAGTGACCCCGTTAGAAAGAGTGATTTGATAAGTATTGAGGGTAGAGTTAGGGGTAGAGGAAGACCTAAGCTAACTTGGGTGGAAACGGTGAGAAAATATATGATAGCTTGTGACCTTACAGAACATATTGCGCTAAACCGAGCAGAATGGAAAACTAGGATTCATGTAGCCGACCCCAACTAGTTGGGAAAAAGGCTTTGTTGTTTTTTTTGTGTGTGTTTTTGTTTTCTATAAATTTAGTCTCTTAAGTATGTGTATTTTCTATTAGACCCTCCAAAACTTTCAGTTGTTATTAGGTCCTTCAAAACTAACAAACTGCTATTAGGCTGTCCAATCTGCTGCCGGCCTTTGAAACAGGTCACTTTATTGTGGTTTTCCATCAAACCCACTGGTTAAAGAGCTGTTGGGGAGAAAGATGAGACGGGTATAACAAAAATTACGTCATTTCTAGTTGAATCTAATGAAATTTAAAACTGAAATTTCAGAGGGACTTGTCAAAATTGATTGAAAAATTGAGGGGCCTAATAGGGCAAGTTTTGGGGAAGCTAATCACATGTAATATTATCTGAGGGATTAAATAGATAAAGCCCTTTCTTTTTTTTAGTAAACTACATGAACTGACTTTCTTTTCATGTGCAATTTCCCAGAAGGTAGTAGCTGCTTCTGGTTCATTACTTGAGTCATCCTTTCAAAAGGCTGCTATTTGCTGTACTGCCATGCATCGTGGAGCTGCACTGGCTGCAATGTCTTACCTTTCGTGTAAGTTTGCCGCCCTCGTTCTTAAGGTTAAAACCTTTACTTAATTTTTTATATATTTAGCTGAAACTAGATTGTTGATTACTTTGTCCAGGATACTATTTTTCTGAGTATGATAAATATATGGATTTCTCGTCTAGAAACCTCTTAAGTTATGAGTATTTTCTGTTAGGTCGCCCAGTAAATGCTATTATCTATCAGAGCTGTAGATTTGTTAATTTGTTTCTGATAGATTCCGTTAGTTAGCGCTGATGGATCCCGTTAGTTGGCAAATGTTAATTGGCCCAATATTTTTCCAAGTTAACAGAATTAAATAAAATAATTCTTGAGAACAAATATCCCTTGTTTTGTAATTCTGTTTTAACTAATATCATGCTTGGGTCAATTCTAGATAAAAATTAATCCAAAGAAACTATTTTAACTATCTAGGTAAATTGATGGTCCTGATATATATTTGCATTTAGGGGACTTAATTCTCCAATAGACACTTATAACTTATGGAGCCTATATGATACCGTCCATATTTTCATCTAAAAAATCTTATGCTTTGAACAATACTTTGAAGTAGTTGATGTCTACTGCTATTTCGTATTTTAGTTATTTTGAGAGCCTTTATTGCTTGATGTGTGCTAATATAAAATGATATAAAAGTGCACTTATAAATTATAATGATCATAGTCCGTCATTGTGCACTATAATACATGCAGTCTTCGGATAGTTTTTATCTTTAGATATAATCTACAAAATAGTCTGATTAATAGTAAATGCTAGATTTATTTTGTAGCCATAATTCATGGCTATGTTCATATTTGTGAAGCCAGCTTTAATATTCCTATTATGACAGGCATTTGTCTTTATTGTTCTGTTGGTGCCAACATAGTAATGATGACTTCATAAAAATTAAATGATGCTATAATCTCTTGACATTCAGAAAGAAAGCTGAAATGCTTAGGCAAAATCAAACTCTAATGTATTCAATGGTTTGAGGAGGAGAGAGTAACTTAGAAGGAGAGCCATCTCACTAGAAAATAAGGGAAAGTTAAAGAGCATGCTTTCTATTTTTCTCAATGGTTAGGTTTTCTAATTTCAGTAGTTTAAGTGCATGTGAATTTTCTACTGTCAAACTATGGTGATAATCAATTAGTAGTCTTTGTTAAAGATAAATAGAATGTTTCCAGTTTTCATTAAACTTTAACTATAGGCTTTTACAGTTTATTGGTAAGTGGAATTGTTAATTAAAGAGTGTATGCTTAAGTGTTATATAATTAGCATACTTTAGGTTTCTAAACCTCGTTGTTTAAATAGCAAAGATGAAAATGCATATCGTTTTGGGTTAGTTGCAATGTAGCCCCTTAATAAATGTGATTCATCATTTTATTCCCTAATTTAACTTTGTTCAAAATATTTGGCTCTAACCCTTACTTAAATCCTAACAAGGTTCTCCGGCCTCCTTAGCCCTAACCTTCCACATCCTTGGTTGAGAGAAAAAGAGGAGAACTAGCAAAACGAGATGAAGAATTGGAAAGATGAAGAAGAATGATCTGGATACGGTTTAAAATGACTTGATGGGTCCTACAGCCATTGGAGGGAGTTAGTGTAACACCCTGTACTTAAGCAGGTATATATATAATATTATATATAGAAATATATATAATAATATATATATAATAAATAAATAATAAGAGATGAGATGAGTTGGTTGGTTGTTGGCCTATAAAAGGATCCTATGGGCTTAGAATCAAAGTAATTGATGATGGAAGTCTATAGGATGGTCTATGGGGCTTAGCATGCATTAAATGATGGAAAAAATGAGAAAGTGCATGCATGCATGGGGTTTGGCGTGGCTTGCATGGGGATTAAAATCCCATATCGGATGTGGGTTGGAAGGAGAGTGAGTATATATATAGGAAACCAAATGATAAAGGTTACCTAAGGGTTAACCCACCTTTTGATGGTGCCTGTGGTGGGCGTGGCTAGAGTTTTGTGCCCGTTCTTTCGCGTGCGCATACGTGTAGCCGCGTGCGCAGCTGGGCCGGGCTCGGAGCGTTACAATTAGGTACTATGTATGCTAACACAATAGGTTAGTCGAGTAAAGGAATATTCCTTGGTATTTGGAGAGAGATTAACTGGTAATCTGTGGGCCCCACATTGTGGGGGATGGATATGCAAATACCAATTTGTGGGGGATGAATATTCAAGTACTTTTCTTGTTAGGGACTGATACAAAAAATACCCTCAATTATTCACAGAAAAATCTGTGTTTGTAGCTTCTTTGTATCAAAAAACCAGATTGTTAGGTATCATGATATATCAAGTCCGAAAATACCCTTACTATTCAAGGAACTTTCAATCCCACCCGTTTGGTTTCCAATTGAGCAAGTTGTCAATGAACCCTAATCCGTTTGGGTTGGATTGCATCAGGTTCAGATCAAACCTGGCCCACTGCACAGCCCTAGTGGGAAGTGAACCTGAATAATTCTAATACTATGTTAAATGTCCCGCGCCACAATGAAACTATGTTGTGGTGAGGGAGGGATTTTTGTTATATCCTAACACAGGCTGTAAATTTTGTATTGCATGCACATATTTGCTCGCATTTTTGATCTATGATGTCATTTCCCCCAATATTCTATTATTGAAGCTATGCACCTTTAGTTGTTCTCTATCCTTACTAAACTAAACTATTGCGGCATTTTATTTTGAACTGAAGGTTTTCTAGATGTAAGCCTCATCTCCTTATTGGAGTCTTTGGCTTCTGTACCTGAGATATCACTATGTTCAGTAGCAATTCAAGTTTTATCTCGCAGTGGTGAAGGACTTGTTTCCAATGTGGTATACGCCCTACTGGGTGTCTCCGCAATGTCACGGGTAATCATGTCTCTTTTTCTCAATTATTATGCTCCTTCTGTAACTATGTTTGTCTGAATAATTTTTCTTGATTGGTTTGGAATTTGGTTAATACCTGTTCACACTATGGTTTTAAATGTATTGTTAAAAAGCCAAATAATTTGAACTTCCTTGTCATTCCTGCTTGTAAATACTTAAAACTTGAAAGTATAAACACATGATTGGTTTGGAATTTGGTTAATACCTATTCACACTAAGGATTTAAATGTATTGTTAAAAAGCCAAATAATTTGAACTTCCCTTTCATTCCTACTTGTAAATACTTGGAAACTTGAAAGTATAAACACATGGGTAGTAGAGACTTTAGAAAATATTTTCAGTCTTAACTATGCTTTATTATATATCTACCTTGTTTTCTAAAAATGAACTAGTGCATATGCAGGTACACAGCTAAATGCCCACTATTCACTCCTCTCTCTGCACGGCCTGTTGCTCATTTTCGAAAAAGGGTTGTAGGCTTAGTTACATACATCTATATACAAGGATGGAGTTTAATATTTCAAGGACATAACTATCTTAGTTGTAAAGTTTGGGATTTGCCAACAAATTGGACATTCCTCTCTGTTCATTTTGATTTATCAATAAATAAATATCATAAATAAATATCAAGCATGATGAGGATCTTGCAATTACATTACATCAAATGCTTCCTCAATTTGCACGGGGGAGATGCAGATTGATTGTGAAGGCTTAGCTAGAAAATATGCTTTCTGAATGTGTGTAAATTTTTTTCCTTGCTGAAGATGTCCGAAGATTGCATTATTAAATTGCTCTTTCCTTACTCTACAGCCCTGATTATTCCCAAAAAGAAATTGCTCTTTCCCTGCATTGCAGTCCGAAAAGCAAGTAAACGTATAAATATGATGCCCTGGCTATAGGTTTAGGGAAAGGCAAAAGAATTATGAAATTATTAGTTTCTTAATTGATTCTTTTGCAAAGTCGTGTTTTATCTTATAAGCTATTGCAGAGAATTTTGATGGAACTATTAGTTCTTGCCACAAGCATCTTAGAACTGATAGTACTTGAGCAATTGAGATTCTCAGCTAATAGTTATCTCCAGAATGTTCTTTGAAAAATAGATTTCGGAGGTTTATTTGAATTTTGAACTGTCATATTTTAGTCAGCTAATAGTTGGCAAACTTCTTATAGGTGCACAAGTCTGCGACAATCTTACAGCAATTAGCTGCATTGTGTAGTCTTTCAGAAAGAACCACCTGGAAAGCAATTCTTTGTTGGGATTCTCTTTGTGGATGGCTACAATCAACGGTTCTCTCTCTCTCTCTCTTTCTCTCTCTCTCTCTCTCTCTCTCACACACACACACACACACACACCCCCCACACACACACTGTTTTCTTCAATGTTTTATTATTGCCGATAATACATGTACATTCATGTAATTACAGTAATAGAACTTTGTTGGAGGGCAAGTAGGGGTGGCAACCGGTCCTCGGCCCGTCGGGCCCTCGCCTGTAGCGGTCCGGGTCTGGGCCTGGGCCAGTTAAAAATAGTTAAAAATTGCTGGAGGTCGGCCTGGACCAGCCCCCAGCCCGACCACCCGGGTCTCAGGCCAAGCCAGGCCAACCCGGAAATTTTTCATTTATTTTTATTTTTATACTTGTATCTTTTTTTAACACATTTTTATTTTTATTTTTCTGAACATGTAAAATATATAAAATTGTAAGAAATTTTATGGGTGTGAGCAACAATTAATTGCTCACTACCCACACCCACTTCTCAATTAGTTTCACATTGGTCACATGAGAGAAGAGAGAAGTGAGGAGGTGGAGTTAACTATAAATAGCTAGGGTGGGAGTGGACAAATTGAGTAGTGTGTAATGAGCAATTAATTTTATTGTTCACACCCATTTGTTATAAATTTTGAAATATTGTAGAGTGTATACACACACACACATAAATATACTAATATATATAGCTAACTCGTCGGGCCAGCCCGGACTGGACCGTTGCGGGCCGGTCTGGGTTGAGGTTTGGCGGGGTCGGGCCAATGCAGGGTTACTTTCCCATATTTTAAAACCTGGACTAGCCCGCCAATTTTAGGTGGCACATGCCGGTCCAGGCTTGCCGCGGGCTAGACTGGCCCGGCTGCCACCCCTGTGGACTCTTCCATCAATCCTGTACTACTGTGAAAGATTAAAATAACCTAAAACATTTTCAGCAAGCCTTTTAACCTAAAATCTTTCAGCAAGATGCATAATTGTAGTAAGTGGGGAATTGATGATCTCTAGATTTGTTATTTTGCCTATTTTTTTCCTTTTAAGATTTTACCTTCCTCCATTCTTCACTTTGGTGTGCTTTCTGAATGATCAATGGTTCTCCTGTCCCCACCTCTTCTCTTCTTTCTCATTCTCATTTCCCCCTATGCATTCTTTGTCTCTCCTTTTGTTGAGAAAAACTTGGCGGCGTAACTATCATTGACGACTATGTGGAAAAGCTAGTAATTATTTATTATCAGCAATGTCAATATGCTCGATCAAGCCAGACTACGAGAGATACAGTGGGTACAGTTTCTCTTACTCCATATGAACTACAAGAGTCTAGTCCTTTCTTGCATCGCGCACCCTTGACCTCCACCAGAAGTATGCAAAGGCTAAAAAGTACCTTACATTGTGCCAACTTCATCCCTTTTCAAAATCTATCCCATCGGGGGCCTTTCACTAAAATAATTCCATGTCTGGTCTTTTTTTGCTACGTCAACATAGATTGTAGATTCCAACGGATGGGAACTGCGGTTTTTTTTTTTTTTTTTTGGTTGCCGCTATTGGCAGGGCCAGCCCTGGGCCTATGCGACCGACCGCACAGGGCCCACTAATTAGGAGGCCCGTTCGACGTCAGACGTAATTAATGGAGTGTGTGTGTGTATATATATATACACACACACACACACACTCCATTAATTATATATATGGAGTGTGTGTGTGTGTATACACACACACACACTCCATTAATTACGTCTGACGTCGAACGGGCCTCCTGATTATATATATACACTTTTATAGAAAGTTTTTTAATGCCCACTAATCAGGAGGCCCGTTCGACATCAGACATAATTAATGGAGTGTGTATATACACACACACACACACACACACACACACACTTTTATAGAATTTTTTTTTAATGGTTTCTATGTTTGAGATTGACTTAATACATGAAGCTTTTTTTAATCGTGTATTTCCTGCGTTGCAAGAATATGAAGATCCGTAACCACATTTATACTATTTTGTCTTAATTGATGAGACGAATAATTCAAGATATCGATTAAGTTGTCTCAGGTATTGGAGCCTCCAATGATATAAAATTTGAAGAGTATTTTTCAAATGAATTCATATAACTTTTTTAGATATAGTGTACCCTACTCATATTTTTCAAAATTTTCAATTGAATTTGTATAATATATATAAATACTAGGTTAACCCGTGGACACGTGCCTACGGCACGTCTTCTGAATGATGCAATATATGAAAAACATTGTAAACAGTAAAATATATGCAATCCTATTTGACTAACAAATCACATAGGTCAACATTTATATGCCATCTGGTTAGTGACTACACGATAAGTTATTAAAAATAATTAGAATGTCGTAAAATAATTACATACTAAAACAGTTAGGGGTGGTTTGGTTGGTTGTAAAAAAAATGAAGAGGGAAAAGCACTGTAGCGAAAGCAATTCCTTGGATTTGATTTCTTAAAAATAGCTTTGGTTGAATATAGGTTTACTGTAGCAATAATTAAATGTTAGCTTTGTTTTGGTTGTAGTAAAACTGTAGCGAAAGTAATTTAAAACACTTTTTAATTTTTTGTTTTACATGAAATTAATTCAAAATTAGGGATGAATTAATTTTATTTAAGCTTAATCCCTAATGTTTTGGATGAGTTAATTAAGCTTAATTAGATTGAAACTAATTAACTTTTAATCCCTAAATTTTAATTAATTTAGAAAAGACTAATTAAACCACAACAATTAAAACTTTTCTTAATTAAGATTAATGTGATTTTAATTAGTCTTTTTTTAATTAATTAAAAGTAGGGATTAAAGGTTAATTAATTTTAAAACCCAAACAAATATCAACTACTTCACACAACATAAAGTATAAATTTGAATGTGGCTACTGTAGCTACAGTAACGGGTACTGTAGTAACGGGCGGAAAAATGTTTTTTGTGAGCATAAATCTGGACCGTTGATTTCTTTCCAATTGAAGGAGAGCCACTTGATAGCTTTCTTTTGAATTGCCTTGTGTTTTATTATATAGATATATATAGATGATGTCCAAATCAAAATAAAGTAAAATTAGTATTAGAATATTTAAAAAAGGCCCATTTTTTCTTTCCACACAAGGCTCTATAAATCTCAGGGCCGGCCCTAGCTATTGGTAATAACGTCTTCAGTTCATTTTGTTCATAACCAAGACCATTGTTACGAATTATGGCCCTGTCTATATGTAGGCCGCAGTTTGGAACTACGTCAACTCATCTTCGAGATTATTTTGTCGTGTTGGAATTGTGAATAAGTCTTGAGTAGGAAGTACGTCATAATTTTCTTCAGTTGCCGAGTTGATGCAGTTCCATAGTGCGGTCGAAATATAAACAAGGCCGGAATTCGTAACAGTGGCCTTGGTTATGAATAAAATGAACTGGTCACTACTACCAATAGCAGCAACCCAAAAAAAAATGCAGTCCCATCTGCAGCTTCAACTTCACATAAGCTAAGGCCGCAGTTGGGATATGAGGCCTCTGCTAACGTGGCAAAAGAAGACCAGACGTTGAATTATTTTGGTGAAAGACCTCCTGTGTATATATTTTGAAAAGGGTGCTTATTTAGGGAAAAAATTTAGGCTAAGAAATACCCTTACATTGTGCCCACTTTCTCTGTTGCACAAAGATGCACCCACATACACTCACTATTGACCTCCATTAGAAGTAAGCAAAGGCTAAGAAATACCCTTACATTCTGTGCCAACTGCATCTGATGATGTAACCTCTTTTTATCATACCTAATACCTACTTCATTTGAGTGGGCGAGCTTTGAGATGAGCACCTTCGACAACTTCTTCCAGTCTGAGATCATGCTGTGTGCACTTTGGGATGTCCTCCCCACCTCACTCACACTCCAACCTGTTTAAAAGCACTCCGAAGATATGCAGCTGTTTTACTACTTGCATCTAACATTTGTAGTGAAGAATATCCAGCAAACCATCTGAGATTGTATATTTTCTTTTTGTCCTTTTGTTGTATATGGGATGATTGTTGTTTTAGAGTGATACCAGGTGCAAGCTCTTCCTTCAGAATATCTAAAGCAAGGTGAAGCAGAAACTATTGTCCCTACTTGGCTGAAGGCCCTTGCTAATGCCGCTTCTGATTATCTCCAGAGCAAGACATCTGACATGAGTAGAAGAAGCAGCGATCACGGGCATATGCAAGGGAAAGGAGGAAGAACATTAAAGAGAATCATCAGAGATTTTGCTGATAGTCATCGCAATATTCCCAGTCCTACATGATTTAGGACCCAAAAATTCCCAAATGCGCCTACTGCCGTTGATGGTTATTTTTTATTTTTTATTTTTTAGTATCGGGAATCTGTACATTGGAGGCTACTGCTCAGCTACGTCAGATAATGTACAGTTGATTCATGTTTCCTTCTTTAGGGGCAAGGTGATCTATGTAGCGGGAAAAGAAAATTATCTTACAATGTACATAAATTGCTTCGGTTTACTCTGCAAAGCTTAGATGGTGACTAAGTCGTCACTTGCAGAGAAAGCATGGAGTCAAGCTCCAGGAACTTGTGATATCGAAAGCTGAAGGATTTCTCGAGTATATGACAGTGGGGATTCATATTGGCAATTGTTGTAGTTCCTAATAATTTTTTTTATCCATTGTTATGGTCCATTGCCATGTAAGTTGTACAAATATAATACCTCGTGTTGCCTTGTAGCTAATTTTTGTTCTCGTTGCGGGAAATTAGTGAAGGTTTGACCTTTTGCTTCCTCCTTTTCGTTTCTACTTTTCTCATTGTTGTGGAGAGAAGTTTTGTTATAAAATTTGTCGGTGATGGGAACTTGTGAACTTGTCATCGTAGCGGAGTTTACAGGTTTCATGATTGTAGTTTCTGTGTTCTTGGCAATTCATTTGGTTGTGTATCTGCGCAAAATTAAATCAGTAAAAGGCAGGCGTAGTCCGCTACCAAATGCTGCAGCTTCAGCAACATAGCATCCCACAGGTTGAAAAGACAGACAGATAATTGTGGGTTTTCTTTTATATAAACAAAAAGAGAAATGCTACACTTACATTGTTTCTTACCCCAAACATACATGGGGTTTGTCTTTTAGTGATGATTGGACCTTTTCCATTTGTCTTTTAGTGAGGGATGGAGATGAAGCAATATTATCGACAGCAACATTTAAAATTAAAATACGAGGATACTTGTAAGGTGGGTGTCATGTATAATTGTTCAAAATATAAGAGAGCTAACCAGCATAAACTATACCAAATATGGTAATGGATGATTTATAGAAATACAATGTTTTAATTATTATTTGGAAATATGAACCAACGCTATCATATTTTATTAATGAGAAGATAACGAAACACATCTCATCTCTGAAGAAAAAATATTATTACGCCAGCATAAAATAGAATCCAAATATGAATCTTATAACATAATTGTAACAAGTAGCATAATGTAAAGTAGTACAAAGGTCCGCAAACAATCTTAGAAAATTGACATCTAGTTCAATATGAGGCTAATATCAATTTCCTCATTGTCGTAAATCTGTAATGGAAAAGTCTCTCCATTGTAGCAATACAGTCTGTTACTTTAAAATATGAACCTAATTTTCCTACGGTTGCATTTTCATGAATCCATTTTTTTTTCATCGGAATCCTCCGATTTGGGTAACAAAATGTTCCCCATAAATTAATATTAAATTAATATAATAACCTTTTACAATTTTCGAATTTTTTTGCCTATATAGGCTACTTTTTGAAAATATTTGTGTTTTTGGACCAATTTCCCAACTATTAGTGCTTTTGGGATACTTTGTGCCATGTCAACAGCGACCGCTATTTCTAATAGCGACATCTTCATTTTCGAGGTCGCTAAAGAAAATAGTAACCTATATTTTAATTTTTTTTTGAATTTTTTGTTTGCCGTTGCTATTCCCACTAGCGACCTTAGTATATATGAGGTTGCTAATAGGATTAGCGACCTTTAATGAGCTGTATTCTAATACTTAGCAAAATTTAGAGAGCTTTTGCTCTCTGAAAAATGACAATCAATTTATTTTTAAAACTAAGGTCGCTATTTGGAATAGAGGTCTTTATTGTACTAAGTTCGTTATTCTGAATAGAGGCCTTATTTGTAGACTATTTTGCAAATTTTACAAAGAACAAGGAGATTGTGTTTCCTACTGAGATCGCTATTGGGAATAACGACCTCAGTTTTAAATTTTTGAGAAAAACTCTTTAGGAATCGCTAAGTGTCTTCGAGGTCGCTAATCTCATCAGCGACCTCATATATACTAGTCGTTAGTGGGAATAGCGACAGCAAATGTTTTAAATGTTATAAAACATTTAAAACATAGGCCGCTATTCCTCGCTGATAAGAATAGCGGCCGCTGTTGACGTCGCCTGCCCACAAGCGCTAATAGTTTCGAAACTGGTCCATACTCGCAAATATTTTCAAAATTTGGCCTATGACGGCAAAAAATTCCGAAATTTCGCATTAATATTTTTCTTAATCGCCTTCGATGGCTTTGGTGGCGAGCAGCCCTTGCCATCTCCGCCATTAATCCGAACTTTCATGCTAGGGTTAGGGTTTCCTCAATTCCCCCTAACCTCTTCTTAGTTCTAACTAGAAGAAGAATGGCGGATACCAAGATGTCCAAGGCCGGTGGTGGTGGCTCCACCTCCCGATCTAGGGTTCCGTCTTCGAATGCCGGCAGCAAGGACGCCACTGCTCAAGGTAATTCGCTGCTTCTTGAATTCTGTTGGTAATGTCGAGTTTCTTGATTTCGAAGTTGTATGAAGATTTGGATAATTGTAGAAAGAAGGAATTTTTAGGGATACGTTGTGCGAAATTGGTAAGATCTTATGTTAGCGTTTGGATTGGAAATTGAGGGTAAATTAGTTAAATTTTGATATTATTATTATTATTCTGAGTCTTCGAGTTGATGAGTTTCATCCTCGAAAATAATCCCCCCCTTGAGGAGGATAAGTTAGCTCATTTGTATGATGGGTTGAAACCCCTTGTAGACCGAGTGTTATCCCATTTGGATATGGAGCGTCATATTTAGTATTCCAGGCCGTTCTCCGACAGCGTCGGCGATGGCCGGAGCTCTCTTCCTCGCCATCTCACTCAAGCTCTCAAGCTAGGGTAATGGAGGTGCAAGAAGATAGAGGATGAACAAGATCAAGATTTCATTCATTCATGACCAAAACTGTTTATAGGGTGAGGTATTTATAAACTGACAGCACGTGCAAAGCACGTATTCTGACAATCAGTTATACAATCAGTTGGACTTAAAAGCTAATTACAGTGCACTTTTACACATAAACCCTCACAAGAAATATTATCTCCTCTGGACTGATACGCAAACAGATACGCTATTCTCCAAAAGTTCCCCTGCCTTCATCTCCTACCTCTGAACTTCTGAGCTTCATCTTATACCTCTGCTATCCATCATTAAGTCTGCTATGATCAGATTCAAGTATTGGATCAATACTCCCCCATGAAAAGATTCCAGAACTGATCGGAAGGACGGGAATCTCCAGTAAAGATCCCAATACCCCTCCCATGTAGCTTCACTTTCACTACCATTCCGCCATTGAACTAATACTTCAGAGAGCGATACCCCTCTTCGGAACCATGTGGTGCCTCATCCACAAAATATGCAGGTAAAGCTGACGATACTACTTGCAAATTGCTATCTCGCGGCACAAAGGGCTTCAATTGAGATACATGGAACACGTTATGAATACGCGATTCAGCTGGAAGTTGCAATTTGTAAGCTACCGATCCCACCTTCTCCAGGATTTGATAGGGCCCATAATACAAAGCAGACAGCTTATGAATACGTCGACCCCCTACTGACACCTGACGATAAGGCTGCAACTTCAAGTATACCAATTCTCTAGCTTCAAACTCCTCAGTGCGATGTGAATTGGCCTTAGCTTGCATCCTGTGCTGAGCTTTCATCAAATTGTCCTTGAGCAACTGCAGAATCACATCCCTTGAGAGCAAGGAATCTTCGACAGCTTGGACTCTAGCTGTTTGAGGAATGTATGATAGAATATTGGGAGGCAATTTTCCATATACTGCTTGATAAGGAGAGACCCCCGTGGAGCTGTGGATGTGTGTTGTAGCTAAACTCTGCCCAAGACAGCCAATCGGACCAATCCTGTGGACGATATGCAGTGAAGCATCGTAGATATACTTCAAGAACTCTATTAATGACTTCTGTTTGCCCATCCGATTGGGGGTGGAATGCAGAACTTAAACAAAGTTTAGTTCCCTGCATAGCTAACAACTCTCGCCAAAAGTTGCTAGTAAATATAGCGTCCCTATCGCTCACGATGCTCTTTGGAAGGCCATAAAGTTTGAACACATGCTTGAAGAGTACCATGGCAACACTCTTGGCAGTATAGGGGTGAGCTAATGGAATGAAATGGCAGAATTTGGACAATCTATCAACCACTACAAGAATGGTCGTGAACCCTGAGCTTCGAGGCAACCCTTCAATAAAGTCCATGCTTATGTCGACCCATATGTTCTCAGGAATAGGTAGAGGCTGTAAGAGTCCCGTAGGAGAAGTACTCAGATACTTATTTCGTTGGCAAACTTCACATGACTTAATGAAATTGCGCAAATCCCTCCTCATTCCCGACCAGTAAACGATTTGTTTAAGCTGCAACCAAGTTTTATCAACACCCATGTGTCCTCCCTGTGGTGTACAATGGACCTCCTCCATGACGAGACTCCTGGCTGTGGAAGTAGAGCTTAAAAGAATACGACCCTTGTTGTATATTACTCCTACTAAAGACAATCTATCATCAGACTGAGTATCAATTTTCTCCTTGATCTCCTCATAAAATGGATCTGTTTGTACTAGTTCCTTAACGTGATCGATCCAAACTGGCTGCACAATTGTGATGGCAGATAGATAAGCTTCATCCGCATCTTCAAACTGACGAGAAAGTCCATCGGCAACCACATTTTCTTTTCCCTTCTTATACTCAACTCGAAATTGATACCCATGAAGTTTGAGCAGCCATAGGTGTTGAGCCTCCGTATACAAACGCTGCTCCAACAAATACTTAAGGGGTTTATGATCTGTGTGTATAACAAATTGTCTTCCTAATAAGTACTGGCGCCATTTTTTGACTGATAAGAGGATTGCCAACATCTCTTTTTCATACGTAGACAACAATCTACTTTTTCCCTTCAATTCTTGGTTGAGGCACTAGCGTATAGGGTGCTTCTCCTGATGCAAAACAGATCCCAACCCTGAGGCACTAGCGTCACACTCCAGCTCAAAAGGCAGAGCAAAATTTGGGAGTTGAAGCACTGGAGGAGAAGAAAGCACTTTTTGCATTTCTTCAAATGCAGCTTGAGCTTCCTCTTGGCAATGGAAGGCACCCTTCTTTGTAAGCTTCACCAGAGGCCATGCTAGAGTACTATAATGTGCTATAAACTTTCTATAGTATCCTGTGAGGCCTAAGAATCCTCTCAAAGCTTTGATTGTTTTTGGAATTGGCCAATTTACAATGGCTTCAACCTTCCTTTGATCGACAGCAACCCCTTGGGCAGACACCACATGGCCAAGATATTCTACCTCATTCACCCCAAATGAACATTTGCTAAGCTTAGCATAAAGCTGATTTGCCTTGAGAACTTGCAATACTACTGACAAATGTTCCAAATGAGCTTCCCAACTGCTGCTATATACCAAAATATCATCAAAAAAACCAAAACAAACCGCCTCAAATAGGGTTTGAACACACAATTCATAAGAGCTTGGAAGGTAGAAGGGGCGTTTGTCAATCCAAAAGGCATAACAAGGAATTCATCGTGCCCTTCGTGAGTGCGGAATGCCGTCTTGTGAACATCAGACTCACTCATACGGATTTGATGATACCCACTTCGAAGGTCCAGTTTACTAAACACCTTCGCACCATACAGTTCATCTAGCAATTCATCTATCACCGGAATTGGGAATTTATTCTTTACTGTGATATCATTTAGAGTCCTGTAATCAATACACATTCGCCAACTTCCATATGGTTTTTTAACCATAACAATAGGAGAAGAGTAGGGACTACAACTAGGTCGGATTATACCTGATTGGAGCATCTCCTTAATGAGTTTTTCAATCCCATTTTTCTGGTGCCATGGATGTTTATAGGGTCGAAGACTAACAGGTTTAGAGCCTGGAAGCAAGGGAATTGTATGATCAAAGTTCCTAGAAGGAGGCAATCCCATGTCTTTTTTGAACACAATTTCATATTTCTCCAATAATTGCTTCAATGGAGCAGCATTAGCAGGGTGTAACTGAGTGTTTGGGGGTGCATTTTCGGGAGAAGAAACTCTAACCATTTGAAGTAACCATCCGGTTTTGGATTGCAACAAGGCCTTATTCATAGACTTTGCAGAAGCCACCTCAAGATCATGAGGAGGAATACCCTTCAGCACACATTGTTTACCACCTAGTTCAAACTGAACTCTTTTTTCCTTCATGTTCCAAATCACATCACCCAGTGTCTCAATCCATTGAGCTCCCAATACTAATTGACTAATATCCATAGCCAACACATAGAAATCAGCTACGATATTGACTCCTTGACAAGAGAAAGTGACCCCTTCACACAGTCCCAAACCCTTCAAGAGAACTCCTGCCACAGTAACATCTAAACAAGCATGGATGTTTACGGGTAGTCCCGTCTTCCTTACTATTACTTCATCAATGAAATTATGGGTGGCTCCAGTATCAAGGAGAGCGCAAACAGGGTGAGACGCAATACTACCCAAGACTCTAAAGGTCCTGGGAGTAGTACTTCCAGTAAGAGTGTTCAAGGATATAACTGCAGACTCTTCTTTCTTTGCTTCAAGTGTCTTAGGCAATTTTGAACTCTCTGAAGGCTGAGCAACATGAAATTCTTCTTCATCTTCTGAACATTCCTTCGACTCATCAGTGTCTTCTTCTAGTGTCCCCAACATTTGCATGAACACACTCCCCTCACAAGAACCTATCATTTGCATAAATGATTTGCCAGCACACTTATGCCCCCTAACAAATTTTTCGTCACAATGGAAGCACAATCCTTTCTCCCTTCTATCCTTCATGTATTGCATGAATTGTTGATCCTTGTTCTTGGAAACAACTGAATGTGAAAGGCCATTGGTGTCATTTTTTCCCTGGGTCAGTAGAGGAGCTGCTGTCGACACTGGAGTTTTATAGGCAGTAGGCACATAGCTACCTTTGCTGAAAGAACTAGTTCTCCAATTCTTCTTCTGATCATTGATAATTTCCTCCCTAGCCACAGCCTCTCTGTAAGCGGCAAGAACACTACAAGGGTTCTTAAGCTTAACTTCCTTTCTTAGCTCACTCTTCAATCCTGATATGTAACAACTTACTAAGGAGGATTTTGCTAAAGGTTGCGCGAGTTGACTATATTTCAAGAACTCTCTATGGTACTCAACCACCGTTCCCGTTTGTTGGAGCTTATACAAGATGGCTTCGGGATCCTCCAATTCAGATGGCCCAAATTGTAACATCAGCTCCTTCTTTAAAACCTCGCAATCAATTCTCCCTTCTTCTTGTTGCTCGAACCATCTCCACCACAATAAGGCCTCCCCTCTCAGATAGTATAGACAAAAAGACAGCTGATCATAAGAGCTGATTCTCTGTGTGAAAAAATGATGCTCCATATGGTAAATCCAGTTAGTTACATCTCCTGTTCCATCGTAGCTAGGTAGATCAATCTTGGGGTGTTTAGGGAAGAAAGTACTACCTTCAGAGTGTCGATCTTCCTGCCTTGCAACTCTTCTTTCCCTCCTTGCTTCCGCAAATTCAAGATTCCGTGGTCTTGCTCTGCGAGATCTCCCCTGTCTGAAAGGTTGCCTACGCTCACCTCCATGTCTACCATAGTCCCACTCTTCTTCAGAGTCTCCATCGTCACTGTTTGGACTTCAAGATTCACGTCCTGGTCGTCTTCTTCGAGTTCTTGGTTCTTGGAATAGGCGATCTATTGCCAGCTCCAAGCGATCGAACCTTTCCTCCAAACTGGAACGTTTGTGGGGTTCAACACCATGACTGGTGGTTCCCCGCACGTTCTGACTTTTAGCTCCAGTTCTGAATTGGGGTCCAAATCTGGAATTGACAGAGTTCTCAGTTTCTTGAATGGGTTCTTGATCGATTCCTGGATCTGCAGCGGCAACGGGATCGTCTTCAGGCTCTGATACCATTGTTCCAGGCCGTTCTCCGACAGCGTCGGCGATGGCCGGAGCTCTCTTCCTCGCCATCTCACTCAAGCTCTCAAGCTAGGGTAATGGAGGTGCAAGAAGATAGAGGATGAACAAGATCAAGATTTCATTCATTCATGACCAAAACTGTTTACAGGGTGAGGTATTTATAAACTGACAGCACGTGCAAAGCACGTATTCTGACAATCAGTTATACAATCAGTTGGACTAAAAAGCTAATTACCGTACACTTTTACACATAAACCCTCACAAGAAATATTATCTCCTCTGGACTGATACGCAAACAGATACGCTATTCTCCAAAAGTTCCCCTGCCTTCATCTCCTAAACTTCTGAGCTTCATCTTATACCTCTGCTATCCATCATTAAGTCTGCCATGATCAGATCCAAGTATTGGATCATTTAGATGCAAGTTACATTCCCTCCGTTTCAGAATGCAAGTCATTTAAGGTTTCGACAGTCCTTTTTAGAAATGCCTAGGTTAGTGTATTAAGCTCTAAAGGGTAAAATTGGTAGTGTGGTTAACAAGTTAATTAATGATAGATTTTGGGTGTAAAGATATTGTGTTGGAAAGCGAAAACGACTTCTATTTTGTAACAAAAGAACAAGGCTAAAACAGAGGGAGGGAGTAATAACTAAATTAACTGTGTAGTGGAAGTAGAGTTAAGCAAATTAGATATTTATATGTTTTTGTGTGTTGTTTGTATAGTAATGATAACCTATCTTCCTAGCTGACTTTGAGAGAGAGGTGTGTGTATGTAGTTATGATAAATAAAGTCTTCAGTTTCATGGAGGTAGAGTTAAGCTACCTACGTAATTCTAAATGGAATATTATTGTTTGGTTTTTTGCCAATTAAGATATACATAATTTTAAAATGGTATATTATGTGGTTTGTTGGGAATTGAAGAGCTTTCTATAGGTGTATTCATGGAAGTTGTGAGGTGACTGCAATGGTTTGATATTTCAACTTATGAGGAAATTTACGCGTACAAAAATGTTATATATACATCTTTTGAAATGTAATTAAATTAATGAATCTTATGGAGTTTGGGACCAAAACAGGTAAACAGTGGAAGTACTTGGCATTAATCATACTAGCAAAGCCTATACAGAAAGAAACCCCTTTTACCCATAAATATAGAAATCAAAGAAAAACAACCATATCATATATACGGTATTATATGCTGCTGTACATGAAATATATGGTAATAAAGCTACATTTGAACTGGTACGCGGAATGATACATTCACTAGACTAGTAAGATAAATACTGAGATGAGGACCTTGCTGTCACTCAAAACTTCTCTTACTAACTGGATCTCCGTTTATTCCACATCCCAACTACAGCAAATTTCCCTCTCCCAAAATCCACATCAACTAAAAGTTTACATAACATTTTGAAAAGGGAGACTAATTAAGAGGAAGGGCTAAGTTTAATTTATTATGTGAAATGTGAAGATCTTACATCAGTGTTTGGATTGGAAACATTGTGAAGGTGTTCGGCTTTCTTGTTATTGGCATGTGATGTAGGGTTAAATCGATTAAAGCTTACTATATTTTCCATGTCTTAGAGTTGTTGGAGTTCATAATTTCATATTAGTTGTACTTTGTAATGGTTTTAAAAATAATCCCCTCCTTGAGGATGTTATGTTAGTCCTTAATTATAAAGGATTTATTACTCTCAGTTCATGATGATTAAGAACAATCTCATCCTATGTTTCTGATGTTCGGCTGGTTAAACAGGTTAAACCTTGCAGTCTGACCCTGTTAACCCATTACCGAAATTAGTCTTATATTTGGATGTAAGTTATGATAACTAATGCTTTAACTTTTCAGTAGATGTGATTCATGTGAAGTGAAGAAATTTGGATGTTTCTCTCTCTCTGGAGGTAGAGAGGTAACTTATGCTACACACACATAAGTATTCTTTTCAGTGGAGGCAGACTACAGTGCATGATAACACAAGTGTGCTCAGTTAATTAGTTATAATTACATAAGTTATGTTTTCAAGAGGTAGATAGTATCGGTTATGATAGTTAACATTATCCTGTCAACAACTCCACTGATAAAATAGGTATGTCCTTTGCCTCCCAACTCTGATATGTTGTCTGTTTTTTCGGTTGTCTAAAAGCAATACAATATTTTTTTTCTAGATTTGACCTATTGTTTCTGAACCTTTTTTATGTTTGGAAGTGCTGGATGATATAAAGTTCTCGTATTTTTGCCGTGTCTTGTTAGTTTACTGACTGTCAGTATCGGATGTTATATATATTTTATGATAGTTTTGGATTTTGTGTGTTATATTGATACTGTCATTGTTGTTTAGTTAAAACATTTTCAAAAAAGTCGAGACATTTTTTGTGAAATATTGGCAGTAAATCTCGGAACTAGTAACAAAAAAATCTTTAAGTATTGATGTGACCATTGAATTTAATTATTTCAATGCTTCCTGCATTATATGATATATTTTTATAATCGCTGATGGTTGCTTATTGTCAATTCCAATTTCATGCACATATTTATTATCTGCATGTATACAGATAGAACTGATACTGTCAGCGAGGAAACAGATGCATGCACTTCTGAAGGAGAGGATTCATCATGGATTTCTTGGTTTTGTAAGTTGCAAGGAAATGAGCTCCTCTGTGAGGTTGATGAGGACTACATACAAGATGATTTCAATTTATGTGGTCTCCAGGGACAATTTCCCTATTATGATTATGCACTCGACTTGATTTTGGACAATGATTCATTAAGTGGTACTTTTCTAAGCCTGTCCTTTAAGGGAAAGAAGTTATTTCTTTCTTATTTGCTTTGAATCTAGCCAAAGGGGTACTTGAGTTGTTTGGCATTAGGCATGTGGCTTTTTATTAACGACTCATTTGCACATAAATTGCATGACTATCTGCTCAGTCTGATGAGATGCTAGAAATTGTATACAGTTTTTAATCATTTTTCCTTTCAACTGATAAAAGTACATTGATTTGTTATTGTTTTTTTAGGTGAGTTGGAGGTTGATGAACAAAACGAAATTGAAACGACTGCAGAGGTGTTGTATGGTCTAATACATGCCCGGTACATTGTGACCAGCAAAGGATTGAACACAATGGTAATAACACAATGGTAATACATTTTTGTCCTGTTATTGTATACTTAGTATATCGTCTACATTTATAAGATTTCTTTGTTGGTTAATGTTTTAGCATGAGAAGTATAAGAAAGGAGATTTTGGGCGCTGTCCTCGGGTTTACTGCGAGGGCCAATACTGTTTGCCCGTGGGCATATCAGATATCCCCCGGAATGGTTCTGTGAAGATATACTGCCCTAAATGTGAAGATCTCTATTTTCCCAGATGCAAATATCAGACCAGTATCCTTTTATTCACTGTGTTTCAATATTTCCTATAGCTGATATATGAGGATACACTTGCGCGCTCACACGTCATCTCATTATGAAACCAACTACCTTTTATGTGTATGAAACAAATTTTCTAGATACCTGCTTGGTTTCTAAATTGTGGATGTAAACCTGTCTCCTACATTCAGTTAGTTTTATGTCTTCACATAGCAAAATTAAGACAAATCATAGAAGCTTGATAATGTGATAATTTTCTTAATGTGATCTTTATTTTAATATTGCTATATAAGGATATGAAAGCAATATGAATACAATTTAGAGTGGGTCAAAGTACTACTTTATTTCAAATTAGCAGCGTGGAAGCAATTTTCTGGTTTGGAACATGATGCATGGGGTCGTTGTATCTGCTGCTTACTAGATTAATTATATCTAGTGTCATTAGGAGCTGGGTACATGAGAATAATACACACTCATTTACAGATCAATTTCCACAATTTTTATTTCTTACCACAGATTTTTTTTCTTTCTATTTTTCAACAAAGCTTGTCTGATTATGGACGTATCAGTAGTTTTGATGATTTATTATCATATTATGATGCTTATGAAGAATAAAATTTCTAGTGATATAATTGAGGTTTGAGGCTTTGAGCGGATGCTATTTTCATCTGTTGGAAACATGTTTGTGTTGTTATTTGTAAATACTAAATGAAGGGGTTAATTTACTTATATTAGAAGTTTTTCAGTTGTTTTTAATTTTACTTAAATACCCTTCTTTGTTGATAAATTAGTGTGAAACTTATTTATTTGTTAATACTGTAACTACAGAAAGATAATGATATTTTTATTGTTTCTCTCAAGTAATCATCCAGAATGGTATAATAGTTTAGATTTTTCCTAAAGGTAGTTGACATTATAAGAGACACGTGGCAAAGTGAAATGGCTTCTTAATCAATTGCAATATATTTGGTTTTGTATAGATCTCCATGTTCGAGTGTGGAGCATCATAGGAAATCACATATTACCTCATGCTTGAAAACTCGAATCAGTCTTAAATTCATCAAAACATATATTATAATTATTTTTTTGTGAGAAATCGTTTCTGACAGTTGAAGAGTTCAATTGTAGTCACCTCGTGCTATTAAGTTGAAACAGTTAAAGTACCCGACTTAGTTTTAGATAACCTATGATACAATCACTGATTTCCTTCTAGTATGTGTTTTACTTTGGGTATGTGCAAAGCAGTGTTTAGATCTTATAAACACTTCTAGGCTAAGTAAATAATTGGTAAGAAATGAGTAAAAGTCTGCTAAGCCCCTAGTACTTTTTGTAAAACTGATTTTTTTTCTTTTGGATGATTTCGAGAGATTATGAAATTTCAACATTTTTGCTCGATTTTGTGGGTTGTAGTTCGACGATTTTGGATAATTTCGAGAGATTATGAAATTTCTGCACTATATCCTGATTTCATGGGTTATAACACGATTTTGGACGGTTTTGAGAGATTCCGAATTTTTCACATATTCACCAGATTTGCAAGGTTATAGTCCATCGGATTTTGGATGTTTTCGAGAAATTCTGAAATTTCAGCATTTCCGCCAGATTTGCTGGTTATAGTCCACCTGTTGGATATTTTCGAGAAATTATGAAGTTTCAGCATTTTTGCTCGATTCCGTGGGTGTCCATTGATTTTCGACAATTTCGAGGGATTCTGAAATTTCGACAATTTTGCCCGGTTTCCTGGGTATAGATCAATTTTGGACTATTTTAGTCCACCTGACACTAGGGATGCTTTCGAATCGGATATGGATCGGATATTGGCTATACCAAGATTCGTATCCGCATTCCAAAGACAGATTCAGGTACTGATACGAATGTGACAAAAAAAAATATTCAATATACATGACAACTTTAAGCCTGGAAGTGTTTATATATATACTTTTTGTTTAATATACAGATATGGATACAAATTAGGATACGGAGATATAAATTTATTTATTATACGGATACGAATTCGGACATCAAACATGTACTTTTTTGTTATAATTTCCCCCTAACTAGTACTCAAATACATATATTACACCATATTTGGATAGCGTACGAGTATCAACTTTCACTTTTAGTTACTAAAATAAGGAATCAACAAAACAAATGAAGCTAAGAAAATTTATTTAATATACATGACAACTCCTATAAAAGTTGGGGGAGGTGGAAGCACTGTTGAGAATTTGAGCGAAGTGATGTTGAGAGTTTTAATAATTGAGAGTTGAAAGCATATGATGGAAAAGATCGGAGAGGTCATAGAGAAATGTCGGAGAGAATGTCTGAGAGGAGGTCGGAGAGGATGGTTGGAGAGGAGGTGTTGGTAGACTGGAAGGAGATTTGGAGTGGGAGATTGGGGGGAGTGGAAGAATTGGAGAAACTCTTGAAATATGGTTCATTTTTATTTAAGCACCAATAGAATAACTTATAATATTATATTATATATATATATATACATATTATATTATGCGGATATGGATATCCGTCTGTCTTTTTTATACATATTCACATCCGTATCCTAATCCAACCGGATATGGGTTTTCCATATCCGAATTTGCAAAAATTTCGCATACGGATCGGGATCCGGATTGAATCATATATTGGTATCCAAGAACATCGCTATCTAACACACACCCCCTCAAAAAGTTTGAAGTCAAAAGAAAGTTTCTTGCACGAGAACCTTTTCTTTACAGTAGTACCAAATAGAGTCTTAATGTTTCTATCTGGTAGTGTTTTTTCAGGTACACAATTAGAACATTGCCATATATTGTCTTCTTTGACAGTTTTTAATTCAGATATGGATGGATCCTACATCGGCACGACATTCCCCCATCTCTACCTGATAACCTATCCTTCTGCAAAACCCGTGAAGGCAGCTCAAAGTTATGTGCCTAAGGTTTTCGGCTTCAAATTGCACAATGGTTCTAGGTGACGATCCTTGCTCCTGCTGTATACTTTGAGGACAAATAAGGAGTTAACATTTCTGCAGATTTGGTCTATTGTTCTTACCCATAGGGAAACCGTTTCTGCCAGTTTTGTGATTAGTCTTGAAAATATGTTCCTATTTGTATCAAGTGAGAGTTAATACAGGTTTAGCTAGAAATAATTCACATTACTATTTGTTCTACTTCTGATGCCCCTTCCAAAAAATTGGCATTTCTTATGATGTAAAGTAGTTGCTGGATAACTGTAAACACCCTTTTCCATGGGTGAGCTGTTATAGATTGTTTCTCAGTAATGGGTACTTCAATTTGGACACTGGATTCTTTCAGTTTGTTGCTACATCAGACATAAGTCTGCAAACTTGTTTGAATGAAAACTACTGTACAATTTTCTCTGCCATAGTGTTCATGATGGTGTGTAAGTTGAGTTATTGTTAGTTAAAACTTTATGAGTTGTATGAACCTTACAAATTGATTTTGTTTGATGTCTGATCGCTTGATAAACTGCTGAACTTGTGCCGTAGTGACTGTCTGTTTGTCATACTTCGTACGTGGAAAAGAGAAACAGTCACATGTTACTTTGTAACCCTCTCTTATTATGAAACTAGTGTAACTTTGTGCAATATTGTATCAACTTATATAATATAATATAATATAATATAATATAATATAATATGTAGTATAACTCTTCAATATTGCACATAATTTTAAAAAAATTAAGAAAATAATAAAACTATTTTTGAAGATTTTTTCTAATAACATTTATACAATATTGCATGATTTTTAAAGTTTGATTAATGGATATGATTTCATTTTAAAATTTGGATGAAGAATGAGTGGGATAGTGGTCTCCTAAAATAAAAAAAGGATAAAAATCTGTGGACAAAATGTGGTTTTAGCTAATATATTGTATAGATAGATTTATCTGTACAAATCTCAATACTTGTTTTAACCTTTTTTATTAGGCTAAATATAAAAAAATTACACAATGTTTTGGGTCAGTTTAAAAAAAGTGCATTAAGGTTTTTTGGTTTAAAAAAAGAACACAAAGTTTCAAAAAAAACTCCTCCACTGGGTTAGTTAGGGTTAGGGTTAGGGTTAGGTTAGGGTTTAAAAAAACCACTTTCATCTTTCATTTGTGTTTAAAAAAACCGCATTCATCTTTTATTTATGTTTCTCTTAACTTGTGTCTCTCTAGTTTTCGTTCTGGCTTTTTCTTGTTTTTATAGCGTGTAAAAATTTCTTGTACTTTTTTATATTTCTATTTATATATTTGGCTGGAGTTGTTAGACTCTATCCTCGTTATCAAAAAAAAATAAAATCTTTTATTTGTGTTTAAAAAAATATTACTTAACTAATCAGATGTTTAAATAAACCCATTCGAACTAACCCTAACCCTAACTAACCCAGTGGAATTTTTTGAAATTTTGTATCTTTTTTTTAAACAAAAAAAAATCTTAGTGTACTTTTTTTAAATTGGCCCAAAACTTTATTTACTTTTTTATATTTAGCCTTTTCACTATTATTTCAGACCAGATCCAACCCATTAGTTAGATTTGCAAAATAAAAATGTCCTTTTCGGTCATTTCCTCCTTAAGGCAATAGTACGGCTTTTATGAAGCAGTTGTTTCGGAAACCCAAAATAATTAAAAAGTGCGAAATTTTGGAGGGAGTAAGCAAAATGCCACTGGACTTTTTCGTAATTACAGACGGTGCCACTCGTATGATTTAATAGCTCTCCTCTACATGTATATAAAGTCCAATTGGTGAATTAAATCAGGTTAGGCTCATATGCAAAATTAATGGATCTGGCCAATTTTCAGTCCCACCTCTCCACCAAAAAATACTCTGTAAGTCATTTTAGTCTACAGTTTTGTAGAAAGGCCCTGAACTCGACAGAAATTGCAAAAAAGTTCATGCATGTATGTCTCTAGATATTGCAGATCAACCCCTGAGTGAAATATATATTGCAATTCTGACTTCATGCCTCAGACACTGCGCAAAACCATGGGCTGAGTGCACCATCAGTTCTGTTAATGTTCTAACCCAGATTCAGAATTGCGAAAAAGTGTGATTCTAAGATTTAGGAAAATTTCAGCTTGTTCTGTTGTATTCAGCTTGCAGATACACTTGGCATAAGAACTAGCAGTGACTGTTGGTGTGATGCGCTCATCGTTTGAGGTTGCAACTCTGAGTGATGTTTTGCACTTTGAGTCAATTGCTTTCAGTCCTTCTTAACATTTGCATTCGATCCAAACAATCAACTACACAATGTAGGTAGAAGTAGACAACTCTGGCATGTTATGTGCACTTACTTACTGTTCATACAATGCCAGGAATCAAGTAAACCTTCATTCAACAACTAAATCCCCAACTTATCACTGAAACAACTATTAATTTAATTTAATATCATTTGATGTGAAATATATACAGTTTATAATGTAACCGGCCTCTCTGTACAAAAAAGAATATTTCCTAACCTTTAATTAGTAGGTGAAAAGAATAATAATACACCATCTGATACAACAATCTTTCTACTATAATAACGCGAGAAGACTTGTTGCCAATCCACATGCTTGCACACTTGCTCATAAATCTAGGCATCCACCTGGACTATCTCCTGGTGATCAGATGGGCGGCTCACAAAGGGGCTGCCGGAGTCACTGACGTCGACGAGGACGGTATCACCGGGTCGGTAATCACCAGAGAGAATGGCTTCACTGATGACATCCTCAATGAGGCTGGTGACTGCCCTCCTCAATGGCCTGGCTCCATAGCTCCTGTCATAGCCTTGCTCGCAGACCAAGTCCATCATTTTGTCGGATACTTGCAGGCCTATTCCAAGGGACATGAGTCTGCCTTTCACTTCTTTTAGCATTATGTTCAGAATCTTCAGCATCTGAAACATCAGACGAAATTGTATCGGATGACAGATGACAGATTGCGATTATTTTATAGTTTTATTCTCTGATGATATGCTTATTTATAGGCAGTATATGATTAGATTCAGTAGAGTTTCTGTGAGTTATTATTGCCAAAAGAGATATACAAACCTGTTCCTTCTCGAGAGGACGGAAAACAACAACCTCATCTACCCTGTTGAGCAGCTCTGGCCGGAAATAGGCCTTCAACTCTTCCATTACGAGCGATTTCATTGCAGCATACGAGCTTGATTCTTCATCATCTCCAATCAAGAACCCAATGCTCCGCCTACCCTTAGAAATTGCACTTGACCCCACGTTCGAGGTCATGACAATCAACGTATTTTTGAATGAAACAGTTCGTCCCTGCTCAACACAATTATATAAAAGTTGGAAAACATTCTTGATTCTTAGAATCATAATAAAGATTAGGCGACATCCATTCCCATATTCATCAAGAGTGACGGGAATGTCTTATAATAATGCCGAACTATGACTGTTGTTATTAATTCTTTTTGAGAAAGACTTTGCATTATAACTTAAAAGTGACTGTTGCATGTTAATAAGAACTATAAATGCTGACCTGAGAATCAGTGAGATGTCCGTCTTCAAATACTTGGAGTAAAATGTTGAATATATCGGGATGTGCCTTCTCTATTTCATCAAGTAAAATCACGGTGAACGGTTTCCTTCTGACTGCTTCTGTCAAAGTACCGCCCTCTCCATAGCCCACGTAGCCTGGTGGAGACCCGATCAACTTGCTCACAGTGTGTCGTTCCATATATTCACTCATATCCAATCGGAGCATGGCCTCCTCCTGAATGTATCATATGATATAAGCTAGGATAAGCTCTTCTTCATATCCAATACATATAATGGCATTTATGTAACAAACAAAAGCACAAATACATATGAGGACGACTCGTCATGCTGTTAAAACTATAAATATATCTGTTAAAATGAAAGCTGGGTATTTTCTGTTAACAGTAGGGAGGTTTCTTTTTCTCGCAGTGTTCACTATGTACTGATCAGAAAACATTGTTTATTAAGACTAGAATTTCTTTTCTAAATAATTTGAGAGAGAGAGAGAGAGAGAGAGAGAGAGAGAGAGAGAGAGAGAGAGAGAGAGAGAGAGTACCGATCCAAAGTATGAGGATGCTAGTGCTTTCGTGAGCTCGGTTTTACCAACTCCGGTTGGACCACAGAAGAGCATTGCAGCAATGGGACGGCCAGGATCTTGCAATCCGACTCGAGATCTTTTTACAGCTCTAGAGATGCTACTTACAGCATCATCTTGGCCAATAACTCGCTTTCTAAGTTCATCTTCTAAACCAACTAGAAGTTTCCTCTCATCCGCTGTTAGCTGCTGAACTGGGATTCCAGACCACAGGGAAGCAACTGCCGCAATCTCTTCCGGTCCAACGACAACAGGTCTACAAAAAGGCATCATAAAAATAAAAAAAAATAAAAAAAAAGGGTTCAGTACAAAGCAAAAGAGATGATATCAATAAATCTTAAATTGTGAAATTTAGATGCCATACTCATCCTCATCCGGAAATGAACTTGTACATGGTTGAACATCATCCACTGCTTCCACGGTACCGTTTTCCGGAGAATACCTGAGCTTATTTGCTTGCACCTATATATAGAAGAGATTGTGAGGATCTTGAAGCATAGTAGATTAGGATATATATTTTACAACTTTTTGTAAGTAAAAGTTATTTTCTGTTGCAGATTAATAAGTAGAAAATATTAGTTTTCTTAACGATCTCAAATTAGTTCAATCGAAAAAGGCTTTGCCTCATCATGTATTAGATATGAAAACTGAGCATTCTGTGTGCCGCTTGGCGGAGCATCACTATCTCTTTTCAACTTCCCCTTTGATCCCTTATCAAGAGAACTCTTACAACTTCTTGAACAAGATCGCACTAATTATCACAAAAAAAAGGCAAAAAGAAGGCTAAATGAACAATTACCACTTCATTCATCGTCTGTACAGCTCTGATCTCTTGCCAGTACTCATCTGGTGACTTTGAGAGAACAGAGGTCTGTAGTTCCTTCTTCCTCTTAAATGCATCCATACGAGCTCTGCTACCAGCTTCGTCAATCAAATCTATGGCTTTATCGGGAAGATGTCTATCGGGAATATATCTTGCTGAGAGGTAAACTGCGGCATTTAGGGCCTCTGCAGTGAATCTACACCGATGATGACTTTCATACCGGTCCTGTAGCCCCACCAAAATTTTAACGGCATCTTCCTATAAAAGAACCAAAGGAAGATAAATGATTTGCGAATTTGCCATTGGAAACAATGAAAGATGTAAAATGGAGTAATCATTCTTATTTAAGAACAGTGGAATTACCTGGTTAGGTTCATCTATGAATACAGGTTGGAACCGACGAGCCAACGCTTTATCTTTCTCGAAATGTGTCCTGTGCTCATCTATAGTTGTAGATGCAATACACTGGCAAAAAGATTTATTCAATATGAGAAATAGTAGGAGAGATGCAGATAATGTACATTGTCTTCAAATATCAATTTTGTTGTCTAACTGCAACATCAACACAAAAGTACGAGCATTACCTGCAATTCACCTCGACCAAGGGCTGGCTTCAGTAAGTTTGAAATGTCAAGACCGGATCCCTTGCTCCCTTTTCCCACTGAGCCTGACCCAATAAGAGTGTGAACTTCATCGATGAAGAGAATAACATCGCCTGCTTTCTTCACTTCCCTAATTAATCCAGTAACCCTTGATTCCAGTTCTCCTCTCTCCTTTGCGCCAGCAAGTAACATACCAATATCCACGGACATTATACGCTTTGTCTGCATAAAATAGTTGCCAAGAGGTTAATTTTCTGCAGTAATGAAGCAATGTAGCACATAAACTTCTATCATAAACTATGCACATGTTGGACACTGATATTTCATGGATACTCTTAGAATTTTGAACACATGCCATCACTCTTCTTACACATACTGTAAAATTTATAACTTATGTTCGGCACTTAATGAAGAAAATCAACAATATTCTATAGACAATTACTTTATAACTTATGTTAGACAATTTTCCAAAATTTCGCGTTCCCAGTACCCATACCCGTATCAGTGCTTCCTATTTTAGGTTATACTCCAAACAACAAAAAGAACATAAAAAGAACATACCGCAAGAAATATAGGGATATTTTCTCCATTGGCAATGCGAAGAGCCAACCCTTCAGCAATTGCTGTTTTCCCAACTCCGGGCTCACCCAAAAGAATTGGGTTGTTCTTGGTCCTTCGGCACAGGATCTGAACAATTCTTTGGACCTCTGTATCCCGACCAATGACAGGGTCGATGAGTCCTTCAACCGAGCGTGCAGTTAAATCCACGCAGAATTGAGCCAACACACTTTTATCTGGAAACCCATTGCAATCATATTTTAAGTACTGATCTACATGATACCTTGAGGAGAAAAGTTATAAATGCAGAATTGATCAAACCTTTTGAATTTTTTGAAGACTTTGAGAGGGAAGTTTTTTGTGTAGGAGACTTTTCTTTCATCTTTTGGGATATCTTTGATGAGTCTCTACCATCCTTCATAAGTTCACTTTGAAGCCTAGAGAGTGCCACATTTGCTAGGCTATTCATATCGGCTCCTAAGCTGCAGCGACATTCTCAAATTAGTTACCTTCAATTAATTAGAGAAAAATGATCAAAACAAGATTATTACTAAGAATTTCAAAGTCTGTAATAGGCCGAGATTTTTTTCTCTCCTAATAAAAGCAAAAATTCATTAAGATGCTTGTCATTTGAAAATTTCCGAAATCTAACATGGGCCTTTGTGTTCCCATAGCCAACATTGTTTAATTGGAGTGTCTAATATGCTAAATATCGAAACTTCAATGAAAAATAAAATCCTCAAAATAATTATGTATACATCTCAATCTTCAATAAAATTGGTGATTGGTGATTCCAAAAGGAGCCAAATGCTCAAGCTAGAATTCTGCCCTGCAAACTCTAGCTTGAAAGCCACAGTGCACAAGCAATGGCTGAAAGTCCGTGGCACCCAAAAATGATTATACAATCAACAGGGCATTGATATAAATGATTCAACAAGGCATTCAGATACATTTAAAATTTATAATGCTTAGATCAAACAATAATGTCACACGATATGACCATAAGCGATACATTCCGTTAAAATTTATAATGCTTAGATCAAACAATAATGTCACACCATATGACCATAAGCATGAAAGAACACTTGATTTATCAAATATCAGCAAGAACATGCCTACACATGAGACTAGAGGTTTTTTATATATATATCTCCAGAAATCACGAATTCCCTGGATCAAATTTGTCTTATCATGTTCAAATAAAACCGCAAAAAAAAAAATTGTTAGATTTTTCTAATTAAAATTTAAGCGGACGGAGATTTCTCAATTTCTAGTAAAAATTTTGAGTTATTACTTTTTAACTAGAAAATTTCACATCCGGATAAAATTCGATCGCCGGTCAACATTAACTCAACATGAAATGCACGTGTAAAATATCTAGTTTGTTTGTTGTTTTGCTCTCTTTTGCCCTCTTCTTTTTTGGAAAAACAGGTTGTAACCTAATGCAAACCTCATGTGCACCGCCGCCGCTAAGAGACTTTATCACTACACTACAGCAATACTCGCAAAATCTAGTTTACCAATTTCTAGCCAAAATACCAGTCAATTCAACAACTTGTTTTCCAAAAAAAAGAAAAAAAGTACTACCTCTGCAGGACCTGGCCAGCACTCCCATCATCCACCGTAAACAACCCGACAGCAATGTGCTCCGGCGAGATAAAACTACACCCCATCTGCCTCGAAAACTCCACCGCAGCCTCAAACACCCTCTTGCTACTCACCGAAAACGGCACATCCGTCACCAACCCCCCTTCCCCGTCCCCCTCCCCACCCCCCCATATATTCCTCACCGCCTCCCTCGCCTTCTCCACCGTAATCCCAGACCCCAAAAAACCCATCTTCCCCCGGTCCTCCGCCACCAACCCCAGCAACAGGTGCTGCGTAAACACCATGTCCCTCCCCAACGCCTTCGCCTCGCGCTGCGAAAACACCACTGCCTTGATCGCCCGCTCCGTGAACCGCTCGAACACTGCAGAAATTGTTGCTGCTCTCGATCTGGGTGTCCTCAAGTTTCGGGCTTTAAGAGTTTCATGTGGGTTGTGGTAGGGTTTGTGCAGGGTAACTCTGTTCCGAGTCGAAATCGATGAGAAAGAAGATGAAATGGAGAATCTGCTGATGTGTTGTTTGGGTCTGAGAGTGGTTAGGATTGGGGAAGAGGTAGAACAGGAGCAAGAAGCCATTGGAAGCTGAAAGGTGAGATTTTGGGATTGAATTGGGTTGAAAGATTGGATCTTTTGGAGGGGGTTTTGGGAGGTTGAAGAGGAGGTGGGGTTTACTTAAATGAGAAGAATTTTGGTTTTGAGGGGTTTAATTGTAATTTTTTCACTGAGTGGAAAATGGAGGAAGGAAGGAATTGGAGAGGGGAATCAGACAAGGATTATTTTGGGAATTTTAGGAAGGAGCACGCAACTGCCATGTGTGAGAACTAGAGACGTGGCGTTGAATGGGGGGGCGGTTGATCGTTGCGATTCGCGCCAGGGACGGGTTTGGTGGTGGGGATGGATTGTGTATAGGATGATCGTATGGGTTTGGTGAGAATGGAGATGTTAGTTGGAAGTCATGAAATGGACGGTTGCAAGTGGGAACATGAAAGTTGAGATGAATCTATTTGATCCCAATTTTGGATCTTTACAAAGATTCCGTGCACCAAAACCTCGGTGGCTCGTCTGCTGCTGCATGATCTCTTCAAAATTTAAAAATACTTGAGAGATGCACGTTCTTTTTTCAATGACTTGAATTTGAAAAAGTTTTGTTAGTTCTAGGTTTTTGATGTGTTTTCTTTATTCTTTGTAAGCTTAAGCAACTTTTGAAACTTTTCCTGTAAAAGTATTTTACTTTTATTGTAGGAGTTATTTTGATTTTTGAAGTAATCAATCATTTTGAATAAACACAAAAGAATTTCATATCACTTGCATAATTATTTTCGGCAGTCGAATACTGAAACTACGATCATTGCTTGTATATGATAAACGCGCTATGCTCCTCTCATTTAACAAGCCAAGAAAGAAAAAAAAAACAAAATAAAGGAAAGAGAGCTTAGTTTTGAAGTTTAATTAATCTTTTAATTAAAGCAATTAGTTATATGCTTAGCAAGTGATGTTGTGTTCTACAATTTAGTGAAAAGGTCAACTTAAGAGAGACCCCAAAGGGAAAAAAAATTATCCTACAATTATGGCATAAGAATAATTATATATATGTTCGAGATAGAAAGATCTCAAAAACTTCATCCTATTTCTCATGCAAAATTCATGACCTACATAGCAGTTTGTTTTAGGTCTCTGCATATATCTCTCCTAACTTTCAAACAGAAATATCTGTGATTACATTAACAGATTTTCAGTAACACTTTGAGACGAGCACTTTCAATGGAACTTTTGCATGTCACTTTCATTTAAAGTTTGGTAATCCTATAAACCCTCACACATAGGAAATATCTCCTTATTATGCACAGAGTCAGCATATTGACTGACGAAAACTATAGGTTTGTACTGAGATTTGAATTAGGGCTGCAGGAAGGAACAATGGCATTTTTAGGTTGGAGATTTGTGTACGTAAGAGATGGCGTGGGCGTGGAAGAAGGGAAAGAGGACGAATGAATGAGTGAACGTGATTGGTAAACATGCACTGTTTCTCTTGCTCCTTCTATTTCCAAACATGAGCAGTATCTGTTCCTCTCAACCACGTTGCAATTTGCCAAAATATCATATCAATTTGTCTATGCATATACCGCTGTATACATGCATTCATACATGTTAATTTCCAGGTAAAATTGTTTCTAGTGGTACTAGCTAGCTATGCCGTTAGAGCAATTGTAGTCGTTGAGATTCAGAATTTCTCAATTTGGTATTTAGAAATATGAATTTTGAGTTCAAGTTGCAGTCGTTTGAACTCAATATTTGAGTTTTTTTATTTAAAAAATTGCACGGATCGACGGGAGATGATTTTCCGTCCAAATTTTTTTTATACAAAAAATGCACGGACGGGACATGAAATCCTGTCTTTTATAGTTAAGAATTTTAATTATATCTTAAATTAATCTTTATTACATATTAATCTATAATTTAATATTAATTAAATCCTAAGATTTACCCATAATAAATGTTATAGGCCTAGTTCTATGAAAAACTATTTTGCAAATTGAGAAGAAAAGGCATCTGACGGGATTTCAAAAAAAAATTTCGGACGACAAATTATTTATCGTCCGATACTTTAAAAAAATGGGATGAAAAATTATTTACTGTGCGATACTTTAAAAAAAGTTTGAGGGATGAAATTTCATTTAACGTCTGACCATTTTCTCAGAAAAATTTGTTCACGGATGAAACTTGATCGTCCGATTGCTATATTTGGACAATTCCTTAGAAGGGCACTGTTCCACAAAACCCAAAATTTAAAAATTTAGAAAACAACTACAGCTCCTTCTTTGCCAAATTTTTCAAAATTTGGGCATTTGGGAAACGACTACAGATGCACTTATAACTTTGATTGGATATGGTTCGTGTGATCCTGACCATATGGCATTATAGTATACAGTTCTTTTAGTAAAGGAAGACCTCGATCAGAGCATTCACTATCGTTTGCTAAAACCTCAAATTTTAGCAATTTGGTTGAAAAAAAAACCCCACTACCATTTGCTAAAAACTTAAAATTTAGAATAGAAATCAACAGTAGACTGTTAAAGATAACAGTGGCTTTAGGAAATTGCTAAATATAGAAGATGGAACATCATCTTCCGTCTTAGTAAATTTTTTTATTTTAATATAGATGGACATAAGATCATATTCCATCCACCAACTTATTTAGAATTTTTTTCCTAAATAATTATGGAAATGTCATTCAAATATTAATGCAAAAATGCTATTACGAAATTGCCAATAATTTTTATTTTATTTTTATAAAAAAACGATCTTTCTGTCCGATAACATCTTCCTTTTTGAGAGGATGACGAGAACCCCACACCACTCCTCACACCAGATCCTCTCCCACTCCTCCCTTCATACCCCCAAAGACGTCCGCTACCAGTCTCCACCCATGCCTAAACGTGTTAGGGAAGAAGACCAGGCCCATCATCGTGAAGACGACCGGAGACGAGCCAAAAGTTCGGGACGACGGTACCAAAGGTCTATTTCCCCAAGAGGGAGAAGAGAGCGGGAAGATGCTAGTAGATCCAGATCGTACCCTACGCCCCAACGTCTAGTCTCTGAAGAGCGGAAGGAGCTTTTGGAGCATAGGAGGACTGAATGCCCCCTTCCTCCCACCGATGGAAGCGCCCCCAAGCGTCGATCGTACTCCGAAGTTGCTAGACACTCTCTCCCAGATGCGGACGCACATAGAGTGCATCGACGCTCTCCAAGCACAGCTGACGATCGTCGTCGACCAGAGAGAGATGAAGCTGAAGGTGAATGGATCTTGGTTAGATCAAGAAAGAAGAGACAGCCGTCCAAGAGTCACAGTTCGTCGGAGATCTCGCGCAACGAAGGCCGCAAGAAGTGCCACAAGTGCGCCAAGCCGGGTCACTCTATTAGCAACTGTCAAGCGGACTGGTTCTGCTATTTCTGTCGTCGCTTAGGCCATATATCGACCGCCTGCCCCAAGCGTATTATCGCTTCGCCCTCTAGAGCGATAACTCCCAAGGTGCCGACTACTGCCGCTTCTGAATGCAGTAAAACTCAAGAGAGCGCGGCTGGCGATCGACGGGTGATACACACCTCAATAGCGCCGACGCCATTGATAGCGGAATTCGAAAGGCGTTTTAACAGCGGTATCCTCATCAAGGTTCAGTCGGGAGCTCCATTGTCCTCCGACATCGTCGAATTGTTACAAGCGGCATCTGTCACCTCTCCTACTCCGACATGGGTTATCCAAGAAATCGCTGTCGACATCTTCTACGCTCATTGTAGCGACCCTGATATTGCTAAGGAAACCATCAGGATTAAAGGATTAGAGGGCAAAGACGCGCAAGGATTGGAATTTTTCGTCACCTTCAAGTGGTGGACTCACGACTATGGTGCGGTAAAGGCGGAGAGTTTACCTTCGATTTGGATTCGATTATACAATCTGCCCTTTCACTGCTGGGTCAGATCGGCATTTCAAAATGTCGTTTGTAAGTTCGGCATGTTGATCGACGTCGATAGACAAACGCTCATGATGGCAGCGCGAAAATTTGCGAGGATCAAGATCGGAGTAGCGAACAAATCCGACATTCCATCCAAGATTCTTACGTCATTTGAAAACCATGTTTATGAGGTGACGGTAATTGTGGAGCCCTAAAAGAACGTCTCCTTCAGAGATGCGGCGCCGGGAGTTGAAAAGGTACTCAAGGGCTCAGATGTTTTGGCAGAGGAAGACGATGAGTCCTCACCGTTGGATCCAAAAGTTTCGGTTCACAAGCGTCAAGCGTTGGATGTTGATCAAGATAGATCTGAGCCGCACGTTCACGAGAGCCATTCCAAGCCTGCGAAAAATTTGAAATTGAAGCAATCATATCCGTCCAGTCCTTCGACAGCGCCTACGGAGCAGCTTGCTACGTGGCAGAGGGTGACACCACCGAAAGTAGGAATGGACGTGTGTACTGGAGCTGAAAAGACTGGGTACTGTGAAGTGCTGTCAACAGAGGGTGAGGGGCTCAAAGTTGAGATGATGGGTGGCAGTAGGACAACTAAGATGCAAGGAATACTGAAGGAAGTTTCGGATGTGGGCATTCGTTCACAAATGGGCCTGGCCAAAGATCCAGCTTTCAACTTCTCTCAGCAGGACGTGGAACAATCGGTTCGAATTGCTTTGATGTCACTGATCCAAAACAAGGGACTGCATTTGAATAGCATGAGGCCCATGGGCCAGAAGAGTCTATTAGCGCATAACTCAGATTTGCCAGTCGAGAGCAAACCATTGGCTCTGTGCGACTTCGCCCATAGTACGGCCAATAATACGGATATTACAGACAGTGCTGTAGCTTTGGCTGTGTCGGACAAGGGGAAAGAGACCATTGGTGCTCTAGATGGAATTAGAGATGATAATCTTATTTCGGTCACAGAAACAGAAGGTGAAGACAAAGACGTTAGAGGCAGCGTTGGGAGTTCTTCAACTAGAAAGATCACAAAATATCAAAGGAAAGGAAAAAGACAGCTGGTTAGTTCGGATAGTCAGAACAATGGCAAGGAGGGAGGGTCCTATAGGGGAAACTTTCTTTCAGAAGATATCACAGCAGGCGAAGGTACTTCTAACTGTAGTCTTTCAATTCTAAATTCCTTAGCTGATGAGTCCTTAATTTACTTCGCTAGCTTGTATGGAATAGCCATGGGTTCTTCTAGATCAGAACAATTATCCAATCTAGCTGTCATTAGAGAGGAGACGAAATTTGTCTCTTCCTAGAGTGGGTGTCGGTCAAGGGTAGGGCCGCTTAGGGGTTAGATGTTCTAGTTATTTTTATGATATACATCTTTTGGAATGTTAGAGGGATGAGTCAAAAAATTAAAAAAAGAGCTATTGGAGTCACTTTGTCCAAGGTTCGCCCTGACATCTGCGGACTACAAGAAACTAGAATAGAAAATCCAGTAGAAAAAGACTTCTCTTCTCTTAAAGGTTTGGAAGACTTCCAGTGGAGGTTTAAGACGGTTAAGGGGTACTCAGGAGGTATAGCGGTAGGAGCTAGTTACTCTAAGTTTGAGATTACTGATTCCCTCATTGGCGAGTTTTCGGCGACGATTAGAATAAGACGTCGTGGAGATGATTGGTCTCAGACGGTTACTAGCGTACATGGCCCTTACGACGGTAGATTGCGACCGGCGTTTTGGATGGAATTAAGAGCTATCAGAAACAAATGGGGAGGGCCTTGGTTAAATGGTGGAGATTTTAACATCACCAGATTTCAGGACGAGCATAAAGGTAAGGGCCACGGCACTCTCGATCAAGAAGAATTCAACAAGACGATAGAAGACCTGGACTTACTGGAACTAGAAATGACGGAGAGAAAATTTACTTGGTCTAATATGCAGAGGGATCCCATATTAGCCAAGCTAGATAGAATTCTAGTTTCCAACGATTGGGAGGATGTCTACCCATTCGCAAAAGTGAAGATGGCTGTACGTTACACATCGAACCATCTGCCACTGGTTATAGATTGCGGTCTTATGGGAAGGAAGAGACAATTCAGATTCAAATTCGAGAAAGCGTGGACCGTCTGTGAGGAAACGCGTCAGATTATCGCTGAATCGTGGAATGCACCACCCAGGTTTCTTCAGCAGTTGGAATCTGGATAGAGAAGACCAGGCGCCTTAGACGGAAATTAAAAGATTGGGTCAGTCATAAAACGAGAGAAACCCACCTGAGAAGAGAGACTTTGGTTACTAGAATCACGGAGCTAGAAAGGGAGCAGGAAGATAGAGATCTCCAAGATGATGAGAAAGATGAACTGGCTAACGATAGACTGGAGCTGCAGCATATTGGTAAGATGGAGGAGCTTTATTGGCAACAGAGAGCGAGGATCCAATGGCTTAAAGAGGGAGATGCGAACACAAAATATTTCCACAAAGTCGCTAACGGAAGAAAAAGACAGAATCACATCACGGGATTATCTGTTAACGGGACCTGGACGGAAAACGAAGATCTGATTTTGGGGCACCTGGACGACTATTTTCATAATCTTTTAGGGGGCCCTCCAGCGAGTAGATGTGGTTTGGTCCAAGATATGTGGAGCTCCGCCAGATTAGATGGGAGTGTAGGTATTGAAGACAGATTTACTGAGGCAGAGGTCCTCAGGGCCATTAAAGCTCTGGGTCAGGATAAAGCTCCGGGACCAGATGGTCTACCTATATTCTTCTACTCCTTCTACTGGCATGTTATTAAAGATGACCTCATGAATATTTTTAACGAGCTTTACGAGGGGAGGGCCAACTTGGAGCGCTTGAATTATGCAACTATTATTTTGGTGCCGAAGAAAAATGAGGTCGTGACGCACGAGGATCTGAGACCCATCAGCCTTTTGAATAGCACCTTCAAAATTATTACAAAGGTCTTAGCACAAAGACTCGCTCCTAACCTGAATGAGGTGATAGCGCAATCGCAAAGTGGGTTCATAAGTGGAAGGGACATCATGGACAGCATAGCTTCAGCTCACGAAATCGTGTTTCGAGGACACAAAGAGAAGGTGGACGGCTTCATCCTTAATCTCGACTTCCAGAAAGCCTACGATTCGGTTTCATGGGAATGTGTGGAGGAAGCCCTGTTCCTGAAAGGGTTTGGAACTAAATGGCGGTTATGGATGAAGATGTGTGTCCGAGGGGCCAAATCGAACATTCAAGTTAATGGATGGCAGGGAAGGGAGATATTTTGCAGAAAAGGGCTTCGTCAGGGGGACCCTTTGTCACCCCTGCTCTTCGCTATAGTCGCCGACGGATTAGCTGAAATGATTAGAAGAGCCATGGAACATAACATCATCAAGGGAATTAAAATCAAGGGCATCAGCCAGCCGATGTCGATCCTTCAATATGCAGACGACACTATCCTATTTGGAAGGGCAACGGTAGAAGAAGCTTCAGCCATTAAGATGGCGTTGGCATGTTTCCAGGGTTGGTCAGGCCTGAAAGTTAATTTAAACAAGACAAGCATTATCCCTGTCTTTGAGCAGACGTCAACTCCGATTTAGGAAATTAAGAATATTTTAGGTTGTAATGTTAGCGATTACCCAATCAAATACCTGGGTACGCCTATCAAGCCAGGAGCACTAGGAAAAGAGGATTGGAACTTTATCATTGTTAAGATCGAAAAGAAGCTCGCAGGGTGGCAGAGCAGGTTCCTCTCGCTGGGTGGCAGAATCATATTGCTTAACTCGGTCCTCAGCGCTATCCCGCTTTATCTGATGTCGATCTATGAGTTGCCAAAGTGGGTGGTCAAAAGAATCGACAAACTCAGGCACAGATTCTTATGGAAAGGATCGGGCGAAGGTAATAAAGGGTACAACCTAGTTAATTGGGGAAGAGTATGCAAAAGAAGAGAATTCGGCGGGTTAGGTATCGTTAACCTTCAAGATATGAATAGAGCTCTACTCAGTAAGTGGTGGTGGAAGATGTACAATAAACCCAAAGGGTGGTGGAGTTACTCCTTCGACCTATATCAGAAGAAATGGAGATTCAGATTTGGAGGAAGAAGTCCATCGGCGAAAGTGTCTTCCATCTGGAAGGGGATATCCAAGCAGGGAGAGATTTTCCACACTAACACAAGAAGTACAGTACGCAACGGGAAAAACACCAGATTTTGGAAGGACACATGGTGTGGAGTGTCTACCCTACAAAATCAATTTTCACAGGCGGCGGAGGCGACAACGAATTTAGACCTTACAGTTGCGGACATTCGGAAGCGCGGTAAACTGAATTTTATCGTTTCCAACAATATCTCGCCAGAGAGAAGGGCACAATTCATACAGTTAAACAGGATGGTCATTCAGGAGGGAGGACAAGAAGCAAACACCCCGGATGAAAGATGGTGGGTCAGAGACAACTCCCAAGTTTTCTCGGTATCATCTATGTATACATGGCTTAACGACGGAGGCACGAGATGTCAGGTCCATTCACTCATTTGGGGAGCCAAAATTCCATTTAGAGTTAAGGTGTTCTGCTGGTTAGCTCACAATAATGCCATTCTATCCAAAGTAAACCTTAGGAAGAGAAATATGCAGATAGATATAGTCTGCGACATGTGTCTTAATGCAGAAGAAGATGTTAACCACATTCTATTTCAGTGTCCCAAAGCTCGCCTAACTTGGGAGGTGGTATGTACGGGTTTTAGATGTCCACAGATACCTAGCTCAACCAATGATATATGGGGGTTCATTAGAGATACTCACATCAAATTAGGGGATAGAAAGGCTTGGGATTTAGCAATAGCGGCATCTATGTGGAACCTATGGCTAGAAAGAAACGATTTTATTTTTCGCAATAAAGAGTATAGATTTCCTACCTCTATGAATAAAATGTTTCTTCTAATCCATGATTGGGCAGGTGCTCAGGCGGCAACAAAGAGATCCAGGACCAGTGCTGAAGATTAGCGTTGCTGGTGGTCACTCTCATCCGATCACTCTAAAGCAATTGGGATAGATGTTGGTTGTCTTCTCTTGCACTAGGCATATTTTGGTGTTAGATGTATGTGTTAGTTGTATTTTGGTTTTAGATGTATTTTGTGGTTGTGGAGGACTTCTAGTGCTGAGGTGTCAGCTTATTTGTAATATTTTGTATCTGCTGTACTTGTTTCTTTAAGTTCTCGTTAATGAAACGATGGCTTCGGTCATCTTCTTATCAAAAAAAAAAAAAAAAAAACATCTTCCGTTTTTTTTCTTTTCCAAATATTACTAAAATACCATTAATTAATTACGAAAATGTCATTTAAAAAAAAAGACAGGAATAGGATTAGACCGAGGAAGATCTTCGGACTTGTTTTTTTGTTCTTTTTTTTCCATTCAAAATTGACACCAATGATAGCAGCGCTCTCCCTTTATTGTTATTTATCAAATGCTAAATTTACATATTTTAGAACAAATGATAGTGGATGTTCTCACAACTTGCTACCGTCTGAGCTGGAACTCAGTGGTAGTCCAGGATGTAGTTGTATATGTTTATTCATCAATCTTTATATTTGCATGCTGTTAAAAATCGGTAATTATTAAGCTAATAAATATATATGATCTGTATTGGCTACATGATCTTTATATATATCAAAAACCAACTCTTTAATATATCAAAAACCAAAAAAGCATACCAAGGTACCCTTCCGCAAAACAACAACAACAACAAAGAATTTAAACAAAAAATGACAAGAAAAGAAGCGAAAAGCTCCCATCGAGAGGACGAGGAGGTCTACCACAAAAACCATCACTCCACTGCCCTCACCAACCGCACCATGACAAAGAGAGGTAGAGAAGATGACCCCTCTCACCGCAGGGAGCAAGGCGACCGAAACGTTGCTCTGGGCAGGAGCGAGGCCAGAGGAAGGCAACGATCTCCTCCGCGTGAGGGTCGTCCAGGCCATAGAGGCCTGGCGCACAAGGGGGGAGCCCAACAGGAGCACAGAGCTCCTACATCGGGGGTCGAGCGTCTTCCGACTGAGAGGGATAGGATGGGGAGACACCACCCATCGGCGCTACTGTTCGATCACCAGGAGTATAGAGCTCCTGCTACGGGTGCAGAGCGCATCTTGACAGAGATGGAGAGTGTTAGGGGACATCACTCTTCGACCTATAGAAGGTCTTATTTGGAGGCCACGAAGAGATCTTTAGGGGCTTCCGATAGGGGTGAACATAGAGGCGTAGTCCGGTCACCGGATAGAAGCTCTCCGATCAAGAAATCCGACGATGAAGGGGAGTGGATCCTAGTCAAACCGAAGCGCGCGAGGAGAGATGAGAAGAAGGCAGACAAGGCTTCGTCCTCCTCCAATTCTGCAACACCGATGGCCAAGAAGAATACGTTGTGCCACAAGTGTGCGGAGAGGGGACACACCATCCACGAGTGCACTAATGATTGGTTCTGTTATGTGTGCAAGAAGTATGGCCATATTTCGAAGAGTTTCCCTAGAAGCGCGATATCGGGGAGTGCACAATCTAAAGCAAGCGCCGAGGGGCCTTTTGTCGGGGGCGGAAGTAAGCCCATTAAGGCGGATTCGAAGGAGAGTATAGATGGTAGACGGAAGGTGATAAGGGAGGTGACTGCTCCAACTCCGATAATGGCCGAATTTGAGCGCCGTTTCACTAACTCTATCCTTCTCAAAGTCCACACGGGGTTCCCTTCTATTGATGCCATTAAGGAGCTCCTCTCCGATTGTGTTCGACCTATCTCTAGGTTAGAGTGGGATGTCAAAAAGCTTAAGGAAGATGTTCTCATGGTCTTTTGCAAGACGGATGAAATAACAAGGGAACTCTTGGCCATTGGTAGTCTCGAGGGCGAAGACTTCTACATTACGATGAGTCGGTGGTCGAGAGCTTTCGGGGCTTTGAAGGTGGACGCGAAAGCGTCTCTTTGGTTGCGGCTCTTCAACATCCCACTTCAATGCTGGGTGAGATCGGGCTTTCAAAACCTAGTCCACAGTTTTGGCACTCTGATGAGTATCGACAAGAACACCAACCTTCTTTTGAGAAGAGAGTATGCTAGGATTCAAGTGGCGGTGGAGGATGTTAGCCTAATTCCCTCTGTGATCGTGGCGCAATTCGAAGAGGAGAAATATGAGATTAAGGTGATTGTGGAGAGGAAGAAGAAGGTATCTTTTCGGAGCTCCCCGGAGTATTCTGGATCCAATTCAGAGGTTGGTTGCAAACAAAGGGGTAGGGAGGAAGATGAACAGCATCCATCAGATCATTGTAGACTCAATCTTAGCCATCAACATGGGGTCCAAGTTCAAACAAGAACACCTGATCAAGACAGAGCTTCTTTCGGTAATCAGGTGGATATCCAACATACAAAACAGCAAACTCCTTCTACCCATACAGGGGATCCTAACAACAGCTATAAAGAGATGGTTCAGAATCGAGGCACAGCTGCGCGATTGCGACCCTTCAATGGCACGGCAAGCAAGGTCCTAGGTATTGTGCATGTGACATCGGATGGAGGGACTCACACGCCAACTGGGTTTGGTCAAAAGGTATTCAGTGCAGGGTGTCAGCTCAGAAGCCAGACCCCTCGGTCTGTGGGTCGCAACGCAGAGTACGAGGGAGGGAAATTTGAACTGGGTCAGTCATCCGGGGGGCCCACCAATAAAGAAATGGAGATCATGAACCTCACCGCAGCTAAGTTCAAACACGCTCTGGACTTGGCAGTTAAGTCCATGACAAATAGCCTGTTACAAAGTGGGCCTGGCCCATGGGCTAGGACAGACCTCAGGCCGACCATGGAGGCAGAGAACTAAATTCCAGCTACTCACATGCGTGCAGTTACTGCCAACCCCTCTTCGGTGACTGAGAGAGACGACGCTGAGGAGGTTGGGAATCAGAGAGAGCCGGGACAAAAGAGATCTTGTTGTAGGGGAGATTCAACAGGGTTTGTTGGAGGACTCCACGACCATTGACGGCATTATCGGGGCCTTAGATGACGTCGGGAAGGAGATCATAGATTCAGATGGCGAATTCGAGAAGTGGGAGAATGAGGTTAAAGCCCTAACACCAGTCATACAGGATAGTGCGGAGACAGATGGTGGGGAAGCGGTGAGGGGCTATGAAGAAGCAAAACGAAAGAGCAAGAGGCAAATCGATAGGTGGGGTGAGAAAGGTCCTAGTGAGGAGGACCTTATTAGAGCGGCAGCAAAAGTCAAGGAGCCAATGTCAGCCTGCGGAGGTTCGTTTTCTATCCTTAGTTTCATTTCTGATGATTTGCTTCTTTACTACGCTACTATGTTTGGTTTAAATATGGGCTCTTCAGGTACTGAACAAAGTAGTAGAGTTAGAGTCATTAGGGAAGAAGCTTATAGGTTATGCTTATAGGGACCCCTGCCCTGGTTGGTTAGGATATATGACCTTTATTCTAATTTACCCATGTGTTACATCTTCTGGAATGTGAGAGGAATGCGCTCCAAGGTTAAGAGCAGATTGGTTAACGACACAGTTGCTAGGGTTCACCCAACTCTAATCGCAATTCAAGAAACTAAGGTCGACCTTCAGCAGGGACATGTCTTTGTGGGGCTCAGGTCCCTCAGGGACTTTGAGTGGCGGGCTAAACCGTCTAGGGGTTTTTCAGGTGGTATCGCGATAGGAGTCGACTCAAAGGTCTTTGATATCATAGATGAATTCGTTCTGGACTTTTCTTTGACCATTATTATCAAGCGTAAAGGTGACGGCTGGGAGCATATGGTCACTTCGGTGTATGGGCCATATAACCCGGTCTAGCGGAGGGAATTTTGGGAAGAATTAAAAAATATTAGGAATAGACGGAGTAGTCCCTGGGTCATTGGGGGAGACTTTAACATTACTAGATTTGCGTATGAACACAATGGTAGGGGATCAAACGAGAGGGACAGGTTTCAATTCAACAGCATTATCGATAACCTTCGACTAATTGAAATACAAGCGAACGACAGGAGATTCTCATGGACTAACATGCAGGCCAATCTGACCTTAGCTAAATTGGATAGAATTTTGGTGTCCACCGATTGGGAGGACTTATTCCCATTCGCAATGGTTAGATCAATTCCTAGATTCACTTCCGACCATGTTCCACTTCTATTAGATTGGGAGATTGACAGGAAACCAAGACAGTGCCAATTCAGATTTGAGAAGGCCTGGATGCTTAACCCTTCGTTAGCAAATGTCATCAAGGAATCCTGGGAATCGACAGTGCCGGCATCGGACGCAATCTCTAGGTGGATCATCAAGCTCCGTCGTCTGAGAAGGCGCCTTAAGAAATGTGCAAAAGAGGAATTTGGGAAACTCAAAGACAAGAAAGAGAGACTAGGAAGGAGGACCCAGGAATTAGAAAAATGTGAAGAGGATAGAGATCTTCTCGTAGGGGAATTTGAGGAACTGGCTGCCAGTAGGGCAGAAATTCATAGAATTGGGGAAATGGAAGAATGTTATTGGAGACAGAGATCGAGGGTTCAATGGCTCAAGGAAGGAGATGCCAACACCACATTTTTCCACAAGGTGGCTAATGGGAGACGGCGACACAACCAAATTAGAGGCTTACTGGTGGATGATGTCTGGACAGAGGATGAATCCGTAATTAGAAACCATATTGACGAGTCCTTCAGAGATCTTTTGGGAAGGAGGAGAATGCTGAGAGGAGAATTGAGCCCGGACATGTGGAGCGAGGGTGCTCTAGAGGGAAGTGAGAGACTTGAAGAACCTTTCACGGAGGAGGAGGTACGAAAGGCTATCAAATCGTTGGGACAGGACAAAGCTCCAGGCCCAGATGGGTTCCCGATCAGCTTCTACACAAAATTCTGGGCCTTCATCAAGAAAGACCTTATGGACATTTTTCATGAGTTTTTCATAGGGGTAGTGCAGGTTGAGCAACTTAACTACGCAAACGTAGCCCTCATCCCTAAGAAGACCGAAGTCCTCAGGTTTAACGACCTCAGGTCAATCAGCTTGCTTAATGGATCGTTCACGATCATCACAAAGGCATTGGCTAATAGACTAGCTCCAGTGCTTAATGACATCATAGGTGAGGCTCAAAGTGGGTTTGTTAAAGGAAGAGACATACTAGACAGCATTGCTTCGGCTCATGAAATGGTTTATAGGGGCCACAAAGACCAAAGTAGATGGGTTCTTGCTAAAGTTAGACTTCCAAAAGGCCTACGACACGGTAGAATAGAAATGTGTGGAGGAGGCTATGAAACTTAAAGGGTTTGGAGAAAAATGGAGGCTATGGATGAAGATGTGTACTATGAATGGCAAATCCTTTGTGCTAGTCAATGGTCTTATAGGACGGGAAATCAGGTGCAAGAGAGGGCTGAGACAGGGAGATCCTTTGTCACCACTTATCTTTGCTATAATTGCTGATGGATTGGCCGAAATGAATAAGAGAGGAATGGAGGCAGGACTTACTGATGGGATTACAGTTAAAGGGATTTCCAAACCATTGTCGATTCTACAATATGCTGACGATACCTTAGTGTTTGGGATGGCTAAGGTGGAAGAAGTCATGGCGATACGTGTCCTTCTAAGATGTTTCGAATTCTGGTCTGGTCTGGCGGTGAACCTGCAAAAAAGCTGCGTCATTGCTCTCTCCAACAACAGTGCGAACTCCACAGACATCACTACAACCCTGCTTCAATGTGAACAAAAGGCCTTCCCACTGAACTACCTGGGAATGCCGATCAGACCTGGAAAACTGACTAAGGAAGACTGGATTCCTTTGGTGGAAAAGATCGAGAAGAAACTGGCAGGGTGGAAAGGGAAATTTCTTTCTCTGGGAGGTAGAATTACTCTCATCAACTCCGTCCTTAGTAGCATCCCTACTTACCTAATGTCGATCTACGAAATTCCAAACTGGGCTATCGAGAGAATTGACAAATGTAGATGGAAATTCCTATGGAAAGGAGTGCGCGACGACAACAAGGGCATTGACCTTATCAAGTGGGACAGAGTCTGTAAGAAGAAAGAGTTTGGAGGACTAGGGATCCTTAATCTCAGAGACATGAACAAGGCCCTACTGTCCAAATGGTGGTGGAAAATGCATAAACAACGTAAGGCATGGTGGAGTAATTCCTTCATGAGATATCGAAGGAGGAAAATTGCCAGGTTTGGAGGGAAATGTAGGTATGGAAAGGTGTCTGGTATCTGGAAAGGGATAGCTAAGGTGGGTGACATCTTCCATGCAAACACAAGATGCAAGTTGGGGAAGGGCAACAACATCAGATTCTAGAAAGACAAATGGTGTGGAAATAATACGCTACAATCACTCTATCCTGCCCTAGCAATGTCAGCTAAGAGGGATGATGATTTAGTTGCAGACGTATGGAGGAATAGAAAGCTGACGTTATAACTAACAGGGTGCCCCTCCAACGATGCTCAGGAGCAACTAATGAGGCTTAATGCGATGCTACTGGAAGAAGGAATACAAGAGAGAACACAGGAGGATATCAGAGAATGGAATTTAGGTCAAAGCAAAACGTTCACAGTTTCCTCTATGTACGGCTTCCTTAATGATGGTGGGTTAAGGAATTCACTCGCCGATACTATGTGGAAGACTAAAGCACCCCCCAAAGTTAAGGCCTTCCTTTGGCTGGTGTTCAATAACGGTATCCTATCCAAATCTAATCTAAAGAAACGTAACATTCTGCTCGACGCTACGTGCCAACGTTGTCACAACGGAGACGAAGACACTTCTCACATTTTCTTCGTATGTCCTAGAGCTAGGTTGACTTGGGAGATCATGGGTCTGGCCTTTCACACTACCGCAATCCCGAGCCGCGTCGACGACCTGTTGGGGGGATGGAGAACAAGACACATCAAAACAGAACATAGGGGTCTGTGGGACAGTACGATTGGGGCCATTGTGTGGAGTCTATGGCTAGATAGAAATGCTTTTTACTTTCGTAATGATAGATGCTCTTTTCATATGCTTATTCATAAAATGCTAGCTCTAACAGAGGATTGGACAGGTCTGACAGGGGCTTGGAAGAAACCAAGGTTGGATGGAGCGTAGTAGACGGCAATGAATCATGTATGGGAAGATCTTAGCTTTTGGTGGAGAAATCAAGTATGGCAATTCGGTTATTTTGGGAGATCTTTATGTGATCATTGATGTAACTTCTTTTGGTTGTTTTTGGATCTATCTGTGTATTAGAATGATTAGGTTATATTGTATTGATCGGTACTTTCTGTTTCGTTAATCATTCATTAATGAAACCGGTGGCATTAGCCATCTTTATTTTCAAAAAAATATATCAAAAACCAACTCTTTAATATAGGCATGAAATACTTGTTTGGGAATAAATAATTTGGGCCCAAATTATAAATACAGGAGGTACGTATGCCTAACTTATGTTTCTGACCTAGATTGCACCTAATTAATTACGGCAATCTCGTAACTTATGGCAGGAAAGCAGTCGTTTTCTAGTTGTTCATGGTGCAGTACTAACAGGGCCGGCTCCCATCTCCAGGCCGGTAAGACGGTCGCCTCAGACCCACATATTTTTTGCAATTTTTGGGACCCTCAAATTTGTTTTTTTTGTAATAAATATATGTACATATTTTGCGCGTAAAAAAATTGTTATTAGGGGCTCCGAAATAATTATTTGGGTCTTTTGCCTCAGACCCCCGAAAACTTAGAGCTGGCCCTGAGTACTATATATCACCCCTCGGAGAGGAGAGCAACTAGGATCAGGGCCGGCACTGAGTTCCGGGGGCTTAAAGAGAAAAGCCCAAATAATTATTTTTAGGGTCCCTAATTACAATATATATTTTTTTTATGTGTAAAATACGTGCCTATATTTATAAGGAAAATACAAATTTGAGGGCCCCTAAAATTGTAAAAAATCGGGGGCCTCACCAGCCTCAAGGTGGGGCCGGCCCTGACCAGGATGCATGCAATTCTGTAGTAGCGGAAGCTGGAAACCGAGGTATCTTCTATAGACCCCAGTGGAGACAGTCGAAGTGGGTATCGGTGAAGATATACAATAGATGGAGCATCGGTCTGGTGTCGATCAATATGCTCAAGATCGAGATCATTCCCTGAAACACTACAGCATTCTGCTATTTCTACCAGATCCAAAACATATCAAGCCCGTGAAACTGTAAGTATCTCCTTGGATATGGGATTTAGTAGCAGTTTTCCTACTCACAAACATATACTCCCTTTGCATTCCTCCACATCAAAGAATCGTAAGAGCTAGTAATATGAAATTTCTTTGCCATGAGATGGAAAGTTGGGCCAGAAAAGTGTCTGGGCTTTAACATTTTGAGAGGAGTTAAGATGATCATGATGGCCCAGTGGGCCTTAAGGACTCTTGTACATATTCGGCTTATCTTAATTTTCAATCCAAAAAAAGAAAGAAGAAAACACGAAGGAGAAGAAAAACACACACTCCCGTATAGCGTTGGAAAATTTTCCTATGATCTTAATGTTAAATCTCTTAGGCTCAAACTACAAAAGAACAATAAGGAAACAAGAGGAGCGAACGCAACTAGTATACAAGAGTTTACGAGCAGGAACAAATTTGTAAATCATCTTGTTGAGGCTTTACTATCTGATTGCCGCAAATTATCTTCATGACTGATGTGCCGCGCGCTCTCTCTCTCTGATAGTTTTAATTTCCCAATTACCGCTATTGTTTGATGTAGTTATATACATTTCATGTTCAAAATTTCTCTCAAAAATTGAGTACAACTAGACTCGCTATCTGAGTTCAACATCACAGAATTAGAAAAGATAGATTTTTTAACATCACAGAATTAATTTCATCAAAGATCAAAATCAAGGCTGTTACAGTGTAACTTCTCACATAACAATGATAAACACTGTCAAATGTGCTACAAATGCTTCGCAAATGTCGAACGTGTTCCTTGTCCTAAAGAAAGTCAAAACATACATGGATTACCTTGAACCACAGCCAAGAAAAAAGAATACATAGACGTGGCGCCGCACAATCAACCAAAATCTGCTTAGCCTTTTTTTTTTGCCCCAGCTAGCTCTATAATTCTTTTCAGCTTCTTTTTGAAAGAATAATTGGTAGATATTTATGGGCCTTGATAGTTGGCTTCCCTTTCTTCTTGCTTTTTTTTGGACGGCTACATTTCTTTCTGTGTACTATTACCCTGATATTCCTTCTTCAGTTGGTACTTGGTCACTCTTTCAATGTTTTCTATATAACATATCAATTACTAAATCATTCTTGAAAATATTCTCTATCTTTATGTAGAGCATCATTTTACATATTTGTTGTTCTGAAATTATTATATTATGCACAAAACCTTAACTAGTACTAAAGCTATCTCCAGCTAAGATTATTTGTGCACTACACGTGCTTCATTGTTCGATGTTTCATATCTAGTGCGATCCTGATGTTTCATATTTATTCTGTAATTAAGTAGTATAACATAACATAGAGAATTGTCTCCATCACGACGTACACGAGGGAAATTCCAACTTGTATTACAAGAATCGTGGAAAGAAGATAGTAGTGAGTGAAAGAGAGAGGGAGAGAGAGTACATAAACCCGAAAATTCTTATGTTCCACAAAGAATTAATTATATGCAAAAACGACACATAGTATTCTATTCGATACATTTGTAATCACAACTCATGCCCAACCGATGATTGGATTCACATTGTGTCGTCGATCTACGGACCCTATGACTCGAGACATAGAGACCTGTTGTGGGAGGACCTTAGAGTTATTAGGGCGATGTGGGATGCCCCTTGGGTGGTTGGGGGCGACTTTAACAGCACAAGAGCGCATCACAAACACCTTGGACGTGGTAGTTTGGACAGACTGAAGTTCAGCGACACCATAGACTCCCTCGAATTAGTGGAAATTAACCTTATTGGCAGGCACTTCACCTTGTCGAATATGAGGAGGCAGGCAATACTGGCTAAACTTGATAGAATTCTTGTTTCTTCGGATTGGGAAGAGGTCTTTCCGTTGGCTTCAGAGAAATCGTCAGTTAGATTCACATCAGATCATACGCCACTTGTGTTAGACTGCGGGGATGGCCCAAGTGCAGCGCGACATCAAATCAAGTTTGAGAAAGCATGGACGAAAAGCCTGTCCATCCGACAGAGGATTAAAGACTCATGGTCAGTAGAGACACCCACAGAAAGCGCGATTGGAACATGGATGACAAAGATTAGAAGACTGCGTAAGGACCTTATGGTATGGGCAAGGGAGGAATTTGGCAACACAAAGAGAAGATTGGCAGAGGTAGGAGAGAGAGTTCAAGCTTTAAAGTTGTTGGAGGAGGAGAGTGATCTGGGAGATGTGGAAGCCGACGAACTAGCTAGTGGCAGGAACGAGCTGCATAGCATTGGGGTTATGGAAAAGATGTATTGGAGACAAAGATCGAGAGTGCAGTAGCTTAAAAAAGGCGATGCAAACACTAAATTTTTCCACAAAGTCGCCAACGGTAGAAGAAAACAAAATCAGATTGTGGGTCTGTTTATCGGTCCCAGGTGGACAGAGCAGGAGGGAGAGATAAGAGGTCACATAGACGACAAATTTAAGGAGTTACTAGGTAGCAGTAGGAAGACAAGGTGTACTCTAAAAGAAGATATGTGGCAAAGCTCCAAAATAGAGGGGAGCGATGGACTAGAAGGAGTGTTCGCCGAGGAGGAAGTGCTGCGGGCTATCAAAGGATTAGGGCAAGACAAATCACCAGGGCCGGACGGTTTACCAATCTTCTTCTATACGAGGTATTGGAATATTATCAAGATGGATTTGATGGCAATTTTCAAAGATCGAGTTCCATCTCGGGCAAGGAAATATTTAGAGACTGAACTACGCTAATGTCCTTCTAATTCCAAAGAAAAGAGGAGTTGAGCGAGTGGAGGATTTCAGGCCTATTAGCCTTCTCAATGGATCGTTTAAGATTATTACAAAGGTTTTAGCCTTAAGATTGTCCCCTCACCTGAATGACGTCATTAGCGAGTCTCAGAGTGGCTTTATTCAAGGTAGGGATATCTTGGACAGCGTCGCATCTGCGCATGAAATTGTGTTCAGAGGGGGGAAAGAGAGGGCCGATGGATTCCTGCTTAAATTAGATTTTGAAAAAGCCTATGACACAGTTGAATGGGATGCAGTGGATGAGGTGCTACGACTAAAGGGCTTCGGGCCTAAATGGATATCGTGGATTATGTCATGCATTAGAGGCGGAAAATCGTTTATTCAAGTCAATGGGCTGCTGGGTAGAGAAATTAAATGCCGTAGAGGACTGCGCCAAGGGGACCCACTATCACCGATGCTATTTATTGTAACACCCCGTATTTCTAGAGAGTATATATACTAGTATATAGTATATAGTATAGTATATATAGTATAAATAAATATAGTATATAGTATAGTATATATAGTATAAATAAATAATAAAAGAGAGATGAGTTAGGATGGTGGTGACGTGGAGGAAAAATAATAAAAAAGAGGAGAAGAGATGAGTTGGTATTAAATGGTAGCCTGTAGATGATCCTATGGGTTGATCAAAGGATTTGATGAAGTAATGGACCTAGATGATTTCCTATGGGGCTATGCATGGAATTAAATGAATGAAAGAATGAATGTGGGCTGGTGGTGTGCTGAGTTGACCGAAGGTTGACCTTGGGATTAAAATCCCATATCGGTGGTAAAAGTGAGTAAGTGTAAGTTTATATTAGGAAAACCAAGTGATAAAAGTACTTAATGGGTATACCCATTTTTTGATGGTGCCTGTGATGGGCAGTTGCTAGAATTTAGTTAATTATGTGCATACGAGTTTAGTGCGGGGCGTTACAGATGGGTATCAGAGCCAACTTTCGACATCGAATGTAGAACTTGTATATAGGAGATGCGTAAGACCCTTTTGGTGGGCAGCGATGTGTATGAAATGTGTAAGACCCTTGGTGGACAACGATATGTATTTAATTAGAAGACAAGTCTACATTTGACTAGAAAGACGATCCTGTACTAGATTGCACGTCCCGTATTTAGCGAGAACGCTGAATTCTTAAAAGGGGGTGAATGTAATACCCTGTATTTCTAGAGAGTATAAATACTAGTATATAGTATAGTATATATAGTATAAATAAATAATAAAAGAGAGATGAGTCGGTGGTAAAAGTGAGTAAGTATAAGTTTTTATTAGGAAAACCAAGTGATAAAGATACCTAATGGGTATGCCCACCTTTTGATGTGCCTGTGGTGTGCAGTTGCTAGAATTTAGTTAATTGTGTGCGTACGAGTTGAGTGCGGGGCGCCCTGTCCCGAACTCAGACAATTTATACAATTTATAAGACAAATTAGACACTATGTAGTACAACTGCCCATCACAGGCTGCCTCTCAAAAGGTGGTTAACCGGATTGGTGACTCTTGATCATAGGCTATAATAGTTATATATTATTTTATTCTTTATTTTTACCGATATGGGATATATTCCCATAATTCTTACCAAACAGCTACTTTAATACCAACATATAATATATATATTTTATATACTTTTTTTTTGAAAACCACGGGGTGTTACACCCCCCCTTCAGAAATCAGCGTCCTCGCTGAGCACGGACATGCACAATCTAGTGCAGGATCTCCTTTCTAGCCGATGTGGAGTGAAGTACCCTGATTCTGCTAGCTGCACCGTACCCTGATTCTGCGGGTGGTCCACTATTTCAGGCCGCCACCTCGCTCCCTCTCAGGCAAACCCGATGTACATATGCTAGCTCCATATCAGGCATACATCTTGCCCACTCTTACCCACACTCGGTGTCGAAAGTCGGCTCTGATACCATTTGTAACGCCCCTGCCCCGAGCTCGGACAATTTATACAATTTATAAGACAAATTAGATACTGTGTAGTACAACTACCCACCATAGGCTGCCTCTCAAAAGGTGGTTAACCGGATTGGTGACTCTTGATCATAGGCTATATTAGTTATATATTATTTTATTCTTTATTTTAACCGATATGGGATATATTCCCATAATTCTTACCAAACAGCTACTTTAATACCAACATATATTATATATATTTTATATACTTTTTTTTTTGAAAACCACGGGGTGTTACAATTTACCCTTGTGGCGGACGGATTAGCTGAAATGATCAGGAGGGGTAGACAAGAACACATTCTTAGCAGATTAATGATCAAGGGTATACCTGAACCAGTCTCTATACTTCAATATGCTGATGACACTTTGATGTTTGGTACAGCTAAGGAGGAAGAGACGTTGGCCATTAGTATCATTCTTCAATGTTTCCAGGCTTGGGCCGGGCTGAAAGTGAATCTTACAAAGAGTTGTGTCATTCCCCTTAGTAACAGGCTCTCTGTGTCGATCGAGTCAATCAAGAGATTAATAGGGCGCAAGAGTGGATGCTTCCCTTTCACCTATCTGGGGACGACCATCAGACCGGGGCTTTTGCATAAGGAGGATTGGCAGCAGATCATTGATAAGGTAGAGAAGAAGTTGGCAGGCTGGAATGGTCGATTTTTAACCGATGGGGGGTAGGGTTACTCTTCGAAACTCAGTCTACCGCGATATACCATGTCTATGTATGAGTTCCTAAAATGGGTTATTAAGAGAATTGACAAAAGCAGAAGAAGATTCCTATGGAAAGGGGCGGATGAATTGAGTAAGGGCTTTCACTTAGTGAATTGGGGTAGAGTCTGTAAGAGGAAGGAATATGTGGGTTTGGGCATCATGGATCTAGCGACTATGAACAAAGCGTTGATGACAAAGTTGTGGTGGAAATTGAGAAGGCGCCGAAACAACTGGAGGTGTAAGTCGTTCAAAAGTTATCGTAGAATGAAGAAGATCAGATTCGGTGGTAGAAGCATACACGGAAATGCGTCTTTCCTCTGGAAAGGAATTGCAAAAGTTGGAGACCTTTACCACGATAATACTCTATGCAAAGTAGGGCTGAGAAAGAACACTAGATTTTGGAAGGATAAATGGTGTGGAAGGAACACACCACACAGTCTTTTTCCTGGGGGGGCAAGGGCGACTATTAACTTAGACTTGTTAGTGACAGATGTGTGGCCTAATGGTAGGCTAAGGTTGCATGTGATGGAGGAGTTGTCACAAGAAAGCGTTATTCAATTGCAGGAACTGAATAATTTTATTAGATGCGAGGGGCAATATTCCGACGATGCAGAGGACGAGAGAGCTTGCGCCTTAGAGGATAGCAAGATTTTTTCGGTGTCATCCTTGTACAGAAAACTAAACGATGGTGGATTAAGACGTAGTGACACGGTTAATATTTGGAGCTCTCTCGCACCTCTAAAGGTGTGTTCCTCTGGTTAGTTTTTAATGATGCCATCCTCTCTAAGACCAACTTAGAGAAGCGCTCTATGCCGATCAATGTGTGCTGCTCGAGATGCACTGACGTCGAGGAAGACACTGATCATATCCTTTTTAAATGTCCTAGGGCTTTATCTGTTTGGGAGGTGGTCTGTCTAGGTTTCGGGTGTAGGGTATTTCCCAGTTCTTGGTCTGAGATTTGGTATCATTGGAGGGTGGGTGGTATTGGGAGTGAGGATAGGATTACTTGGGAGTTGGTTATTGTGGCCACGTTGTCGGGTATATGGTTAGACCAGAATGTGCTATGTTTTCAGCATACCAATCATAGATTATCTGTTCTCATGCACAAAATTTTCTGTTTTATTCATAATTGGGCAGGACTAGCAGGGGCTAAAAAGAGACTGCATATGGAGGAGTAGGGGATGGACTTGCTTAGGCGTGCATGGTTATGAAGGGACCGCGGGATGCTTCACTGTATCTGTTTAGCATTAGACTTTTGTATTACCTTTTGATGTTTCGATCTAGATGTAAGCTCTACTTTTGTATATTAGTATGTAATCGGTTTTACTATATTTCGTTAATAGTTCATTAATGAAGTGATGATCAGGGTTATCTTTTACCCAAATAATGAAAAAAAAAAAAAAAAAAAAAAAAAGGCCAACCGAATCATTAGCTGAAAATGGACCAGCGTCGACGAAACCATGAAACTGAATCAAAAATAAATAATCAGTTCGGCCCTGGTTCGGAAACTGTATGCATCATTAACAAATATTTCTACCTGGCTGATCGTTATTAAGAGAACCGAACCAGCAACCAACTTCGTATGTCTCACTTTCATAACTTTACGCTTGCACCATGCAAACCCTAGGAAGTCGGAGAGCCAACCCTACCTAATATTTTCTCGTGTACAGTTGGATCACCAGCTACACCTGCAAAACCCTAGCTTAATAGTGACAGATACAGGTTTCATAGTTGGTTTCCTAATCTCATCTAGTAAAAACCGACCATTTACTTGGGTATCTACGAGAGTTAACTAATTCAATTCAAGACCCTCAACTGACCCTAATATTTTTTTATTTATACCATTCACTCAGTGAACTAAAACAAGCCAACTAAATCTGAATTAAGAAACTGTATAATGCGATTTAATGGCAATGAGAATTTATGATCAACTTATAATAATTGGTAACTCACTCTGAGTTCTTAGTAACAAGGAAGCAACAACTAAGGCACATTGTTATGTGACTTATATCATGCATGACGTAGAGAACAATGCTAGATTAATACTAATCTTGAGATGATAACAAATAATTAGTAGCCAACCTCCTCGATGATCTGGATCTAAATGTTCCATATAGATATATTTTTTGAGAACTGTATATAATACATATATATTGATTGAATAATCATATCGAAGAAAATAAATATAGGTATTAGTTTCGCCACCTCTTTCACCTACAAGTATGCGCATATTCGTCATAGGGCTGAGTAAAATATTTTGCTTAATTTATTTTTCTTGGGTTGAGAGGACACGCATTTTAGAGCTAGCATCTTCGGTCTTGTACTGCATGCATCTCTCTCGATGTTTGAAAAAGTTAGAAAAATTATATTGGAATGTATGTCAAGCCTCTAGCTATCAGTAGATCTTGAATCCACTTCATTGTGCAGTATTTTGATGTCGACATGTCGATTTTAACTAAGGTGTTAAATTAATTTGTTAGGTGATAACACTGATGCCATTTCATTGTCATCAATTGATGCATTGATGAAATGAAGCTAAGGGTTATGTTTGATGGTGATCATATAGTGGAGGCATCACTATCTTAATAAGGTTTTTTTTTAATTTTTTAATGGCCGGCTGAAATAAAAACAGAGGCCTATGAGATATAGTTTGTGTGAATGTAGAGTCAACTATTTTTATTTTTATTTAAAAGGAAGAGAAACATTTTTTTTTCATCTCATAGAAAAATCGAAATTCTTACTTTTATTTCATTTTATGTGGTGATTCATTGGAGAAATTTGATAGTGCACATCCACCCATTGGCACGAATTCGGCTAGGGTTTAAATGGATACAAATAATCCCACTCGGATTCAACTTATTATCTAATATTAATTTATTGTTTGTCGATTAGTATATATTTGCATTCAATTCAATCCCAAGCATGCTTCTACTAAAACTAGATTTGAGTCACTGTTTTTGTAAGTGGATATTAATTATATATAAATGTTACAAATAATAGAAACATATCCATATAGTAGTGGCTATATCATATACTTATCTCATTTTTGTGTGCCACAAACATGCACACATGACTATTTATTAGACATACAAGAACTAGAGAGCACCATATCAGCTGGAACGTAGCAAATTCTCTCAAAATCTTTTACATTTTTACTTGTTCAGTTTCTGCCAGTTTCTTCCTTCCAAATAAGTCAACTATATATTAATTTACACTGAAAGTTCGAAGTATTATTCTAATCATGAGTTTGAGAAGTCTAAACTTTATGTTCTGAAAGTTGATCATATCAGATATTATTGGATGTCAATGAATTTAGACCATCTGTAGTCGTTTGGCTAAAAAATGGGTATATGGAAAATATAGAAATAACTTTTTTTAGATAGCGCTGCAGTCGTTAATACTCAAAAAATGGTTTTTTTAAATAAAACGGATCATGATATACCGTCTGAATAATTTTCGTAGAAAGCGGAATAAAAAAAATTTGTAGACTGCAGAACATCTGTCATCTGATGAAAAAAAAGGAAAAAAAAATTGTGAAGGATGGGCCCGACACATTAAATTTATTTTTTTTTTCTCAAACGACATATCATTTGCCGCCTAACCATTTTTTTTCCTAATTTTTTTTTTCTTTCAAAGCAGCAGTGTGTGATGAATTTTAAAAAAAAAAAATTTAAGGACGGGAAATTGATCTCCCGTCCAACAACAAACACTACTTTTTTCCCCCTCAAATGTCAACATCTAAGTGTTGACATTGTCTTTTTTTGTAAAAAATTTCCAAACGGCATATCATATTCCGTCCCAAACTTTTGCAATTAAAATTTTTCTCAGACGGTAGATCATATACTGTCCGACACTAAGACAGTAAATGATCTTCCGATTTCTAAAATATGCATAATGTCATTTCGTCTGCCAAAATATAGACATCTACTGTTCATTCTATACCAAAAAATGGGTATATAGACGACGACTACAGAGCTTTTTTTTTCCAAAATATCTATAAAATGGATATATATTCAACAACTACAGATGCTCTTAAAGAGTACTTAAAAAAAGGATTTTTTTTTTATGAAACGGATAGAGTCTTACGACTCCAGTCAGACAATAATTAAATTAAAACTAAAGAGATACAAAATAGATTTTACAAGCCGTAAAACCAAACGACACAGAACAAAGAACCGCGAGCATCCGAAGAATGCAAAAAAGAAACAACGACTAAAAAAATTACAATGGCTAAACAGACAGACTAAAATCGACAGCAAACGAGCCTGCAGTCGAGACCTGGGGCTGAACCGCAAAGGAACGTCCGATCACACCATAAATCATGAAACGAGACGGCAGTACTATAAGGGGAGTACTCTGGGATCTAGACACCCACAGCGCTGCATCCTGAACGTCAGAAGGCAGCTAGCCAGACAAACAGCAAAACGCCAGCGGCGTGGAAAAACTTCGCACACAACTACAGACAGGGAAAGAAATGTCGGTCCATTGCTGGGGAAATAAAGGCCCGGCCATCAAACCCCAAACAGTACACCGACAGCGTACAATCCCAAATGGAGGACTGGCCACGAAATAAAAGTAGAGCAAAAAGACTAACCTCCACTTATAACAAAGCCGAAAAAACAGCTCCTTAATAGGCTCAAATCAAGATCAGCATCATGAAGAGACTCATAGGGATGCAGTGAAACACTATGAGTAACCGAGGAGGCCAGCTCCAAACTAAAACCATCACACAGCCCGAACGAGCAGCATATATACAAAAGCTGCCCAGTAACAAAAGGGCAAAACCAAGCCAAACCGGCAGGTGAAAAGAGCATAACTCCTCAAATGCGCAACAAAACCAACAAAACAGAAAATTCAAGCCTATCCGTTAAACATCAGGGCCCTCAGAATGAGGAACCAACACAAAAACATACTGATGAAACATTAGAAGCAGAGCAAAATCATCATAGATACCAGTAAAGAACCAAAGGAGGCTCTCTAAAACATTACAACAAAATGAACTATGAACAAGGGATACAAAAGAGGTACAGATCAGCTGATTAACTTGCTCGGATCAAACTAAACCAAGCAAAAGTGCTCGACAGCACAGAAAAGCAAAAGAGAGCGTCGATAACAACTTCATACCTGCGAATAGGAAGTTAGGTTATCAACAAGAGCATCAGCCAATAACAATTAAGCCAATAAAACATCGCAGCCAAAAACTTATAAAGCATTAAGATTACGAAGACAAAGTAAAACATCGACCAATCTGCCATGGTAAAGGGACTCTCTAGCTTCAATATTTAACTTTGAAGGCCAGAAATTGAAAAGAAAAAGAAAATCTTCGATAATGACAGGGCTAGGTGACGCCAAAAAAAAAAAACAAAACAAAACAAAAACCCAGAAAGGTACTGTACCACATCTAGCCACACATTCTTGCATCAAAATTGTGACACCTTTTTGATAGAGCTGATGTGTTGTTGGATGTGGTACACCACATCTCCTCCAGTAGGGGTGGACAACTATTATCCGAACCGATTAATCCGAACCAATCCAATCCGAACCGACCGGTTTTTAACCGAACCAATTAGGGGTTTGGGTTGGCCCGGTTCTTGATCTTCAATAACCAACTGGACCGGTTTGGTTATTGGATGAAGCTTTCAAATAACCGATGAAACCGAACCAATCGTACTTCTATGCATAAGTCCATAAAAAATATAGTTCTCCTTTAATTTCTTGAATATACAAATAGTCATTTCTCATTTTCTTAAAGATACAAACAGTCTTCTTTAATTTCTTTAATATAGACCGAGCAGTTGTTCTATCTATGTTTTAATTCTCCATAATCCTGTGCGTTATGTTGTTGAGAAATGCTTGATTTACAGTGTGGCCCAGCTTAATATAATTATGAAGTTGATATAACATTTAGTAGTTAATTTAATCAAGTCAAGCAAAAATTGGTTTCTAAATCTTTTTTTATTGTACCTGAAATTCAATTAGCTATGGTTATTGATGTTTCTTTTATGATAATAAACTCATATTACAAAAGTATGCAAGTGAAAAAGTAGTTTATCTCACCCATTTAAACGTCATCATCTCAAACAATTAGTGCAAAATTCATTAACTTGGGTTTTATGAATCTTATTTTAAATTCATTTCTGAATAACAAATAGTAAGTTGTTTTTTTAAGTTTGATTGAAGTTGATCTTTTAAATTTCAACAAAATTATGAATGATGTTGAAGGTGAAAAGTAGCACGCCAAACCGACAATCCAATCCAATCCAAACCGAGCTTAATCGGCTTGGATGGAAACCGATCCAATTAAGGTTCGGATTGGTTGCGGATGAGAAAATTAAAAAACCGATCTTCTTTGGATCGGTGGTGGATAGCCCATATTAGGTCGGATACCGACCGATGCCCACCCCTATCCTCCAGTACTGGAGGTGATCCAAATCTTAAAAAAAAGTCGAACAATTAATAAAAAGAATTACTGCAAAAACAGCAACTTAAAATTTCTCAAATTTAATTAATCCAATTACGAAAAACTAGAAGAAAACAAATGAGTAAATACCTCCCATGTTGTGGTCCCCGCACAAAACAATCCTACTATTAAGGGGTTGCTTCTTTGCCCGTATAACTTCTACATGATGAAGAAAAGAAAAAAAAAAATAAAAAAAAAAAAAAAAAGCTAAAATTGAAAAAACTCACTTAAACTATTTCATATATACTGAAAATCTCACTCACCTTTTTTTTAGGCAGAAAACCACACTCAACTATGGGTGCGACAAATCACACCATGACTCCGTTAGGGTTATGTTATATGGGTGGTTTTTCGCACCCATAGTTAAGTACGGTTTTCTGCATAAAAAAAAGGTGAGTGAGGTTTTCTGCATATATGAGATAGTTTAAGGGGTTTTTTTTCTTTCAATTTTAACCTAAGAATGGGTTCTGAATAAAGAGGGTAATTTTATCATTTTGTAAGTCCCGTGCATTGCACGTGACCGAAAAATAACAGAATCCTAACGGAGTCATGGTGTGGTTTTTCGCACTCATAGTTGAGTGTGGTTTTCTGCATAAAAAAAGGTGGCTGAGGTTTTCTGCATATATGGAATATTTTAAGGTTTTTTTTTTCAATTTTAGCCCCAAAAAAAAATCATAATTTTTTACCAAACTATCCTACTTTTGTAAGTATGTATCAAACTGTTCCTGTTCGTAAATTTAATACCAAAAAGTCTCTACTGCTAACTGAGTTAGCGCCCCTTGTAATTTTTTTCAGGCTATCTCAGTTAGCGTGTGCTGGGGGGGATACCACTTATCCCCTCAAGTGGGGGTTTGCAAAAAACTCACCACATATAGACTCCGTTAGCGTGTCTATTTAAACCACTCGCGCTAACTGGGTTAGCGTGATAGGTGGACAGTAGGGGACACTACTTCTCAAGTAAGGGTGTAGGTCAAAAACCACCAAGTATAGACACGCTAATCCCGTTAGCGCGCCTCTTTATACCAGGCGCGCTAACCAGGTTATCGTGCTATGTCATTTGGGACCCTATTAAATCACAATCGCTGATGATGTCTTCTTATATTTATAGTGTCTGATATGGCTAAAAATGGGGTTAAATCGGAACCGTCCAGATTGGGCGCGAATCTTGAAGCTCGGGGGTAAAACAATAATTTCACATACAAATGGATCCAAAGCGGGTATTGGGTCTCCTTCTCACAGATCCAACAGCCCATAAACGGATCCACTCTGACTGGGTACGGGTCCCGACCCGAGGCAAACCCAGACCAACAAGGAGACAAATCAGGGTCACTGATTTGACCAAGTCAACGGGCCTGATTTACTCTCACCGGGAATCAGGGGTTAGTTTCCTAAACAGATGTGAAGATTTTTCTCCTAGTAGTTACACAGGGAATCAAGCCTCTAACCACTCCCCTGGCGACTATAAATACCACCCATCTACCACTATGACAGGTTAATCACTCTTTTTCCACCTTAAACTCTTTCTTTAATCACCACTGGTTATTGACAAGAGCGTCGGAGGGTGCGTCGCCGGAATCAACCCCGGTGTCTCGCACTTCCTTGCAGGTTGCGGCAGGAATCAGAAGGCTTGGATCTGCTGTTCAGGTTTTCTCGAACTCACAAATCTCATCTGTTTACCCCCACACCGAAATCAGCGGTAACAGATTGGCGCCGTCTGTGGGAACACCACACGAACAGCCTCCGTCTCTTCCTCGTCGCCTAGCCCTGCTCCGACCATGCCTCCTAAGAAGGTCAGATCCAGAGGATCCAACCGCGGGGCCAATCCCGCCGATTAGACAGAGGAAGTCCCTGTCAATCCTGTTCCGCAGCCCGAACTTCCTCCCCTGGCCCAGCAGGGCCAACCTCCTCTTCCCAAACAACAACCTCCCAATGGCCCTTCTGGCCATAACGGGCGGAGGCAGAAGCAGCCCCTCGACCCAGACCATGTCTCGGTTCATAATGAGTCCTCGGATTCAATGGCTTCTCATCACCCCGACCTCCGCGACACAATCCTGAACCGCCAAAAAGATGAGGACCTCCGCACCTTGATGAGAGGCGAGCCCGAGAGGGAGCCTCCCGCCAGCATCAGAGTGAGCGGTCTCCTCACCGCCGGGACGGTAGAAGGTCTCCGGACCGCAGGGGCCGAGCAGCATCTCCCGAGCGCCGAAGGAGGAGGCCGCATTCCCCCATGGGTCGGCATCATCCGAGGAACAATGAAGCACCTATCACTCGTGCCGAGTTCCTACAATTTCAGGAGACCGTGCTGCAGGACCTCAACCTTCGCCCCAACAACCAAAATGCCCAGAGGATTCCAACACCCCCACGGGTTCCCAGTCCTCGCCGCCGATCCCGAAGTCCTCTCCCGGCTCCCAGCCTCCAGCAGCAGCACTACAGCCCCCGCCGATCCTAGGACTACCGGCGCCGCAGTCCCCGCTCCCCTTCCTATGAAGAAGAGTCCGGGGGATCATATGATTACCAGCGGAGGGACGATGCCCTCAACCGCCGTCTCCATGAGGTAGAGAGGCGCATTGGTCGCATGGACAGAGAGGAGGAGTCCAGAGCAGGGACCGTCCGGCCCAGCAGACCCCCTTTCTCTCGGACGATCATGGAGGCCCCCATACCGAGGGGTTTCAAACCCCCACAGTTTGAAACGTACTCAGGGGAGTCTGACCCAGTTGATCACGTCGAAAGCTTCAAGACATTAATGCTGATCCACCAAGCTTCCGACGCCATGCTCTGCAAGACCTTCCCCGCCACCCTCCGGGGGTCGGCTCGGGAATGGTACTCCAGGCTCGCCCCCTCTTCCATCTTCTCGTTCGAGCAGTTCGAGACGCTGTTCATAACTCACTTTGTGAGTAGCAGGCGAGCCAAGAAGACGAGCCTCTCCCTGCTCAACCTGCGGCAAGAAAGGGGAGAGAAACTGAGGGACTACGTGAAGAGGTTCACCGCAGAAGTCAGGTCTATCGCCTCCCTAGACCAGTCAGTGGCGACTGTTGCGTTCCAATCGAACGTCCTCAACTCCAACCTCCGGTCGTCCCTCGCCAAGAAGCCCCCGCACAACTTTGCCGACCTTCTCCTAAGGTGCGAAAAGTACATCCGGGCGGAAGAGGCCGAGTGCCTGCCGAACTTCGGAGGATTGGCCTCCGGATCGAAGAGGATGGCGACCGAGGGGGAGGGATCGAAGAAGATGCAGAAGGACAACGGCGGTCAGCGCCGTCCTCCCCCTAGGTTCGAGAAGTTCACTCCCCTCACCACCAATGTCTCCACTATCCTGATGGAAGTAGAGAAGGAAGGCCTGCTACCACCCGCTCCGAGGATAAACACCCCAACCAAGAGGAGAAACAAAGAGAAATGGTGCCGTTATCACCGGGACCACGGCCACGAGACCAATGATTGTCGGGCGTTGAAAAATGAGATAGAGGCCCTCATCCAGAGGGGGCAGCTGGCCAAATTTGTGAAAGCAAGTGACCGGGCGGACCGCACTACTCCTCCGCCTCGGGGGGCTAACAAGCGCTCCGAGCGGCGCGATGAAACCCCCGAGTTTGAGGAAGAGCGGGTTCTGCACCTCATCCACGGAGGCCCTATGGGGGGCTCCTCCAATTCCTCCCGGAAGGCCTTCGTCCGAGAGGTCAATTCAGTCCACAGCGCTCCTCCCCCCAAAGGCCTCGGCGTCCCGGTGACCTTCTCTGATGAAGACCTCGAAGGGGTCCGGACCCCCCACTGCGACGCACTGGTTATCGACCTCCGCATGGCCAACATCAAAGTGCAGAGGATCTTAGTAGACAATGGGAGTTCGGTCAACATCCTCTTCCTCTCGGCCTTCCGAGGGCTACAGCTGTCGCGGGACCGTCTCAAGCCGGCCAGCTACACGCTCTACGGGTTCACGGGGGTACCGGTGACTGTCGAGGGGGTTATAACCCTAGACGTGACCACTGGGAAGGCCCCTACTACCCGTACCGAGCCGATGGACTTCATGGTCGTCGACGTCCCGGCCGCATACAATGTCATCCTAGGTCGACCCGGCCTAGTTGCCCTGGAAGCTGTTCCCTCAGCATACCATCTCAAGATGAAGTTCCCCACTCGGTCGGGAGTGGGAGAAGTCAGGGGTAGTCAAGAGACAGCTCGGAAGTGCTACATGACTTCCACCGGGGGTTCGGTGCTCTCCCTAGAGACCCTGGAGATCCCCGAGCCAAATGTCCGACCTACTGTAACACCTCAAATTTTTAAAATATCGAAAATGTCTGTTTTTATATATTTTGAGTGGTGAAAATTATTTTTGATATATTTTATTTAAATATTGATATCGGTATGGATATTTATGGTAGATTGGTATTATTGCTATATATTGAAGCCGTGAGTTGAGATTTTACGTGAATAATTATTGTTTATTTTATTTTATAATTTTGAAGGATTATTGCGAGATAATTGCAATGTATTTTGTATTGTTGGTGCTATTAGAGAAAAGAGTTGGGGTTTACTTGAAATATTTTGGAGGTCTAGGGGTCTATTTGTAAATATCCATTTATAAAAATAGTATTATTATTATGATAATTTTATCTCTACTACTATAATGGGAGAACACCTTAGTGTAATTTGTCCTCAACCCAAATATTTTCGAAAGTGGACCAGTTATGGACTAATATTGGTAATTATTTTCGAAAGTGGACCAGTTTGGTAAATATTTTCACAGTGGGTCAGTTTGGAAATAATTTTCTTATTAAACCCCCCCCCCCCCCCCCCCCATTCTTCTTTCTCCTCCGTTCTCTTTCTTTTTTTTTCCCGATCCCAAACCGACCCCATCCCGACCACTTCCCAGCCCAAAAATCCCGACCTTTCCATCCATAAAATTTCGATTAAATTAGGGGGCAAGCTCAATGAAGGGTTCTCTTCTCTATGGTAGCTTCAATTTGGGGAAAAAGCAATGGAAAGGTATACCCTATTGTATTTATTCGTATAGAATTTAGTATGGTTAGTTTTATTGAGGAGGATTATGATGGTAGAGAGATTTAGAAGTGTTGGAAGTGGTAGATTTGGGAAATTAGTGGGTTGTTAGAGAAATTGCAATTTGTTAGTAAATGAGGGTTTTGGGTTTGTAAAATAGAGATATATATATATATAAGAATTATCTCTGGTATGGTGGTAAAAATTGGAGTGAGTCATTAGAATAAAATGGGAAGTAGTGATTTTGGTATAGACTCGAATTATAGAGTTTATGAAATCGGGTAGAAAACTCGATCCAAATAATTAAAGAAAATGCATATGAGGGTGTAGAGTATTATGCAAGGATTAATATAAATTTAGGATGATTTTTATAGGCTTCCAGCTCAATTAAATTGAGTGAAATAAATTATAGGCGAAAAGTGCATGCCGGGTGTTCGGTGAAATGCCCGCGCGATATAGAGGTGAGAATTTGATGAGTTCGGAGGTGTAGTTGAGTCTCATTATTATTATTAATCCTAATATATGAGATTAGGAAAAAGAGGATTAAAGAAATTAGAAAATACGAATTTTTCTTATTAGAAAGCCTCCGATCAATAAGGGAATGTTTGTATGGGGAGCCAAATTCGAAATCCGTCGATGTAGCTCGGCTACTTAGGTCATTTGTAACGTGTGGGCGAAGACGGATTCGAGTTTGGAGGTTCGGAGGCCGATATTTGAGTTTTAAGCTAATCGGTCCTATAATTTTCCATTTAGGTGGAAAAAGTCGAACTTCGACTGGCTGCTGGGCGGACATGGGACATCGTTTACTCGATCCGTCAGGTGAGTATGTTGTATTTATAAATATTTTATATTGTGGCCAAATTTCGTGGTTTTCTGATATATTTTATAGAAGTTATGCTAAAAATTGATTCTCAATGAAAATACGGATTTTTGGAGCTCGAAAATGGGTTTTTGTGATATGTGGTGAAATTAACTATTTTAAGTGTATAAAACCTATATTATGGATTAATGTGACGTGTTGAAGTATAAAAATTAAATATGTTAAATTGTTTATGCGTATTTTTATCCCGTGCATGTTTTGTGCATGTTTTGGGGCATATAAGCCCTTATAGGTGATTTTATCTATATGAAACATGATGTATGAGCTAGTATGCTATAATTAGATATTATAAGACTTAATTAGAAGAAATAAGTGGTTTTGGCCCCTTATGATGGGAAATCCGCATGTGTGATGTTTATTTGTAAAATATATATAGATGATTATGATGTGTGATGCAATAATTGACGAAATTAAATAAGTGGGTGCATGTTTACATTTTAATTATGTTTGAAATGAATTAATGGGAAATAATATGACATGTTGGTTTATATGATAAATGACTTGGTGTATGTTTATATGGGATTTAATGAAGTAGCGAATAGCATGGTATTCATAATGAGTGATGTTATGGTAGGTTAAATAACATGATGGTTTCTATGTTAAATGACATGGGATATGCATATATATATATGATACAACGAGATGGTAATAAATATCGTGGACATCAAATGTGCATCAAACGCAAGAAAAAGGTGAGATGGTAAGTGCTAATAAAATGTGTTATTATTCTTGTGATTAAAGTCAAAGATGTGGCTATTGTTGAATTAAAAGTTGTGATGCTTTATGTTGATAAAGTAAAATGGAAAGATGCAATGATTAATGCTAATAACAGATGGCTTGTTGACCAGTACCTACAGCAATCCTGGGGGTTTGGGCTAGACCTCCTAACACCCAAGGACCGGCTTGGGGTAAGTGGACCCAAACTATGTTTGGGGTAAGTGGATTTTATCGCCCAAGCTATCGGCTTGAGGCCCAGTTTCCCTCGATGACAGCTGTCGCGAGGACGTACCCAGTTTATCTGGGGTAAGTGGTTTTTCCCTCGATGACAGATGTCGCGAGGACGTACCCAGTTTATCTGGGGTAAGTGGTTTTTCCCTCGATGACAGACGTCGCGAGGAAGTACCCAGGTTACCTGGGGTCAGTGGCTTTTTCCCTCTTGGCTTCGGCTGGGAGGACGTACCCAAGTTCTACTTGGGGTAAGTGGTTCCCTCGCTAGTTCGGCTAGGAGGAAGACGTAGCCTCGGACGAGTAAGACTCTGTGTGAGCATCGGGCCGCGTGTTTACTGGGCTGTCGGCTTTCAGTATGTTGGGATACTGTGGCTCACTGGTCGACGAACTAATAAAATAAATAAGTGTTAATAATAAATGTGGTAGTAAAGAAAGTGGTAAGTGGAATGTGAATTGTGGTAGTAAAGGAAAGTGGATAGTAAAATGTGTATTGTGCGTGGAAACGAAAGTGGATAGTAAAATGTGAACTGTGTGTGGAAAAGAAAGTGTGTGAATGAAGTAAATGTGAAAGTGAACGTGCTATGAGTTAATATATGAAAAGAAGTGATAAATGCAGCATGTGATTAATTTAAGATGAAAATAATAAAAGAGATGTGTTATCCTGAATAATACAAAGTAATTGCATTATAGGTGTGATCATTAAAGTAAAATACAGTTGATATGAGTTGTACCTTGGAATTGTGTCAAGGAACTACCTGCCCGCAATTTCAGTAGAAATTGTGGGAACTACCTGCCTTGGCATAATTCGCAGGGTGAGTGGATATAATAGTGGTAATGATTAATAGAAATGAGAAATAAGGTGAAGTAAAGATGATAAGCGATTGAAGTGAAATTAATAATCAAGCTATCGGCTTGAGATGTGATGTGATATTACCCAAATTGTGTGTTTGAGGTACGGTGACTATTACCCAAGCTATCGGCTATGAGATGTGATATGTGGTGGCCCCAGAGTGTGTTTGGGGATTAAGTGAAAATGATAATAAGAAATATAATCCTTATAAGAATGAGAATTACTAAGTGGAGTAATGAGATGTGAATGAGTTATAAAACATGGTTTGATGTAACCAGTATAAGTATTCTATTAATGAGGTGTTATTGATGTGATGAAATGTGAGAGCATTGCAATAAGCATTAAGATATTATACTTGCGTTATGAGACTTGAATGAATGTGGCATTATGAGAATAGAAGCATATAGGAAGGAAGTGATACTTGTTGTATTTTAATAAAATAAATACCTGTATTATGAGACTGGTTATGAAAATGGTTATTAAGAGTGTATGTTGTATTATGAGTTGTATTCCCATAAAGGGTTATTAATGAAAGGAGTAATAACATTATGTAGTTATATTCATATAATGCTATTATGACGATACTTGTGGAAGAATGAATACTTGGGTTAGAGAAGATAAATTGAAAAGTAATGGATTGTATGTGTATTCGTATTATGCGGATGTAAAATAAGAATATATATATACGAGGTTGAGGTGAAGTATATTATATATATACGAGGTCGAGATGAAGTATATTATATATATACGAGGCTGAGGTGAAGTATATTATGAAATGTGGGAAGTTATGGATAATTGAACAGTTGAATGCAGGATTGGCAAAGTATTTGATATATCGTCGTACCGATGATGTTGTTGTGTTCAGGATTCGGGTAGCATTATCGTAACGTGGTATTTGTAAGTTTAAATTATTTTCTTTATACTATTTTAATTTGTCATTAGATTAATAACTATACTCACACCAGAAATGGCTAACCCCTTAGTGTTTGGGGGGGTTAGGGGAGTCTGAGGACTACCCTAGATCTCCCACTGTTGCAGGTTCTCATCAGTGCAGAGGTGAGGCGTGGAGTGGTAGTATACCTTTTTATTTTAAAAATTTGTATTATTTAGTTATAGGAATAGTGAAATTTATGATTTAAATTGTATTATGAGTGTATAAGCCTGTATATGACGATGATGAGTATAGTGTGAGGTGGTGTAGTATGTTGGTGACCCGTACCCAGCTCGTCGTGGAGTACCAGGCTCTGTGGTAAGTTTTACAATGATTTTTCTAAGATTTTACCTCGTTTTTCAAAGAAATTCATAGTTTTTAATTGATATTTGATAATCCGTTATGAGTTTGGCCCCCAGAGCATTATATTATATTGCCTGTATGTATCTGCTCATTTTGGCCTGGGGAGCCCATGAAAATATTATGTGGTTTGTGAGCTACGGAATTTTGAGCAGAATTCCGTAAGCTTTTTGTGTTTCGGGGCAAAATTTACAGGGGAGACTCTGCCAAAATTTTTCCTGAAATATAACTTTCTTAGTTTATGATTAAAGTGATATAGAAATTGAAAGAATTGAATTTGGAGACTTAGTTTTTAAAAAAAAAAAAAAAAAAAAATTTGGGGTGTTACACCTACGTCCGAGCCTGCGGACGAGTTGGAAGAAGTGCTCTTCTCGGATGAGGACCCGAGTCGAAAGTTCCTCATCAGCAAGTCTTTGCCGACTGCACTTTGTTCCGACTTAGTGCAGTGCATCCGGGATAACCGCGACCTGTTTGCTTGGTCAGCCGCGGATATGCCCGGGATTTCAGAGGACCTGCTAGTCCACCGCCTAAGTGTCGAACCGGGGTGCAAACCGGTTCAGCAGAAGAGGCGGAAATTCGCTCCCAAGTGACAGCAGGCCATCAAGGAGGAGGTGGATAAACTCTTGAAGGCTAAGTTCATACAGGAGGTAAACTACCCCGAGTGGCTCTCCAATGTTGTAATGGTCAAGAAGTCCAACGGCTCTTGGAGGATATGCATCGACTTCACCGACCTGAATAAGACGTGTCCGAAGGACCCCTTCCCTCTTCCAAATATCGACACCCTCATTGATGCCACCTCGGGCCATGAGCTCCTCAGCTTCATGGACGCCTTCTCCGGCTATAATCAGATCCGAATGTTCCCCCCGGACATTCCGAAGACCTCCTTCATCGCCGATCAGGGCCTCTACTGCTACAGGGTCGTGCCGTTCGGGTTGAAGAACGCTGACGCCACCTACCAGCGCCTCGTCAACAAGGTCTTCCAGAACCAGATAGGCCGCAACATGGAGGTGTACGTCGATGACATGCTCGTCAAGAGCATCCGAGGGACTGACCACGTTGCCGACCTCCAGGAGGCGTTCGGCGTGTTAAGGAAGCACAACATGCGTCTGAACCCGAACAAGTGCGCGTTCGGGGTCTCATCGGGAAAGTTCCTCGGCTTCATGGTAAGCCAGTAAGGGATCGAAGCAAATCTCGAGAAGATCAAGGCCATCCTAGACATGGCCCCGCCCCGGAACGTCAAGGAGGTGCAGAAGCTGACTGGTCGGCTCGTCGCTATCGGCCGATTCCTCTCGAAATCTGGAGAAAAGTGCCTCCCCTTCTTCAAGGCACTCAGGGGGGCTAAGGGTTTTGAGTGGGGCCAACCACAACAGGAATCGTTCGACCAACTGAAGGCCTACCTGGTGAACCCCCCTCTGCTCAGCAAACCTGTTCCGGGGGAAACCCTCTTCATCTACTTGGCTGCTTCCGAGCAGACCCTAAGTGCCGTGCTGGTGAGGGAAGAAGACCGGGCCCAGAGGCCTATTTACTACGTAAGCAAAGTGCTTCGGGATGCTGAGCTCCGCTATCCGAAGATAGAGAAGATGGCCTACGCACTAGTCATGGCGGCAAGAAAGCTCCGACCGTACTTTCAGTCCCACTCGGTCGTTGTCCTCACCGATCAACCCCTGAAGCAGATCCTTCATAAGTCCGAGACCTCGAGCCGACTAATGAAGTGGTCCATAGAGCTGAGCCAACATGACATCTCGTACCAACCTCGGACCGCAATCAAGGCACAGGCCCTCACCGACTTCATCGTCGAGTCCACTATTCCTGAGGTCAGCCATGTCCCGAACGGACCCCCCATATGGACGGTCTTCGTGGATGGCTCCTTCTGTTACGAAGGAAGCGGCGCCGGTATCATCCTGAACGGCCCTGATGACTTCGTCCTCCAGTACGCAATCTGCATGAACTTCAAGGCCTCGAACAACGAGGCGGAGTACGAGGCACTCATCGCAGGCCTCGGACTCGCCCGAAGTGCTGGGGCGCAATGCCGCCGAATTCACAGTGACTGTCAGCTAGTTGTGAACCAGGTCTTGGGCGAATACGAGGCGCGGGACGAGCGAATGGCAAAGTACCTCGCCAATGTCCGAGCCCTCATGAGCCGGTTCGAAGAGGCACTCATCCAGCGAGTCCCTCGTGAGGAGAATTCGCAGGCCGACGCCCTCTCCAAGTTGGCCTCTTCCTCCCTCCAAGGTCTCAAGCAGACCGTTTTGATCGAGGTCCTCTCAAAGCCGAGCATAGAAGACGAGACCTCTGGCTCCGTAGAGTCGCTGCAAGTCATGCTACAAGATAATTGGATGAAGCCGTTGGTGGAATTCTTGAGGGACGGACTCCTCCCCAGGGACCCCAAAGAAGCACGCCGAGTCAGAACCCGGGTCGAGCGGTATGTCTTGATCGAAGGGATCTTATACAAACACTCCTTCTCGTAGGCCGATGGCCGACCGTACCTGAGGTGCCTCTCCCCAGAACAGGCCGACTACGCCTTACAAGAGCTCCACGAGGGTATCAGCAGAGCACATTCAGGATCTAGGGCCTTAGCTCAGAAAGCTTTGAACTATGGATACTTCTGGCCGACCCTCCTCCAAGACGCCGAGCGACACGTTCGGCAATGCGGCCCCTGTCAGAGACATTCAAATGTCCGTCGGCTCCCACAAGCCAACCTTGCCTCCCTATCAAGTCCCATCCCCTTTGCAATGTGGAGAATGGATTTACTAGGGCCCTTCCCACCGGCTCCCGGCCAGTTCAAGTTCTTGGTGGTTGCCATCGACTACTTCACGAAGTGGATCAAGGCCGAGCCCCTCGCCACTATAACCGAGAACAAAGTGCTTCAATTCTTCTGGAAGAGCGTTATTTGTCGGTTCGGCATCCCCCGTGTCCTTGTGACGGACAACGGGACTCAGTTCACTGGTGCGGCATTCCGAGCTCTGTGCGACGACCTCGCCATCCAGTAGCACTTCTCGTCCGTCTCCCACCCTCAGTCGAACGGACAGGCAGAAAATGCTAATCGGCAGATCCTCGCAGGTATCAAGAAAAGGCTGGACAAATGTTCCAAAGGCCTATGGGTCGACCAACTCCCCAACGTCCTATGGAACTACCGCACGAGCAAGCGGACCCCCACAAGAGAGTCCCCTTTCAACCTTACCTACGGGTCCGAGGCGGTGATACCCCTCGAGGTTGGCATATCCTCTCCTCGCCTTGCGGCCTACGATGAGGAGCAGAACGCCAGAGACCTCAGAGCAAGCTTAGATCTGGTAGATGAGCTCAGGGAAAGAGCATCAATTCGGCAGCAAAGTTACCGAAGAAGGGTCGAGTTGGCATACAACAGGAAGGTCCGACCCACCAACCTTAAGCAAGGGGATTTGGTATTAAGAAAACTGGCCATATCCTTCCCCAACCAGAGGAGCAAGCTGGCTCCGAACTGGGAAGGGCCTTACAAGATCACAAGGGTAGTTCGGCCCGGAGCATATCGTCTGGAAGATCTAGAAGGCAGAGAGATTCCGAGGACCTGGAATGCCGACCACCTCCTGAAATACCAAGAGAGCGCCCCGGCGACACTCTAAGTATCACAGGATATCGAGCCATTCCTCTCCTCCAACTTGTAATCTATTTCATGAGTTGTAATATGTAAAAACGGTTCGCCGTCGATTATTAATAAAGAATGACCTTTCATGCTTATAAATTTGTTTGCACCTCTCCGCCTCTATCCTTTGTTTTTGCTTTTTTCAACCAATGGTTCGAGATCCAATATCCGGCTCGACTTTTCCTCCTCGGCTCGTCCCCGGACGAGCCAGAGGGAAATCGCCGTACGGGACTGCCCCCACAACCGTTGAACTAACATCGATGGTTCGGAATCCAACACTCGGCTCGACTTTACCTCCTCGGCTCGCCCCCGGACGAGCCAGAGGTAGATCGCCGTTCGGAACTGCTCCCACAACCGTTGAACTAACATCGATGGTTCGGAGTCCAACACTCGGCTCGACTTTACCTCCTCGGCTCGCCCCCGGACGAGCCAGAGGTAGATCGCCGTTCGGAATTGCTCCCACAACCGTTGAACTAACATCGATGGTTCGGAGTCCAACACTCGGCTCGACTTTACCTCCTCGGCTCGTCCCCGGACGAGCCAGAGGTAGATCGCCGTTCGGAATTGCTCCCACAACCGTTGAACTACACCGATGGTTCCGAAGTCCAACACTTGGTTTCATTCTACTCCCCAAGCTTTCCTCACAGCAGACTAGAAGTGGACCACCATTCGGAATTGCTCCCACAACCGTCGAACACACGCTATGATCGACGAGTCCCACGAAGAAAAAAGAGCTCGGCTCACCCCTCAACTTCGCAAGAAGTAGGAGACCGAAGCACTGTTCGGCCCCAAACCCGGGCCATCCTGTCTCGAAGCCGAAACCCGAAACCCCACGCCTTCGGTCGGCTACCGAGCAGGGGCCTTTCCGACCCTGCAAACGGAGAAAACGCACTTTCTCCTCAACTTTCGCGTCGGATCTCGATCAGACGGCCCAGATCTTGCCAACAGCGCTAAACGACAAGATAGCGTTTTCTTGGGAACTGAGCCGTCTCGAGATTCGTGCCATCATCCAACGGCCCAGATCTTGCCACCAACGCTAAACGACAAGATAGCATTTTCGTGGAAACTGAGCTGCCTCGAGATTCGTGCCATAATCCAACGGTCCGGATCTTGTCAGAGTCACTAGACGACAAGATAGTGTTCTCATAGGAACTGCTTCGGCTCGACAGTCTTACCGACGACATTAATACACTCGGCTCGTAATCCTCGAAGTGACCAACACATTTACATGCGAGATAGATACGCAGAGCAACAAGAAAAGCGCTAGTTCTTGAAAGAAATTTTATTAATAATCCGGGCATAATACAAAGCAATCTTTCATTGGTCACAAAGTATTAGAAAACAAAAATACAGCGCCGACCCACAACACTTCGTATTCAAACAGAAATGTCTTCACTAATCTGTTCGGTTCACAGCCCATCCACTTCGGCCGAAAGCTCCTCCACCTCTTTCCGAAGCTTCGCCTCCTCGGTCTGCAAATGATGGATCTCATAGACCAAATCATCTCGCTCAGCAATTATTTTCGACTGATTGTGCCGAATACACTGAACCCGAAGAGCGCTGCTAAAAGCAGATTGCGAATCTTCGTCCTCCCTTACAGGAGTCGCCTCGACGATCCTATTCTCCAGACGTTGGATCTCGGCATCTCGTTGGCCGAGGACGGACTGGAGGTGGGCCCGCTCGCTCTCAGCTCGGCGCAACTTCAGCTCGACAACACGAAGCCGCTCTCGGCACTCCGACGAGCGAGACTTCGCCGCCCCTGAAGTTACCTCTGTTTCAGCGGCATCATTCGAGCTGTTGGAATCCGAGTCTTGGATTGTCACCACGAGCTGAAAAGAAGGGAAAACGAATAGCAAAATTTCAATACACTGCCGAAGTCCAACACTTGGAAACATCTACAACTAATCATACACAAAATCCGAGACTCAACACTTGGACAAATTTTGGCCAAACAAAATATTTTCATTCAAAACCGAGGAGAAAGTTTTACAAGAGTGGTGGCCAGTCCGCGGTTAGGCTTACAAAAAAGAAACGAGACAACGAAACACTAAAAGAGGAAACCGAGTCAGGGTCGACCTTTTTGCCGTTCGGGTCCGTCGACCCCTCGGCCTTGTCCTCGTCATCGCCCTCGCCTTCGTCTTTGCTCCCACTCTCCTCTTCAGAGTCGTCCTCCTCCTCATCCTCGGCCTCGGTCTCACCCGGGCCTTCGGCACTCTCCGTCTCCCCCTCGGGGTCGAGCATCCCCTGGGGAACCTCCTCCTCCCCCTCCACGGGGTCGTAGAAATGGTAGGAGGACGTGTCGAAACCCGGATTCCTGGCTGCGACATGTAGCAGGGCTCGGCCATATGCGTCTTCCATGTTCTTGAACATGTGTTGCACGGCCTCCTCCTGCACGGCCTTCTTCACCTTCTTCACCTTGGACCGGTGTTTGGCCATGATCTTCTCGGCCCTCTTCCGAGCCCTATCCGCTTCCGACCGAGCATTGGCCAGCTCCCCCTTCAGTTCGGCAGCCTCCTTCTCCGACGCCTCGAGCTTGGCTGCCGTGTCCTTCGACAGCTGAATGGCGTCGGCCAGCTGCTTCTCCAGCCCGGCCACCTCGGCACCCCTCTTTGCCGAGAGGAGTTGCTCGGCATCAAGCAGCTTCGAGATCTTGACACGCTCCACCCTCTCCCGCTCATACTCCTGTTCCTTGCTCGCAAACTCCTCGAGCAGGAAGTTGAAGTGGCAGAGGGTCTGAAAAGAGGACAGCCAATTAGAACCTGAACCCAAGAACTTAGAAAAATCTCAGAAAAAGTTTCAATGAGGAAGAGCTCGGCCCACTTACCGACATGGTGTTCCGAGCGATCTGCATCGCGACGTCCCCTGCTAGCCCGGCCTTTAGGGTCGCTTGATCCTTTGGGGTCGGCAGGTGCCTCACTGCTTCCATGCAAATGTTGCCGTCGCCCAAGAAGCCGTCGACATTCATCACCTGCCAGTCAGGCACGAAGATCTGCTTATGATGCTCGGTCAAGATCTTCTCCGCCTCGGCAGTGAGGGGCGGAACTTGGAGGGACAGCACCTCCTTCATGCCGAACGCATTGCTCGACGAACCGGGAGCATCCCCCTTCGAGGTCGGTGTCGGCGCGCCCGAGGCAGGAGGGTCGAGGACCATGACCCCCCCTGCTCGGAACCAGCCTCCGGCACCACAACCTTCGGCTGGTCGGCAGGCTTCACGACCGAAGGCATCTTCGAGGCTCGGTCGCCCTGAGGTCCTGCAGAGGGCCTCTTCTTCCTCGTCTCCTGCGCCTTCGCCATCAGAGCCTTATAATCCATCTTCATTGTCTCTGCATAGGCCGAATGAAAAGACTTAGAAAAATTTTCATAAACTATAAGCAAAGAGCATAAATACAAGAAGCGTACTAGGGTCGATCGGACTGAGACCCCCTCGGAACAGAACCTCCTCGGTAATATCTTTCCAGCTTAACGCTGGCAGAGCGAGGAGCTTCTTGAGGACCTCGGCTTTCTCGTCACTCAACACCGGCTCCTTCTTGGCTCGCTTGGGCAACCCATCCCTCGCCCAAACTATCGGGATCACCCACGGCATGGGAGCCCGGATGATGAAATACTTCTCCTTCCAGTGTTTGATTGAGTCCGGATTCTCGACCAACTTCACGCCGGTCCGCGGCGAAAGATAGAACCTCTGTTCGTTTCGGTTCGGCTGACAAGGTCGGTAGAGACTCCGGAAGAGAAACATGCTCGGCACAGCACCGACCTCTTTGCACCGGAGTAGGAACACCATGACGTGTCTCCAGGTGTTCGGCATCAGCTGGGCAGGGCTCAAACCATACCAATTCAAGACGTCAATTATAAATGGGTGGAGGGGGAAGCGAAGCCCGACGATCAGGGAGTCGACAGGAAAGACGCACACATCTGTCGAAGACTTCGTGTTTGCTCGGAAACCTGGCCCGGGGAGAAGTAGCCCATAGTCGACCGGAATCTGGAACCCCTTTCGGATCAAATGAAGATCGGCCTCGGGTAAGAGACGAGATGGTATGGTCCACCTCGAACAGCTCCCTCGGTTCATTCTCCTCCACCGACTTGGCCGTGCCTTGGGTCACCTTCTCCAAGATATCCTCGGCATAGCCCCGAACGCCTCCCACACTCGACAGGGCAATGGGCTGCCGACCGAACGCCCCCGCCGTCTTCGGTGTCTCGACGATCGTGACCACCGCTTTACCCTTTTGAGACGCAGCCGCGACCTCCTGAGGTAGCTCGGCTACTTCACCCTCCTTGTCCGGCCGAACGACGCTCTGATCGGTCGGCTCCAAAACCTCCTTTCCTCTGCCCGCTCGGCCCACGGCTTGGTCCGAAACGGGGGTCTCATCCGAAGACGTAATCTTAACCATTTTCAAAAGAGAGAGGAAAGAGACTGACCTCGAAGTGACTGCTACGGTCGGAAAAGTTTGCCGAAAAGCCGTGACAGCTAGCAGCACCGCCCAGGAGCTAAAAACTTCGAAGGTAAAAGTAAAAACAGAAGAGAGAGAGTAAAAGTGAATAATGAGACTGGGATTAAGGGGGGGTGAAGATTTATAGTAAAAAAGGAACGTCCCTTGGACTTCCAAATGCAAAGGCGCGACTTTTGGGCCGCTCTCGAAACGTCGCGAAGGCCCAAAACCACTCCGCCTCCTCACCAAGTCAAGCAGTTCGGCACCACAGGACCTAAATCCGAGCCGTCTTGTCTCAAAGCCGAAACCCGAAACCCCACGCCTTCGGTCGGCTGCCGAGTAGGGGCCTTTCCGACCCTGCAAACGGAGAAAACGCACTTTCTCCTCAACTTTCGTGTCGGATCTCGATCAGACGGCCCAGATCTTGCCACCGATGCTAAACGACAAGATAGCATTTTCTTGGGAACTGAGCCGCCTCGAGATTCGTGTTATCATCCAACGGTCTGGATCTTGTCAGAATCACTAGACGACAAGATAGTGTTTTCTTGAGAAGTGTGCCCGTCTCGAGATGCGTGTCAACATCCGACGGCTCAGATTGCGTCGCGTCGCTCGGACGACCGTGCCTTCAGATCCCGGTCGGCCCAGAATGTCGCTCGGACAACCGCTCCCTCCGACGGTCCACCTATGCCTAAAGAAGTTTGAAAAGTTTTGATTAAAAGTTCTAAGGCACCGCCCTCGGCGAGCACCCCAGGCCCTACTTCTCAGTCGGCATTCCTCTCACCCATGAGCAAAGCAAAGCCTCCGGCCTCATAGCCGAAGCCTCTAATTGTTCAGGGATTAGAGAGAAACCGCCGATTCACGGGGCCCGGTCAATAACGGGTCAGCACGCTTCCTCTCATCATTCCGAAGCTGCAGTCCCTCGGATTCAGACTTGGGTCATCACCTCTTCTACCGTGATCTTCCCCGACCCTGATACCCGCAACGAGGCAGTCAGAATCGGGAGAAGATCACGGTGGAAGAACGACCACCCGTCCTTCCGAAACGAACTCGTCCCTCGGATTCGGACCAGGGTCATCACCTCTCCCACCATGATCTCCCCCGATCCTAACACCCACTTAGGAGCAGTCAGAGTCAGGAGAAGACCATGGTGGAAGAACGACCACCCGTCCTGCCGAGGCACTCCGCCCCTCGGATCCGGACTTCGGTGGTCTACCCTTCGGCCCAAACTCCCTTGACCCAGACACCTCCACCCGGGCCGTCAGAGTCAGGAGAAGATTTGGGCGAAAAAACGGCCACCAGTCCTTCCGAAATGAACCCCTCCGTCGGATCCAGACTAGGGTCATCACCCCTTCTACCATGACCACCCCCGATCTTGACACCCACATCGGGCCAGTCAAAATCGGGTGATGATCATGGTTGAAGAGCGACCACCCGTCCTTCCGAAGTAGCTCATCCCTCGGGTCCGGACTACGGTCGTCACCACTCCTGCCTTGTCCTCCCCCGACCCTGACATCCACTTTGGGGCCGTCTGGAACGAGAGAAGAACAAGGCAAAAGAGCGACCACCCCTTCGAACCGCGAAGGAGAAGTTACCCAAGGCAGATACCTCCGAGGTCTCACACTCTACATTGTTGCGACTGAAATGACAAGGGGAATGGAGTACTTATAGCCTACCTTCCAAGAACCAGCCATTATGACCCTCGGAAGTTGAAACGCCACGCATTAAATGAGGGGCGTCATTATTAATGACCCTGGGAAGATGGAACGTCGCATGAATCCTAGAACGCCATTAATGCCCTCGGAAATTGAACCATACCGAGGACCGTTCCCCCTACGTCTCGGGACGCTCTTCCACGCCTAGACTGCCGAAATCTCACGCCATCGGTCGGCTACCGAGCAAGTGCCTTCCCGAGCCTGCAAACGGAGAAAACTCACTTTCTCCTCAATTTTCGCGTCGGATCTCAATCAGACGGCCCAGATCTCGCCGAGGACACTAAACGACAAGATAGTGTTTTCTTGAGAAATGTGCCCGTCTTGGGATGCGCGTCGCCAACCAACGACCCAGATTGCGCCGCGTCGCTCAGACTGCCGGGACCCCATGCCTTCGGATGGCTGCCGAGCAAGTGCCTTTCCGATCCTGCAAACGAAGAAAACTCACTTTCTCCTCAATTTTCGCGTCGGATCTCGATCAGATGGCCCAGATCTCGCCGAGGACACTAAACGACAAGATAGTGTTTTCTAGAGAAATGTGCCCGTCTCGAGATGCGTGTCGTCATTCGATGGTTCAGATTGCGCCACGTCGCTCGGAGTGCCGAGACCCCATGCCTTCGGTCGGCTGCCGAGCAAGTGCCTTTCTGATCCCGCAAACGGAGAAAAAAGACACCGAGCAACTACGACCGTTGGATCTCTCAGAAATTCGTGCTTCTGATGATGAACGATCCAGATTGCGCCACGTGCTCTAGAAGACAAGATAGCATTTTCTTGGGATTCACTCCATCATCCAGCGGCTCAGATTGCGCCACGTCGCTCAGCCTGCTGAACCCCAATCCCTCCGGTCGGCAGCCGAGCAGGCGCCTTCCCGAGCTCGCAAACGGAGAAAAAAGCATCCGAGCGATAACAACCGATGGGTCTCTTAGAAATTCGTGCCCGTCCATGATCAACGGCTCAGATCGAGCCACGTCATAAATCGGTTTTTAAAATCATTTTTTATTTATTTAAATCGATTTATTTATTTAAAAATTGCAAAAAAATTGCTAAAAATTCGGGAAAATTAACTAAAAATTCTGGAAAATAATTAAAAATTCGGGGGTACATTTTTGAGCCCCTGAACGAACAATTATTGCCTAGAATGTACAGTTAAGGCCCCCAAACGATTAGTAAACACATCACAAAATTAAATAAATATTCTGAAAAAATAAATAAGAGACCGTTAGATACTCGATACGGCTAGAGAACAGCACACGACATCAAAGGTTACCTCACTACCCCCTTCGAGATTCAAAATCCTCCATTCGGACTCCGATACAACTCCACTAGCCACCAAAACAGTTAAACTACTCCTTAAAGGCTGATCACACTCAACCTTTAGGAGTGGGGGGCTCGTGATATGGCTAAAAATGGGATTAAATTGGAACCGTCCAGATTGGGCGCGAATCTTGAAGCTTGGGGGTAAAACGGTAATTTCACATACAAATGGATCCAAAGCGGGTATTGGGTCTCCTTCTCACAGATCCAACAGCCCACAAACGGATCCACTCCGACTGGGTACGGGTCTCGACCCGAGGCAAACCCAGACCAACAAGGAGACAAATCAGGGTCACTGATTTGACCAAGTCAACAGGCCTGATTTACTCTCACCGGGAATCAGGGGTTAGTTTCCTAAACAGACTGTGAGAATTTTTCTCCTAGCAGTTACACAGGAAATCAAGCCTCTAACCACTCCCCTAGCGACTATAAATACCACCCATCTACCACTGTGACAGGTTAATCACTCTTTTTCCACCTTAAGCTCTTTCTTTAATCACCACTGGTTACTGACAAGAGCGTCGGAGGGTGCGTCGCCGGAATCAACCCCGGTGTCTCGCACTTCCTTGCAGGTTGCGGTAGGAATCAGAAGGCTTGGATCTGCTGTTCAGGTTTTCTCGAACTCACAAATCTCATCTGTTTACCCCCACACCGAAATCAGCGGTAACAGTGTCTCTCTCGCTTCTCTTTCTCCCCCAATTTCGAAACCCAACTCCAAAACCCTAGCATCCTAATTGTAGATCTTACTCAAAAAAACTCTACAAAATCTTAAAGGATCTTTTTCTTCTCTCACTTTCATCTTCTTCTCTCACATGCGTATCCGCTCTCACTTTGAAAACCCTAAATCCATGTTTGAGATTAAAATCGTCTAATTTAGGTTTTGGGGGAGAGGAGAAGTGAGATGGGAGCGAGATAGCGAGCTTTATTTAATATGATCTCAATCGACATATGCTAACCCAGTTAGCGCACCTGGTATAAAGAGGTGCGCTAACGGGGTTAGCATGTCTATACTTGGAGATTTTTGGTCTACACTCCTACTTGAGGAGTAGTGTCCCCTACTGTCCACCTATCACGCTAACCCCGATAACGTGAGTGGTTTAAATAGGCACATTAACAGAGTTAGCGTGTCTGTATGTGATGAGTTTTTCGCACACCCCCACTTGAGGGGATAAGTGGTATCCTCCCTAGCACACGCTAACTGAGATAGCGCGAAGAAAATTACTAGGGGCGCTTACTCAGTTAGCGATAGGAACTTTTTGGTATTAAATTTACGAACAGTGACTGTTTGGTACATACTTACAAAAAGTGGGATAGTTTGGTAAAAAATTCAAAAAATCATGGATGAGTACTGGTCACAAATTTGTTTAGCTTGATTTTGGTTGAATTTGGATTTCTACCGTACTATAGCTATTTTAACACGTTCTGAAATTTAAAAAAGAATTCCAGATTTCAGTGGATAAACATTGTTCATTGTTTTTTAATTGTTTTTCTTTCGTATCTTTTTACACTATCCAATAAAAAAATTCTACATACTCCCCCTACATTAATTTTTTACTACTTTTTGAATTACATTTTTTACCCAAATTCTCACCCAATACTTCATCCGTTGGGTGCCGGGTGCCCCAAGAGCCGCTCTGTAACACACTCAAATAAGGTTGGCATTCGGGTTGACCGGGCCAGGTCGGGTTGGACCCACCCGGGTTGGAGTTTGACTTGGGCGGGTTCGGGTCGAGTTGAAGGCTTAACCGAGCCGGGCCGGGCCGGGTCAAAGAGATAAAATGGCGACCTGCCCAACCTGTGAATCTTTCGGGTCCAACCCGGGTCGGTTCGGATCGGGTCGCGGGTTGGCCCATTTAGATAGGTTTTTTTAAAACTTAAAATAATAATAATAATAATAATAATAAACATTAAAAATTGTAATAATAATAATAAGATTGAAAGAATGAAATTGCCAAAAAAAATTGATATATTATTCATATGATTTGAAATTATACAAGTTTCACAATTTCTAATAAGAAATAAAGATTTCACAAATTTGTTTTATACACCAACATATTTCTTAATTCTTATATACAATTTCAATTTACTTCAATTTTCCTAATTTGAAATAACAAGCAAAGATTTAATACAATTTTTTATCTATTTACAATTGTCTTCAATTTGATGGCCTTCAATTTGTTGTTGTTGACTTGTTGTTGTTGGTCTTGAATTCTTCATTATGGTTGCTATTGTTGTTGTTGTTGTTGTTCTTCCGGTGAGTTGCTCCCACTTGTGGACGTAGATAATGCTTTTCCTTTTGTCCTATCTTCAGCCTTCAACTAGTCTTCAGTACAAACGAGCATCGATCTCTAACGAATCGGGCTTCAAGCGATTCCTGTAATCAATTAGAACCCTGCCACTTGTAGAAAATGCACTTTCTGAAGCAACTGTAGAGACAGAATGAGTTAGTAGATCTTTAGCCATATATTTAAGAATATTATATGTGTGTTCATGGTCTTTCCATCTTTGTAAAATATCTAGTGAAGAAGTAGAAGACTCAGAATCTTGTTGGTTATACCAATTTAATTCATTTGGTTGATTAGTCCTAGGTTTTTTTGATTGAATTTGTACAAGTAAATTAAATGTTCTATCATCAAATTTACTCTTACCCTTACCTTTAGAAGTAGCAGAAGAAGAACTAACTACAGAAGTTGTACTACTGGAAGCAAAAGATTTATCATAATAATCATATAAGTTATTTAATGTAGATTCAAATTTAACTAAAAAAGAAGCACAATCAATTTCAATTTCTTCATCCCCAAGTAAAGCAAAAAACATTTCAATCAAATTCTTCGTACCTTCTAATTTGATACGAGGATCCATAACGGTAGCAACACAAAACAACATAGGAGGAAAATTAAAATACTTCAAAAAAAATTTGTATGCAAGTTTGATAATATCACCAACAAAAGCATCATTTAACATTTCGTTATAAGTTTGCATCATAGCAACTATTGAAATAAAAATGCAACTAGAAGTAAAATCATATGATTTTGAAAATCTTAAAGTTGCAGTTTTAAAAGATTCTAAAAATTTCAACAACGATTCGGCATAATACCAATCGGGGGGAGTCATTTCAAAATTGGGCATATTTTTTGTGATACAAAAATCATTCATACATGCTTTATATTCAGTAACAACATGTAGTAAATCAAAAGTAGAGTTTCATCGGTATTTTACATCCTTTAGAAATTTTCTAAAAGGTACATTTGAAATTCTACACCAATTTTTCCATTCTTGAAATACAGTGCCACTTAATGCAATAAAATATACACAATTTCTAATTTTAACTATATATGGATCGACTATTTTAATGCATCTTGAATACATAAATATAAAATATGACGTGCACATCTAACATGAAAAATATTGTCAGATGAAGGGTTTAATGCGGATTTTAAAATACTAATTGATGCATTATTATTAAATGCATTATTAAAATTAATACACATTATTTTATCGCGAATATAAAAAACATCACAAATTTCTAAAATACAGTTTGCTATTTCAATGTCACTATGGGGATAGGGCAACACGGCAAGTGATATGATTCTTTTTTGAAGAATCCAATTATTGTCGATCCAATGATAGGTTATTCCCATCATTGGAATATTATTGCAACCCGTCAACAATCTAAAGTTAAACTAACTCTACAAGTTAAACTCCATAAAATTGCAATCAAAGCATCTCTCATTTCATTGTATATTTTAAAACAATCCGATTTGCAAGTATTTCTCGGGATTCTTCTAAAATGATGGTTTAAGACTGTTTGATTAAAATTTTTCAAGTCCCTACTCTCGGGATAGGAAAATGGTAACTCTTCTTTTATTACTAATTGGGTCATTTCCCGACGAACAAGATCAGGATCATAAGGGTGGGTATCAACTAGACCGGTCCTATGGTGGATTTTTTGTTGGCCGGGTAGGTCAACAAGAAGGTTTGTATGGACACTTAGGATGTGTCGCTTAATTGTAACCGTACCCTCATCCCTCTTCCATTTGTATTGCTTAGAACATGTTTTACAAACTTTCAAACCTGTACCCGGTGTTTCTTCGTCTGGGATATAATCGTAAAATTTATTCCAATCACTACTTTCTCCTCTAGTTTTCCTACCACTAGGGGGTTGTGTTGTTTCAGTTGGTTGTTGTTGTTGTTCTTCTTCTAATTATATGTCTCCTACAAATTCATCATGTATATCCCATTGTTGGGTAGGATGATCATGGTACTCTTCGACGGGTTCATTATGTGGGACAATTGGTGGCCTACGGAAAGTGCCGATGGAATCTTGTCCACTTTAGCTACGATCGCTACCGCATGATCTAGACATGTTTATATGTGGTAGTGTATGTAAAAAAAACTACATAATGTAGGGGCGATAAGTTACAAAAAAAATCTAGAAAACAAGAGGGTTGTGAGAGAGAAGATCCAAAAACCAACAAACAAACAAGATACAAAAAATTATAACTACAAAAAAAAATAGAAATTGAAGAAGAGAGATATAAAATTTTATTACCGTTCACCATGGATATGCGTAAATAAAAGAACCTGTGAAAACAAGAATAGAAGTTGAAGTAGAAATCCGGAATTGAAGACTCGAGGAGAGCTTGGAGGAGAGTAGAAGACTTGAACACTTGGAGAAGGAGGAGAGTTGAAAACTTGAAGAATGTTGTTGAATTTTGACTTCAAAACGATCGGAATTTGATCGGGTATACGACTTGCTAGCTTTGTTCAATTGTTCACAAATTCAAATAAATTGAGTAATAATAGTAGAGAGAGTAAGAGAGAAATGTGTGATTTTTTTGTTTGATTTCAGGGGGCATTTATAGGGTTAAAAAAAACAAAAAAAAAACACAAAACACCAAAAAAACGGCTAAAAGAGCTGTTCAACGGCTCTGTTGCACAGTAACCGAATGTTTGACCCAAACGGGTCGAATGGTTCGCAACCCGCGGGTCGACCCGCGGGTTGGCGGGCGGGTTGAGAATTTTTTCGCGGGTTACCGGGCCGGGTTGAGCAAGTTGGATTCGTCAATTTAGCGACCCGGGTCGATCCATTAACATTAACGGGTTTGACCCGAACCCGAACGCTAGTTTCGCAGGCCGGGTTAAACGGGCGGGCCGCGGGCAGTTCGCGGCCCGTTTGCCATTCCATACACTCAATCATGATTAAATCCAATAAAATAATGGGTTTTATTCACACTAGTCCCCTCAATTGACATAATCCCATATACATAACAAATTGCCCTATCTTTATTATTTTATTAAGAATTGCAGGTGGCAAGATGTCTCACTTTTAAGTAAAGGGGGCGTTTGATACGTAGGAATGTGTAAGGGAATCTCATATTCCTTCTTAGATTACCTTGTTTGGCATGTGGCAAGCATAGTTTTGGAAGGAATAATAGATTCCCAAGAGAATCAAAATCCTTTGTTGGGAGGATTTTCATTCCCCCCAAAAAACATGGGATTTGAGGATTTCAATGAGATTTCCATAACAAACAATAAAAATAAAAAAAAAACTAGAATAAAAAAATATATTCCTCCCTAAAATCATGGGATTTGAGCATTTTCATGGGAATTCCATAACAAACAATTAAAAAAACCAAAAAAAACTAGAATAAAAAATTACAATAATAAAGAATTTCCGAGAATGCAATGTATTATACCAAACACGATAATACAATATTTTCAGGAATAACACGATAATACAATATTTTCAGGAATCTTTATTTCCACCTTCACATTTCCAGTAATTTTTTCATTCTCAGAAATTTTCCAATCCGTATACCAAACATCCAGATATCAAACGTTCATTTTCAGTCTTAGACTGGTGAGTCGTTTAAGGAACTAACTCGGGACTAACCTCTCCATACATTGGGAAGGTTTGAAGCTTCTCAACATATTGCAGCGTAGTAAAAATATTGACCCTATTCAATCATTTTTGAACCAAAAGACTATTTTGAGAATAAGACAGCAAAGGCATAATGACTATTTTTAAAAAAGACAAATCCTCTTAAAATTTTCTCATCAAAAGTTAGTACAACGGATTACAGTTTTTCATAATGCTATATTTGAGGTTATAACTAAATTTTGTATGCGATCATCTTATGTTTTCCGGTTGGCTTTTGAAATTGATGAAGAGCTAATTTATAAATAGCAATTTGTGAGGGAGTTACATAAAATCCTCCAAAAATAAAATAATTAAAAAACAAAAATCTATCTATAAATCCACAGTCCAAACCGAATCTCTCTTTCTTCCCATTCATCTCCCCGCTTTGAAATTCGGGCTCGCTAAATAATTCACTTCTCTCTCTTCCCCTTCACCACTGCATTGAGTGCAGTGGTGAACAATAACAATTCGTGCTTTAAATTCCGGTTCTCGATTCCGATTCCCCTTATCGTTGAATGGGGAAGAAGTACGAACTGATCCGGGGAGGCGACGAGAAGTTGCCGTACGAGATCTGCTGCGATCCCAAGAAGAACCATCTGCTGACGTCACCGATGGAGGACAAGGTGATGTCAATCGACGTCGACCTCGAGAAGGCTTCTCCGACGGCGTCTCCGGCGGCGGAGACGGTGGAGAAGAAGAAGAAGTGTCGGCTCGTATCCCTCGACGTGTTCCGCGGGGCTACGGTGGCGGTGAGTTTTTTGCGGTTCTTGAAGTCGTTTTCTTATCGGATCCGAATCTGCATTGTTGATTTTTAATGATAAGATTTGGGGATTTTGTTTCGATTTTTAGTTTCTTGCATAATAATTAATTTTAGAATAATGATTTTAAACGAGTAATATGGACGGAAATAACTGCCGCCAAAAAGGGCAAGGAAATCGAATTTTTTGATTGTTTAGTTTAATTATTCTTTTCTTTATTTTAAAATTTAAAATCGCCGATAAATTTTTAAAGTAAATTCTCTTAATTGAATCGAATTCTGTATTCACCCGATAATTATTATCGGTTAAAATTTCTGAAAATGGATCCGACGGGCGAAATTCGGGTGCGGATCTTGTAGGATAAATTTTTATATCTAAATCTATTCTCTCTCTATTCTTTAATCTCTATCTCTAATCTCTAATATTATAATGGGGGAGAAGGCCTCATTGTCATTTATCAATCTAACAATATGTGCAACGCATGCATATAACTAATATAAAGGAGGTTTGCGGTTGAGTTTTTATTTTTATTTTATGAAAATTTTAAAACGTGCATCACACGTGTAAATTACTGGTCTCTATCTCTAATCTCCAATATTATGATGAGAGAAGGCCTTAGTGTCATTTGTGAATCATTCAACACATGCATTATATGTGCATAATTAATATGAAGGAGATCTGAGGTTCGAGTTTTCATTATGTCAGATTTTTTACTTTAAATTTTTTAATATATTAAATGTGCATCACACGTGTAAATTACTATCTATCTATCTATAATATAGTATATAACCTATCTAAACAAGAACCAACAACAACAAATATAATGAAGAAAAACAAATGCAGCATGATCAGACTGGCCAAATTGATGAAGATCACTGGCCAAATTGATGAAGATCACGTAGAAAATATCCTGCTATAAAGTAGAGTAATTTTTTTTCCCATTTTCTTTTACACATTTATTTATGTATCATATTTTTGCTTCTATTAATTAACCTCTGCTAAATTATATAAATGCACCAACGTAAGAAAACATATGGTCAATAAAAGCACGTCCATAGGGACTCATAAGTTAAGAAGACAATTAATATCGATAACCAGATCAAACTTCACATTAATGGATGGGGGATATTTGGATAGTGCTATATTTATTAAGACGTGCATCACACGTGTAAATTACTAGTAATTATAATAGAAAAAGGATTTAGTGTCATTTGTCAATCCGTGTGATGTACGTACATAACTAATATGAAGTTTCAGGTTCGAGTCCTCACTTCATCAGAGTTTTTATTAAATTTTTTTTATTAAGACATACATTGTCCGTGCATAACTAATATAAAGAGGTCTCAGGTTCAAGGTCAGACCACGTCGAAATTTTTACACGTGCTATGCACGTCTTAATAAATATATATTTTTTAAAGTAAAAATTTCGACGTTGTCTGCCTCGAACCCGAGACCTTTTTTATATTAGTTATGCACAGTTAATGCACGTCTTAATAATTTTTTTAAATAAAAACTTTGATGTAGTAAAGACTCAAACCTGAAACCTCCTTCATATTAGTTATGTACGTGCGTCACACGTGTTGATAGATTGACAACACTAAGTCCTTTTCTCATTATAATATTAGAGATTAGAGATTTATTAAGACGTGCATCACACGTGTAAATTATTAGTAATAGAGTATTAATCGGGCATTAAGAAGACTAGTAATTTCCACGTGCGATACACGTCTTAATAAATATATATTTATTAAAAATAAAAACTTCAACGTAGTTTAGCCTCATTTATATTTGTATTTGTTGAATTTAATTTGCATGTGTATTATACGTGTTTGTTTAGTTACAAAGTTAGGGTTGTTTGATTCCAAATTCCAACTCTCCATTAAATAGTAGAGATTGTGGTTTAAATTCACGTAGAATGCATGTACTAATTATCCAGTAAACATGAAAATTTTTCCCAAATTTAAGGACATAACTTCGTCTCATTTTGAAAAATGGGAATAAGTTTTGGGCGGATCAACAAATGGCGCTGGTGTCGGCGAGCCGGCGGGTTCGAGTTCGGGCTGCAACATGAATGTGGGTTAGTGGAGGGGTTTTTAGTAATTATTGGTATAGTGAACGGGTGTTTTAGTAATCAGGTAAAGGTTATGCGAATATTAGTTGGCTGAAATGCGCTCTGACTGTTTTCAACGAGGCCACTGGACTCTTTGGATTCGTTAGTTTTGCATTTAGCCATGTTGAGTTATTGAATATTATTATTATCTTGATTTTATTCTATTTTGGGTGGGGGTAATTTTTTATATTGACCTTTTATATTATGTGTTGTCAAATAATGTGATATGAGATGTTTTAGGTATAAAATTTTGAAGTCTATATCATAAAGAAAAACCATTTATTTATTTTCTAGTGGTGATATAAAAAACATAGGGGATGATTATATTTTTTTATAGAAAAAAATGCCATCATCACCGTTTCTTTAATCAATAATTAACAAAATAAGTAGTACAAAAGGTATTTATTCATCTGTTTCTAAAATAGAAAACAATTACTAAACTAAGCATACATTCCTAACTAGTCTATCCTCTAGCTGAACTTGTAGACAATACATCTACATCCTGTTCTCCCATCCAACCCTCTAAGACGTAATTTGAATTCCAAAAATTCCAATCTGAAATTCAAAATTTATCCAAATAAATCTCCACCCTATAAACTTGCTCCACCTTTCCCCAAACGTCCACTCTGTCAATAACTACAGCAACCGTCTCTTGCTAGCATGCTAACTCTTCTCCCAACGACATTGTCGTCGTGTATTCGCCAAACCAACCCCGCCGCGATGCCATCTTCTGATTTCGTCAAATTCAACCCTCAACAGTAGTCATTGTTTTCAATCGACATGCCGATGCTGCTGATGAACATCTCCGCCCACGAATACCATTGCCAATCAAATGTGATACTTGCACTCACCGAACACTCCACACATGTAATTTGGATTTCAAATTATAATCTAATTCGAAATTCATATTACATCAAGAAAATCTCTCTGTACTCCCCATTCCATAATTTGAGTTTAAAATCTACATTGAAATTCAGCAGCAGCAGCCCTCCGAACAGCAGCAGCGATCCACTCCGATCACCTGCCGTCTGCCTTCAAACACACCTGTTGGTCAATCAGCCCCAAATCTAGAACCTCCTTCCTCTAAAAAAAAGTCACTAATGGCGGATCCTTCCCTAAATCCCACTCCCACTCTCAAATCCACTCTCGGATCTGACCACATCTCACCAACCAACCACCAGATCCATTCACCCACACCCCCAGCCATGCTTTCATTGTTCCACTTCACCTCCACTATCAACCCGATCACCGAAGAAGACGATCAAGACCAAGAAAAAGTCCAGACTTCATCGTCCACGTCACCATCCTCCTCTTCATCTTCCCTCTCTTGTGCCATCAACTCTGAGAGATCGCTGCCGACCTCGACTTCATGCGCCGCAACGTCCGCCAGGCCGGCAGCTACGCCGACGACCACCTCGATCACTCCCTCATCCTCTCCTCCAAATGGAGCATGGATTAGAGCATCTGTAGTATTACGACTCCAAATTTTCATATATGAGTTTTAGAAGTAAGAATTTTGAGTTGTGGGTACTCATTAAAACCCAAAATTTGGTCGAAGGATGAATGTTCTTTTTAATCTTGAATCTCAGTGATCGATAAAGAGAAAAAAAAATTTAGTCCACATTTGTAAAATAAAAAAATTTATATACATAGAAACACATAACAATTCCTATAGGCCCATAGCATCTCATCCCTTGATCAAAAAAATCAAATCAATCTCAAATTGACTTTATATGCATAAACAATCTTATAGGCCCATATTCCATAGAAAAAAAAATTGGGAGAAAAAATCACGTCCATTCTAATTTTTTTTTTATTTATAAATTTCGTCGGAAGCAAAATGAAATTGCATCCGATATCTTCAGTGAATTTTTTATATTTAAATTTGGTCAGACAAAAAATAATCTTGCGTCCGACACATTAAAAAAAAATTGCGTCCAACTTGTTTTTTTAAAAAAAATTGATCATACTTAATAGAATGAACGCAAGATGATTTTTTAATTTTTATATTTAGAAAATTTCTATATCGTCTACAGATGCTTTTAGGAGCAGGATGCTTTTAGGAGCAGGCGTCGAGCATCCACTTATCTTTGTACAGTAGGGGAGGAGTGCTCTTCCATCAAGAGAGCATTATGTTCTTATCTATAGATTCCATCAAGAGAGCATTATGTACTTCTTATCTATAGATTACACAAAGATCAATTCAGTATTTCTCTTATTTATCATTAAGTATTATTACTGTAACACATTTTTCAGAAAGATAACTTATCTTATTTGCCACCTTTTGATACACTTTAATTGAACTCTATAAATCAATTAAACTATAATTTATTGGAAAACTATTTAGGTTTCAAACTATTTTGAGTGGTCAATCGAATTTCTCCGTAAAATATTGACCATTGTTGTATGCAATGTATAAAGTTTCAAGGATTAACTTGCAGAAAGGGGATCCAAAATTCTGCCACGTGTCAGTTTTTGGATGAGATAGCCTCTAAGTGGATCATAATCGAGCGGTCATCAGGTGGTCCAAACAGAAAGACCAACCCGTACCCTTTTACATGAGGTTTAAATAAACAAAAGAACAGAAAAGAAAAATCAGTCGGTTTTGAAGACAAAAGTCTTTTTAATGTTAGTTTGGACTCATCCGGTTCAAATCCAGGCCAGTCCAGCTATCAAATGAGAAAATTTTGCCGTACTAGCCCACTCTTTGAAAATATTTAGCGCTCTGTCCTACTTCCCAAAACAATTAGCGATATGTTCTTGTTTAGGACACCTCAGCAAGAAATGTTAGTGGAAAAAACGGCATAGGTTATTTCGATGCCGTTCTTTCCAATAACGACATCTATTTTACATTTTTTTTCATGCCGTTATTTGGAATAATGGCATCAGTATATTTCTCTTACAAATGTGAATCTTCTAACTTTAAAAAATTCTAAGTGTTAAAAAAATTTATAAATAATACCGTTATCCTGAATAACGGCTTCAAATGACTGATGCCGTTATTGGAGATAACGGCATCAGTTATATATAAATGAAGTTAATTTTTTTAAAAAATAATTTATAACTGATGCCGTTATTTGGAATAACGGCATCATTTATAAAAAAAAATTCATTAAAAAAATATAACTTTGATTGTATGCATGCATGCATGCATGATAAATACACCCCCTTGCATGTCATCTCTTTTTAGTCAAACCAACTTCATGACTGGATTTGGTTTCATCCTTTGCAAGTCACGTCGGTTTGGTTTATCTTGAGTGTATTTATCATGCCTCCATGCATTTCATCTCCACATGATATGATGCACTGATGTCGTTATTTCAAATAACGGCATCAGTAGAGAATGCCGTTATTTGAAATAAAGGCATCTGTTATTAAGTTTTTACACTTGCAATTTTTCTCTAAGTGGAGATTACAAGCTGTCGAAAAAACAAAACAACTTATGCCGTTATTCCAAATAACGGCACGGCACTTTTTTTTCAAACAGGTTGGGAAGAACGGCATCGAAATAACCTATGCTGTTTTTCTCAATAACGTTTCTTGCTGACGTGTCCTAAACAAGGACATATCGCTAATTGTTTTGGAAAGTGGGGCAGAGCGCTAAATATTTTCAAAAAGTGGGGTAGTACGGCAAAATTTTCATCAAATGACTCCTTATACATACTTTGAGCTTTCCAACTCGGACACGTGTCCATATATTTTCGGTATTTTGTAGTGCTAGTGTTTGATGAATTGGAGAGTTGGAGAGGATTGCATGATGTTATGATATATGAGCATGTGAGCATGAACCAAGCATTACCAACACTAGGCGGTGTCGCATGTGCTGGCCTTTGCAATTGCGTGTTTTGCTTCACACACGCCCCTGCCCCCCCCTCCCTTAGCTTTGCAGTTAGGCAGTAGTTTTTTGGGTCCTACTAGTTAGGCCTTGGGGTCCAACCTGCCTCACCAGTGGTGTTAGTGTGTCTGTTTGTATGTGAACCGACGGTGAAGTAAAAATTCAAAAATTTGGCATGAAGTTAAAGGGGGATCGGAAGTTGTTGTTTTATTTAGGTGTGGTTTAGCTTCTAATGAGTTGAAACCGGTCACTGAAAATGTGCTGATAGATTCTGATTGGTTGTCTTTGGAGAAGCTTGGAAAACATTTCTATTTCAGTATTCCAAACTGCAACAGTTTTTGTCAGCTTATTTCCATACAAACAACCCCTTATTATATCACTGTTAATGATTCTGTTGGCTGGTTTTTTGTCAATGACAAAACTGAAATTTTTTTCCCCCAGTTTCTTTTCACATGTTTTTAGGGTCACTTACACTTTTAGGTATTTTGCTCGTAATTTGATTGTGTTAGAATTGATTTACATGTTCATATGTACTAGTTTGATAGTTCCTACAAAATTTGTGTATTAAATTAGTACAGATGTCCTAGAAATCCTACCTTCTTTTTGAAGATTTTTTTTAATATAAAATATGGATAAACGTGAGGTGAACCAATCAGAGGAACAACGCGTATCTGAGTGTTATTTCTTTCTGTAATTTTATTGGGTGGAGTAGTGCTGCTGTATGATAGGGATGCAATGGGTGGAACTCCTTTAACTTGCACTAGTTTAATACTCTATTTATCTCCATTTGTCTCTGCCTGCTGCTCTTTGTATTAATTTACATGTACTAGTACACATATAATAACCATGTTAAATAGGATATAAAAACAATTTTTTATTTTATTTTAAAGACATTAAAAAATTGTATTCCAAAAAGAAACTTTTTGTAAACCATTAGCTGGGAAAACAGTTTCATCTATTATGAAGGACAGGTGACCCGTGTAGGAACTACTACGCATCTTGATGTTACGGCTGCTTGTTTTTTCTCTAAAAGTTGGGTAGAGCTACTTTACTTGAAATGTTGGGCTGTGGCTAGGTGCCTAGTTTGCTACTTTGCTACACCTTGCTTTACTCTTTCTCTCCGTGTTTCTTGTCTCTCTTTATCTTTTTCAGAGAAACATGACAGTGAGAATTGAGGGTGGACACTTTGAGTGCTTCACACGTTCATATCTTCTATTTTGGTTGGATTGAGTCTTGTTTCCCTCCTAAAAGGAAAGATACTCTGTTTAGGTGGGAGAAGGGGAAATTAGCTGTCAGATCTGATGGAGTGTGGATGGAAAATTTGCAAAATTTGGTCTCTTTTGATGGTTGATTCCTTATTTTTGGAACTGTCTAGTAATTGAGTTTGGCATTATTATTGCTGGATTTGTTTTTATTATGGATGGATAAATGGTTTGAGATCATGGGTTTGAGGAGAATTTGGACACGAGGGGGTTCAGTCAACTTGAATATTAGGTATGGATAATACGTGAACTGAAACTAAATTTATGTCAAACCAAGTGACCTTATAATCAGGAAGGTGAACGGGAAATAGATCCATGTTTTCTGTCTTAGTGGTAATTTTCTAATGTGATTCTTTAAGTTGCATGAAGTAGAATGTACTGACTTGAACGATGCCAATTTATGGAAAACAGAGGGACATGGTGTTCCAATAATTTAACAGGATTAATGACAAATACCCAGTGATTACAAATCATTAAAAAAAAAAAACACATGCGACCTTAGAACCTGAAGGCTTTCATTTCAACTGTCTCTTTTGTATCAGATTGAGTTATTGATTCTGTTCATGCTAATTTAATTTCTCCTTAGGCAAGGCTATTAGTTGTACTCAACTTTTCCCCTTCATTTTGGAGTATTTAATTTAATTTTTCTTTCATGTTTTGTTGCAGCTTATGATTCTAGTGGATGAAGCTGGTTCCTTTTTTCCTGCAATCAATCACTCGCCATGGAATGGCGTAACTGTTGCTGACTTTGTAATGCCCTTTTTCTTGTTTATAGTTGGAATCTCACTCACACTTGCATATAAGGTAACGGCTTTCCAGTGTTACATTTCAATTTCTTTCATTCTTTTTTCTTTTCCGTTTCTATTTATCAAAAATTTGCACACGAAACATGGTTCAACTTCAACTCTTTTTTCAGAGAGTATCAAATAGAGCTGCTGCCACAAGGATGGCTATACTTCGAGCACTGAAGTTGTTAATCCTAGGCCTCGTGCTCCAAGGTTTTATTTTATTTTATTATTTTTGAATTGTTTATTACTCCCTCCGTTTCAAAATATGAGTCATTCTACCCTTTTTATTTTATTTCAAAATATAAGTCACTTTAGGTTTACGAGGCAAATGTCTTGTTATTCTTTAATGTCCATCAATTACTTTTTAATGAGATTTTCAAATTTACCTTCATCTTTTTATTTATAAAAGGAGTAATAGTGGAGGAGGGCAAATTGGACATTTTATAATTGATAGCTCATTTATGAGCTTCAAAAACCAAGAATGTTAGTATTTTTTGTCAATCCTAGATTTTTCTTAATCGGCGTGTAGAAACCTAGAATGACTTATATTTTGAAACAGAGGGAGTAATATTTAAGATTAAAAATTTTAACCCAGTTTTATTATAACTCGGAGGAGTTTTTGTTCTTTAATTCTGTATATTTTTTCTTATGATTTAATTCCAGGTGGATACTTTCATGGTGTTCACAATTTAAGTTATGGGGTAGATATTTTAAACATGCGCTTGATGGGTGTGCTGCAGGTAGTTTTTGTTCCCTGATTGTTCCATGTCAATATTAAACTCTATAAAAAATTCAAAAATCTAAGAATGACAAATTTTGAGTCTTTGATCAGCCACTTTTCATCAGTTTTTCAGTGACGCTTGTTATCAGATACTGATTTAACTCACTACCTAATGTGTTGTTGACTCATGTGACTGATTAGAACACTTTCTCCTCTTGTAGAGAATCACTATAGCTTACCTCTTATCAGCTATGTGTGAAATTTGGATCAAAAGTGATGAAGAAGTCTATTCTGGATGGACTTTAGTTATGAGATACCGATTTCAACTGTAAGTTATTTTTAGTTTCTTACGATGCTGTTTCCTCCTAACATCCTTAATTTTTAATTCAAGGAGCATAATAACATGTTTGAAGAATAGACCCAAATGAGATAATTTCTTGAAGCTGGATAATATATAGCTATGACTATTGTTATTGCAACTGCCTGATACATTGTTACCTTTTTTTATCAGATTGGTGGCCTTCATACTTTCAACTATCTATATGACCCTTTTGTACGGTTTGTACGTCCCTGATTGGGAGTATCGTATTCAAAATCAAGATTCCACCATCAGACAGTTCTCAGTATGTTTCCACCTATTTTTGTGTGTTATAGGTTTTGCATCGTGGGGATTTATTTCATTCCAAACATAGTTGAATGCATTTGTAACAAATAAGTAGTTGCAACTAAAAGTAAAGGGAATTACTTGCAACTTGAATTGCAAATTGCAAGTAATTTATAGTTTATTCATGGAACTATACTTTTTGATTGCATCTTGAATCACCTTCATGGGAGTTTTAGATGAGGGATTTGCTATTATTTATATATATATATATACTAGATTTGCCCGTGGGCACGTGCCTACGGCACGTCTTCGGAACGATACAAAACACGAAAAGCCATGTAAACAGTAAAACAATAATTATGTAGCTCAAGTTTGAATAGTATGACAATAATTAGTTATAAATAAAAGTCTATATTTCCATTAGTATATGCTGAAAAATAATTATAAATGGGGGTATAAAATCTAACTTCTTAGAACTTTAAGTGTGGAAAATAATGAAATTTAATTGTTGAAGAGATATTTGCTATTAAAAATTCTGAAAATTTACAACACCGAATCTTAAAATCTAAATTTCTAAGTAAATAAAGAAAGAATGGGATAGAGAGATATAGAGAGAGAGAGAAAAAGAAAAATATGAAAAAGTAAATAGAGAAGAGATAGATAGGAATAAAGTAATGAGTTTTTTAGGGAGGGAAATTTGGTTTTTGGGTTTGAAATTTTGGAGGGAAAATATGTTTTGTGAGGTTTGATAAGGGCCCTTGATTTTGGGAGAATTGATTGTGAGCCACTTGATAGCTTTCTTTGTAATTTATTATATAGATATATATACACTAGATTTGTCCGTGGGCACGTGCCTACGGCACGTCTTCGGAACGACACAAAACACGAAAAGCCCTGTAAACAGTAAAACAACAATTATGTAGCTCAAGTTTGAATAGTATGACAATAATTAGTTGTAAATAAACGTCCATGTTTCTATTAGTGTATATTGAAAAATAATTATAAATGGGGGTGCAAAATCTAACTTCTTAAAACTTTAAGTGTGGAAAATGATGAAATTTAACTGTTGAAGAGATATTTGCTATTTTCAATATAACATGTGCAATAAAAAAACATAAAAATTCTGAAAATTTACAAACTTGAAATCTTAAAAATCTAAAATTCTAAGTAAATAAAGAAAGTATGGGAGAGAGATATAGGGAGAGAGAGAAAGAGAGAAATATGAAAAAATGAAGAGAGAAGAGAGAGATAGTAATAAAAGTAATGAGTTTTTAGTTTTGGGGGGAAAATTTTGGTTTTGGAGTTTGAAATTTTGGGAGGAAAAATGTGTTTTGTGAGATTAGATTTGGGTCTTTGATTTTGGGGGGATTGAAGGTGAGCCACTTGATAACTATCTTTGTGTTTTATTATATAAACTAGATTTTCCCGTGGGTACGTACGTCTTCAGAACGATACAGCATATGAAAGGCCTTGTAAATAGTAAATCAACAATTATGTAGCTCAAGTTTGAATAATATGACAATAATTAGTTGTAAATAAAAGTCCATGTTTCCATATATATATATATATATATATAATATATATATATATATAATATATATATATATATATACAGAGAGAGATAGAGAGAGAGAGAGAGAGAGAGAGAGAGAGAGAGAGAGAGAGAATTAAATAAATAAAGGAGTTGTTTTGGGGGGGATTTGAATTTGAGTTTTGGGGGGGAAAATGTGTTTTATGAAGATAGATTTGGGCCTTTGATTTTGAGGGGATTGAAGGAGAGTCACTTGATAGCTTTCTTTGTGTTTTATTATATAGATATAAGTTAGTGAGGTAGGTTTTATCCTACCTTTTTCTGCTATAAAAAAATGATTCCAGAAAAGTATGTAAAAATTGCTATAATACAAAATTCCCCCATCAGGTGCAGAAGTACAATTTTGATGTTGCGAGGCTATCTTAAGTCCGTAATCGACATATTTGCATGTTTTTGGCTAGATTTCACGGAGAAACTGTAGTATAATAATTATACAGTTGGTAGAATTTAATACCAAGTTTCCTTGTTCAGGTGAAATGTGGTGTCAGAGGAGATACAGGTCCTGCTTGCAATGCGGTTGGCATGATTGACCGCAAGATACTGGGGATTGGCCATTTATATAAACGGCCTGTCTATGGCCGGACAGAGGTTTGTTCAAATTCAGTTTGCAGAGTTTCCTGCCATTCCTCTGAGCACTATAATTAATTGACCATGTTATCTGTTTCTTCAAAATTATGATAGCAATGTAGTATCAATTCGCCAGCAAGCGGGCCCCTCCCAGCGGATGCTCCCTCATGGTGTCAGGCCCCTTTTGATCCTGAAGGGCTCCTAAGGTTCGTTATTGATTTTACTTTATCCCATGTTATTCACGGATAAATATATACATTTAAAAATTGTTTATTACTTCAATGGAGGTGTCACTTCTCAAATATTTGGACTCGAGTGTCAGTTAATCTATGTATTTGATTCTTCGTGTGATTCTCTTATATGTTCTCTAGTTTTCTGGGTCTCCAAATTAATGTTGGATTTGTTTGTGTTTCAGTACTGTGATGGCAATTGTTAGTTGCATAATCGGTTTGCAGTTTGGGCATGTGATAGTTCATTTTCAGGTACAATTTATTTAGCATGGCTTTGTTTCAGCAGAAGTTATTTTTGTTTTCTTTTTCTTATAGTTAATCAAATATTTCTTTTCTTTTCTGCAGGATCACAAAGAAAGGCTTGTAAATTGGATGGTTCCTTCTTTCTCTCTTATGGCATTAGCATTTTCCCTCGACTTTTTTGGTATGAAGCTTGTTTGATGTAATTTATTCTATATTCTATGCATAATCTGATTAATTGTATGACTGATCATCTAAACCAAACCCTACTCTCCGTTCCAGGAATGCATATAAATAAGGCTCTATACACATTTAGTTATGCATGCCTCACAACTGGTGCAGCTGGGCTGCTTTTTGCAGGAATTTATTTATTGGTGAGTATCTTTAATTCTTTCTCCACCTTCAAATTTTTCTTACGCAAAACTAGCTTTCGTCTCTACAGCTGTTATAATGACACAAGATGGTCATTGACTTTTTTTTACTCGAATTAACATTTTATCTCTGTTCTGTTAATCCCGTAGGTTGATGTATACGGTATAAGGAAGCCAACATACGTATTGGAATGGATGGGGATGCACGCACTGATGATTTACATTCTCATAGCATGCAACATCTTGCCAGTCCTCATCCAGGGTTTCTACTGGAAAGATCCACGCAATAATCTTGTAAGTTTCATGCTCGCTAGCTCACTATCTATATGCCATTCATTCTCCAGTTTTATCATGCATTTCTCCAGTTCAGTTTCTATTATTCTATGAAAAATGAAATAAAGCATTAGCTAAAAGTCATTTCTTTGCCCCTCTGATCTCGGTCACAGTTGAAGTTGATTGGTGTTTGAGGTGTCGAGCGAACTTGGAGGGATCATCCATCATCAATCATCAATCATAGATAATCAAGCTTCACCCTTGATCTCAAAGAACTTGGCCATTTCCTAGCCTCGGATTGCAGATGATTATAATGTTGGGGTTTCAGTTTTGCACAAGATAGGGGAATGGCATATGTATGCACATAGTATATATACATCTTGCAGTGTATTCGTTACTGGTACACAAGAGTATACGAAGTATTGCTCTGTTTGAGCTTGTAAATTTACTCCAAGTTAAAAGTTAGTATCCACATAATTTCACAAGCAGAGAGCAGTAGCGCTTGACATTTCCTTGTATTTTGTAGTTATACTTGGTAACTGGGTTCAGGTTTTAGCAAAAAATAATACTAATGCATACGCGAATATAAACTACAAAAACTAAAAGGGTGATTTCTTCCAATATCATTAATACCTATACATTATTCTGAAATTATTCAAACAAAGAGGCTGTTGGTCCAACTCCTTTTGAACCGGATTCCTAACTTCAACAAAGATATGTACCAACAAGTGAAGTAACATCTTTAATATTTTTTTAAATCTTTTTTTGATTAAATGGTGGGTTGAATACTCCCCGTTTCATTAAAAAGAATTTAACAAAACATACAATAAAAATAAGGCTTATGAAGTTCAGATTCCAACATGATGGGTTCTGGAACTCATGCACCCCAACCAACAAATAAAAATACAACGAAATCTAATCCTACTGATCGGGTGACCTCGTCCAAGTCAATTTCTCGTGCCAATTTGAGCTCATTCTCTCTGTCAGTTCCTTGCTTGTACACCGTTTATCCGCTTTATCGCTCGTACGGACACCTCCGTCGCCCCCATTAGTGATTCATACGTCAACTTCAAGCACCATTTGAGAGACCGCAGACACTCCACCAATCTGATAACTCCCTGTACAGATTGAGTCATAGTTCTCATCCCCTCGTTTGACCCTGGTTGACTCTCACTGGCACCTCGCCACGAAGGATGTTCTCTCCCCTGGCTGCTCGTACGGAAACCTCTGTCGCTACCATTAATGACTCACGCGTCAATTTCAAGCACCATATGAGAGACCGCAGGCACTTCACCAATCTGTCATTTTCCCGTACAGATTGAGTCCCGGTTCTCATTCCCTCGCTTGACCCTCGTTGACTCTCACTATCCCCTCGCAACGTAGGTTGTCCAGTCCTCTGATTGCTGAACAAACACCACCACCCCATCCAAGCCCCTTGACATGAGAGAGACCGTAGGCACCCCTCACTTTGACTTGAATATGACAAAGTAAAGCACAAACAATAAAATTGTCGGACTACCATCGCCCCACCAACTATGGTACATTTTCTTGCTAATTATAACATCTTTAATATTATAACTAGCGAGCATGAGTATATCAATTTTAGAAATAACCAAATGCACCTCAGCATATTGTAAAAACGTATTTCGGTTCCTCCACAAATTTTCCAAAATTTTAAGCAGATCATTACATGGTGCTGAAATTCAAACTGCTGCTGTACCCCTTCATAGGTTGATGTTTGAATTCGATAAACACTACCAACTTTTTTTTGTTATAAAAAAGTAAAAATGGAGTGATTTCTTCCAATATCATTCACCCCGAAAATCAATTGTTATGAATAATGAAATAATACATACCCAAAAGTACAAAAACTCAACCCTCATCAAAGTAGCACACAATACAACTTATTGAGGGAAAACATAAACCCAATTTGTTGTTGCTGCTAATAAAGAATGAAAGCAAACTACAATTACTCACGAACGAACGCGGAGGACGCCCCGAGCATCCTCCTCTAAGACACCGAGCAACTCTGCATCAGTGATAGTAATCAAGTCACCACTCATAATCGAAATCAAAGCCACAATACATAATGAAAAAAAAAAGAAAGAAAGATAGAAAGTTAGGCCCATCGGAATAACGCCCACAGCTGAGCCGATAAAGCATATAAATAAACCCAGCTCCAGCTAGCTAGAACTACTCCTTCCTCTCTCTCTCTCTTTTCTTTTTTTTTTTTTTTTTTTTCCGTACAAAGAACACTTAAATTATTTTCAGTTAGGTGATGTGCTGCTAGGAGAGGGAGCCGCTGAGTCGTTCGAGGCGTAGTAGGGCATCACCGTATATACAGTCTGGAGCACGGTCAAAACCAGAAGAAAAATAGCAGCTACCAGCGACAGAAAAGCCCACGGGCTCCTGAAGTAAGTATGGATCAAGTTGGCTCGCCACATGTTCCACTTCTTCCGATAATACTTGCTTACTTTACGATGCACTTCGTCCAAACTACTCTCAGGATCGAGTGTCACGTCCTTTGACAGACTATTAAACAGTTTCGCCACTGCCTTGTCGCTCCCAAGCGCGTTCTGGATGATCCCCCTGTTGTCAATGATGAAGAATTAGAAATTAAATTATAAAAGCGATCGATCGATCGATCGAGCAAATAGTTAGTTACATCTGTTTACATACTCAAATTAATTAATGTCTGGAGGCCCGCATGGTTTCATTCAAAAAAGCGCTAAAATGCAAACAAATTTCGGAAGTTTGAATTTTAACTTCTTACATATCGTGGAGCAGGCTGACATCCTTGGCAGAGTCAATGATGTTGTCCATGAAGAACACGTAGGCCGTGACCTCGTTTCCTGCGCTAACATGCAGCCGCTCGAATGCCATCAAGTTGAGGAACATGTATTCTGTGGTATCGTCAACGACAACAACGGGCAAGGTGAGGACGCCATGGGAAAAGTGGATATTGTGGAGGCTGTTCGTTTTACTCTTCTTGAACCGAATGCCAGCCTCGTATAGCTCCGTGGATGATCGGATGATCTCAGTAGATATTTGTTCGGGGTGACGGTGGCGTGCCCAACCGGTCAAGGGGTGAGGACCCTGGAGGAGGCTCTTGCGGAAGAGGTCCAACGGATGGAGACCCAGGCCCACACCAGGAGGTAAGGGTCGCGCATTAGGGGCGCAAAATTTGAGGACTAGCCTGTTAATGTGGTCATCATTCTGTCGAAATTGAGAGACAAAAAATGAATTACATTTTTTCTCCGGTGGATTCAAGACCGGTCCAGAGATCCGGGTTGCCCTTAGTAATTTTTTTTAATAATAACAACAAAAAGTAAAAGTGAAAGCAATTAATTATTATTTTTTATTTTTTGATAAAAACATGATCACATTGTCTTTTTATCTTGAACTACACCATAAAGTCAAACAAAATATTTCTAAGAATAATTTAGGTTGGACTGGACTGACATAGTGGACTGTTAAAGTACAATTCTGTTATCCTTATATGTTTTATATACATAGGGCCTTAAAAATTTTGTTGCCGGGGGGGTTGCCCAAGCCTGTTGGCTTGCTGGGCTTACCCTTGGGCCAGCCCTGGGTGGATTGATTGCTTCTATAAACAGTCTACAACCAACATAAAACTAAGTCAAAGTCATCAGATATATATTTCAAGTCTGAAATAAAATAAAAGGAGCAGGATTGCATTAGGTTAGACAGTTAACAACAACAGTCAAGATAAAACTAAAGTCAAATCAATACATGTAATGAATCCTGATGAAATTAAATAAGAAGTAGAAATTCAAATTTTACTTACAGGAGCTTTGCCGCTCTCCACGGAGACCAGCTTCTCCAAAACCAGCAAAGGCAACTGGTTCTCAATCATCAGCATGTCTCTCTTAATATAAGGCACTGTATACAACATGCCATGGTGACTAAATATAGGATCATTGAAAGCATAATCACTTGACCTCCCTCCAGTCTCAATCTTCAAAATCTCAAGCATAAAACAGCCATCAAGGATCATTATCTTCAAGAACTCATCTCTATCTTTCCACTTCTCGTCGAGACTCTGATATGAGTCCTGCAGCTCCTCCACCACCTCCTCCATCAAACTCAAAAACTCTTCAAAGGGTTTTCCGACACGTTTCAGGAAATGGAGGATGGCCCTTTGCTTGTGGGCCTCCATCGGACGGAGCTGGTCATCGCCATGGTGAATGGGACCGAAGGAGACCACTTGGGGTTTGTAGGCCTTGGGATTGAGGTCCCTGATGCATGCAGGGACTTTGTAGATGGAGTGCCTGCACCACTGGGCAAGCTCGGTTGAGGTATCAACATCTTTGAGCTTGTTTCGGATGTCGACCACCCAGCTCTTCTCTGTGTTGGCCATAGCTACTTTTTGGTAGTGAGAAGTATAGCTTTCACCATTCTTGCTTGCTTGCTTGCTCCTTTTATACTCATAACAGATGGAAGTTTTGGTTTAGGACCCTGTTTGATTACACATATATAGCAAACCATTCGCAATTTTGTTATAAAAACCAACACATTTGCAACGTAACTGTTGTTTTTACAAACATGCGTCTTCCCCGTCTTTCGTTGCATCTTTAATGATGAATTGCACTTCTTGTATGGTGAAACTGTATTGTTTCCTATTCAGACTATTTTTTTTATTAAGGATATTTCTGTGCACAAAAGAAGATCGAGTTTAACCATGGTGCAAATTAACAAAAGGTTCGAAAGGTAAAGGGTTTAAAGTGCATAGAAAAAAAAAAGTCGAAGGGGATCAATAGAAAATCAAGCAAATAAGGGGCTCAGAACAAATTTTCTAGTTCAGATAATAAGGCTTGGTTTGGATCTGGGGTGGACCTGTTGGTGAGGGGAAGAGTATAGAGTAGGTGAGGTATATTTAGGGAGATGGCAAGGAACTTGTAATGATACCACAAGCCCTCTATTAAAGGTTAAAGTAGGCAAAGTTTCTCAAGGGAAGAAGAACAGCCTCGCAAATGTGATTCTTTGTATTTGATTCCCTCCTATTATCAAATCAGCTTTTGAAAATCACTTTCCTCAAAACCCATGCAATCTCATCGAAAACAAGCTGGAACACACAGGAAAGGTAAACCAAAACCTGAGCTATACCCAATTATACAACATATATATATATATACATATATGTTATCTTGTAGAAAGCATTTCAAGGCATAAATTACAGTAAGAACATTACATTCTAGTTATGACTGAATTTGGTGTACGATTAGTGCTTTCCTAGTGGGACATGGTCGACTACTTTTTCCTTTCACAGGATAGGATAGATGCTAATTGTACTAAATTTGTTGGATTAACCTGGATGTAATACCTCGAGGTTTTGATACATTTTAATGCTAAATGACCAGGCCTGTCTCAGTATGCTAACTAATATGCTAATGTTTGTTTGAGTGATTGAGACGGTGTGATTGTTTACACAAAAATTCTATTATGGTGCTCCATTAAACCCACTCTTTTGAGAACTAGGCGTAAGGAGCACGATTAACCCTAGTGTTTTGGAATGAACTTATCAATAGGTGTTTGTTCGTGAAGAGCAACTTTCATAATGAAGTGATGAGTACAGAGTGGGTTACATTGTTGGAGGCTTGGAGCGGAGTCTCCCGCCACCGCCATCTACTGAAGACAGTGGGAAGCCCAAAGCTCAACTTAGGATTGGCCATGTATTCATTCGAGTAGTCTCGTTTGGCATAGAACTATGCATGAAGTTCTATTGATCCACACCGTTGGAACTTGAAGCTAGAAGTATCCGAAAAGTTACAACATTGATAACTACTGGCCAAAACATTGCGTTTTGATCAGTTGAAGTCGGCTTCCGAAAAGTTACAACATTGATAACTACTGGCCAAAACATTGCGTTTTGATCAGTTGAAGTCGGCTTTTCCTATCATTGTGAAGCAGAATTCATCCAAGTGTTGCATTGTTCACTATTCAATATAGAACGTGAGTTGGGTTTAGACCGTTGTGAGATAGTTTAGTTTTACTCTAACTCATGACCGTGCCACAATAGCAACTCACGAGAGGAATAGTTGATTGCTGACCAGTTTTGGACGATCTCAATAGATTCTGAAATTTCTGCATTTCTCTCTGATTTTGTGGGTTATAGTCCACAGATTTGGATGATTATGAGAGATTCAAAAATTTCTGCATTTTCGTCCGATTCAATTGGTTATTGATTTTGGTCGATATCGAAAAATTCTGAAATCTCAGCATTTTTTCTTGATTTTGGGGTTATAACCTACCGAACTTGGGGTGTATTTGGCCCAGCTTAAAATTAGCTTCTCTTCTCCTTTAAAAGGAGAAGTTGGGCCAAACAGATACCCATGAGAAGCTCTACAGAAGGAGAAGTAGCTTAATTTTGGTAAAGAAAATGAGCTTTGATAGAAGCCCTCCAGAGCAACTTCTGGCTTCTTTTGATTACGTTTCTCTTTTTTTTCAACGCCCCCATCGCCCCCTCATAATCCTCCTCGACCACCATCGCGGACGCCAGCTGCGCGTTGAAATTCGCGCCCCACATGGCCACCGCATCCTCGTCAACGATGAACCCGTCCGAGGTTTCTAGAAGGTTGAGGGCTTTGAAGAGGATGTTGTCGGCCTGCTCGAGGTGGGACTTGGTGTGGGTGAGGTTGTGGGTGTGGGTGAGGAGGAGGTCGGAGAGGCGGAGGCGGGTGCGGATTTCGGAGAGGGGGAGGAGGGAAAGGTTCGATTGGAGGAGGGACTCGAGGAGATACCCATGATTTTTTTTACACTTCCAAATCGACTTTCCAAACAGCTTTAATTTTAATTTCAAAACTCTACTTTCTGCCTTCTCCTTCTGAAGTAGCTTTAAAGCCCCAAAAAAGTTAGGCCAAATGCAACCTTAGACGATTTCGGGCAATTCAGAAATTTCCATGTCTTCGCTAAATTGTGTGGGTTATATTATTGCCCACAGATTTTGAACAAATGCGAGAGATTTTGATATTTCAACATTTCCCCCAATTTCGAGGTTATATCCCACTGATTTTGACCAATATAGGGAGATTCGAAAGTTTCAAAATTTTTCCCTGATTTCGTGGGTCATAGCCACCAATGTTGAATGATTTTCAAAATTTTGCCTAATTTGTGGGTTATATTGCCTCTGATTTTGGAGAACCGTGAGAGATTCTGAAATTTTTGCATTTTTGGCATGATCTTGTAGATTATAACCCACCAATTTTTTGGCAATATCGGGAGATTAAGAAATTTCCGTATTTTCCCCAATTTTGTGGGTGACAGTCCAGTAATTCTGGATGATTCCAAGGGATTTTGGAATTTCAATATTTTTGCTTAGAGTGGATGAAGTCCTGGGGGTGTTTGGTGTTAGGATTGTGGCCTCAAATATACGTAGGCACGGAGTACTTGAAGTTGGAGGATAAGGGGAGAAGACAAAGACAGCAAGAGACAACAGCAGCAAGTAGAAGATGTGCAGTCTGGAGAGTTACGGTCGACTGACCGGGGGTGCGGTCGACCGACCCTGACTGTAGGAGGTTCTTCGATGTACAGGGTCCAACAGAGAGCGGGACAGTCGACCGTGCGGTAGACCGGTCAAGAGTTCAGGAGTTGGTTTTACACGTGGCGATCGACCAACCTGGGGGTGCAGTCGACCATTAGCGGCAATGTGTGTTATTTGGGCTGACGAGTTTAAAGCCCAATAAGCTGAATTCTTGTTTATATTTTAGGATTTACTTGGGGGCTATATATATGACTATAGACTCAAGGGTTTGAGTGCAACTCATATCAAGGGTGAGCCATTATCATTGTTTAACTTCAGGAGGTGATTGTGCCGAGTGTTTCAAAGGTGAAGGAGACAAATTGAGAGTTGTAATCTGTTTTGTAATCTTTGTATTTCTTGGAGAATAAGAAGTCTTGGTTATCTCTGCATATTGAATGTGTTCTTGTGAGATCTTGCATATATCGTGGTGGCTTATTCTTCGTTCATCGAGGTCTTGGTAGTTTCTATTGCTTGTGGTGTATTTTCATTATTAGCACTACAAGTTGTGGTAGATTCTTTAATAAGTGGCATCAAAGCACTAGGTTCGAGATGGCCGATAGCAAGTCAAAGATCGAGAGGTTCGATGGGAGTGACTTCGTGATGTGGAAGGTCCAAATGATAGTGTATATTCATCAGAAAGATCTAGATGGTCCGTTGTTCGATGAGAAGCCGAAAGATGCAGACAAGGATGCGTAGGTCTTGGCGGAGTGGAATCGTTTGGATCAGAATGCGTTAAGACAGATTCAGTTGGGGCTGAGTAGGAAGGCGTTATTTAACATCTCGAAGGTAATGACCACAAAGGAGGCTATGGAGATTCTCATGGATATGTATGAGAAACTGTTGGCATATAATCAAATTCTTCGTATGAAGAAATTTGTTAATATGAAGTTGAAGGAAAGAGATTCAGTAGCAGAACATGTGAACAATTACTGTATGGTTTATAACTGGATGGAAGCTGCAGGTTTGAAGTTTTTAGAGAGGGGGCAGTCATTGTTACTTCTATCTACTTTACCCGATAGTTATGGTACGGTGGAACAGACTATTGTAGGCATTATGACATATTCGACAACTCTTCAGGATGTGGTGAGTAGCATTCTGAAAAAGGAGGTGACAAGGGTGAGAAACGGAGAATATCCATGATCATCTTTTAGAGATTCTGCAATGACAGTTGAAAAGAGATGTTGGAGGTCTAAGAGCAGTCGAAGAAGAAAGGATCAGAGTAGTTCATCTGAGTGTGGGTCTGATGATAGCGATGGGGAACATAGGCCTGAGTGTTGGTATTGTCACAAGAGGCGTCACATGATGCGTAGTTGCAAGGCTTATATGAAGAGGAAGCAGGAGAAACCGAAGAGAGATATCCCAAAGGAAGCTGAAGTGGGGCTTGTTGAAGAGTTATACTTATCAGCTGGGGAGGAGTTGGGCACTCAAGACTGGTGTATTGATTCAGGAACCTCTTTTCATTGCACTTTGAAGAGAGAGGTGTTTGATGACTACAAGGAGGGTTTTTTTGGAGATGTGATCGTGGGGAATGGTCATCGGTGTCATGTACATGGGGTTGGTACTTGTGGTAGGGTAAAAATGGCCTGGGGCCCAACCAAGGCCCAGGATGGCTCACTCGAAAAGGACAATAAAAATCAATCCAGCTCGGCCCCGGACCACTACAGCCTCAGCACCGAGCCGTAAATTCACCCCCACAGACATGGTCTCCTCGTATCCGACGTGCCTCGATGGCCCTCGGCCTCCGATCCGCGACAGCCCCACGGGCCGTCCCCCCAGCCTGGCAAGGAATGAGGATGACCTGGCACAACCTAGGCCATCCAATTCTCCCAGAGGCACAGTAGCCCCATGATCAGCCATGTCAGCTCCAAATACCACATAGGGCTTTGCCACGTCAGCCCTATACCACTCTTGGCACTGCCACGTCCGCCCTAAACCCCCTGGGCCTCCTGCCACGTCAGGCCCATGGGCTTTCGGGTTCAGACCCGGCCCCAAGCAGATCCAAACCCGGTTGGAATTCCCTATAAATACCAGACCCTCACCCACCTTTTCAGGTAATCAATCTTTGCCACCTAAATTCCCCTAGTTACTGCTACTCTCTCACAGAGACTGACTAGATTGTCGGAGGGTCCGCCACCGGGATAAACCCCGGTGTTTCAGGACCGTCTGCAGGTACTCGAGGCGAGGCCACTCGAGCCGATCCTCAAGCGCTGCAGCAAGCCTCTCGCTCACCGTCGGGTACCGTACTCTTCCCTTATTACAAATCGAGTTCGAACTCACACCTGGTGCATCCACACTACGACCAAAAACAAACCGCATCAGGTTGGCGCCGTCTGTGGGAACCCTTTATTCGGTACGGACGACAGTCCGAGCCTCGCCACCGATGCTCTCCCTCGATCCGATCTCCCATGGCTCCCCGAGCCCGAAGATCGGCCCGTTCCGCCCGACCAGACGGGCCTCCTCCCGAGGGGGTCCTCGACGGAGGGCAAGCATCCAATAATCCGGGTGGAAACCCCGGACCCCAGCGAAGCGCTTCACACGTCGCCGAACCCGACCTTCGTCGGGTCATTCAGAACAGAAGGGCTAGCCAGGCTAGGGGAGGGACCGCTTCCAACTCGGCCCCGAACCATTCCAGGCCTGCGCAAGGGGACAGGCCATCGGCACTCAGCTGCATCGGCTGAATTCCTACGCCTCGACCTGACCCTTCCGACCATGGCGCGGTCACCAGGGGCGAGTTCAGAAGCTTCAGAGATGAAATCATGGAGGCCCTCCATGGAACGCCAAGGTCCGCGACCTATGGCCGACCCCTTCAAATGAGCGAAGGGAGAAGTCACACTCGTGCGCCGACTCCCCCTCCTGAGCGCACAGACGAGGTGCTCCGACGCCTCCTAGAGATGGAGAATCGAATCGAGCGCATCGGCGACGGGAATCCCAACCTAGTCCAAGGACGTGGGCCTTCTTGACCTCCATTTTCCGTCAACATCATAGAAGCAGAGATCCCCCGGAACTTCCGGCCTCCGCAGTTCGAGACTTACAACGGCGAGGGTGATCCAGCTGATCACATGGAGGGCTTCAAAACCCTCATGATGATTCACAGCGCTTCGGATCCCCTGCTGTGCCGAGCCTTCCCGGCCACCCTCCGGGGTCCGGCCAGGGATTGGTTCTCCAAACTCTCTCCTAGCTCGATCTTCTCGTTCGACCAGCTGGAAGCCAGCTTCCTGGCCCACTTCATCACTAGCCGGAAGGCCGAAAGGACTAGCGCTTCCCTGCTCGACCTCAGTCAGAGGGAGGGGGAGTCGCTCCGTAACTTCGTCAAGAGGTTCACAACCGAGGCCAGATCTGTCTCTGCCTCGACGCAGGGGTCGCCTCGGCAGCTTTCCGACACAATGTCCCGCACAACCAGCTGAAGGTCTCCCTGGCGAAGAAGCCACCTCTGGACTTCCCCGACCTTCTCAACCGAGTCGAGAAGTACATACGAGCTGAAGAAGCTCTAAACCCAGAGGGCGGCAAAGAAGTCGCGGGGAAGGGCAAGCGCAGGGTCGATGACGTCGAGCCTGCCAAGAAGACAGCAAAGGAAGGGGTCGGCGCGAAAAGGGCACCTCCAGTCCCTCGCTTCGAAAGGTACACTCCCTTGACACATAATGTGTCCGCCATCCTCTTAGAAATCGAGGATAAGGGTCTTGTCCGACTACCTCCCCGACCAAGTAACAATAAGAAGCGAGATCAGCGCTTCTACTGCCGGTTCCACAGAGATCATGGGCACGAAACCGACCAATGTCGAGCCCTGAAAGACGGGATTGAGGCCCTCATCTCACGAGGGTACCTCCGAGAATTCACCAGAGAAGGCCCACGGGATCGGCGGGATACGAGGAACCGGAGGCCTTCGCCTCCGACCCCCACCCCGAACCGCATCCAGGATCGGGATCGCTCGCCCGAAGGAGCCACGGATACGCCATTCATCTTGCACTGTGTCCACGGGGGGCCAATGGGGGAGAGTCAAATACTTCCCGAAAAGCCTTCATCCGAGAGGTGAATGCTGTCCAAGACAACCCCTCGCCCAGGTTGCAACCGGTGCCTGCCTCCTTCTTCGGAGAGGACCTCGAAGGCGTTCGCCTCCCTCATTGCGATGCCCTCGTCATTGGCCTCCACATGGCTAATTGTGAGGTTCGCCGAATCCTTGTCGACAATGGCAGCTCGGTAAATATTCTCTTCCTCGAAGCCTTCGAGAATCTCAAGCTGCCCAGAGGCAAACTCAAGCCAGCTGGATACACCTTGCATGGGTTCTCCGGCGTCCCTGTCGTAATAGAAGGGATTGTTACTCTCGACGTTACCGCAGGATCGGCTCCTGTCAAGAGGACCGAGTCAATGGACTTCATCGTGGTAAACGTCAAGGCGGCTTACAACGCCATACTCGGCCGACCCGGACTGTGCTCCCTTCAAGCAGTACCTTCGGCTTACCATCTGAAACTTAAATTTCCCACCCCGCAAGGGGTCGGCATCGTCCGAGGTAGCCAAGAAGTAGCGCGGTCGTGCTACATGACCGCCGTCGGAGGGGGTGTGTTCCCCCTCGACACCGTTGAGCTCGAACCCGAGAGGGACGGCCCCGCTCCCGAGCCTGTCCACGAGCTTGAGGAGGTCCCGTTCGGTGCCGAGGATGAATCGAAATGGTTCCGGGTGAGCCGCTCGCTCCCCGAGGACTTGAAGCTCGGCATAATCGCCTGCATCCGCCGCAATGTTGATCTCTTCGCCTGGAAGCCCTCCGACATGCCCGGGATCTCCGAAGACTTGATCATGCATCGGCTGAGCGTCATCCCGGACTCTAAGCCGGTCGTCCAAAAGAGGCGCAAAGTCGCCCCGGAGAGGCAGCAAATTGTGAAGACAGTGGTCGACAAACTCTTGTCCGCTCGATTTATTCAGGAAGTCAGCTACCCCGGGTGGTTGGCTAATGTCGTCATGGTGAAGAAGGCAACCGGGGGCTGGCGGATCTGTATCGACTTTACGGATCTAAATAAGGCATGTCCGAAAGATCCTTTCCCCCTCCCCCGCATCGATGCCTTAATCGACGCAACCTCGGGGCATGAGCTATTGTCCTTCATGGATGCATTCTCGGGGTACAATCAGATCCGGATGTTTCCACCGGACATCTCCAAGACCTTGTTCGTCACCGACCAGAGTCTGTTTTGTTACCGCGTTATGCCCTTCGGGCTGAAAAATGCCGGAGCCACATACCAACGGCTCGTCAACAGAATCTTCAAAGACCTGATCGGCCGCAACATGGAAGTCTATGTCGACGACATGCTCGTCAAGAGCCGGGCCGGGCCGGACCACGTCGCCGACCTCGAGGAAGCCTTCGGAGTCCTCCGGCATCACAACATGAGGCTCAACCCGGCTAAATGCGCCTTCGGCGTCTCCACTGGGAAATTCCTGGGGTTCATCGTCAGCCAGCGTGGCATCGAGGCGAACCCCGAGAAAATCTAAGCTATTATTGATATGGCCCCGCCCCGGAATGTCAAGGAGGTACAGAGGCTTACAGGCCGGTTGGCTGCAATCGGCCGTTTCCTCTCCAAGTCAGGGGAGAAGTCTCTCCCCTTCTTCAAGGCCCTACGCGGAAAAGGGGGCTTCGAGTGGGGTACCCATCAACAAGAAGCCTTCGAACAGCTGAAGCAGTACCTCACCAACCCTCCTCTCCTCAACAAGCCCGAGCCGGGCGAACCACTATGGCTCTACCTGTCCGCCTCGGATAGCGCCCTCAGTGCCGTCCTCATCCGAGAAGAAGATGGAGTTCAGAGACCATTGTATTATGTGAGCAAAGTCCTGCTCCCCGCCGAGACGAGGTACGCAATGATAGAGAAGGTGGCCTATGCTTTGGTCATGGCAGCCCGGAAACTCCGTCCTTACTTCCAGGCCCACTCCGTCTAAGTACTGACCGACCAGCCACTGAAGACTGTCCTCCACAAGCCCGAAAACTCCGACCGCTTAGTCAAGTGGTCAATTGAGCTGAGTCAGTTCGACATCAGTTATCAGCCGAGGACGGCCATCAAAGGGCAGACCCTCGCCGAGTTCATAACTGAGTGCACCGTTTCCGAGCAGCCCAACATCGAGGACTCGGATCCGACCTGGGAGGTCTTTGTCGACGGATCATCCTGCGAAACGGGGAGTGGGGCTGGCATCATCCTTCGTGGCCCCGACCAATTCCTACTTCAATACTCCCTCCGTCTCAACTTTCCGGCCTCCAACAACGAGGCGGAATACGAGGCCATGATCGCCGGGTTGACCCTAGCACACCGAGCCGGAGCTAAGCAAATCCGGGCCTTCAGCGATTCTCAGCTCGTGGTCAATCAGATCACTGGAGAATACGAAGCCCGCGATGATCGCATGGTGAGGTATTTGACGGTGGTTCGACGTTTCCTAGCATCCTTCTGCCACTCCACAGTCATTCGAGTCCCTAGGGAGCAGAACGCTCAAGCAGACGCGTTGTCAAAACTCGCCTCTTCCTCATTCGAGGGTCTCGACCAGACGGTACTCATCGAAATCCTATTGAAGCCGAGTATCAACGATCAAGACCAGGAGGCAATGTGTGTCCAAGACGGTATCAGTCCAGACGACTGGACCACTCCCATCCGGAGATTCTTAGTCAGTGCCGAGCTTCTTGAAGATCGGGCCGAGGCCAGACGGGTCAGGGTCCGAGCTGAAAGGTTCGTCATGATTGATGACATCCTCTTCAAATGCTCATACACCTTGGCCGACGGCAAACCATACCTCCGCTGTCTCACCAGCGACGAGGCCAGCTACGCACTAAAAGATCTTCATGAGGGGATCGACGGATGCCACATGGGGAGCAGGACACTCGCTCGGATGGCCCTGAATCAGGGGTACTATTGGCCGACCATGCTCCAAGACTCGCAAGACCTAGTCAAGAGGTGCGGCCCATGCCAAAGGTTTTCCCCTATCAAGAGGCTTCCTTAAGCCAATCTCCGATCCCTGGCTAGTCCTACGCCATTCGCCATGTGGGGCATGGACCTCGTGGGCCCCTTCCCCGTAGCGGTAGGGCAAAAGAAATTCTTGATAGTCGCCATCGACTACTTCACCAAGTGGCTCGAAGCCGAGCCTCTGTCCAGCATCACCGAGCGCCAAGTACAACAATTCTTTTGGAAGAACATCATTTGCCGGTTCGGAATCCCTCTGGTCCTCGTCACGGACAACGGAACCCAATTCCAAGGTCAGAACTTCCAAACTTTCTGCGCAGACATCGGCATCCAGCAACGTTTCTCCGCTATTTGCCACCCTCAGTCCAACGGCCAAGCGAAGAACGCGAACAGGCAAATCCTCGACGGCCTCAAAAAGCGCCTCGACAGTTCTCCCAAAGGGCTGTGGGTCGAAGAACTGCCTAGCGTGCTATGGGCGCACCGAACCACCAAGAGGATCCCCACGGGGGAGACGCCGTTCAGTCTGACCTATGGGACAGAGGCAGTTATCCCCGTCGAGGTCGGCTTGCTTTCTCCCCGTATCATGGCCTTCGACGAAGCTGACAATTCGTCCGGCCTGAGGGCCAACCTGGACCTCGTCGCCGAGGTCAGAGAGAAGTCTTCAATCCGAAGGAGCATCTACCAACAACGGATCGAGAACTTTTACAACAAGAAGGTCCGCCCCACAAACATCAAGGCGGGGGACCTCGTGTTACGAAAACTGTCCGTCTCCGACCCAACCAAGAAGAGGAAATTTGCTCCCAACTGGGAGGGCCCATACCGTGTAGTCGAGGCTGTACGCCCTGGTACATACCGACTGGCAGATATGGACGGCCGGCTGATCAGCCGACCCTGGAACGCCGAGCACCTAATGAAGTTCCTGGAAGAGCAAACATAGGTTCTAGCTTGGCTAATGTAAATAGTATTTTTTGTAAGCTTTCGTGTGTAAAGGGCCGTTTTAGCGACCCTCCCTATCATATATGAAAGAAATCTCGTTTTGTCGAACTCCAAACGCCTCGGCAGCCCCGACCTAACACCGGACAATGGGATCGGCACCCGAGTCCTCACTTCGGTATCGTCCCCAACGTCTCGGTAGGTCCGACTCGGCTTCAGGCCAGGGAGTCTTCCTAACGCCCCGCGCCGATCCCTCACGGATCGACGGGGCCGAACCTCACCTCCGCCATCATTCACTACACTATTGACCAGAGCAAAGAATGAAAAGAATTCTTTATTCATACTCCCTTATTTGGTTCTGAAAAAACAAACAAAGACCGTTACAGGACCACACCACTCATCACAAACTGAAGGAAGCCGCCATCCTAAGGCCCCTCGGGTCCGACGAACGGCGGGACCACTCCGATCGAACGACTAGGAGCCCTCTCCTCGTCATGGTGGTCCTTAGGCTCAGCCACGGAGCTCTGGGCATCAACTGGTCGCACACGCTCCAGCAGCAACAACGCAGAGGGAACCCCCACCGCTCGCCGACCTCCCGAGGAGGATGCCGAGACACCCAGCATCGTCTTGTAACGGTGTATCTCCATCTCCTTCTCCACAATGACATTGCGAAGTAGCCTCTCAGAGGAGGGCCTCTGCACCGATGCACTCGACATGGTATATCCAAGACCGACACTCCCGAGGTCCCGATCCACCATCGCCCTCCTCAGTCGGCTCGCCTCCTCACTTAGGGCTTCAGACTTGTTCCGATAATAGTTAAAGGCCGCATCATTGTCACGAGCCCCCTTTCGGTAGTGAACCAACGTGGCCTCCAGGGCCTCAACCTTGCTCCGGAGCCACGCCACGTCGGAACGACGGGGGTCCACCTCGGGAAGGAGAGCCGTAACCTACAAGAGAACCAGCCCACTCAAAACACATAAGCAAGGAGGTTCGGAAATATCCGAGGTCAAAACACTTGGCCAGTCAAAAATCCTCTTTTATAAATGGAATTACTTCATACAAAAAATGCGGTGGCCAATCCGCGGTAGGCAAATACAATCGAGAGATGGAAAAAGAAAGGCAAAACTATACAACTTATTTTCCCACCTCAACATCGGGCGGGTTCACGGGGAGGTCGACAGCCGGGTCATCAACAGGCCCTTCTTCATTAGGGGTCTTCGGTGTCCCCTCGATCTCCATGTCGTAGTCGAAGTTGGATAGGTCGATGGTCGGGTAGAAGTGCCTCACATGACTGAGGGCCTTCGCGTAGCACTCGTCCTGGGCTTTGATCACCAGGTTCTGACCCACCTCCGTCAACTCCTCCTTCTCCTTGGCGAACTTCTTCTTCAGAGCCGCCATCTTCTTCCCCCATTCCGCCTCCTTGGCGTCGAACTCGGTCTTCATCTTCTGCTCCCTCTGATGCGAGCCTTTGAGCTCTATCCTCATCTCCTTCATCTCCTGCTCGGCCTTGTCAGCCCGGCCTCGCTCCCGCTCCAAGGTCGCCTCATAAAGGCCTCTCACGTGGCCCCCCTGCACGGTCGCCTGCAGTAACCAAACACTACTAAGAAAACCTCCTTTACGAAGTGATCACAAGGCAAGCGGGGTCGGCAGACTTACCAGCACATTAGCCTGCGCGAGGCGCGTGTACGCATCCTCCAGGGTCTCGGCATTCATCTCCGCTCGGTCCTGGGGGGTCGCCAGCTTATCCGCCACCTCGACGGCCTGGCGCCCTCGGGTTAAGCAGTCACCCTCACGGATCGACCAACCCGGCACCCACGGTCGCCGCAACCTCTCCTCTACCTCTGACCCCACCAGGGGACCCTTCCCCTTATCAAGATCATCTGCCTTGCCCTTTTCCGAGCTCTTCCGAGCAACCACCACCTTGCCAGTCTCCGAGCGCGTCCTCTTTGCCGGAGGCTCGTCTGGGACCTCGGAGACCACCTGGGACGACCCCCTCATCTTCATCGCGTCCCCCTTCGTCTCGGCCTTCTGCTTCTTCATGGCGAGCCTCTTTACCTTGATTGATTCGGGATCCATACCTGTGAAAAAATCCATTAAGAACAATGAGCGCAAAAGAACAACAAGACCGAGAGAAAAGAAACAACTACATACAAAGCACGGCCGGGCTCAGTCCGACGCTCGCCAGGTGACCCTCCGTCACCTTCGGCCAACTGATACTGTGCGACAGACGGAGGCGCTCAACGAACCTCCACTCCTCGACCGTCAGGTCCCTCGGCCTCGGCGCTTTGAAGCTCGGCTTATGATGGTTCCATTGAGTAGGGATGTCCCAAGGCTCCTCACTCCGGATCACCAAATATTTTTTCTTCCACTCCTTGATAGAGTCCGGGTGACCGTGGACGACCTTCCCCTTACTCCGAGGCGAGATATAATAAACACCCTCCGACTCCCCCGACGAGCTGATCCCCAGCATCGCCCGGAACACGCCCAACCGAAGGGGCACCTTCTGCTCCTCGCACAACAGCACGAAGCAGATGATCTGCTTCCAGGAGTTCGGCCCATACTGCATCGGCGCCAGGGACGCCCAATTCAACACTTCCCGAACAAACGGATGGACCGGCAGCCTCAGTCCAGAGATAAAGGCGTCCACTGGGAAGACGCAGTACCAAGCAGGCAGGGGGTCGGTCGGGCGCAGGGTAGTGTTCGGCAACATGAGCTCGTAGCCGGACCCTATGTGGTACGCCAACTGCAAAGCCTCCAAGTCACCAGCCTCCAAGACGGTCGGAAGCGTGTCCATCTTCACCCACTTCCGGCTCGGGGAAGATGGCTGGACCCCAAAAAGCTCCGTATCGGAAAGGTCGTCTGGGTACCGACGGAACGGCTTCGGTTGTACGGGCGACCCTGTCATTAAGTTGCGGTGAACGGGTGCCTGGCTCGAGCCACCGGTCCTTGACCCCTTCTTCTTCGGAACCCTCTTCTTCTTGGCTCTTTCCGGCGAGGGGGTAGATAATCGCCCCAGACCGGTCGGCGTGGAGCTCGAACCCACACCCAGACCTGTGGATCTCCCCCCCGCACCTCCTATCCGATCCCCTTCGGCTTCACCCTCTTCTGGGCCACCCTCCTCTTCGGAAGTCGACTCTAGAACCTGGACTTCGTCCGAACTGTCGCTTGCTTCCTCAGATTCGCTACTCTCCACCACGAAAGGTTTCCGGGAGCGTAACGGCCTCACATTGTACACCGGTTCCTCCTCGCAAACTGGCTCCTCCCACGAAGTCGAATCGGAAGACTTCACACCAGGTACCGACTCTTCCTCGCACACTGGCTCCTCCCACGAAGTCGATTTTGAGACAGGGTTCCCTTCCCCCCTCGACATCGACGCTGACGAGCCAGACTGAGCCCTAGACATTTGTGCCTAACAAAAGAAACTTACAAACTAACCTTTGGGTTGCCTCGGACTGACGAACCGGTGCTGCTAAACAGTCAAGCCGAGCGCTGAAGTGTTTGATTTCTTTTTAAGAAGACAGCAGGAGGGAAATGCATAGAATGGGGAAGAGAGGGGGGATATTTATAGAGAGAGAGGTGTCGCCTCGATTTTCGCATTACTGTTCCTCGAATAGCGCGCGTCTGCCACCAATAGAATCGCGCCACGTCATCCTCGAAACTGGCGCTGCTGACGTCACCTAGCGCCGGTTGGAGACCACACAGAGGTCGGTTCGGATGAAGTGTTCGACGGAGAAAATTTTTGCTTAAGATTTAAGGCGCCGTCCTTAGACAGACGCCCCGGGCTCCAGGGCTCGGTCGACTCCCCTCTCACCCGCGAACAGTTCGGGGCTTACAGCCTCGGCAGCCGAAACCCCAAACTGTTCGAGGGTGGGAGAAAAGCCACCATCGCCTAGAACCCTATCGGAAAGCAGATCGGCCCCCCTCCAATCTCTAACTCCTTTGGGCTGACAGACCATCAGAAACCGTCAGCACCAGAAGGAAGACAGAGATCGGAGACGACCCATCTATCCGAGGCTCCTCAGCCCCAGATCCGAAATTCGGTTGATACCCCTCCCGTCCGGATCTTTCTCGGGCAAACAGCCGTGTCAGGGCCGTCCGACCCGAAAAAGGATCCAGACGGCAAAGTCACCACCAGTCCGAGGTTCCCAGGGTTAAAACCTTTCAGTACCTTGTCCCCCGAGCACCGGACTACGGCTGCCATCTCTTCTGCCTTGTTCTCCCCTGACCCTGACACTCACATCGAGGCCGTCAGGGACGGGAGAAGAACAAGGCAATAGAGTGACCACCCGTCCAACACTCTCAGGGTCAAAATTTTGCAAGAGACAGACGTCCGCCAAAGCAGACACCTCTGATGGCCGATGGACCACCCTTGCTGTGATCAAACCCGCTGTGGGGAGAAGGGTATTTATAACCTCCCCCCATAGACCGGCCATTATGACATTGGGAAAGCCAAACGACGGAAGCCCATGCGCCATGCATTTATTAGGCGGCACCATTAATGCCCCTAGGAAATTAGAACATTGCACAGATCCCGGAGCGCCTTCAATGCTCCACAAAGATAGCAGGCCACCCCGCTCACACCTTCTAAGGCACCACGATTCGCCATCACCCTTGCCGACCCATAATCCCTCGCCAGCTCGAGGTTCGGTCTAGCACCAGGGTAGTCTTCTCAGGAAGGCACCACGGTTCGCCATCACCCTTGCCGACCCCTAATCCCTCGCCAGCTCGAGGTTCGGTCTAGCACCAGGGTAGTCTTCTCAGGAAGGCTCAACGGCTCGCCATCACCCTTGCCGACCCATAATCCCTCGCCAGCTCGAGGTTCGGTCTAGCACCAGGGTAGTCTTCTCAGTAAGGCTCAACGGTTTGCCATCACCCTTGCCGACCCATAATCCCTCGCCAGCTCGAGGTTCGGTCTAGCACCAGGGTAGTCTTCTCAGGAAGGCTCAACGGCTCGCCATCATCCTTGCCGACCCATAATCCCTCGCCAGCTCGAGGTTCGGTCTAGCACCAGGGTAGTCTTCTCAGGAAGGCTCAACGGCTCGCCATCACCCTTGCCGACCCATAATCCCTCGCCAGCTCGAGGTTCGGTCTAGCACCAGGGTAGTCTTCTCAGGAAGGCTCAACGGTTCGCCATCACCCTTGCCGACCCCTAATCCCTCGCCAGCTCGAGGTTCGGTCTAGCACCAGGGTAGTCTTCTCAGGAAGGCACTACGGTTCGCCATCACCCTTGCCGAACCCTAATCCCTCGCCAGCTCGAGGTTCGGTCTAGCACCAGGGTAGTCTTCTCAGGAAGGCTCAACGGCTCGCCATCACCCTTGCTGACCCATAATCCCTCGCCAGCTCGAGGTTCGGTCTAGCACCAGGGTAGTCTTCTCAGAAAGGCTCAACGGCTCGCCATCATCCTTGCCGACCCATAATCCCTCGCCAGCTCGAGGTTCGATCTAGCACCAGGATAGTCTTCTCAGGAAGGCACCACGGTTCGCCATCACCCTTGCCGACCCCTAATCCCTCGCTAGCTCGAGGTTCGGTCTAGCACCAGGGTAGTCTTCTCAGGAAGGCCCAACGATTCGCCATCCCATTTCCACGACCATAAACACTCCTCCACGGCTAACTCCCGCATCCCCACAGGAGTTGGGGGCTTGTGTGGTAGGGTAAAAATGGCCTGGGGCCCAGCCAAGGCCAAGGATGGCTCACTCGAAAAGGACAATAAAAATCAATCCGGCTCGGCCCCGGACCACTACAGCCTCGGCACCGAGCCGTAAATTCACCCCCACAGACCTGGTCTCCTCGTATCCGATGAGCCTCGATGGCCCTCGGCCTCCGATCCGCGACAGCCCCACGGGCCGTCCCCCCAGCCTGGCGAGGAATGAGGATGACCTGGCACAACCTAGGCCATCCAATTCTCCCAGAGGCACAGGAGCCCCATGATCAGCCATGTCAGCTCTAAATACCACCTAGAGCTTTGCCACGTCAGCCCTATACCACTCTTGGCACTGCCACGTCCGCCCTAAACCCCCTGGGCCTCCTGCCACGTAAGGCCCATGGGCTTTCGGGTTCAGACCCGGCCCCCAAGCGGATCCAAACCCGGTTGGAATTCTCTATAAATACCAGACCCTCACCCACCTTTTCAGGTAATCAATCTTTGCCACCTAAATTTTCCTAGTTACTGCTACTCTCTCACAGAGACTGACTAGATCGTCGGAGGGTCCGCCACCGGGATAAACCCCGGTGTTTCAGGACTGTCTGCAGGTACTCGAGGCGAGGCCACCCGAGCCGATCCTCAAGCGCCGAAGCGAGCCTCTCGCTCACCGTCCGGTACCGTACTCTTCCCTCATTACAAATCGAGTCCAAACTCATACCTGGTGCATCCACACTGCGATAAAAAACAAACCGCATCAGTACTGTTTACGTGAAAGCCATTGATGATCAATGTGTTGTCTTGTGGGAGACAAGGCATGTTCCACACTTGAAGAAAAATCTTATATCGATTGGAAGACTAGACAAAGAGGGGTTGTCTACTATAGTTGGTAGTGGGGAGTGGCGTATAGTTGCAGGTTCAAGGGTGATTGCAAAAGGAAAGCGTGAGGGAACGCTGTATTTCCTTAGAGACGTGAGGGGTGTTTCTCCTGTAGTTGATTCTCAGTTGGAATCGAGTAATAGGTTGTATGGGGTGCAACCGAGTTCTTTCAGTTGTGGAGGGGAGGTTACTAATTTAGTGGGAGTTGTTGACCATGGAAGTGATCCTAGATGGCAAGATGTTGCTGCGATCAGGGTACTTTGCGATATGGCAATCGAAGCTTCAAGTTGCTCTTGTGAGGTTGAGAGTACTGGTATCGATATGCAGGGTGATGTCGATGAGGGTAACCGAAATGAGATTGTAGGGGTTGAACAGTCTGTAGATATTGTGGGGGTGTCGTCCATGAAGACTTCTAGTGCATATGGTGCATTGAGAGGCTTTGAACCATGTCCGGTGTTAATAAAGATTCTACGGGTTGGGGAGTCTTGTAACACGGAATTCGACACGGGAGTTTGTTTCTCTGGTATTCGTGCTTTATGCGATTGGTGGAGCACATTCTTCATGAGGCGATGAGGGGTGGTTGGCGCACTCCACGTGGTGGAGTGGCGGAGGTGCCCTTTATGAGAGTGGGGATTACTTGTAAATCACCCTAGGGGGGGTGAATAGGGTGATTGTGCGGAATAAAAAAAATTACTTAAATAAAATGCAGAGTAAATAAAAAATTAAGAAGAGCAAATACAGATAGCACAAATGACGCAGCGATGTAACGTGGTTCGATCCCCAGGTCTACGTCCACACCTCCTACTTCTAGCAATTCTCTACCACAAGCGTTCCACTATACTCAGAACCCTTGTACAGTGATTCTCGGATTCAGGCCAAGAGACCTATTACACCCACAGGACTTCTAAGCCAAGTCCCGTCAATCTCACCGAAGTGGAAGAAAAAGAAAAAGAAACTCAAGATCTTAAATGATCCTGACTGAAGAATACAAACTAGTTATCACACACACTCGGATTGATTGTTGAAAGATTAGTTCAGAAGATTTTTCTCAGAGTAATAGGTGAAGAATACTCAGTGGATTCGGCCAATTAAATAGATTGGGAAGTGTATCGATCAAAATTGGATACATTCCGAAAATGTGAACATCGCAAAGTGCGGTCGACCGTAATCTAGGTGCAGTTGACCGTTCAGCTCTCTGACGTAAAGTCGAGAGATGAAAGGTCGACTGCTTCTTATGCAATTGAAAGTTGCAGTCGACTGTGCTGCGGTCGACCGTCATGAGGTGCGGCCGACTGGTATCGCGCTGTTCGTACCGAATCCACTTTATATTTTACCAAACGAACTAATCAATCAACCAATCAATTTTACAGATTTAAATCACAAATATGGAATGATGGCAGCTGGTCTTGATGGCTTTCTTGGACATTAATTAATCTATTTCTCTTTTTGAATATCTTCTCCTTTTGCTTGATTTCTCAATCTTTCTTTATTATTTTCCTTCTTTGAATATTCTTGAATCTTTTTCCTTATTTGAATATTCTTGAATCTCTCTTGGATATTGTTTTGATCCTGAAGATCTGAATAACTTAATTCAAAGTTGTTAGTAATTATAGACACATTTTGTGCACATCAAACTAAGAGTCAACAGTACTTGGGACTTCCATGAAAGTGAGAGATTGGCAGAGATAATGCGAGGTAAAGATTACAATAACTTTGAAGCATTGTGTATTTGGTCCAAGTGGGTGATTGTTAGGAATGTGGCCTCAAATATACGTAGGCACGTAGTACTTGAAGTTGCAGAAGAAAATTAGAAGACGAAGATAGCAAGAGACAACAACAGCAAGTAGAAGATGCGCAGTCTGGAGAGTTGCGGTCGACCGACCGGGGTCCAATCGACTGAACCTGATTATAGGAGGTTCTTCGAGTGAACAGGGTCCAACAGAGAGCGGGACAGTCGATCGTGCGGTGAACAGGTCAAGAGTTCAGGAGTTGGTTTTACACGTTGCAGTTGGCTATCCTAAGGGTGTAGTCGATCGTTAGCGGCGTTGTGTGTTATTTTGGTTGACGAGTTTAAGGCCCAATAAGCTGAATTTGTGTTTATCTTTTAGGGTTTACTTGGGGGCTATATATATGGCTGTAGACTCTAGGGTTTGAGTGCAACTCATATCAATGGTCAGCCGTTATCATTGTTCAACTTCAGGAGGAGATTGTGCCGGGTGTTTCAAAGGTGAGGGAGAGAGATTGAGAGTTGTAATCTCTTTTGTAATCTTTGTATTTCTTGGAGAATAAGAAGTATTGGTTATCTCCGCATATTGATTGTGTTCTTGTGAGATCTTGCATATATCATGGTGGCTTGTTCTTGGTTCATCTAGGTCTTTGGTAGTTTCTATCGTTTGTGGTGTATTTCCGCTATTAGCACTACAAGTTGTGGTAAATTCTGCAACATTTGGTTGACTGTAAAATATTTCTAAAGTTATAAGATTACTATAGAGAAAAGAAATCTATGAAAATGATTTCTAAAAAAGTTGTTTGATTGAATGTAATTTTATTGTGTTGTAAGATAGAGAGCGGAAAGAAAGAAATTTAATATAGAGGGTTAGGTGAAATTATTTTCTTGGATAGAGTAAAAAAGTTGGAGAGATAAATAATTTAAAATTCGCTACGGTAGCGCTACAGGGTGCTTCAGCTGAGTTCGACGGGTTTTTCTGAAAATTTCGTTTAGGGCTACAATAGCGCTATAGTAAGAATCTAATTCCAATCAAATTCACGCCACCTCTGCGACAGTGCTAATTCCTTGATTTTAAATCCTACAATGCTTTTACTTACATCCAAACAGGCCCTAAAAGTTGCCCATGTTAACCACTTCTTCGTAATCTTCCATAAACTCCTACAGGCTAATGATGAATTGCAAATTGCAAGTAATTTATAGTTTATTCATGGAACTATACTTTTTGATTGCATCTTGAATCACCTTCATGGGAGTTTTAGATGAGGGATTTGCTATTATATATATATATATACTAGATTTGCCCGTGGGCACGTGTCTTCGGAACGACACAAAACACGAAAAGCCCTGTAAACAGTAAAACAACAATTATGTAGCTCAAGTTTGAATAGTATGACAATAATTAGTTGTAAATAAACGTCTATGTTTCTATTAGTATATGTTCAAAAAAAATTATAAATGGGGGTGTAAAATCTAACTTCTTAAAACTTTAAGTGTGAAAAATGATGAAATTTAACTGTTGAAGAGATATTTGCTATTTTCAATCTAACATGTGCAAAAACATAAAAATTCTGAAAATTTACAAACTTGAAATCTTAAAAATCTAATAAATTTCTAAGTAAATAAAAAAAGAACGGGAGAGAGAGAAAGAGAGAAATATAAAAAAGTGAAGAGAGAAGAGAGAGATAGTAATAAAAGTAATGAGTTTTTAGTTTTGGGGGGAAAATTTGGTTTTGGGGTTTGAAATTTTGGGAGGGAAAATGTGTTTTGTGAGGTTAGATTTGGGCATTTGATTTTTTGGGGATTGAAGTTGAGCCACTTGATAACTTTCTTTGTGTTTTATTATATAAACTAGATTTGCCCGTGGGTACGTGGGGGAAAATTTGGTTTTCGGGTTTGAAATTTTGGGAGGAAAAATATGTTTTGTGAGGTTAGATTTGGGCCTTTGATTTTGGGGGATTGAAGGTGAGCCACTTGATAACTTTCTTTGTGTTTTATTATATAAACTAGATTTGCCCGTGGGTACGTGCCTACGGCACGTCTTCAGAACGATACAACATATGAAAGGCCTTGTAAACAGTAAATCAACAATTATGTAGCTCAAGTTTGAATAGTATGACAATAATTAGTTTTAAATAAAAGTCCATGTTTCCATATATATATATATATATATATAGAGAGAGAGAGAGAGAGAGAGAGAGAGAGAGAGAGAGAGAGAGAGAGAGAGAGAGATAATTAAATAAATAAAGGAGTTGTTTTGGGGGATTTGAATTTGAGTTTTGGGGGGAAAAATTTGGTTTTGGGGTTTGAAATTTTGGGGGGGAAAATGTGTTTTATGAAGATAGATCTGGGCCTTTGATTTTGGGGGGATTGAAGAAGAGCCACTTGATAGCTTTCTTTGTGTTTTATTATATAGATATAAGTTAGTGAGGTAGGTTTTATCCTACCTTTTTCTGCTATAAAAAAATGATTCCAGAAAAGTATGTAAAAATTGCTATAATACAAAATTCCCCCATCAGGTGCAGAAGTACAATTTTGATGTTGCGAGGCTATCTTAAGTCCGTAATCGACATATTTGCATGTTTTTGGCTAGATTTCACGGAGAAACTGTAGTATAATAATTATACAGTTGGTAGAATTTAATACCAAGTTTCCTTGTTCAGGTGAAATGTGGTGTCAGAGGAGATACAGGTCCTGCTTGCAATGCGGTTGGCATGATTGACCGCAAGATACTGGGGATTGGCCATTTATATAAACGGCCTGTCTATGGCCGGACAGAGGTTTGTTCAAATTCAGTTTGCAGAGTTTCCTGCCATTCCTCTGAGCACTATAATTAATTGACCATGTTATCTGTTTCTTCAAAATTATGATAGCAATGTAGTATCAATTCGCCAGCAAGCGGGCCCCTCCCAGCGGATGCTCCCTCATGGTGTCAGGCCCCTTTTGATCCTGAAGGGCTCCTAAGGTTCGTTATTGATTTTACTTTATCCCATGTTATTCACGGATAAATATATACATTTAAAAATTGTTTATTACTTCAATGGAGGTGTCACTTCTCAAATATTTGGACTCGAGTGTCAGTTAATCTATGTATTTGATTCTTCGTGTGATTCTCTTATATGTTCTCTAGTTTTCTGGGTCTCCAAATTAATGTTGGATTTGTTTGTGTTTCAGTACTGTGATGGCAATTGTTAGTTGCATAATCGGTTTGCAGTTTGGGCATGTGATAGTTCATTTTCAGGTACAATTTATTTAGCATGGCTTTGTTTCAGCAGAAGTTATTTTTGTTTTCTTTTTCTTATAGTTAATCAAATATTTCTTTTCTTTTCTGCAGGATCACAAAGAAAGGCTTGTAAATTGGATGGTTCCTTCTTTCTCTCTTATGGCATTAGCATTTTCCCTCGACTTTTTTGGTATGAAGCTTGTTTGATGTAATTTATTCTATATTCTATGCATAATCTGATTAATTGTATGACTGATCATCTAAACCAAACCCTACTCTCCGTTCCAGGAATGCATATAAATAAGGCTCTATACACATTTAGTTATGCATGCCTCACAACTGGTGCAGCTGGGCTGCTTTTTGCAGGAATTTATTTATTGGTGAGTATCTTTAATTCTTTCTCCACCTTCAAATTTTTCTTACGCAAAACTAGCTTTCGTCTCTACAGCTGTTATAATGACACAAGATGGTCATTGACTTTTTTTTACTCGAATTAACATTTTATCTCTGTTCTGTTAATCCCGTAGGTTGATGTATACGGTATAAGGAAGCCAACATACGTATTGGAATGGATGGGGATGCACGCACTGATGATTTACATTCTCATAGCATGCAACATCTTGCCAGTCCTCATCCAGGGTTTCTACTGGAAAGATCCACGCAATAATCTTGTAAGTTTCATGCTCGCTAGCTCACTATCTATATGCCATTCATTCTCCAGTTTTATCATGCATTTCTCCAGTTCAGTTTCTATTATTCTATGAAAAATGAAATAAAGCATTAGCTAAAAGTCATTTCTTTGCCCCTCTGATCTCGGTCACAGTTGAAGTTGATTGGTGTTTGAGGTGTCGAGCGAACTTGGAGGGATCATCCATCATCAATCATCAATCATAGATAATCAAGCTTCACCCTTGATCTCAAAGAACTTGGCCATTTCCTAGCCTCGGATTGCAGATGATTATAATGTTGGGGTTTCAGTTTTGCACAAGATAGGGGAATGGCATATGTATGCACATAGTATATATACATCTTGCAGTGTATTCGTTACTGGTACACAAGAGTATACGAAGTATTGCTCTGTTTGAGCTTGTAAATTTACTCCAAGTTAAAAGTTAGTATCCACATAATTTCACAAGCAGAGAGCAGTAGCGCTTGACATTTCCTTGTATTTTGTAGTTATACTTGGTAACTGGGTTCAGGTTTTAGCAAAAAATAATACTAATGCATACGCGAATATAAACTACAAAAACTAAAAGGGTGATTTCTTCCAATATCATTAATACCTATACATTATTCTGAAATTATTCAAACAAAGAGGCTGTTGGTCCAACTCCTTTTGAACCGGATTCCTAACTTCAACAAAGATATGTACCAACAAGTGAAGTAACATCTTTAATATTTTTTTAAATCTTTTTTTGATTAAATGGTGGGTTGAATACTCCCCGTTTCATTAAAAAGAATTTAACAAAACATACAATAAAAATAAGGCTTATGAAGTTCAGATTCCAACATGATGGGTTCTGGAACTCATGCACCCCAACCAACAAATAAAAATACAACGAAATCTAATCCTACTGATCGGGTGACCTCGTCCAAGTCAATTTCTCGTGCCAATTTGAGCTCATTCTCTCTGTCAGTTCCTTGCTTGTACACCGTTTATCCGCTTTATCGCTCGTACGGACACCTCCGTCGCCCCCATTAGTGATTCATACGTCAACTTCAAGCACCATTTGAGAGACCGCAGACACTCCACCAATCTGATAACTCCCTGTACAGATTGAGTCATAGTTCTCATCCCCTCGTTTGACCCTGGTTGACTCTCACTGGCACCTCGCCACGAAGGATGTTCTCTCCCCTGGCTGCTCGTACGGAAACCTCTGTCGCTACCATTAATGACTCACGCGTCAATTTCAAGCACCATATGAGAGACCGCAGGCACTTCACCAATCTGTCATTTTCCCGTACAGATTGAGTCCCGGTTCTCATTCCCTCGCTTGACCCTCGTTGACTCTCACTATCCCCTCGCAACGTAGGTTGTCCAGTCCTCTGATTGCTGAACAAACACCACCACCCCATCCAAGCCCCTTGACATGAGAGAGACCGTAGGCACCCCTCACTTTGACTTGAATATGACAAAGTAAAGCACAAACAATAAAATTGTCGGACTACCATCGCCCCACCAACTATGGTACATTTTCTTGCTAATTATAACATCTTTAATATTATAACTAGCGAGCATGAGTATATCAATTTTAGAAATAACCAAATGCACCTCAGCATATTGTAAAAACGTATTTCGGTTCCTCCACAAATTTTCCAAAATTTTAAGCAGATCATTACATGGTGCTGAAATTCAAACTGCTGCTGTACCCCTTCATAGGTTGATGTTTGAATTCGATAAACACTACCAACTTTTTTTTGTTATAAAAAAGTAAAAATGGAGTGATTTCTTCCAATATCATTCACCCCGAAAATCAATTGTTATGAATAATGAAATAATACATACCCAAAAGTACAAAAACTCAACCCTCATCAAAGTAGCACACAATACAACTTATTGAGGGAAAACATAAACCCAATTTGTTGTTGCTGCTAATAAAGAATGAAAGCAAACTACAATTACTCACGAACGAACGCGGAGGACGCCCCGAGCATCCTCCTCTAAGACACCGAGCAACTCTGCATCAGTGATAGTAATCAAGTCACCACTCATAATCGAAATCAAAGCCACAATACATAATGAAAAAAAAAAGAAAGAAAGATAGAAAGTTAGGCCCATCGGAATAACGCCCACAGCTGAGCCGATAAAGCATATAAATAAACCCAGCTCCAGCTAGCTAGAACTACTCCTTCCTCTCTCTCTCTCTTTTCTTTTTTTTTTTTTTTTTTTTTCCGTACAAAGAACACTTAAATTATTTTCAGTTAGGTGATGTGCTGCTAGGAGAGGGAGCCGCTGAGTCGTTCGAGGCGTAGTAGGGCATCACCGTATATACAGTCTGGAGCACGGTCAAAACCAGAAGAAAAATAGCAGCTACCAGCGACAGAAAAGCCCACGGGCTCCTGAAGTAAGTATGGATCAAGTTGGCTCGCCACATGTTCCACTTCTTCCGATAATACTTGCTTACTTTACGATGCACTTCGTCCAAACTACTCTCAGGATCGAGTGTCACGTCCTTTGACAGACTATTAAACAGTTTCGCCACTGCCTTGTCGCTCCCAAGCGCGTTCTGGATGATCCCCCTGTTGTCAATGATGAAGAATTAGAAATTAAATTATAAAAGCGATCGATCGATCGATCGAGCAAATAGTTAGTTACATCTGTTTACATACTCAAATTAATTAATGTCTGGAGGCCCGCATGGTTTCATTCAAAAAAGCGCTAAAATGCAAACAAATTTCGGAAGTTTGAATTTTAACTTCTTACATATCGTGGAGCAGGCTGACATCCTTGGCAGAGTCAATGATGTTGTCCATGAAGAACACGTAGGCCGTGACCTCGTTTCCTGCGCTAACATGCAGCCGCTCGAATGCCATCAAGTTGAGGAACATGTATTCTGTGGTATCGTCAACGACAACAACGGGCAAGGTGAGGACGCCATGGGAAAAGTGGATATTGTGGAGGCTGTTCGTTTTACTCTTCTTGAACCGAATGCCAGCCTCGTATAGCTCCGTGGATGATCGGATGATCTCAGTAGATATTTGTTCGGGGTGACGGTGGCGTGCCCAACCGGTCAAGGGGTGAGGACCCTGGAGGAGGCTCTTGCGGAAGAGGTCCAACGGATGGAGACCCAGGCCCACACCAGGAGGTAAGGGTCGCGCATTAGGGGCGCAAAATTTGAGGACTAGCCTGTTAATGTGGTCATCATTCTGTCGAAATTGAGAGACAAAAAATGAATTACATTTTTTCTCCGGTGGATTCAAGACCGGTCCAGAGATCCGGGTTGCCCTTAGTAATTTTTTTTAATAATAACAACAAAAAGTAAAAGTGAAAGCAATTAATTATTATTTTTTATTTTTTGATAAAAACATGATCACATTGTCTTTTTATCTTGAACTACACCATAAAGTCAAACAAAATATTTCTAAGAATAATTTAGGTTGGACTGGACTGACATAGTGGACTGTTAAAGTACAATTCTGTTATCCTTATATGTTTTATATACATAGGGCCTTAAAAATTTTGTTGCCGGGGGGGTTGCCCAAGCCTGTTGGCTTGCTGGGCTTACCCTTGGGCCAGCCCTGGGTGGATTGATTGCTTCTATAAACAGTCTACAACCAACATAAAACTAAGTCAAAGTCATCAGATATATATTTCAAGTCTGAAATAAAATAAAAGGAGCAGGATTGCATTAGGTTAGACAGTTAACAACAACAGTCAAGATAAAACTAAAGTCAAATCAATACATGTAATGAATCCTGATGAAATTAAATAAGAAGTAGAAATTCAAATTTTACTTACAGGAGCTTTGCCGCTCTCCACGGAGACCAGCTTCTCCAAAACCAGCAAAGGCAACTGGTTCTCAATCATCAGCATGTCTCTCTTAATATAAGGCACTGTATACAACATGCCATGGTGACTAAATATAGGATCATTGAAAGCATAATCACTTGACCTCCCTCCAGTCTCAATCTTCAAAATCTCAAGCATAAAACAGCCATCAAGGATCATTATCTTCAAGAACTCATCTCTATCTTTCCACTTCTCGTCGAGACTCTGATATGAGTCCTGCAGCTCCTCCACCACCTCCTCCATCAAACTCAAAAACTCTTCAAAGGGTTTTCCGACACGTTTCAGGAAATGGAGGATGGCCCTTTGCTTGTGGGCCTCCATCGGACGGAGCTGGTCATCGCCATGGTGAATGGGACCGAAGGAGACCACTTGGGGTTTGTAGGCCTTGGGATTGAGGTCCCTGATGCATGCAGGGACTTTGTAGATGGAGTGCCTGCACCACTGGGCAAGCTCGGTTGAGGTATCAACATCTTTGAGCTTGTTTCGGATGTCGACCACCCAGCTCTTCTCTGTGTTGGCCATAGCTACTTTTTGGTAGTGAGAAGTATAGCTTTCACCATTCTTGCTTGCTTGCTTGCTCCTTTTATACTCATAACAGATGGAAGTTTTGGTTTAGGACCCTGTTTGATTACACATATATAGCAAACCATTCGCAATTTTGTTATAAAAACCAACACATTTGCAACGTAACTGTTGTTTTTACAAACATGCGTCTTCCCCGTCTTTCGTTGCATCTTTAATGATGAATTGCACTTCTTGTATGGTGAAACTGTATTGTTTCCTATTCAGACTATTTTTTTTATTAAGGATATTTCTGTGCACAAAAGAAGATCGAGTTTAACCATGGTGCAAATTAACAAAAGGTTCGAAAGGTAAAGGGTTTAAAGTGCATAGAAAAAAAAAAGTCGAAGGGGATCAATAGAAAATCAAGCAAATAAGGGGCTCAGAACAAATTTTCTAGTTCAGATAATAAGGCTTGGTTTGGATCTGGGGTGGACCTGTTGGTGAGGGGAAGAGTATAGAGTAGGTGAGGTATATTTAGGGAGATGGCAAGGAACTTGTAATGATACCACAAGCCCTCTATTAAAGGTTAAAGTAGGCAAAGTTTCTCAAGGGAAGAAGAACAGCCTCGCAAATGTGATTCTTTGTATTTGATTCCCTCCTATTATCAAATCAGCTTTTGAAAATCACTTTCCTCAAAACCCATGCAATCTCATCGAAAACAAGCTGGAACACACAGGAAAGGTAAACCAAAACCTGAGCTATACCCAATTATACAACATATATATATATATACATATATGTTATCTTGTAGAAAGCATTTCAAGGCATAAATTACAGTAAGAACATTACATTCTAGTTATGACTGAATTTGGTGTACGATTAGTGCTTTCCTACTGGGACATGGTCGACTACTTTTTCCTTTCACAGGATAGGATAGATGCTAATTGTACTAAATTTGTTGGATTAACCTGGATGTAATACCTCGAGGTTTTGATACATTTTAATGCTAAATGACCAGGCCTGTCTCAGTATGCTAACTAATATGCTAATGTTGGTTTGAGTGATTGAGACGGGGTGATTGTTTACACAAAAATTCTATTATGGTGCTCCATTTCTGAGGATAAAGGTAAAAGGGATATGGTTAGAGATGTTATCACGAAGTTCAAGGCGGAAGTGGTTGGGCTTCAGGAGACCAAACTTACTCACGGGACCAAACTCAAGAGAATTGGGGGGAACAGAATCAAGGAATGGGTGTTACGCCCATTCGCGGGAGCATCAGGGGGAATTGCCATTGGCTTCAACTCGGACCTGCTCACTTGTTCAGAGGTCTATAATGGTACATTCTCCCTGACTGCACGGCTGGAACGACGATCTGATAAGTATATGCAGACTATCACGGTGGTTTATGGGCCGAACGTGGCGTCAGAGCGTGACGCCTTTTGGCAAGAATTGGTCAATATTCGTCTCCGCTGGCCGGGGGCCTGGATTGTCGGAGGGGACTTCAATATTACTCGATTTGCGTTCGAACACAAGGATAGAGGTTCCAGTGACAGGCACAGAGCAGAGTTCAATAGGGTGATCACGGATCTTGAATTGATTGATATCCCTATTAATGATAGACTTTTTACGTGGTCTAACATGCAGTCAACTCCGATTATGGCAAAATTGGACAGGATTCTTGTATCGATGGATTGGGAGGCTAAGTTCCCCCTCGCAACTGCTAGGTCGATCCCTAAACCAACGTCAGATCATACGCCTATCCTTCTTGACGTTGGGCTTCAGGGAGCCAAAAGATATAGAAAATTCCGATTTGAGAAGGCCTGGCTGGAGATTCAGGGGTTTCACCATCTGGTGATGGAAAATTGGGCGCTCCCAGTGACTGGCCCAGATGCTGCGAGCCGATGGTGTGAAAAAATTCGCAGATTAAGGAAGCGGCTTCGTAAATGGAATCGATCTAGGTTCTCTACCATCTGGCGCGCAAAAGATTCCTTGTTGGAAGGAATTGATGAACTTGAAAGAGTGGAGGAAGCGAGAGACTTGTCACAGGAGGAAAGAAATAGACTTCTGGAGCTCCGGCAGAATATTGCCAATCTTTATATGATGGAAGAAATTAAATGGCAACAAAGATCTAGAATTTCGTGGCTCAAAGAGGGAGACGCGAACACGGCCTTCTTCCACCGAGTGGCAAGTGCAAGGCGCGGGTCCAATCTTATTTTATCCTTAGAAACAAGCGCGGGGACAGTACATGATGAACAAGAGATTTCCACAGCCTTCCAAGGATATTACAAGGACCTCTTGGGGAAGAAGAATGACTTCCGGATTCCACTCAGGAATGATTTCTGGCAGACTTACCAGATTGAGTCATCGCCCTCGCTATCCTACCTGGAGTTTGCGTTCTCAGAGGAGGAAGTTAAAAAGGCTATCAGTCACATGGGAGCAGACAAGTTGCCAGGGCCAGACGGCTTCCCAATGATGTTCTTCCAAATTTTCTGGGAAGAAATTAAAGGGGACTATATGGCATTGCTGGAGGACTTTTTTAACAACAAGCTTAGATTGGGTATGTTTAATTTTGCGGAAGTAGTCCTGATTCCCAAACGGGAAGAGGCGTCGAAAGTGGACGATTTTAGGCCGATAAGTCTCATAAATTGCTTGGCGAAGATTATTACAAAAATCCTAGCGATCCGCTTGGAAAGTATTATGGACAGCCTGATCAACAAATCTCAATCGGGCTTCATTAAGGGCAGAAATATCCTAGATTGTGTGGCAACGGCGGAACAAGTTATCCACCGCTGCCATACTACCAACTCTAAGAGCTTTCTGCTTAAGCTGGACTTTGCGAAAGCCTATGACTTGGTCGATTGGGAATGCCTGCTGGAAGTTCTCAGGAGTAGGGGCTTCGGGAATAAATGGATCTATTGGATCAGGCAGTGTTTGCAGACTAGCAAAACGGCCATACCAGTGAATGGTAGGTCGGGGCAGCCGTTCCCGTGCAGGAAGGTTCTCAGACAAGGGGACCCGCTTTCACCACTCCTGTTTACTATTGTAGCAGATGAGTTGAGAGTTATGCTGGAGAATTGCCAGGAAAAAGGCTGGATCACGCCAGTGGCCAGTTCCGCGTCTACTAAAGGATGTACGATCCTGCAATACGCAGATGACACCCTACTCTTTGGTAATGGGTCTAGACAAGAAACTGTCTGCTTTAAAGGGACCCTATACTGTTTTAAGGCCTGGTCAGGCCTTAGGATTAATTTCCACAAGAGTGCGCTGACTCCTATTTCCGTTTCCGAGGATGAAGCAGGGGAACATGCTACTATTTTGAATTGTACGACGAGTGACTTCCCTATCAAATACCTAGGGCTACCACTCAGGCCAGGGAAATTATGTAAAGCAGACTGGTTGCCTATCATTGACAGGGTGGAGGACAGACTGTCTGGTTGGAAAGGCAAATCGTTGTCTCTCGGGGGCAGAGTGATACTCATCAACTCAGTATTGTCTAACCTGCCAATCTACTACATGTCATTTTTCGAGCTTCCAAGATGGGTGATCCAGAGGATTGACCAGATTCGAAAACGATTCCTGTGGAAGGGGGCAGATTCGGATAAAGGAGGTTACCACCTCATCAAATAGAGTATCGCTTGCATGAAGAAGAGGCATGGAGGGCTAGGCATCATCGACCTCAGAGATATGAACCTTGCCCTACTCGGGAAATGGTGGTGGAAGGTATTCCACAACAGCGGGGAAGGGTGGCAGGACTTCATTCAACCTTATCTAAGGGGAAAAGGCACGAGAAACCTTAGCTTCCGAGTAGGGACTAAAGTTTCACGACTCTGGAAAGGAATTCAAAAGGCTAGTGGTACCTTAAATTCGGCAGTTTCGTCGACTATCGGCAATGGCCGGTCCACCAGATTCTGGTGGGATAGATGGTGTGGAGCCCACACCCTGAAGGAAACATTTCCAGAGCTGTATGAAAGGTCGAGTCGACCGAATATGTCCGTTGCCGAAGGTTGGAAAAGAGGAGGCTGGAGACCGGCGTTCCGAGGAACGCTCACACCATACTTACACCAACAATTACTTGACTTGCAAGCACACATCGCACGGGCAGGCACTAGGTGAACACAAGGCCCAGATCAGAAGCGATGGGGACTAGAGAGCAAGGGAGCTTTCTCGCTGAGATCACTGTATCATCGGATCCACTTTCGAGGATGCAGACCCAGCTGGGCACAGGTGCTGTGGAAGGCGAAAACTCCCCTTAAAGTCAGAGTTTTCTTATGGCTAGTGCTCAATAATGCGATCCTCACTAGGCAAAACCTTGCCAAAAGACAACCACAGGTAGCGACCAACTGTGGTTTCTGCAACGTTCATGTGGAAGATCTAAATCACCTTTTCATTCACTGCCCAAGAAGTAAGGCAACTATGGTTGAGGTACTCCGAGCCTTAGGAACAGGCGACTACCCCTACGTATATGAGGATTTGTGGATTGGCCCCAAATTTGCGGCGATTCGCCAGGATATGAAGGATGCGTGGTATATTGCAATTGCGGCAACAACATGGGTGTTATGGCTAGACAGAAATAATTTTTATTTTCGTGCTTCATGTAATAGTATTTCTGGTAACCTGACTCACATCATGCATCTTATCTCTTTTTGGGCTACAGCTACGGCCACAGGGGCAAGAGGAAGGATAGCTAGAGTATTCCAGGTAGAGGAGTTTGATGATGAGGAGATAGAGATCGGCCCGACTCTGGACTGAGGGACTGGCTTCACCAGTCATGGCAGGGCCTATACTAGCTGTTGTTTCAACCTACTGTTCTTTCTGGTTGCTTGATGTTTTAGCAGTTAGACCCATCCCCCAGGGTTTGTTGGGGGTGTATGATTGTTTCCTTCTTTTTCTTCCTGCATTGTACCTTTGTTTTGTGCTGTTGTTTTCTCCCGGTACGCCGGGGTTGTTTTATTAACTTCTTATTAATGAAACAGGGTGGCCTTATTCCACCTTTTACCTCAAAAAAAAAACCCCCACTCTCTTGAGAACTAGGCGTAAGGAGCACGATTAACCCTAGTGTTTTGGAATGTACATATCAATAGGTGTTTGTTCGTGAAGAGCAACATTCATAATGAAATGATGAGTACAGAGTGGGTTACATTGTTGGAGGCTTGGAGCAGAGTCTCCCGCCATCTACTGAAGACGGTGGGAAGCCCAAAGCTCAACTTAGGATTGGCCATGTATAAATTCATTCGAGTTTATGTAATATTTGGTTTCTTTAAAACCTCATTAATGAAACAGGTGACTAGATAGGTCACTTTTATCTCAAAAAAAAAATCATTTGAGTAGTCTCGTTTGGCATAGAATTATGCACATGAAGTTCTATTGATCCACACCTTTGGAACTTGAAGCTAGAAGTGTCCGAAAAATTACAACATTGATAACTACTGGCCAAAACATTGCGTTTTGATCAGTTGAAGTCGCCTTTTCCTATCATTGTGAAGCATAATTCATCCAAGTGTTGCATTGTTCACCCATCAGTATAGAACGTGAGTTGGGTCTGGACCGTTGTGAGATAGTTTAGTTTTACTCTAACTCATGATCGTGCCACAATAGCAACTCACGAGGGGAATAGTTGATTGCTGACCAATTTTGGACGATTTCAATAGATTCTGAAATTTCTGCATTTCTCTCTGATTTTGTGGGTTATAGTCCACAGATTTGGATGATTATGAGAGATTCAAAAATTTCTGTATTTTCGTCCAATTCAGTTGGTTATTGATTTTGGTCGATATCGAAAAATTCTGAAATTTCAGCATTTTTTCTTGATTTTGGGGTTATCACCTACCGAACTTAGGGTGTATTTGGCCCAGCTTAAAATTTGCTTCTCTTCTCCTTTAAAAGGAGAAGTTGGGCCAAACAGATACCCATGAAATGCTCTACAGAAGGAGAAGTAGCTTAATTTTGGTAAAGAAAATGAGCTTTGATAGAATCCCTCTAGAGCAACTTCTGGCTTCTTTTTTTACGTTTCTCTTTTTTTCAACGCCCCCATCGTCCCCTCATAATCCTCCTCGACTGCCATCACGGACGCCAGCTGCGCGTTGAAATTCACGCCCCACATGGCCACCGTGTCCTCGTAAACGATGAACCCGTCCGAGGTTTCTAGAAGGTTGAGGGATTTGAAGAGGATGTTGTGGGCCCGCTCGAGGTGGGACTTGACGTGGGTGAGGTTGTGGGTGTGGGTGAGGAGGAGGTCGGAGAGGCGGAGGCGGGTGCGGATTTCGGAGAGGGGGAAGAGGGAAAGGTTCGATTGGAGGAGGGACTCGAGGAGATACCCATGAATTTTTTTTACACTTCCAAATCAACTTTCCAAACAGTTTCAGCTTTTAATTTCAAAACTCTACTTTCTGGCTTCTCCTTTGAAGTAGCTTTAAAGCCCAAAAAAAAGTTAGGCCAAACACAACCTTATACGATTTCGGGAAATTCAGAAAATTCCACATCTTCGCTAAATTTTGTGGGTTATATTATTGCCCACATATTTTGAACAAATGCGAGAGATTCTGATATTTCAGCATTTCCCCCAATTTCGAGGTTATATACCACTGATTTTGACTAATATAGGGAGATTCGAAAGTTTCAAAATTTTTGCCTGATTTCGTGGGTCATAACCACTAATGTTGAATGATTTTCAAAATTTTGCCTAATTTGTGGGTTATATTGCCTCTGATTTTGGAGAACCGTGAGAGATTCCGAAATTTTTGCATTTTTGGCATGATCTTGTAGATTATAACCCACCAATTTTTGACGATATCGGGAGATTAAGAAATTTTCGTATTTTCCCCAATTTTGTGGGTGACAGTCCACTACTTCTGGATGATTCCAAGGGATTTTGGAATTTCAATATTTTTGCTCATAGTGGATGAAGTCCTGGGGGTGTTTGGTGTTAGGATTGTGGCATCAAATATACGTAGGTACGGAGTACTTGAAGTTGGAGAATAAGAGGAGAAGACGAAGATAGCAAGAGACAACAGCAGCAAGTAGAAGATGTGCAGTCTGGAGAGTTACGGTCGACTGACCGGGGGTGCGGTCGACCGACCCTAACTGTAGGAGGTTCTTCGATGTACAGGGTCCAACAGAGAGCGGGACAGTCGACCGTGCGGTAGACCGGTTAAGAGTTCAGGAGTTGGCTTTACACGTGGCAGTCGACCGACCTGGGGGTGCAGTCGATCGTTAGCGGTGCTGTGTTATATTTGGGCTGACGAGTTTAAGGCCCAATAAGCTGAATTTGTGTTTATATTTTAGGGTTTACTTGGGGGCTATATATATGACTGTAGACTTTAGGGTTTGAGTGCAACTCATATCAAGGGTGAGCCATTATCATTGTTTAACTTCAAGAGGGGATTGTGCCAAGTGTTTCAAAGGTGAAGGAGAGAGATTGAGAGTTGTAATCTCTTTTGTAATCTTTGTATTTCTTGGGGAATAAGAAGTATTGGTTATCTCTACATATTGATTGTGTTCTTGTGAGATCTTGCATATATCGTGGTGGCTTGTTCTTGGTTCATCGAGGTCTTGATAGTTTCTATTGCTTGTGGTGTATTTCCGTTATTAACACTACAAGTTGTAGTAGATTCTTTAACAAGTGGCATCAAAGCACTAGGTTCGAGATGACCGATAGCAAGTCGAAAATCGAGAGGTTCAATGGGAGTGACTTCGCGATGTGGAAGGTCCAGATGAGTATATTTGTCAGAAAGATCTAGATGGTCCGTTGTCCGATGAGAAGTCGAAAGATGCAGATAAGGATGCGAAGGTCTTGGCGGAGTGGAATTGTTTGGATCAGAATACGCTAGGGCAGATTCAGTTGGGGCTGAGTAGGAAGGCGTTATTTAATATCTCGAAGGTAATGACCACAAAGGAGGCTATGGAGATTCTCATGGATATGTATGACAAACTGTCGACATATAATCAAATTCTTCATATGAAAAAATTTGTTAATATGAAGTTGAAGGAAAGGGATTCAGTAACAGAACATGTGAACAATTACTGTATGGGTTATAACTAGTGGAAGCTGCAAGTTTGAAGTTTTCAAAGAGGGGGCAGTCATTGTTACTTCTATCTACTTTACCCGATAGTTATGGTATGGTGGAACAGACTATTATAGGCATTATGACATATTCGACAACTCTACAGGATGTAGTGAGTAGTATTCTGAATAAGGAGGTGAGAAGGGTGAGAAATAGGGGATATCCATCATCATCTTCTAGAGATTCTACAATGACAGTTGAAAAGAGATGTGGGATGTCTAAGAGCAGTCGAAGAAGAAAGGATCAGAGTAGTTTATCTGAGAGTGGGTCTGATGACAGCGATGGGGGACATGGGCCTGAGTGTTGGTATTGTCACAAGAGGGGTTACATGATGCGCAGTTGCAAGACTTATATGAAGAGGAAGCAGGAGAAATCGAAGAGAGATATCCCAAATGAAGCTGAAGTGGGGCTTGTTGAAGAGTTATACTTATCAGCTCATGAGGAGTTGGGCACTCAAGACTGGTGAATTGATTCGGGAGCCTCTTTTCATTGACTTCGAAGAGAGAGGTGTTTGATGACTATAAGGAGGGTTCTTTTGGAGATGTGATCGTGGGGAATGGTCACCGGTGTCATCTACATGGAGTTGGTATTATTCACGTGAAAGCCAATGATGATCAATGTATTGTCTTGCGGGAGATAAGGCATGTTCCAGACTTGAAGGAAAATCTTATATCGATTGAAAGACTAGACAAAGAAGGGTTGTCTACTATAGTTGGTAGTGGAGAGTGGCGTATAACTACAGGTTCAAGGGTGATTGCAAAAGGGAAGCATGAGGGAACGTTGTATTTCCTTAGAGATGCGAGGGGTGTTTCTCTTGTAGTTGACTCTCAGCTGGAATCGAGTAATAGATTGTATGGGGTGCAATCGAGTTCTTTCAGTTATGGATGGGACGTTACTAATTTAGTGGGAGTTGTTGACCATGGAAGTGATCCTAGATGGCAAGATGTTGCTGCGATGAAGGTACTTTGTGATATGGCAATCGAAGCTTCAAGTTGCTCTTGTAAGGTAGAGAGCACTGGTATCGATATACGAGGTGATGTCGATGAAGGTAACCGAAATGAGACTGTAGGGATTGAACAGTCTGTGAATATTGTGGAGGTGTCGTCCACGAAGACTTCTAGTGCATATGGTGCATTGAGAGGCTTTGAATCATATCCGGTGTTAATGAAGATTCTAAGAGTTGGGGAGTCTTGTAACACGAAATCCGACACGAGAGGTTGTTTCTCTGGTATTCGTGCTCTATGCGATAGGTGGAGCACTTCTTCATGAGGCGATGAGGGGTGGTTGGCACACTCCACATGGTGGAGTGGCAGAGGTGCCCTTTATGAGAGTGGGGAGTACTTGTAAATCACCCCAGGGGAGTGAATAGGGTGATTGTGCGGAATAAAAAAAATTACTTAAATAAAATGCAGAGTAAATAAAAAGTTAAGAAGAGCAAACACATATAGCATAAATGACGCAGCGATGTAACGTGGTTCGACCCCCAGGTCTACGTCCACACCTCCTACTTGTAGTAATTCTCCGCCACAAACGTTCCACTATACTCAAAACCCTTGTACAGTGATTCTTGGATTCAGGCCGACAGACCTATTACACCCACAGGACTTCTAAGCCAAGTCTCGTCAATCTCACCGAAGTGGAAGAGAAAGAAAAAGAAACTCAAGATCTTAAATGATCCTGACTGAAGAATACAAACTAGTTATCACACACACACTCGGATTGATTATTGAAAGATTAGGTCAGAAGATTTTTCTCAGAGTAATAGGTGAAGAATACTCAGTGGGTTCGGCCAATTAAATAGATTGGGAAGTGTATCGATCAAAATTGAAAATGATGCATTCCGAAAATGTGAACAGCACAAAGTGCGGTCAACCGCAATCTAGGTGCAGTCGACCGTTCAGCTTTCTGACGTAAAGTCGAGAGATGAAAGGTCGATTGCTTCTTATGCAATTAAAAGTTGTAGTCGATTGCACTGCGGTCGACCGTCATGAGGTGCGATCGACCAGTATCGCGCTGTTCATACCGAATCCACTTTGTATTTTACCAAACGAACTAATCAATCAATCAATCAATTTTATAGATTTAAATCTCACAAATATGGAATGATGGCAGCTAGTCTTGATGGCTTTCTTGGACATTAATCAATCAATTTCACTTTTTGAATATCTTCTCCTTTTGCTTGATTTCTCAATCTTTCTTTATTATTTTTCTTCTTTGAATATTCTTGAATCTTTTTCCTTATTTGAATATTCTTGAATCTCTCTTAGATATTGTTTTGATCCTGAAAATCTGAATAACTTAATTCAAAGTTATTAGTAATTGTAGACACGGTTTGTGCACACCAAACTAAGAGTCAACAGTACTTGGGTCTTCCATGAAAGTGAGAGATTGGCAGAGATAATGCACGGTAAAGATTACAATAACTTTGAAGCGTTGTGTATTTGGTTCAAATGGGTGATTGTTAGGAATATGGCTCAAATACACATAGACACGGAGTACTTGAAGTTGGAGAAGAAAATTAAAAGACGAAGATAGCAAGAGACAACAACAACAAGTAGAAGATGTGCAGTCGACCGACCGGGGTTCGGTCGACTGAACCTAATTGTAGGAGGTTCTTCGAGTGTACAGGGTCCAACAGAAAGCGGGACAGTCGATCGTGCGGTGAACTGGTCAAGAGTTCAGGAGTTGGCTTTACACGTTGCAGTCGACTATCTTGAGGGTGTAGTCGATCGTTAGCAGTGCAGTGTATTATTTGGGCTGACGAGTTTAAGGCCCAATAAGCTGAATTTGTGTTTATCTTTTAGGGTTTACTTGGGGGCTATATATATGGTTGTAGACTCTAGGGTTTGAGTGCAACTCATATCAATGGTCAGCCGTTATCATTGTTCAACTTCAGGAGGGGATTATGCTGGGTGTTTCAAAGGTGAGGGAGAGAGATTGAGAGTTGTAATTTCTTTTGTAATCTTTGTATTTCTTGGAGAATAAGAAGTATTGGTTATCTCTGCATATTGATTGTGTGCTTGTGAGATCTTGCATATATCGTGACGCCCTTGGTTCATCTAGGTTTTTGGTAGTTTCTATCGTTTGTGGTGTATTTCCGCTATTAGCACTACAAGTTGTGGTAGATTCTGCAACATTTGGTTGATTATAAAATATTTCTAAAGTTATAAGATTACTGTAGAGAAAAGAAATCTGTGGAAATGATTTCTAAAAAAAGTTGTTTGATTGAATGTAATTTTATTGTGTTGTAAGATAGAGAGCGGATAGAAAGAAATTTAATATAGAGGGTTAGGTGAAATTATTTTATTGGATAAAGTAAAAAAGTTGGAGAGATAAATAATTTAAAATTCGCTACGGTAGCGCTACAATGTGCTTCAGCTGAGTTCGAAGGGTTTTTCTCATGTCTTTTAGGGCTACAGTAGTGCTACAGTAAGAATCTAATTCCAATAAAATTCATGCCACCTCTGCGACAGTGCTAATTCCTTGATTTTAAATCCGACAATGCTTTTACTTACATCCAAACAGGCCCTAAAAGTTGCCCATGTTAATCACTTCTTTGTAATCTTTCATAAACTCCTACAGGCTAATGATGAGTTACAAAGACTAAATGTGATCAATCTAAAAAAAATATTTTTGAAAGGAGAAAATCTTACTTTAGAATCTAGCTAAACTAACTTTGAAGGTGAGTAGAGAAAGCAAGGTTAGCGAAGGTACTTCTATAGAAGTGGCAAGTTTAACTTTGAGAGAACAAACTCCTTTTGCATATACATTTATTTAGGCTATATTTGTGAACAAAGTTATGTTAGGGTAACTGAAGCTATCTCTCATATAATTTTAAAAAATTGTAGTTTTCATAACAATATTTGAGACTTATTTTAGAATTAAGATGCCCTAAAAAGCAAGAAACTTGTAGGGTCTGTTTGGTTCAAAGGAAGGGAGGGATTTTAATAGAGGGGAGGGGACTGGGATTTTAATCAAGACTCTGTTTGGTTTAAAAGAGTGGAGGGGAGGGGAAGGGAGAGAAAATAATTATCTTCTTATTTGGTTCACAAGGGGGGGAAAGGAATTTTATAATTAAATTACTTTTATACTCTTTTACATTTTAGAAGAGCCTATGTATTATTGTTTCTAATTCTAATATGGTAATATAAACAAAATAATAAAGATCAATAAACAAAATAATGAAGGCAGATTGAGTAATAGATATTGTTGCTATAGCAATCCATACAGATGTTTGGTAGTACTAGTGCCTTTAGCCTCAGAATGCTAAACTATGGATTCTAGAACAATATCTCAAGGGAAAAATATATATAGGTTGTATTTGCAGAATGTTGATGGTGGTAAAGATAGCCAACAAGTCCCACTGTGACCATATTCAGGAGTTCAACCAGTATGTGACTAATCTCAACTGACCTAATCTTCATCCAAGATGCAATCACAATGCTGTATGTGAGGGGGGGAAATACACAATAGGCATAATTAGGTCGCATGTGAATGAGAAATTTTAGTGACTGTTCGAACATCAATTCAACTTCAACCTTCAATTTTGTCTCATCGGGGGTGTCCAATGAACAAGTTGAATCTGCTATGTGTCCTGATGCCGACCTTTTCACAAATTTTCTGGTATGAAACATTAGTTAGTATTTCTCATTGACTTGTTCAACATTTCGTAGATCATGTTCTAAAATTTTTTCCTCATACATTATTAAAGTAGTAGAACGACAACCTTGTTCTTTGATGGTTTCAATATTACTTGCTCTTTTTTCATTATTGAATTTCAGATTCCTACATAGTTTGGAGCTGAATCAGCAGATTCTACAAAAGAAAACCCTTTTCAATTGCTTGAGATTTATTTGGGATCCTTGAAGAAGAAAGTAAGTTGTCTTTGAACAATTCCACTTTACAGAAATTGCGCCATCTCAAATGGTTTTTCTTATCAAGTACTTGTCTCTCTTTAGCAAATTCTGACGCAAGTACTTTGTAGATCACTTTATTTTTTACTTGGCTCATTGATACTATTTTAGTAATGCATTAGATGCAACGATTTTTTTCTTTCAGCAATCAACCTTGGTTGAAACCCAACAAGCCTTTAGGGATTTGCAAGTTGACGAGAACTGCAAGCAAGACATAGCAAGTGCCCTCCATGCACATTTCAAAGAATGGCTATATGGTCTTTCTTTCATTCTGTTTGCCTCTGGCACTTCAGCAATATTCTTCATGAAATCACTTTTGCATGTATTACTTAATTAGATAATGAGTTTCACCTGCACAAATACATGACAAATCAATATACGATTTGGTGCTTTTCATTTTTAGTGAAAATGTTCATAGAACTTCTGAATATGCTCTGATATGTATTACCTTGCCTCATGTTTATTGACTAAAGGTTAATGTCAAATATCAATTGCAGCATCTGGGAACATCCGCCATCTCTATTGTCTACCGGGTGATTGAACTGCAACTCCTTGTGAGGCCTGTAAAGTAAGTTTTTGTAAGAGTAAGGTCATTCAAGGGTCCTTCATTGTTGGTCTGTTGCCATGAAGGGCTTCTGAACTGTGGAGAATCAAATTGCTGTATTTTGTTCACCAAGATATCTTAGGAATTTAGATCTAAAAAGGACAATTTAGTCCAATTACTTAAAAAATTAGACTTACTTTCTCTCCCCTCCAAATCCCTCCAATATTGGAGGGGAGCCAAAATTGGCTTAGGAGGGATTTCGCACCCCTCCATTCCCCTCCCCTCCCCTCCTAAAAAATGAACCAAACAAGAAATACTTTAAAAAATCCCCCCCTCCCCTCCATTCCCCTCCAACCAAACAGAGTATTTATCTAAACTTCATTTTAACCTATTTTTTTCTTAACTTTGAAGATAACTTCAAAATAAAGGTAAGGATGGTATGGCTATCAAAGCTAGCACACCTTGTACCTCCAATGTTAAGAAAACTTTGATTATGACAGAAGTAATGCGAGTCCTGGGATCCGCTGACTACCCTCTGAGCTATGAGGATCTATGGATTGGTCCTAATTTTCCTAGGAATCTGAAAGAGATGAAGGAAGTATGGTATATCGCCACATCTGCAACGACTTGGGTGTTATGGCTAGATAGGAATAACTTTTACTTTCATGTATTGTAATAGCATTTTTGGTAAACTAATACAAATCATGCATTTTATTTCATTTTTGGTCTACAACTACGGCTGAGGGAGCGAATTGCCAGAGCTTTCCACGTTGATCTGATAGAGATTAAACCGATACTTGATTGATTGATTTTCTCAACCTCCAAGGATGTTTTTTTTTTTTGGAAAGAAAAGGTGGAGTATGGTCACCCTGTTTCATTAATAAGGAGTTAATAAAACAAACTCAGAGTCCTGAGCAAGTACAAGGTCCTACAACACATATAAAGAAAACGTACTTTCTCCGGAACATGGGGGAGGGGCAAAAGTGATAGAACAATATATCAGACATTCAACAGAAGTACAACACATCATCTAAACTCCCCCCAACAAAACCCTGGGGTGGTGGGCATCAATAAGTTGTAAAGGGTTGTACTAGCATAACCACCTTGTCTCTCAGTGTAGCGTCCGCCCAATCTCCACTTCATCGTCGTCATACTCCTCTACTTGGAACACACTGGCTATCCTTCCTCGTGGACCTGTAGTAGCGGCAGTAGCCCAAAGAGATATAAGATGCATAATGTGAGTCAAATTACCAGAAATACTATTTTTAGTCCCTCGAAAGTAACAGTTATTCCTATCTAGCCAAAGGACCCAAGTAGTAGCGGCGATAACGATAAACCAGGCTTCTCTCATGGAGCGTCTCTCAGCAGCGAACTTGGAGCCTACCCACAGCTCCTCATACATATCGGGGTATTCAAAAGTACCCAGGGCATTGAGTACCTCTACGAGGACCGCTTTGCTCCTAGGACATTCCATAAACAGGTGGTCTCGAGTCTTGGTCACTGCATTGCAGAACCCACATGTATAATCAATGTTCATTTGGCGTTTAGCCAGATTCTCTCTAGTCAGAATTGCATTGTTCAAAACGAGCCAAATGAATATTTTAATTTTCAGCGGAGTTTTCGCCTTCCAGATAATACTTGCCCATTTCGGGAGGCAACCCCGGAAATGAATGCGGTTATAAAGGGAGCGCACAGTGAATGTGTCGTTCTTTTCAGGACCCCAAGACTTCCAGTCTGGCCCCTGAGAGCATCTATTTTCCGAGTTTGCGATATGGGCCTATAGCTCTCTGAGCCTGAGTTGAGAGTCCGAATCTAGAGGCTGTTTAAAGACCGGTTTCCAGGAATTTCTTTTCCAGGCTCCGGCCACCGTGCAGTGCGGTTGTGACGCTCGTAGGTACAGATCAGGAAACTGCTTTTTAAGTGTGTGATCACCACACCACTTATCCTACCAAAATCTGGTAAGTCTACCATTTCCAATATAAGACGTTACACAGCTATTGAAAGGTTCATAGGCTTTAGCAATACCTCTCCAGAACCAGGATACCGTGGGCCCATCCTGAAATCCAGACTTCTCGTCCCGTTCCCATGCAAGTATTTATGAACGAGATCCTCCCATCCCTCTCCATTGGGGTGGAAGATTTTCCACCACCACTTACCCAGAAGGGCGAGATTCATATCTCGAAGGTCAATGATGCCGAGACCTCCGTGTATGTTTTTCATGCACGTCTTTTCCCATCTGATGAGGTGCTAGCCCCTACTATCAGGGTTTGCGCTCTTCCATAAAAACCGCTTCCGGATTCAATCAATTTTCTGAATTACCCATCGTGACATTTCGAAAAAGGACAGGTAATAGGTTGGTAGGTTCGAGGGTACTGCGTTGATGAGCGTGACTCTTTCACCCATGGATAAAGTTTTACCTTTCCACCCTGCTAAACGCTTCTCCACCCGGTCAATGATGGGTAGTCAGTCCGCCTTCTTGAGCTTACCGGGTCTTAATTTTTTTCTCAAGAACTCTTATTTGTATTTTACATTATGCCTTGGTTAGGGTGATAGGTCTCACCACCTAAGGGATGTTGGTGGATTATCGTTTTATTTTGTATATTGTTTTATTTTGTATATTCGCTTAATTCTCTGAGTTTTATCTTTTTTTTTTGATAATAAGATGACCGAAGCCATCGTTTCATTAACGAGGATTTAAGGAAACAAAGTACAGCAAGATCGACAATTACAGGTAAGCTGATGCGTCAGCGCAGCAGAACTAGTACAACATAAAAAAAAGGCCTACAACAGGAAACAAAAGGCCTAATACATAATAAAGAAACAACATAAAACATCTAACACCAAACAGAAGGCCTACTACAGGAATAGTAAGCCAGTACGCCGTCCCGACTGCTAAATTGTGACCGGTTGCTATTGACTACCAGCTTCGCTAATCTTCAGGGCTGTCCCTGGTTATCTTTGCTGCCTCCTGAGCACCTGCCCAATCATGGATGAGAAGAAACATTTTATTCATAGAAACAGGAAATCTATAATCTTTATTGCGAAAAATAAAATCGTTTCTTTCTAGCCATAGGTTCCATATAGACGCTGCAATTGCTAAATCCCAAGCCTTTCTATCATCTAATTTGATGTGGACATCTCTAATGAACCCCCATATGTCGTAGGTTGAGTTAGGGACCTGCGAACACCTAAAACCTCTACATACTACCTCCCAAGTTAGTCGTGCCTTTGGACAGAGAAACAGAATGTGGTTGACATCTTCTTCAGCGTTGAGGCACCTGTCGCATACTACATTGATCTGCATATTTCGCTTCCTAAGGTTAACTTTGGATAGAATGGCGTTGTTGTGAGCTAACCAACAGAACACCTTGACTCTGATTGGAATTTTGGCTCCCCAGATGACCGATTGGACCTAACATCTCTTTCCTCCGTCGTTGATCCATTTATACATTGATGAGACCAAGAAAACTCTAGAGTTTTCTCTGGCCCACCATCTTTCGTCAGGACTACTGGTTTCCTGGCCACCATCTTGATGGACCCACCTATTCAACTCTTCGAATTGTACTCTGCCCTATGAAGAGATATTGTTTGAAACGATAAAATTCAATTTACCGCGCTTCCGAATGTCAGCCACTGTGAGGTCTAAATTCCGTGTAGCCTCCGCCGCCTGAGGGAATTGATTTTGAAGTGTAGTCTCACCACACCATATGTCTTTCCAAAATCTGGTGGACTTCCCGTTTCCAACTTTGCTTCTTGTGTTAGTGTGGAAATTCTCTCCCTGCTTAGATATTCCTTTTCAGATGAGAGACACTTTCGGCGACGGGTTTCTTCCTCCAAATCTGAATCTTCGTTTCTTGCGATATAGGTCGAAGGAGTAGCTCCACCAACCCTTGCATTTATTATTCATCTTCCACCACCACTTGCTGAGAAGAGCTTTATTCATATCTTGAAGGTTGACGATATCCAAACCGCCAAATTCTCTCCTCTTGCATACTATTCCCCAGTTTACTAAGTGGAAACCTTTGTTTCCCTCTCCCGACCCTTTCCATAAGAATATGCGTCTAATTATGTCGATTCTTTTGATCACCCACTTAGGCAACTCATAGATGGACATAAGAAAAAGCGGGATAGCACTAATAACTGAGTTGAGCAATATGATCCTTCCGCCCAAGGAGAGAAATCTACTCTACCACCCCGCCAGCTTCTTTTCGATCTTATCTATGATAAAGTTCCAATCCTCCTTCCCAAGTGTTCCTGGCTTGATAGGTGTGCCTAGGTATTTGATTGGGTAATCGCTGATATTACAAGCAAAGATATCCTTAATTTCCTGAATTGGAGACGAAGGCTGATCGTAGATAGGGATAATGCTTGTCTTGTTTAAGTTCACTCTCAGTCCTGACCATCCCTGGAAGCAGGCTAGGGCCGCCTTCAAGGCTATAGCTTCCTCTATAGTTGCACTTCCGAACAGAATAGTGTCGTCTGCATATTGTAGGATCGACATAGGTTGGGTGATGCCCTTGATCTTAATCCCTTTGATGGTGTTGTTTTCCATAGCTCTTCTAATCATCTCTGCAAGCCCGTCAGCTACAATAGCGAAGAGTAGTGATGACAATGGATCCCCCTGACGAAGGCCTCTTATGCAGAGTATCTCCCTCCCTTGCCATCCGTTGACCTGGATGGACGATTTCCCGCCTCGCACACACATCTTCATCCATAATCTCCATTTGAAGCCAAAACCTTTGAGGGCCAGGGCCTCCTCCACACAATCCTAGGATACCAAATCGTAGGCTTTCCGGAAGTCGAGATTTAGGATGAACCCGTCTACTTTAGCTTTGTTGCCTCGAAAGATAATTTCGTGGGCTGAAGCTATACTGTCCATGATGTCCCTTCCGCTTATGAATCCACTTTGCGATTGTGCGATCACCTCGTTAAGGTGTGGGGCAAGTCTTTGCGCTAAGACCTTTGTAATGATTTTGAAGAAGCCGTTCAACAAACTAATTGGTCTGAGATCTTCATACGAAATAACTTCTTTTTTCTTTGGCACTAGGATAATTGTCGCGTAATTCAAACGCTCCAATTTGCCCTACCTTCGTAAAGCTCGTTGAAGATATTCAGAAGGTCATCTTTAATAATATGTCAGTAGGTACTGAAGAAGAAAATGGGTAGATCGTCTGGCCCCGGAGCCTTATCCTGACCCAGCATCTTAATTGCCTTAAAGACCTCTGCTTCAGTAAATCTCTCTTCGATGCCTTCACTCCCATCTAGCCTGGAGGCACTCCACATATCTTGTACCATCCCGCATCTGCTAGCTGAGGGGCCACCTAACAGATCGTGGAAACACTCGTCCAGGTGCCCTAAAATCAGGTCTTTGTTTTCCGTCCAGGACCCGTTAATTGATATTCCCGTGATGTGGTTCTGTCTTTTTCGACCGTTAGCAATTTTGTGGAAATATTTTGTGTTAGCGTCTCCCTCTCTAAGCCAGTGGATCCTCGCTCTCTGTTGCCAGTATAGCCCCTCCATCTTCCCGATATGCTGCAGCTCCAGTCTATCATTAGCGAGTTTGTCTTTCTCAGAAGCTTGAAGATCTCTATCCTCCTGATAGCTTTCCAGTTCCGCGATTCTAATAGCCAAAGTCTCTCTTCTATGATGAGTGTCTCTCGTTTTATGACTGGCCCACACTTTTAATTTTCGTCTGAGACGTCTGGTTTTCTCTATCCAGATTCCAACTACTGAAGAGAGCTGATTAGTGCTTGCATTCCACGATTCAGTGATCACTTGTCTCGTTTCCTTACATACAGTCCATGCTTTCTCAAATTTGAATCTGAATTGCCTCTTCTTATCCATAAGACCACAATCTATAACCAGGGGCAAGTGGTCCGAGGTGTAACGTAAGGCCATCTTCACTTTTACGAAAGGATAGAGATCCTCCCAATCGTTGGAAACGAGAACTCGATCGAGCTTTGCCAGTATGGGATTCCTCTGCATATTAGACCAAGTATATTTTCTGTCCGTCATTTCTAGTTCCAGTAAGTCTAAATCTTCTATCGTCTTGTTGAACTCGTCCTGATTGTGTCTACTGTGGCTCTTGCCTTTATGCTCGTCCTGGAATCTGGTAATGTTAAAATTGCCTCCGATTAACCAAGCCCCTCCCCATTTGTTTCTGATCAATCTTAATTCAGTCCAGAGAGCTTGGCGTAATCTACGGTTATAAGGACCATAAACGCTAGTAACCGTCTGTGGCCAATCGTCTCGCCGACGTCTAATTCTTATCGACACCGAAAATTCACCAATAAGTGAATCAGCGATCTCGTAAGAGGAAGATCTAGCCCCTACTGCTATACCTCCAGAAAACCCTCTAGCAGGCTTGTATCTCCAATGGAAGTCTTCCATACCTCTAAGAGAAGTGAAGTCTACCTCTAATGGGTTTTCAATTCTAGTTTCTTGGAGGCCGCAAATGTCCGGGTGTATCTTGCTCAAAGTCACTCCTATAGCTCTTTTTTTACCTTTTGTCGCATCCCTCTAACATTCCAAAATATGTATACCATAAAAAACCAATAAAACATCTAACACCTTGGTAACCCCTCCCTAAACGGACGCCTCACCTAAGTAGAGACAATTTTCGTCTCCTCTCTAATGATAGCTAAGTTAGATAACTGTTCTGATCTAGAGGAACTCATGGCTAGACCATACAAACTCGCGAAGTAAATTAAGGAAACATCAGCTAAGGAATTCAAAATTGAACAATTTAAATTAGAAGTACCTTTGCCAGCAGTGATATCTTCCGAGTGTATGTTTCCCTTATATGGCCAACTCTCCTTCCCGTTGTACTGACTATCCGAGCTAACCAATGGTCTTTTACCTTTCCTCTGGTATTCAGTGATCTTTCTAGTTGAAGAGCTCCCAACACTGCCTCTGACTTCTTTGTCATCGCATTCGTTTCTGTTACCGAGATCAGGTTATCATCTCGAATCCCATCTAGAGCACCGATGATCTCGTTCCCTTGATCCGACTCAGCCAACTTTATAGCATGTATTGATTGTGGATATTGAGGTAGCAGAACAGTGGCTTGCTCGCAAGGCACCATCGCGCTGCTCACTAGAGCTAAGTCGCTGGACTTAATCCTTAATTCTTCCTGGCCCATGGGCCTAATCCCACTCCTCAACTGCTCCTTATTCTGAATCAAAGCCTCCAAAGCCATCTTAACCGAGCGCTCCCCGTCTGCCTGTGAAAAATTCAACCAAGAGTCTTTCAGTAGGCCCAATTGTGAGTGGAGGCCCACGTCAATTACGTCTTTCAGAATCCCTTGCTTCTTAACACTCCTACTGTCACCCATCACTTCGTCATTAATAGCCTCTCCTACTTTACACAGTCCTTCACCGCATGCTGTCCTGTCAACTCCAGTGCAAGAGTCTTTTCTGCCTTTTGGATTTGATGGTGGTGGAACCTGATGCCAGCTAGAAAGCTGCACGGTAGGCAAGGTAAGTGGAATGGACGGATGGGATTGGAGCGTAGGCAATGGATTCGAAAAATTGGAGTGGCGCTCACGATCGTGCGGACCAGATCTGGCTTGATCCCCTCCAATCGAAAGTCGCTTACGTGCAAGATGTTTCGGATCCAACGGAGAGGAGTCATCGTCTATCTCTGTCTCCACATCTGAGCCCTTGAAAAAAAATTCATCTCTCAACACCGTCTCTCTGAATGAGACGTTCTTCTGGGGCTCGACGATAACTGTGACCTCGTAAACTTGGTTTTCGAATGCTATGAGGATCTTGGATGGGATGTCGGATTTGCTCGCAACTCCAATCTTGATTCTAGCAAATTTACGAGCAGCGAGCGTGAGAGTTTGCCTGTCGATGTCGATCAGCAATCCAAATTTACGAACGACATTTTGAAACGCCGATCTCACCCAACAGTGAAAGGGCAAATTGTACAATCTGATCCATAATGGAGGGAGACTCTCCGCCTTTAACACGCCGTGATCGCAAGTCCACCACTTGAAGGTGACGAAAAATTCTAATCCTTTAGCGTCTTTGCCCTCTAGCCCCTTGACCCTGATAGTCTCCTTAGCGATATCGGGATCGCTGCAGTGAGCGTAAAAGACGTTCACGGCGATCTCTTATATGACCCACGTTGGAGTTGGAGAGGTGACGATAGCCGCTTGGAGAAGTTCGACGATGTCGGTGGTTGAGGGAACTCCCGATTGAGCCTTAACAAGGATGCCACCGTTAAAGTGCCGCTCGAAATCTGCTATCAATGGCGTCGGCACAATGGATGTATGAATCACACGTCGCTCTCCGGCAGCGCTCTCTTGAGTTTTACTACATTCCGATACTGGAGTTATCGGCACCTTTGAAGCTTTCGCGGTGGAGGGTGAAGCGATGATACGCTTGGGACAAGCTGTCGATATATGGCCTGAACATCGACAAAAGTAGCAAAACCAGTCGGCTTGGCATTTACTTATGGAATGTCCCGGCTTGGCGCACTTGTGGCAATTTTTGCGGCCCTCATTGCCCGAGATCTCCAACGAGCTATGGCTCTTGGATGCTTGTCTACTCTTTCTCGACTTAACCAAAATCCAATCACCATCAGCATCATCTCTATCTGTTCGGCGACGGTCGGGGTCTGGGCTTGGTGATCGTCGACGCACTCTATGTGCGTCAACGTCCGGAGCAGAGGCTCTAGCGACTTCGGCATACGAACGACGCTTGGGGATGCTTCCGTCGTTGGGAGGGAGAGGGTGTACAGCCCTTCTGTACTCATAACGCTCCTTCTGATCGTCCGCTGCTTGCCGTTGGAGCTTTCGCAGTGGTCTGGATCTCCCTAGGTCTTCACGCTCTCTTCTCCCTGTTGGTGATATGGACCTTTTGTACTCACGCTCTGAACCTTTGCTCCGTCTCCTTGCTCCTTCGCGATAATGGCCATCGCTCTCTTCCCTCCCTCGTTTAGGCATAGGTGGAGATGGGTAGCGGTTGGCTTTGTGGGTGTGATGGGAGGGATGGGAGAGAATTGAGGAGGGGAATGGTAAGGGGTTCTCTTCATCGCCTTCGTCTAACTATGAACTGTTCTTGGCACACTCAACTCATAGTCCACAATAAAAGATGTGTTATGTGTCTGAGTTTTATCTTATTACCATCTTATTAGTGAAACAGAGACACTCTATTCTATTTTCTCCTTTAAAAAAAAAGGAACTCTGATTATCTAAAATATGTTGGCGTTCAGTTTTCCTAATCCAATCCAGAAACACGACAAGAAAAATTGAACATTTACTGTCAATAATAATAGAAAAGAGAAAGAGACAGACCTACCGGAGCTTTCGGCGGCATCGGGCGGCAACCCTCCATTGGCATCGACCCAGTGGGACCCGAACCCGTTAAGGTTGAACAGTGAAAGAGAAAGGTGTATGTCAAAGTCCCTATGTGATAAAATATTTTTATTACAACCATTCTTATTATTTCAAAGCAGATCCAGCCCACTAATGGGGATGTCCTTTTCCGTCATTCCCTATTTTCAGCGACTGTACGGACTGTATCATACAGTTGTTTCGGAGACCCCAAAAAAATAAAAGATGCGAAATTTTGCTGGGGGTGAGCAAAATGCCCCTCGACTTGCCCGTAATTGCTGACGGTGCCACTCCTCTAATTTAATAGTTTTTCTCTATATGTATGGAAAGCCCAACTGTGAATTAAATTGGATAGGCCCATATATACTGGATCTGGCCCAATTGTCATGCCTACTAAATAATCTGGAATTCATTTTAGTCTACTGTTTTGTAGAAAGCCCCTGTACTCGACAGAAATTGCAAAGAAGTTCATATATGTATGTCTGTCTGTCTCTAGATATTGCAGATTAACCCCTGAGTGAAATATAGATTGCAATTCAACTTATGTCTCAGACACGAGGCGAATAGAATATCTTTAGACATCTCTATTTCCAAAATGTTTATCGAGTTTGTAGTTTAATAGATCTTGAGTTCATTGAAAGTACGTGGAGTCAGAATAAATTGTTATTGTACATTTGATTTTACTGAAGAATTTTCTTGAGCAATGATTTGAATTAAATAGTTGTCAATGTTTTTACTTGTTAGCTTGACATGTATATGAGTATCCTTAGAGCATCTGTAGTCGTTTGCTAAATATTGATAATATGCATATTTGGCTCAAAAACGAGCTGCACTCGTTTACCAAATATTCATATTATCCATATTTCGCTACAGTCGTTTGCTATAAATGAGAATGGATTTGAGATTTATCCATATACTAGATTTGCCCGTGGGCACGTGCCTACGGCACGTCTTCGGAACGATACAAAACACAAAAAGCCTGTAAACAGTAAAACAACAATTATGTAGCTCAAGTTTGAAAAGCATGACAATAATTAGTTGTAAATAAAAGTCCATATTTCCATTAGTATATGTTGAAAAATAATTATAAATGGGGTATAAAATCTAACTTCTTAGAACTTTAAGTGTGGAGTTGAAGAGATATTTACTATTTTCAATATAACATGTGCGAAAAAAAATATTAAAAATTTGAAAATCTAAATTTCTAAGTAATATAAAAAGAATGAGAGAGAGAGATAGGGAGAGAGAGAAAGAGAGAAATATGAAAAAGTGAAGAGAGAAGAGAGGGATAGTAATAAAGTAATAAGTTTTTTAGTTTTGGGGAGAAAAATTTGTTTTTGGGATTCGAAATTTTGGAGGGAAAATATGTTTTGTGAGGTTTGATATAGGCCTTTAATTTTAGGGGGATTGATTGTGAGCCACTTGATAGCTTTCTTTGTAATTTATTATATAGATATAGATGAGCGATGGCATTAGAAGTGCCGTCGCACAAAAAAAAAACTAATATTTTTTTTCGTCGGACGACACTTGAAGTGCCGTCGCTTGAAAAAAAAAATAATTTTCTCAATTAAAAAACCCCCAAAAAGCTCACAAACCCTCGGACGGCACTTCAAGTGCCGTCCCTTGGCCCCCTTTTGTCGGACGGTGCCATCCGGACTTTTTTGCAATTTTTATTTTTTTTGCAATTTTTAAAATATTTTTGCATTTTTGTAATTTTTTTTTGCAATTTTTGAAATTTTTTTGTAATTTTTTCATAATTTCTGAAATTTTTTTGTAATTTTTTATATTTTTTTTGTAATTTTTTATTTGCACTTCGAGAACGAATTTTAATTCCTCCGACGGCACTTCAAGTGCTGCAGCAAAACTTCGATTCCTATTTCTATTCATCCATATATGCATATTTTTCTCTTCAACGACTACAGATGCACTTATTGATTCATATCAAAATTTTGGCTCAAAACTGGAAAATTATGTGTAGCCTTGCCTATATAAAGTCCTATTATGTGTGTACAACAAAATTATATAGGCTATAATGGACATTACCACATAGGCTATCTTGTATAATAAGGATCGCACGAAAAAAAAACACGCGCAATGCACATAGCAAACACGAAAAATGGTATAAAATCTACATAATTACAATGTACATACAACAATTATTACACCAGCACTCAATTTAAAATGATATGGAAACATAGGTCAGTAACAGCAACCAATAATATTTCCAAAACACATAAAAATTAGTGACATACGAACTCTTCCACATGATCATTAAACAATTGAAGTGTGCATCTAGGCATGTTCTAAATAAATAATAACAAAATCATATACTTAAACAATTTTGTGCACCATAATATTTCGCATCTGAAGCCATACATGTGGTCTCACTTAATTGTATAAATATGATCATTTCTATTTGAACTACTTCTACTCTGACAATTTGAAAAACTCCCCGGCAGTTTCAATACGATTTAGTTTAACTATCACTGAGTGAAATGAGCTGATCGACTACACTTGGATCTGCAAGAGTACTTGTGTCTCCGAGCTCATCTAGTTGTCTGGATGCAATCTTCCTCAAGATTCTCCTCATGATCTTTCCGCTCCTTGTTTTTGGGAGCCCAGGTGCCCAATGGATTCTATCTGGAGCAGCGAATGCACCAATCTGGTATTCCAAAAAAAAAAAAAAAAAAACAGTTTGGTTGCGGAAAGTATATAATAAATCAATTCATAAATTAGCACATAAAATGAACATTAACTATAACAAGCAGAGTCAGAAGCGGTATTGATGTTAAATCTATAACCAGGATTAAAGCTTTTCAGACAGTTAAAGCTAAAGCAGGGTCTTTTACCGGAATAATAACAATAATTCACGATAGTTTGGAATACACTGTATAAAGTTACCGGACAGAACAAGAGAGAAAACAGAAAGAGCAGAATGAAAGGCGATTTCCATAGAAAGAGAAGTGAGAGCTACTATTGAAGAGCACCTTCCCCTGTCCAAGATAGACATCTCCTTCAGTCGGCAAGAAGAGATCAGCAGACCTTCGAAGGGATGTCTAAAAGGGGAAGGGAGGCTGAGAGGGTGGAGAGCTCTGGCAAGCGACGTTATCAAAGCGACGGCCCAAGCAAGCATAGGGGACGCGAGCCACTCAGATCCAGTCACCACTTCGATCAGAGAGATCGATCGTTTGAGGGTGGACGATAGAGAGCTGGCAGAGATGAAATCGCACAGACTCCAACAGGAGTCGATCAAACGCTCGTACGCAGAGGTTACCAAAGGGGAACGTCGTAGGGAGGAGGAGCATAGAGCTCTGAAGACCCATCTGTCACCGGAGAAGATTAACATCACTAGGAAAGAGGATGAGGAAGGAGAGTGGGTGCTAGTTAAAGCTAAAAAACAGAGCTCGAGGGACAAGTGAGAAGATAGCAATCGAAGCTTTGGGTCTTCGGGAGGTAATGGCGCCGGAGGGAAGTTGCTGTGTCATAAATGTGCTAGAAGGGGGCACACAATCCATCAATGTGTGAACGAGTGGTTTTGTTTTAGTTGCAAACAAACTGGACATATATCGACGGTGTGTCCACACACCAAGAGCTACAACCCACGACCTACTCGGGAGACGACATCGCCGGCGAAGGGTCCCAATTCCGCTCGCAGCAAAACAGAGGAGAGTGAGGCGGGGAGAAGGAAGATGGCCTTAGCAAAGATCTCCCCAACTCCGATAATGGCAGAATTTGAAAGACGTTACCAAAACACAGTGCTTGTCAAAGCGCATACGGGCCACCCAACCAGTCTCGACGTCGAAGAGCTGCTGCAGGCTATCACCGCAACTCCCCCAAGCTGGAAATGGATGGTCTCGCCGTCGGCGGAGAGTAACTTCCTTGTGCATTGCCTCAATGAAGATCGAGTCGCGGAGCTTGTTCTTATGAAAGGGATAGAAGGCAGAGCTAGGGATGGAATGGAATTTTATGTGACGTTTAATCGATGGTCGCACAGCTCAGGAGCGCTCAAAGCAGAGTCCCTATTTTCAGTGTGGTTGCGTTTGTATAATCTTCCATACAACTGTTGGGTTCGCTCAAGTTTTCAAGATGTCGTGAGGAGTTTTGGAAGGATTATTGACATCGATAGAGGGACCTTGGCTCATTCGAACATAGAGTTCGCGCGCATTCGAGTAGGAGTGGTGAACAAACATGACGTTCCTTCTATGATAAACGTCGATTTCGAAGACGAAAGATTCGAAGTGAAAGTCATTACTGAAACAAAGAAATCGGTGTCGTTCAGAGGAAATTCGATAGCAGGGGAAGGAGGGATTGAGCTGGAGGTTGAAGACGCTCGAACACCGTTCGATGAGAGGATGCATCTGAGTCGTCCACAGAGTGAAATGAACGTAGGAGAGCTGCAGCGGTTGGATCTGATCAAGAGGGATCAGGGTCTTTCATCTCAAATTCCCATCGCTATGAACGCTGCTCCAGATCCCCCTTTGATCCGGTCGAAGCTAGCTACGAGCGAGATGACAGCTATTGTGGCGAGGGGACGCAACGAAGGTAGGGGAAGGGACGTCTCCTTAATTCAAGGAATACTGAAGAAGGACGTGACGTGCGAGCGGCGTGAAGGACTGATGGAGTCGGGTGGATTTAAAGAGATGCTGACTTTTACCAGAGACGACGTGGAAGACTCTATCAGATTGGCTCTTAATAGCCTAATTTCCAGCAGAGGCTCCAATGGGCCTACCGGGCTGATGCACAAGCTGAATGTAAACATTGGAGCTGTTGGGCCATCCAATTTTGGGTTAGAGACAGTTGAAGGGGATAAGGCCCATGAGGATCCAGTGAGAACTACTATCGGATCAATGGGAGAAACAGCAATTGGGAAGAATTTCGAAATTCTTTCGGAGGTGGGTCTAGACCCGATCTTCATTATGGAGAAGGAGAAAATTTTTTGGCCGTCACGACGGTGCAGAAGAAGACGCCATCGATCATCGATTTTCATGGAGAAAATGCGATGATAGGCGCGCTAGAGGGTATTAGAGATGATAACTTTATTTCGGAAACTGAGATCGACACAGCTGATAAAGATGGAGGAGTAGCTGACATGGGAAGTACTGGGAAAAAGATTGCGGTGGCTCCAAGAAAAAGCAAGAGACAATTAGACATGTGGGGATCGCAGGGGCCAAGCGAAGAAGATCTGATTAGGGCCGCGGCAAAAGGAAAAGAACCGGCGTCTGCCTGTGGAGGTAACCCTAATAAGATTTATTCGGTTTTAAGCTATCTAAATGACGATTCTCTTATTTATTTTCCTAGTCTGTACGGTTTGGAAATGGGGAACACCAGGGTAGAACAAGAGCAAAATGCCATTAGAATTAGAGAGGACATTAAATGGGTTAAGACTTAGGTGTTGAGTCTTGTCTTAAGAGATTAGAGGATCGGGGATTTTATACGGTTATTTTATGTCGTACATCTTCTGGAATGTTAGGGGTATGCGTCAAAAAGGAAAAAAGAGATTGATTAATGACACCATCAATAGATTAAAACCTTCTATTTGCGGGCTTCAGGAAACTAGGATCGAGAACCCAAATGATGAGGAGTTTAGGAAGCCAACCTGGGCATTAGATTTTGAGTGGAGATTTAAGTGCACAGTTGGATATTCAGGGGGGATTGCATTAGGAGTGGATTTAACGAAGTACGAAGTTTTAGATGACAAGATTGGGGAATTTTCGGTTACTGTTAGAGTTAGAAGGAGAAGTGATGATTGGGTTCACGCTATCACTACGGTTTACGAGCCGTACGATTCTAGGAGGAGGGGTAGGTTCTGGGATGAACTCCGTCAGATTAAGAATTATTGGGCGGATCCGTGGGTAATAGGGGGAGATTTCAACATAACCAGGTATAGTCACGAACACGGTGGGAGGGGACCAAGCCGCATTGACAAGGATAACTTCAACCGTATCATAGATGAGTTAGAGCTCATGGAGTTGGAGCAGATAGATAGAAAGTTTACTTGGTCTAATATGCAGCCAGTTCCGATCTTAGCAAAGCTCGACAGGATTTTGGTGTCTTTAGCTTGGGAAGATTCCCATCCATTGGCCAAAGTAAAGACGATTACGAGATTCACTTCGGACCATCTACCGTTAGTATTGAAGTGTGGGGAGGAGTCCGTCAAAAAGAGATTTCCCTTCAGATTCGAGAAAGCATGGACCCTGACAACAAATATTCGAAAAGTGATAGAGGAGTCGTGGATGGCCGCGGTTACGGAAGTAACAGCAGTGGGAATCTGGATCGAAAAATTGCGGAGACTGCGAAAACATATCAGAGCTTGGGTGAAGACGGAATTTGGTATGGTGAGTGCTAGATTGCAGGAATTGGGCAGTAGGGTGGCAGAGCTGGAGGTTTTGCAGGAGGAGAGATCTCCAGGAAGAAGAGATTGGAGAATTGAGAAATAATAGGACTCAGCTCCAGCTTATTGCCGACATGGAAGAGCAATACTGGAAACAACGATCGAGGGTCCAATGGCTTAAAGAGGGGGATGCCAATACAAAATTCTTCCATAAGGTGGCCAATGGTAGAAGGAGACAAAATCACATCACCAGGCTGTTGATTGATGGCTCCTGGACGAAGAACGAAGGAGTGATTAGGAAGGAATTCGACAAAAGCTTTAAGGAGCTGTTCGGCAGAAGTAAGCATTTTAGATGTAAGCTACGCCCGGACATGTGGAGTGCCTCCAGAGTGGATGGAAGCGAAGATATAGAGGAAAGGTTTACGGAAGAGGAAGTGCTTCGTGCTGTCAAGGCGTTAGGGCAGGACAAAGCGCCGGGGCCTGACGGCTTCCCGATATTCTTTTATACGATTTATTGGGATATCATTAAGGCGGATATCATGAATATTTTCAACGAACTGCACGATGGGGTTGCAAACCTGGATAGAATTAATTATGCCAACGTAGTCCTCATCCCAAAAAAGAAAGAGGTGTCAGGAGTAGAGGATTTCAGGCCCATTAGTCTACTCAACGGATCCTTCAAGATCGTAACAAAAGTTCTGGCTCAAAGACTAAGTCCACTTTTACATGAAGTGGTAGGAGAATCCCAAAGCGGGTTTATCAGGGGAAGAAATATTATGGATAGTGTGGCTTCGGCCCACGAAATTGTTTTTAGAGGGAACAAGGATAAGGCAGATGGGTTTCTATTGAAAATAGACTTCCAAAAAGCGTATGACTCGCTGGAGTGGGACTCTGTTGACGAGGCACTTCAACTAAAAGGATTCGGGGATAAATGGCGCATGTGGATTAGATACTGTGTGCAAGGAGGGAAATCTTTTATTCAGGTTAATAGGCAGTTGGGGAAAGAAATCAAGTGTAGAAGGGGGCTTAGACAAGGAGATCCACTCTCTTCTCTACTATTTGCTATTGTTGCGGATGGCTTGGCGGAAATGATCAGTAGGGGTAAGGAACAGGGGATCATTCGGGGTATCAAAGCTAAGGGGATTCAGGAATCAATTTCAATCCTACAATATGCAGATGATACGTTACTCTTTGGAGCGGCAAAGGAGGAGGAAATGAAGGCTATTGGCATGGCCATTCAATGCTTTGGTACTTGGTCCGGAATGAATATTAATCTATCCAAGACTTGCGTTATTCCTATAAGCGACCATATCTCTATGCCCATTGATACTATCAAGAGATATTTCGGTTGCGAATCAGGTCAATTCCCGCTGACATATCTAGGTATCCTGATCAGACCAGGGACACTCCAAAGAGAGGATTGGCAACCGTTGATAGATAAGATAGAGAAAAAACTTTCTGGTTGGAAGGGCAGGTTGCTTACGTTAGGTGGTCGGATCACATTATTAAATGCTGTTCTCAGTAGCCTACCGACTTATCTCATGTCAGTGTATGAGCTTCCGAGTTGGGTGATTCAAGAGATAGACAAAATCAGAAGAAGATTCCTCTGGAAAGGAGCAAACGAATCCAACAAAGGAATTCCGTTAGTCAACTGGGGTAGAGTCTGCAAAAGGAAAGAAAATGGAGGGCTGGGGATACATAATCTTAGGGACATGAACAGGGCTCTGTTGAGTAAATGGTGGTGGAAGATGAAGAGGAGAAGGAATAACTGGTGGTGCAAATCTTTCGCCAGATACAGGAGTAGGAAAGCATGCCGCTTTGGAGGAGGAATAAGATTCGGAAAATCATCCACTCTATGGAAAGGAATAGCTAAGGTAGGGGGACCGTATCACTCCAATACTAGATGCAGAATTGGTAGCGGGAAGGATACTAGATTCTGGCGGGTTAAGTGGTGCGGAGACAGGAATCTCATGAGCCTTTTCCCAGAAGCTGCAGGGGCTACGATTAATACCGACTCTTTGGTGGTAGACGTCTGGAATAACCAAAGCCTTCAGCTGGATGTCAATGAGCAGATTACACAGAACGCAATCTCACAACTGACGGAACTTAATTCTTTCATTAGGTCAGAAGGACGGTACAATAACGAAGAAGAAGATAGCAGAGATTGGATGCTACAGCCCAACGGGGAATTCTCAGTTGCCTCAATGTACACGAGGATCAACGATGGAGGGTTGCATTCTAAGGATGCCATTAGTATTTGGAAACTAAGGGTACCTTTAAGGGTCAAGGTTTTTCTTTGGCTTGTCATGAATGACGCGATTTTATCAAAGACCAATCTTAGAAAAAGAAACTTGCAAATAGATGTTACATGTGAGGCATGCACGAGCGGAGATGAAGACACCAACCATATCTTATTCTCTTGTGTTAAGGCCAAGTTAGCTTGGGAAGTGGTCAGTTCGGGATTTGGTTTAATTGATTGTCCGAGGTCTAGTTCTGAGGTCTGGGGACGATGGGGGGTAGAGTTAGTGAGAAAGGAAGATAGAGAGGCGTGGGGTGTGATGGCTACAGCTACGATGTGGTGTCTGTGGTTATGTAGAAATGATTTATGTTTTCGAAACATTACATGTAGCTTCTCGGTTACCATGCATAAAATAATAGCTCTATCTCATGATTGGACAGGTAATAGGGGAGCAATGAAGCGGCTCCGTATGGAGGACGAGGAATAGGGGAGCAAGCAACGATGAAGTAGCGGATACGGGTTTTATCTGCACTGAGCAGATACTTTTGGGATCACAAGCTTGTTAGTGGCTTGGAGTTGCAGCAGTGAGGGCCAACACCTCAAGCATTTGTATCTTTCTACTGTTTGTTTTAAGATTGTTGCATCGATGTATCTTCCTTTAGATGTCGTATTTTCATATTATTGTAATTAGTACTACTATGTTTCTTTAATTACGCATTAATGAAGCGATGACAGGGTCATCTTTTTATCAAAAAAAAAAAGTTACCGGACGTGAATAAAATAACTTGGCATAAATACATATTCGAAATTGAGATTAGCACTTTTTTCCCATCAATACACTTTAGACTTGACCCTATTTGGGGTTAGTTTCCTTTCCAATTTCGTCAAATATTTAGTCCTTTATTTAATATCTTAATGCAGAAAAACAAAAGAAAAAAAGTAAAGCAATAGTTTAAGAATATAATTAGAAGAATAAAGTCAGAGGAACTATCAATAAGGAGAGAATGAGACCCAACTATGAAGAAACAGAGAAGGGTTCAATTATGAGCGACCAGGAATAATGAAAGGCTTAAGTACATTGAACGAAGAGAGGTATTAGCCGCAGTTTTAGGTAATTAGTGTGAAATATAATTAGTGGGAAGAAGAAAAAAAAACTCATTGCTATTTGCTATATGTTCGCTCCTTATCATTATTGGACATTAAATTTGATTCTCTAAGACGCATGTGAATCATCAAACACCACATCTTCTTACACATTTTCCCTAATATTTCGGTAGAGTGGTACTTGTTCTAGTTTTCTTCTATATACATCATGTTGATTTTTATTTTTTAAAAATTATTGAAAAATAATGTTTGTGCTTTTCCACTTAAACCGTTAAGTAGATCAGGCATGTTCTTTCACTCTACTTGAAATTTCCACAATCCTAGGCAAAGCCTACAGTAAGGAGTTCGCACTAACTACCTTGCTTCAAATGCTTTAAAGAGAACAGGAGAAATTTATTTGTGTTCTCCAAAGAAGAGAATAGATAGTAAGTACAAGTAGACTTCGAAGGTCATGTCTTCAGTTATTCTCAAAACATTGCTAGTTATCTAGAGAGAAAACAATATACATTCCCCACTCCAAACTTCGCAAAGAAGAAAGCCGAAGGCTTGAGAATCCTTTATATCTAACAAGGAAACTCAATCTCTAGGGATAATTATCAGACATTAGAGACACATCTTGAAGCCAAGATTGCAATCAAAGCATCAAATGATCTTTCCCAAATCCAGTTCAAAACTAACAGATTGAAACTGCATCTACTCAAAAGAACAATACACTACATTTCAAAGCCCATTACAATACAATATCAATCAAACTTCAATGACCAGGTTGATTCAGGCTATAAGTTTCTTCAAATATAATTTTTTTAAATTCCAACAACTGACAGTCCAGTGGTAGGAATGTTATGGATCAGATATTCCTTATTGTTAAGAAATAGATATCTCTAGGATCTACCTCAAAACAATCTTTAGAATGGTAATGATAAAGTAATGTTGATTATTTTTCATAGCTGATGATTGATGGTGTGGATCTTTCAACTCTTATTATTTTGTTTATTTTGATTTTCTTGTACGAGTATAGTGTCTGCATCATTTGTTAATACTTAATCTTATGGACATTGTGCACACATCGTTATTGAAATTGTGAAATCATGTTCCTAATTACTACGGAAAACAGCGTGCATGACAAGTTTGCTAGGCAACAAAGGCAAACCTGATTTCGAACTGCTAATATGAGACTTTTCCGGAGTTCTTCACTATAAGGAACACCGTCCACTAGAGTAACAAATGCATAAATGCCCTGTCCTTTGACCTGAAATAAAGCACAAATTCCGAGGAAATCTTTAAAATGAGAAGACAAAAAGGCTGCCAAAATTTTGCCCGTTTTTAGAGAGAGGTATTCACCTCGTGCTCAACCCCAACCACTGCAGCTTCTGCACACTGGGGATGTGAGACAAGTGCAGATTCTACTTCCGCTGTCCCAATACGATGTCCGCTGTAAGTTGATCAAATTTAATTTAAATTAGTGAATTGGACGTGAGGAATCATAGATTTATAAAGTCGGGTATTTTAACCAGAGCCGGCCCTGGCCCAGGGCCAGCTGGGCAGCTGCCCAGGGCCCACTTCAGGGGAGGGGCCCAATTTTTTAAAAATATAATAGATTAATGGTCTTATAATTAATATTATGGATTAATGGATTTCTAATTAATTTTTAGGGGATGACCCAATTTAGTAATCTCTCTTCCGGTGTCACTTCAACTTCTTCAATTTTTTTTTTTTGTCTAACCTTTTCATCTTCTTCAAATTCTCTCTCTCACTCACTCTCTCTCCCCTTCCGGCATCTTCAGATCTTCTTCAAATTGTTAGTTGAAAATTTTTGTTTGTTTCTTTTACAAAGTTTTTTTCTTAGCAGAAGTTGTAGTTGGAGTTGGAGTCATTGTGTCTCGGGTATAGAAGTGTAGTTGGAGTTGTTGGTCTTCTTAGCAGGACTGCAGGAGTTGTTGGTCTTCTTAGCACTACTCTGGTAGTTCAGCCCTCGCATGTAATTTTTGTTAATTAATAGAATTGAGAATCTCTCTTGTGGGTTTAGGAGGTACTAAGGTAGAAATCACTCTAACAATAGTATTGTTGATTGATTTTATTGTTAGGCAAGCTTAGTGACCAACTGAAATTTGAAGCTTATTTATATGATAAGCTTGATTCCTGGGCTGTGGCCTTATATTTTAGATGAGATGTGATTAATTGATTTTTTTTTTTTTGGTGGGCAGGTGCAAGAGTCGTTGTCACTATGCTTGATGAAAAATATGGAGTATTTGGTGTCATAAAGCAAAACAAAAGTAATTTTTATTTTTCTGGGTATTGTTTTTATGTCCCCACCGTTATATTATATTTTATTAATATATATAAGAATACATGTATGTCTATAAAGGGTCCAATTTTTTTTTTGCCCAGGGCCTCAAATACCTCAGGACCGGCCCTGATTTTAACAGGCACACTTATTCATACAATCAAATGCAGATTTACTGTTAGTATTTTAGAGTATAAAAACTTTTCTTTTTAAAATCAAATATATATATATATATATATATATATATAGTCCTCTTCCGTTGTGCACACCCATGGTGTGCACTCGGCCTTCGGACCTTCGTATCGACGATGTGAACCGTTCATATTGATCTACATGTCTGAATTAGTCTAATTAAGTAAAATCAAGTCATTTGAAATTCATTTGCCCATCTATCATGTCATTATTTAAAAAAACGATATTCAGTCATACAATTTTGTAAGACTTCAATGTATGGACAAATGAATTTCAAATGACTTGATTTTACATATTTGGGCTAATTTAGATATGTAGATCAATGTGGATGGTTCAGATCGTCGATACGAAGGCCGAGTGCACACCATGGCTAGTGCACAACGGAAGGTGTGTGTGTGTGTATATATATGGGAAAAAGGGGTATGAGCAACTTGCTCATTTAGTAAATGAGCAATTGATGATGTGGCAAACATGTGATTGGAAAATCCTTAAGGGTTGGTTGTCCAATGTATCACATGCATGCCACATAATCAATTGTTCATATACTAAATGAGCAAGTTGCTCATATCCCTTTTACCCTATATATATATATATATATATATATATATATATATATATATGGCTCTTCCGTTGTGCACTACCCTCCGTGTGCACTCCGTGTGAACTTTTTTCACGAAGTGCACATGGATGATCCGAACCGTTCACGTTGATCTACACATCTAAATTTGTCTAAATATGTAAAATCAAGTCATTTGGAATTCATTTGCCCATCCATCAAGTCAGTATAAAAGCAAACGATATTCAGCCATACAATTTTGTAACACTTCAATGGATGGGCAAATGAATTCCAAATAACTTGATTTTACATATTTAGACTAATTTAGACGTGTAGATCTATGTGAACGGTTCGGATCATCCATGTGCACTCCGTATAAAAAGTTCACACAGAGGGTAGTGCACAACGGTATATATATATAGAAAACCTTTCAGTTGCGCACCCCTTTGGTGCGCACCTTCCCTCAGCCGTTCGATCTACCTCATGATCATGATCGCAATCTAAGGGCTATTACCACTTCCGCTCTCCTCACTTAGCACCAGGGGTATTTGTGACTTTTCTCTACCCCCATGTTGAGTATCCCCTGATCTCATCGCTGCTCTCCTTCTCTCTCTCTCTTCGCGCTCTGATGAGAGCTCCAAATTACTTCTCTGATCTCATCGCGCTCTCCCCCTCTCTCTCTCCCATCGCGCTCTGATGAAAGCTCCAAATTGAAACCCTAATCCCAAAATCAAAACCCTCTACCTCTCCTTCTCCCCTCTCATTCGCACGCTCTCATCGCCCCCAGATCGAAGCCCTAATCGCCAAATTGAAACCCTCTACCTCAAATCGAAAGCCTCTCTCTCCCCCTCAGCCTCCGACGAATACAACCTCTCCAAATCGAAAGCCTCTGCCATTCCACAGGGAAGTGTTTGATTCTCATACATGCTTTTAAATTTTTCGTTCAAATTCTTGCATATTTCTTTTGGTTATTTGTATGGGCAATGATGAGTCACCCTTGGATATACGTTGGTTTTGTATGTGATATTAAGTAGCTATAATTTGATATTGGTGAGATTGGGAATTTTGGGAACGATCGGGTTTGAGATTTGAATGAGAGAGGACTGAGGGAGAAGATGATGAAAATGGATAGTTGGAGGACTGAAGAGTAAGTTTGAGGTTATTTTGTTGATCTTGCTGCTGCTGTTGTTGTTGTTCCTGAGCTTGCTGTTGATTGTTTTAAGCTGTAGCACTAGTGAGGACCACTTTGCTTATGCATTTGCTGTTACTGCTAGCTTCTTAATGCATGCTATCATTGTTTGTTTCATGTCACTTAACATTCGATCTACCCCATGATCACGACTGTGGGAAGTGTTTGATTCACTTTAAAGTTTTAAATTTACTCCCATTGTTAAAATAAAATAAAAATTTAGTGTAGGCAGTGATGACAAAATGAATGGTCAAGTTTAATTTTGTGTTTTCCCCACCTACCAAGTCAGTTTCTGATTTTGGCAATGGGAGTAAATTTTGGCAATAGGGGTAAATTTAGTGTGTAAATGATATACGTTGGTTTTGTAGTGGATGTCTTCTCTGGACTTTTAGTGAATGTTTAAGAATTGTAACACGTAACAAACAACGATAGCATGCATTAAGAAGCTAGCAGTAACAGCAAATGCATAAACAAAGTGGTCCTCACTAGTGCTACAGCTTAAAACAATCAACAGCAAGCTCAGGAACAACAACAACAACAACAGCAAGAACAACAAAATAACCTCAAACTTACTCTTCAGTCCTCCAGCTACCCATTTTCATCATCTTCTCACTCAGTCCTCTCTCATTCAAATCTCAAACCCGATCGTTCCCAAAATCCCCAATCTCACCAATATCAAATTATAGCTACTTAGTATCACATACAAAACCAACGTATATCCAAGGGTGACTCATCATTGCCCATACAAATAACCAAAAGAAATATGCAAGAATTTGAACGAAAATTTTAAAAGCATGTATGAGAATCAAACACTTCCCTGTGGAATGGCAGAGGCTTTCGATTTGGAGAGGTTGTATTCGTCGGAGGCTGAGGGAGAGAGAGAGAGGCTTTCGATTTGAGGTAGAGGGTTTCAATTTGGGGATTAGGGCTTCGATTTGGGGGCGATGAGAGTGTGCGAATGAGAGGGGAGAAGGAGAGGTAGAGGGTTTCGATTTTGGGATCAGGGTTTCAATTTGGAGCTTTCATCAGAGCGCGATGGGAGAGAGAGAAAGGGAGAGCGCGATGAGATCAGAGAAGTAATTTGGAGCTCTCATCAGAGCGCGAAGAGAGAGAAAGAGAGAGAAGGAGAGCAGCAATGAGAGCAGGGGATACTCAACATGGGGGTAGAGAAAAGTCACAAATACCCCTGGTGCTAAGTGAGGAGAGCGGAAGTGGTAATAGCCCTTAGATTGCGATCATGATCATGAGGTAGATCGAACGTCTGAGGGAAGGTGCGCACCGCTGTGCGCACCAAAGGTTCTCATATATATATATAGGGCTATCTTCCATTGCAAACGCAAATGTTGTGCAAACGCGTGCACACCACTTATCCCGTTATTGGCGATGACGGGTTAAGGCAAAACACATAACCCGTCATCGCCAATGACGGGTTAAGTGGTGTGCACGTTTGCAAATGCTAGAGTAGCGTTTGCAATGAAAGAAAGCCCCCATATATATATATATATATATATATATATATATATATATATAGAGAGAGAGAGAGAGAGAGAGAGAGAGAGAGAGAATTGTTCTGTTGTGCACTAGGCCTCCGTGTGCACTCGGCCTTCCCGCCTTCGTATCGACGATCCGAACCATTCACATTGATCTACACGTCTAAATATGTAAAATTAAATTATTTGAAATTTATTTCCCCATCCATCATGTACCTATAAAAAATAATGATTTTCAACCATACAATTTTGTAACACTTCAAGCGATGGGCAAATGAATTTTAAATGAATTGATTTTACATATTTAGACTAATTTAGACGCGTAGATCAATGTGAACGGTTCGGATCGTCAATACGAAGGCGAGAAGACCGAGTACACACGAGTGCACACGGAAGCCTAGTGCACAACGGAACATTTCTCTCTCTCTCTCTCTCTCTCTCTCTCTATATATATATATATATATACACACACTAGATTTGCCCGTGGGCACGTCTTTGGAACGATACAAAACACGAATAGCCCTGTAAACAGTAAAACAAAAATTAGTTGTAAATAAAAGTCCATGTTTCCATTAGTATATGTTGAAAAATAATTATAAATGGGGGTGTAATAACTTCTTAGAACATTAAGTGTGGAAAATGATGGAATTTAACTGTTGAAGAGATATTTTCTATTTTCAATATAACATGTGCAATAAAAAAAACATAAAAATTCTGAAAATTACAAACATGAAATCTTAAAATCTAAATTTCTAAGTAAATAAAGAAAGAATGAGAGAGAGATAGGGAGAGAGAGAAAGAGATAAATATGAAAAAGCGAAGAGAGGAGAGAGATAGTAATAAAGTAATGAGTTCTTTAGTTTTGGGGTGAAAATTTTGACTTCGGGGTTTGAATTTTTTTTTTTTTGGGTGGGGGGGGGGGGGGGGAATGTGTTTTGTGAGATTAGATCTGGGTCTTTGATTTTGGGGGATTAAAGGTGAGCCACTTAATAGCTTTCTTTGTGTTTTATTATATAGATATATATCTCTAATATTATAATGGGAGAAGGGAGAAGGCCTTAGTGTCATTTGTAAATATTTTGTCAATCTACCAACCCGTGCAATACACGTGCATAACTATTATAAAGGAGGTTCTAAGTTCAAATCCAGACTATGTCTAAATTTTTATTTTAAAAAACTATATTTATTAAGACGTGCATCACACGTGTAAATAACTAGTATATATATAGGGTAAAAGGGATATAAGCAACTTGCTCACTTGGTAAATGAGCAATCGAGGAGGTGGCATGCATGTTTGGAATATTACAAAACCTGTACATAACATGGTAGTAGATTGCCCTGAATCGGTAGGAGTATGAATCAATGACCATGAAAATACATGGTTCTATACTTCTATGATTTCCAGTATGGGAGTTCATGAAAACTCAAACTGAACCCATATGGAATATTTTATAAAGAAATTACCTGACATTGATAACATCGTCAACTCTTCCTGTGAGCCAGTGATAGCCATCCTTGTCCCTATTGATTAGGATAAAAATTATTAGAATGTGTATGTAGATATATCACAAACAGACTAAACGAAGAATAGTTACAGTAAAGACTAGTAAAAAATTACCTGCGGCATCCATCGCCAGAGAAATAATAACCAGTAAATGGCTTAAAGTATGTAGTCTCGTATCTTTCATGATCACCATAAAGTGTTCGGAAAGCCCCTGGCCACGATCTTTTCACACAAAGATAGCCACTACATTCACCTTCAATTTCATTCCCCTTCTCATCAACAATTACAGGCTGCAATAGCAAAATTAGGAAATCAGAAAACAATTCCATTCCGCCGTAGCCCACCAGTGAAAAGCATGTAAATACCTGAACCCCAAAGAATGGAAATGTGGCAGAGCCAGGTTTCTGCGGCCACGCACCAGGGAGAGGAGTAATCTACAACAAAGCACACAAGACGAATTATGATCATCAGACAAAAACCAATTAAGACAACCAGATAATGAAAAAATAATAGAAATAGAAAATATAATGCATCTTCTTTAAACTTTATTGGCAATAAGAAAAACAGTCAAAGAATATGTGGAGATAACTAACCATGAAACCACCAGTCTCAGTCTGCCACCAGGTATCAGAAATAGGGCATCGTGAGTCCCCAACGACGTTATAGAACCACCTAAATAAAATTGTTTAGTCATGACAATTACTAAATCTAATAGAAAAAATAATGACCAACGCATCTGGGCACATAAAAGAAAAGATATGGACCTCCATGCACTCGGATTAATGGGCTCCCCTACACTGCCCAGGACACGTAATGATTTACGAGAGTAGCGAGTAACATACTGCCAAATAACAATGAAAAGGAAATCAAAATATAAGTTCAAAAATAACCAAGCATATATTACTTAATATCACATTAGTAATTATCTTTCATTTATCTTGGTCTACAAGGGAAAATGGTAGTGATAAAAATCAAAGAAAATGTTCTATTAAGTATTGACACAGATCTGCTGCTCAGGAAAAAAAATAAAACTAAGATTAAAGTAATTAACAAAATCCTCATGGAAAAACAGTAAACTGGAAATATGACTCCCAACATGTACTAAATTGTACTGCAATTAGGTTTACGAGAGAAAGATCTATAAGACTATATTATAGAAGGGAGTCTCACCTCATTGCCTTCCCGCATAAGAGAACGAATTAGAGTTGGAGCAGTGTAGAAGATTGACACCTTGTACTTATCAACAATATCCCAGCTGCGTCCTGCATCTGGATAATTTGGAGCCTACAGGTTTTGTTCAAACAAAGTCCTGAAAACGTAAGTAAATTCTATGGAAACAGAAATATTGTACAGTCATTAACTAAGAAGAAATTTTATATAATTAACGTAAAATTTTGAAATATAAATATAACTCAGAAACCAAAATTAATAGTAAATTTTGAAATGGGGCTTTATTATTGGCAAGCCAACAAATCATATCATTTAATGTTTTATGCATGAAACATAATCCAAGATGCGTAAAATATACTATCTAGAAGTTATACCAAAAGCAGCTTACCCCTTCAAAAACTACAGCAGAAGCTCCATTTAAAAGAGGTCCATATGTCACATAACTGTGCCCGGTAATCCAACCACAGTCTGCAGTGCACCTGAGGGAAAAAGATGAAAGATAATGTACCCTAAAACAATTAAGAAATTTTAAGCAAGCTTTAGCAAGAGAAGAGCACAAAATGTATCCAACATACCAGTATATATCTGATGGCTTGTGGTCAAATGCATATTTGAATGTTGTTGCGCTGTATAGCATATATCCCCCAGTTGTGTGTAACACACCCTGCAAACAAAAAAATAACTCACACCTTCAGAAGTTATTACACTAAAAGCACTGCTTTATGAGCAGGTGCCAAATAAAAGCCACAATTTACCTTCTTATTTATAAGAAATTAACTCATAGCTAGAATTTGAACACCGCTCAAATCTTTTCTTTAAAAAAAACATATTGAAAAGAGGTTGGGAGAAACAAACTATTTTATCTATTAATGGAAAGAAAAAAATTGATTTGAAAGAAGGGAAGAGGCCAACCAAACACAACTCGTCCTCTCATTATATAGAAGTCAAGGTTCGTAAATTAATTGCAAATGCACTCCACGTGTTTTCTTTTCCTATGTTCAAGCAATACAAGGAAGTGGTGGCTACTAATATATGCTTCAGGAGGGGGAAAGATATGTGTATTGCATGTGCAAGTTGCCCTCACATACAATGGAAATGGAGTTAGCTTCACATACACTATCAAATTACAATAGTAAAAACACGTCTACTATTTTGATTACCAACACTGCAAGAGTAAATTACCTTAGGCTTCCCGGTACTTCCACTTGTGTACAAGAGAAATAGTGGATCCTCGGCATCAACCCATTCCACTGGACAATTGGTAGGAAATTGGGGGACAACATCCTGAAAAAGGTAGTCATTCAAAAACGAAAAGAGGCGTTAAAGTGAAAATAGTTCTAATTTAGAAGCACAAACAAAAGCAAGTGTTTTAACTACAAGTAAAAAAACAGAGCTTTCATTAGTTGCAATTTAAACAAAGAAAAGTTAAGCTCTAAGAAAGAAATGACTTAATAGAAAGTTCATGAACTATTTAATCAACTTTAAGGTGCTTATAGAGTTTTCCGATATATGAGGAAGAACAATGAACCAACCTGCCACCATATATCTCTTCCATCCTGCCATTTTGTTGACGCACGGTCCATAGCTAACTGGTTTTCGTAGGTCAAGCACAAATCTGGTATTGAAGATGAATTACTACTCCATATTAGAACAACTAGCTTCTGGTGTAGAAGAGATATATGTATGGAACAATCAACGATGAAGCGAATAAATAATTTTCTCATTCAATACTTGGATAGTAAGACTAGAAAAATTGTCCTCCACAAGGCATATCCTTGCGCTTGCTACCAACTAACTCTAGTTAATAATAACAGTAATTATTACCTCTGTGAAATATTTGTTTAGACACACACACACCCATGACACCACCACCGCCACCAGGCTATTAAACTAAAACAATGAAAATGTTAAGTTTCCATACCTACAGGAACTCCATTCTTGGTTGACTCAACAAGCGCATTATCCACTATTTCTTTGAGATTGATGGCTTTAGCACCTCTACGCACAGCATTGCAGGTTATCACTGCCTTGGGTTTACAATCAATAATCCTTTGAGCAAGTGACTCCGCAGAGAAACCAGCAAATACAACCTAACATAGAAACACACAACACGCAACATAATTCAAACTCACATTACAAGAAACTCTCCAGAAAATAAAGTAGAAAAAATTATAGTACCGAATGCACTGCGCCAATTCGAGCACATGCCAACATTGCAATAGGCAACTCCATCAACATAGGCAAGTATATTACGACAGCATCACCCTTCTTTACACCCACATCCTTCAAGTAATTGGAAAGCTGCGCAGAACAAGAATTTCTAAATAAAGAAGTAGCCAAAAAACTGCAGTGAAGATGGCGAGGCAGATGAGTGAAAAACACTAAAATATAGAATAAAAAACATATGATAAGAAATCCGAGATAGCTATAGTGAGAATGTCGAGGTTAATGAGTGGCAAAACACTAAAGTATTGGATAAGCAATGTGTGCATAAGGAATTAGAAATAGCTTGGGGATAAAATGTGAGAGAACCGATTAAGATGGTTTCGGCATGTTCAAGGACGAGCATATTTAGGACAGGTGCTAGGATATTAGTAAATGGAGCAAAGACTAGAGAAAGACCTAAATTGACTCAGATCGGATAGGTAAGAAAGATGCAAGAGGTGTTAAATGACAGGAGATGAACTATACAGCTGAATGGAGAGAAAAAGTTCATGTTGCCGACCAGAAAGATTTGGAATAAAGACTCTAGTCATTGTTATTGTGTTTCTACTATTATAAGCCAATGGGGTGTTTGTATGCATACCTAAAGGTAAAGGTGTGCCCTCATGGATCAATTTTACACATCCAGTGCTAGTTCGAAAATCCTGTCTATTTCATTCTGCTCTTTATTAGGATTTAATTAAATCATAGTAATTTCATATAAAGAGACATCGAGATTCATATGGAGTCTTGTAGAATCCGTCGAAAGAAAAAGGGAAAAGCACCTGGTGATCAATTTACTGAGGGATGTGTGTGCCACCAGTCAACATTGGCTTGTTCCATAAGAAAACGAAACAATGCATTTTAATGATTTTGCATGAACAGAATTTACCTGGCAAACCTTCTCCAGTAGCTCATTGTAAGTCAGCTTTCCATCATAACTTGGTTCATTCCCTTCCCAGTACAATGCGATTTTGTCACCAATCCCCCTTTCAATGTTTCGGTCCAAAGCATTGTAACATATATTTGTTAACCCACCTTTAAACCACTATCATTATCAACACAATTAGATAAGGAAAAAAGAATGTCAACATCTTCTTCTTCTTCATCATCAAACAATCAAATTAAACTGACCTCGATCTTAATCGGCCCCTTGCTCACATCAAGATTTTCTGTATACACCTCCTCCGGGTTCCACTTCCGTTCCCAGTGAAACTCATCAGCAATGTCAGACCAGAACCCCGCGGGATCCTCTACTGATCTCTTGTACAGTTCCAGATACTAACACATAAAAAAGTAAAATGCATTAAGACGCCATAAAAATTCATATTACAACAAAATTCTCCAAATAGAGTTCAAGATTGCATTGTTCACAATCAATGGACCAAAAAAAATAGAAAACTACACCTAAAATGGTGAAACTTTTGCAATTGAATCTTCCAAAGATTAAAGCTTAAACTACCCATTCCAAAGAGACAAACAGAGTGAGTGCCTTTCCTAAAATCAACAGACACTTTACAAAAGCCCCCCTTAAACCTCACATTCCCACAACTTTCTGCTCCCTCTTCACTGCAAAAACAAGTGTCAACCATACAAAATACCCAACAGAAGTCCACCACAAAATAACACTCCAACAACCCATCACCATTCCATTGCTTACAACACCAACAACAACAAAAAGTAGGCGGCCATTCCAAAGTTGTGAACATCAATCCCATTGAATAAAACAAAAAATAATTGCAAAAAATTTATATAAAAAAATATTCTCACACAAATAACCTCTAATAATTTAAATCACATCTAACGGTCTGGATTTTCATTCCGAACTCTCCACACCCACATACTTGTAGAAATCAGTTAACAAACTTTTCAACTAAAGGACAACAAAATTTACTTATCCAAGACAGACCAAAACTTCATCTCATCCAACCGTGTGGGATTTCATCATAACTCTGATACCTCGTAGAAAAAAGTAGTTACACTCATATCGTACTACTAACTTTTTAGTATATAATCTAAATCATATACTATAACGGTGTGGATTTTTACCTCAAACTCCGACCCATCCGCATTCGCATACTTCTAAAAAGCAGTTACAAACTTTTCAACTAAATAACAAAATTCTACCACATCTTAACGCTGCAGATTTTCAAAATCAACTAAACAAAAATGCGCAAAAAATAAAAAATAAAATTACTTGATGAGGCGAAGAGACGTGCGCCTCCTCGGCGAACTGATCGGAAGGGAACACAAGATCGTCCTCCTCGGAGGCGAGCGACTCGCCGAGGACGACGGCGTTGAGGCGGGGGATCTTGCCAGCGCCGGAGGGGAGCTGGGCCATGGACCCCACGTGGCGGAGGTGGTCGGAGCTGGCGATCCTCTTCCTCGGCGAAGAGTTCGGCGGCACCATCGCGATTTTGGTGTTTTTGGGGGGGAATTGGGATTTCTTTAAGAGATTTGGAGGGAGAAGAGAGGGAGGGGGGGAGATCTGAGATTGAATTAAGAAATGGAAGGATGATGAGATCATATCTGTCAATATTGGGTTTTATAAGGGGGGTGGTTGCAATTTTTTTTTTTGCTGATTTTGCTGGTTTGGTAATTGGTAGTAGTTGGTACTTGGTAGGGTTGGATTTTTTAGAAATTTTATGAATTTGGTCCTGGCTCGCTCTCTCTCTCTCTCTCTGGAATTGTATGAAGAAAGGGAGTTGACTTGGCTTTCCTAGATTTTGGGGCTTTTGACCTTTTGTTTTACGTTAATCTCGAGGTTTGGTTGCGGGTTTCGGGTTGTGGGTTGGGTAGGGTTGCAGCTGGAACTATCCAGCCCGGAAAATTTATGTAGGTTTGTGGTAGAGCTATCAACAGGCCGGGTCGGCCCACTAATCCGATGACCCGTCCCAAACTTTTAGCAAGCCCGACCCAAGCCCACTCGACTAACCCAACCTAGTAGCTGGCGAGTTAGGGCACATTCCTAAGGATGACAACCGGGCCGAGTTGACTGGCCACCCGCCCACAAGAACCCGGCCCGCACCCGCAGGTATACCCAAGTCGACCGGGTCGCTAAAGTAGACAACCAAGCCCGCTCAACCTGTTGACCAAGTCAAACTCGTCCGCCAACCCATGGTCGACCCGCGGGTCGAACGGTCGGAAACAGACCGTTTTTTTTTCTATAAATACCCCATTAATTCAATCTAAAAAATTTCACCCCTCACTCTCTCTACTACTACTACTCAATTCAATCTGAATTAAATCAAGTGTTTTCAACAAAAAAGTAAAAAATTTCGATTGTATCGAATTCTGTTGATTCAACTCTCAACTACGTTTACTTCAACTACTTCAACAAAGAAAGTCTCCCTCTCTCTCATTCAATCAACGACTACTCTCTATTTTTATTTTCTCGGTCATTTGTATATTTGATTATCCGCGAAGTACGGTATCATAATTTCACAACCCTCCTATTGTCTTGAATTTTGTTGTAGTTATAATTACTAGTGTAATGCACGTGCGATGCACGTGGGGAAAATGGGGAGGGAAATGAAAAGGACAAAAGAAAATCTACCCAAAAAAAAAATCTAGTATCATGCACGTGCGATGCACGTGGAGGGAGAATGAAAAGGACAAAAAAAACTACCAACACGTGCGCTGCACGTGTTGACACACATACACCAAAAAATAAAATATTGTTTATTTGTTTCCAACCCCATCTCTCCCATTATAATAGTTATAGATTTGTATCATATTTGTTTGTTAGTTTTTCACTTTTCTCTCTCTCAATTCTCCTACTGTTTTTTAGATTTTATTTTTTAACATATACATCCTAGATTTTTTTCTATTATTTCACATACACTAGTAAAATACTAGAAATCTTTTTTTTTTCACATACACTATTACCATGTCTAGATCACGAGGTGACGGCCGTAGCCAAAGTGGACAAGATTCCGCCGGTACTTCACGTCGGCCTCCAATAGTCCCACAAATTGAACCCGAATTTACACATAATCTTACGATAGGAACTCACGATATCCCTACACACGAAATAAAAGAAGAAATGCATAATGTTGACACACAAACACAACAAAGCGAACCCATTAGTAGTCGAAAAACTAGGGGAGAAACAAGTGATTGGCACATATTTTATGACTATATCCCCGATGAAAATAATCTGGGTGTATGACATAAAATTTGTAAATATTGTGACAAAAGTTACAAATGGAAAAAGGGTGAGGGAAAAAATACAATTAAATGATACATTTTAAATGTAAGATTTAGTACAAGACCAACTAGGCCAACAAAAAATCAACTCTAGGACCGGACAGATAGATACCAATCCTATGATCACGAACTTATTTGTCGGGAAATGACCTGAGTAGTTATTAAGGATGAGCTACATTTTTCCTATTCCGAGAGTAGGAATGTAGAATCTTTTAACCAAAATGCACTAAATTCACATTTTAGAAGAATTCTTAGAAACATACTAAAGTCCGATTGTTTTAAACTTTACAACGAAATGAGAGACGCTTTAATTGCACTCTTTTATTCTTTAACTTGCAGAGTATCGTTAAAAGTTTGTAACGATATTCCGATGATGGGCATAACTTGTCATTGGATAGATAGTGATTGGATGATTCAAAAGAGAGATTCATCTCACTTGGGACTTTGCCGTATCCCCATAGTGGACTAGTTATTGCAACACGTATTTTAGAAGTTTGTGATTTATATCATAAAGTTTGTGATTTATATCATATTCGTGATAAAAAATTTACTATTAGTTTTGATAATGCATCTAACAACAATGCTTTGATTAGTACATTATAAACACAATTAGCTCCTTCATATAATGAAATTATTCATGTTAGATGTGTGTGTCATATTTTAAATTTATGTGTACAAGATGCATTGAAATTAACTGATTCATATATAGTTGCAATTCAAAATTAAGTACATTTTATTGCTTTGAGTGGTCCTATGCTTCAAGAATTTAAAACATGAAAAAACATGAAAAAATTTCTAAAATGTATTTCCCTAGTTATTATAACGATTTGTGAATTTAGTATGATTTTTCAATTGAAAACTCCATATAAAAATTTTCATTTGAAAACTTCTTAAAGATATTATAAACGATTTTTGTCTTGCAAAAAAGATGAAAAATTTTCAAATGACACTCCAATCATGGTATTTTGCCGAATCATTATTACGATTTTTTGAACCTTTTAAAACCGCAACTTTGAAATTTTCTACATCTAATGATTCTACTTCTAGTAGTATTTTTATTTCAATCATTAATATGATGCAAACTTTTCAATAAATGATTCCGGACGAATACATTAGCCATATTATTGTTCCAGCTTATAAATTTTTTTTGAAGTATTGTAATCCTCCTCTTATATTGCATTGTATTGCTACTGTTATGGATCCTCGTATCAAATTAGCGGGTACGAAAAGTTTAATTGGAATATTTTTTACTTTACTTGGAGATGATTCCGAATATGATTGTAATAAATTTTTAGCTAACTTTGAATCGACATTGAACAACTTGTATGATTATTATGATAGAACTTTTGTATCTAATAGTACAACTAGTATAGTTACTTAATCTTCTTCTTCTACTTCTAGAGGTAAGAGTAAGAGTACATTAGAAAATGTCACTGCTAATTTACTTGTTCGTATTCAATCAAAAAAACATAGGACTAATGCACATAATGAATTAAATTGGTATAATCAACAAGATAGTGAAAGTTCTAGTACTAAGATTGAAGTGCTACAATGATGGAAAGAATATGAAAATCTTTTCCTATTCTTTCACATATGGCTAGAGATTTACTAACTCCTCCTGTCTCCACAATTGCTTCCGAAAGTGATTTTTTTACAAGTGGCAGAGTTCTAACATATTACAGGAATCGTTTGACGCCGGATTCGTTGGAGATGCTCATATGCATTGAAAATTTGATGAATGCTGAAGACAGGACTCAAGAAAAAGCTGCATCTACATCAACAAGTGGTATCAACTCCCCTAAAGTTCAACAATAAGATTAGGAAATTTAGGGTGATGAGATCCTAGGTTTATGTTAAGTAGAGATGTATGACAGTAGTCCAATGTCTTCTCTTCAATCAACTCTAGGCTATCTCGAACTCTAGATTATCTTCTGAAACATGAAACTGAAGGAATTTGTATATTTTTTAAACAATATTTGTATGTAAAGAAGTAGTACAAATTTCATATAAGTTGAAATGAATAATATATACAATTTTGTTTAATTTTTTATCTCTTATACTTGTTGTACAATTTTTAATTATTTATTTTGTAGGTTAAACGAGAGGGGGAAAAAACTTCTATTTGTATGTAAAAAAACTTGTAAAAAAATTATAGTAGTTGAAATGAATAATCAATAATATATGTATTTTTTCACTCTTATACAGTTATGCTTGTTGTGATTTTTTTTAGTGAAGTTGTAAAACACCCACCCACCCACCCACACACACACACACACATATATCAAAGGGGCAAACCGCGACCCGGCCCGACCCGAAACGGGTTCGACCCTAACGGGTTCACGTGTCGACCGGGTTGAGGTTTCCAATAATGAACCCGGCCAGGACCGACCCGGTTAAAGCTATGACCGGACCCGAACCCGCCCGAGTATGGCTTCAACCCGGCCGGGTCCGACCCGACCCGGCCCGGTTGACCCGAATGCCAACCCTACACCTTTCCACGCATGTAGGCCCGAGATGGCCTAGCCCGTTGCCAAGTACGTTATCCATTATTAAAATATTTGTTTTTGCTTTGGTGAGTTTGGGAGCATGAAAATGAAAATCTCTAATAATAATGTATTCAACTACTTGACCAATTAATTTAAAAGACACATATAGTTTCACTAAATTCAAACTATAAAAAATTACAATGGTCCGCCCCGGCCCGCTACGGCGCTACCCCATCTGATTAACCCGAGCCGAGCTGACCCAGATCACGCGCACATATTTAGGTCTAGACACCACCCTCCAATAATTGGCCTGGCCCGACAATGGCCTCCTGCATGGAGGCCTGACCAGTGATCTATCAGGCCAACCCAAATCTGTGTTGTTGCCGGCCGGCACGCCTGTTGACACATAATTTAAAAGACACATATAGTCTCACTAAATTCAAACTATAAAAATTTACAATGGTCCACCCCGGCCCGCTACGGCACTACCCCATCTGATTAATCCAAGCTGAGCTGACCCGGGTCACGCGCACATATTTAGGTCTAGACACCACCCTCCAATAATTGGCCTGGCCCGACAATGGCCTCCTGCATGGAGGCCTGACCAGTGATCTATCAGGCCCACCCAAATCTGTGTCGTTGCCAGCCGGCACGCCTGTTGATACATATAATTTAAAAGACACATAATTTCACTAAATTCAAACTATAAAAATTTACAATGGTCCGCCCCGGCCCGCTACAGCGCTGCCCCATCTGATTAACCCCAGCCGAGCTGACCTGGGTCACGCGCACATATTTAGGTCTAGACACCACTCTCCAATAATTGGCCTGGCCCGACAATGGCCTCCTGCATGGAGGCCTGACCAGTGATCTATCTGGCCCACCCAAATCTGTGTCGTTGCTGGTCGGCACGCCTGTTGACACATATAATTTAAAAGACACATATAGTTTCACTAAATTCAAACTATAAAAATTTACAATGGTCCGCCCGGCCCGCTACGGCGCTACCCATCTGATTAACCCGAGCCGAGCTGACCCAGGTCACGCGCGCATATTTAGGTCTAGACACCACCCTTCAATAATTGGCCGGGCCCGACAATGGCCTCCTGCATTGAGGCCTGACCAATGATCTATTAGGCCCACCCAAATCTGTGTCGTTGCCGGCCGGCATGCCTGTTGACAACTCTAGCTTGTGGCATGTGTTTGTAATTTGTGGATGAGTGATTTATTATTATTATTATTATTTTAATTTTTTGGCAATTTACCATAGCCACCCACATCAGAGGTGGATGTGTGAAAATAAATCGGGAAATAGTCTTGCTACTAGTGTAAATTCTAGTTGGATGGATTTGCACGGCTATTTAGTTCATTGCATGATGGTTGTTAGATCCTGCTTGTCTAGAATGAAGTCGGTTTCAGGTCGGATTTGGGTAACTATTTTATATGGCATCTATATTAATTGCCATCCTCTCATAAGAAACCAAAAGTTTGTCTTAGAAAAAGAAAGAAAATACATCGAAATTCATTTTGAAATATTTGTTATGATCGATGACTGATATTTTGTTTTCTTTAGTACAAATAAATCCTAGTGATTGGAATGTAGCTTCTCTGCCACTAATGGACGGCTCGTTGTCTTCATATACATCTGAATGTTTTAATACTTTCCAATTTTGTTAATCCATAAATCGATAAATAATCTCTGGTTACTATAGTCCAGCAAACATGTATTTTATGAACGAAAAAATATTTAAAATAATGCAGATATCTCTAATCTAATATTCTAATGGGAGAATGCCTTAATGTCATTTGTAAATATTTTGTCATTCTACCAATCCGTGCAATCTACGTGCATAACTATTATAAAAGAGGTCATAGGTTTAAATCAAGACTACGTTTAAATTTTTATTTTAAAAAACTATATTTATTAAAATATGCATCGCACGTGTAACCTACTAGTTAGTTTATTATTTCAGAATGTAAAATTTGTTCGCAAGGGTTTTCGCAAGGGTTTTTGAAGTGGAAAAGGTCTGAATTTTTACAGTCAACCTTGATCACTTTGAATAATATTAAGGACAGTCACCATGGCAAAACAAGAAGAATGAATGATATAAAATCTATATAATTACAATCACCATCACCATATAACAAATCTTACATCAATACTCAATTTAAAATGATTATATATATTTTTTTGCTAGGAACTTATAATAATACTAGTTTTGTCTGTGGGCACGTGCCTACAGCACGTCTTCGAAACAATACAACTGAGGTGGGATAAAAATGATCCGGGATCAGATAAAGACCCATGGTTGCCTCCCCTCAGAGGCACGTCATCCCGGCCCCGGGCCTCTATGGCGTCGGGACCGAGCCGACAAACCCAACCCCTGTGAGCTCTGCCGCCTCATCCTGGTGACCCGTGCCCACCTTCGGCCTCTGAGCCTATACGGCCCCACGGGCCTCCCGTCAACCTAGTACGAGATAAAGATGACCTGGCACCACCTAGGCCACCCGATTCTCTCACAAGCACAGGAGCCGCACGATTCGCCACGTCAGCCCCAAAACCGCCTAGGGTTTCGCCGCGTCAGCCCTAAACCGCCCGGGGTGCTGCCACGTCTGCCCTAAACCCCCTGGGCCTCCTGCCACGTCAGGCCCACGGGCTTTCGGATCCAGACCCGGTCCCCAAACGGGTCTAAATCCGGTTGGGTTTCTCTATAAATACAAGGCCCTCTCCCACCTTTAAAGGTAATGAATCTTTCACCAACTAGAACCCTAGTTTACTGTTACTCTCTCGCAGCAAACTAACTAGATCGTCGGAGGGTCTGCCACCGGGACCAACCCCGGTGTTTCTAGACCGTCTGCAGGGACCCGAGGCGGAGCATCAGGATCCGAGCCGATCCTCCAGTGCTGAGCCGAACCTCTGGCGTACCGTCCAGCACCGCATCCTTCCACCAATACAAATCGAGTAGGAACTCACACCTGGTGCATCCACACCCCCCCCCCCAGAAATAACCCGCATCAGGTTGGCGCCGTCTGTGGGAAACTTTCGGAACGGACGACAGCCCGAGCTTCGCCATCAGCGGTCTCCCCTCGACCCGCGCTTCTATGGCCCCCAGGGCCAGGAGAGCAGTTACGTCCGTCCTCCGCCTGAACAGGGCTCCTCTTCAGGACGACCTCAGCTGCATGCACGGATCCAACAATCTGGGACCGAACCCCAGGCCCCAACCAAACGCACAGCATCCCGCCGCTTCCGACCTTCGTCGGATCATCCAGAATCGAAGGGCTGGTCAAGGAAGGGGAAGGGCCGCTTCCAACTCGGCCCCGAACCGCTCCAGGCCTGCGAACGAGGAAAGGCCATCGGCGCTCAGCCGCATCAGCCGAATACCGACCGCGCAACTCGACCCTGTCGACCATGGCGCGGTCACGAGAGCCGAGTTCCGCAGCTTCCGGGACGAAATCATGGAGGCTATTCATGGAGCGCCAAGGACTGCGACGCTCAACCAACCCCGTCAGGTGGACGAAGGGAGGAGCTACACTCGTGAACCAACCCCTCCACCTGAGCGCACTGACGAGGTACTCCGACGCCTCCTAGAGATGGAGAATCGCCTCGAGCGCATCGGCGACGGAAATCCGAACCCCGGGCTAGGCCGAAGGCCTACCCGCCCGCCATTCTCTACTACCATCTTAGAGGCAGAAGTCCCCCGAAATTTCAGGCCTCCCCAGTTCGAGAACTACAACGGCGAGGGTGATCCAGCTGATCACATGGAGGGCTTCAAGACCCTCATGATGATTCACAGCGCCTCGGATCCCCTGCTGTGCCGCGCGTTCCCAGCCACCCTCCAGGGTCCGACCAGGGAATGGTTCTCCAAGCTCTCCCCAGGCTCGATCTTCTCGTTCGACCAGCTGGAAGCCAACTTCTTGGCCCACTTCGTCACCAGCAGGAAGGCCGAGAAGACGAGCGCGTCCTTGCTTGACCTCCAGCAGAAGGAGGGGGAGTCGCTCCGTGGCTTCATCAAGAGGTTCACTGCCGAGGCGATATCCGTCTCCGTCCTCGACGTCGGGGTCGCCTCGGCCGCCTTCCGGCACAATGTCCGGCACAACCAGCCGAAGGTCTCCTTGGCGAAGAAGCCACCTCTGGACTTCCCCGACCTTCTTAACCGAGTCGAGAAATACATATAAGCTGAAGAAGCTCTAAACCCGGAGGGCGGTAAAGAAGTAACAGGAAAGGGCAAACGCAGGGTCGACGAGATCGAACCTGTCAGAAAAGCGGCAAAGGAAGGGGTCGGCATAAAGAGGGTACCCCCGGTCCCTCGTTTCGAAAGATACACGCCCTTGACGCATAACGTGTCCGCCATCCTCTTGGAGATTGAGGACAAGGGCCTCGTCCGGCTACCTCCCCGACCGAGCAATAACAAGAAGCGAGATCAGCGCTTCTACTGCCGCTTCCATAGGGATCATGGGCACGAAACCGACCAGTGTCGGGCCTTAAAAGACGAAATCGAGGCCTTCATCTCTCGGGGGTACCTCCGCGAGTTCACAAGAGAAAGCCCACGGGATCGGAAAGATACGAGGAACCGGAGGCCTTCGCCTCCCGCCCTTACTCCGAACCACCACCAGGAGCGGGATCCCGAGACCAGCGGAGCCGAACGGCAGGCCATTTTGCATTGCGTCCACGGAGGACCAATGGGAGGGGAGTCTAAGACTTCCCGAAAGGCATTCGTACGGGAGGTGAACGCTATCCAAGATCTCCCTTCGCCCCAGGTACAGCTGCTCCCTATTTCCTTCTCCAGAGAGGATCTCGAGGGCATCCGCCTCCCTCATTGCGATGCCCTCGTCATCAATCTCGACATGGCAAATTTTGAAGTTCGCCGTATCCTCGTCGATAACGGCAGCTCGGTCAACATCTTATTTCTTGAAGCCTTCGAGAATCTCAAGCTGCCCCGAGACAAGCTCAAGCCAGCCGGTACACCTTGCATGGATTCTCCGGCGTTCCCGTCGTAATAGAACGAATCGTGACTCTTGATGTCACCGCGGGGTCGGCTCCCATCAGATGAACCGAGTCTATGGACTTCATGGTGGTAAACGTCAAGGCGGCGTACAATGCCATTCTCGGCCGACCCGGGCTCTGTTCCCTTCAAGCAGTACCGTCGGCCTACCACTTGAAATTAAAATTCCCCACCAAGCAAGGGGTCGGCGTCGTCCGAGGTAACCAAGAGGCAGCGCGGTCCTGCTACATGACCGCCGTCGGAGGGGACGTCTTCCCCCTCGATGCTGTCGAGCTCGGGTCCGAGAGGGACAGTTCCGATCCCGAACCAGTCGACGAGCTGGAGGAGGTTCCGTTCATTGCGGCAGACGAATCGAAGTGGTTCCGAGTGAGCCGCTTGCTCTCCGAGGAATTGACGTCGGACATAATCAACTGCATCCGTCGCAACGTCGACCTCTTCGCCTGGAAGCCCTCCGACATGCCCGGGATATCCGAAGACCTGATCATGCATAAGCTAAGTGTCAACCAGGGCTCCAAGCCGGTCGTCCAGAAGAGGCGCAAATTCGCTTCGGAGAGGCAGCAAGCGGTAAAAGTGGATGTAGACAAATTCTTGTCCGCCCGATTCATTCAGGAGGTCAGCTATCCCGAGTGGCTGGCAAACGTCGTCATGGTTAAAAAGGCGGTCGGGGGCTGGCGGATCTGCATAGACTTTACAGACCTAAACAAGGTGTGCCCGAAAGATTCTTTCCCCCTCCCCAGCATCGACGCCTTGATCGACGCAACTTCGGGACACGAGCTGGTGTCCTTCATGGACGCCTTTTCAGGTTACAATCAGATCCGGATGTTTCCGCCAGAAATTGCAAAAACCTCGTTCGTCACCGACCAAGGCCTCTTCTGCTACCGCGTTATGCCCTTCGGGCTGAAGAACACCGGAGCCACCTACCAACGGCTCGTTAACCGGATCTTCAAGAACTTGATCGGTCGCAACATGGAGGTTTACGTCGACGACATGCTCGTCAAGAGCCGGCGAGGGCCAGACCACGTCGCCGACCTCGAGGAAGCCTTCGGAATCCTCCGAACTCACAACATGAGGCTCAACCCTGCCAAATGCGCATTCGGCGTCTCCTCCGGAAAATTTCTGGGGTTTGTCGTCAGCCAGCGCGGCATCGAGGCGAACCCAGAAAAGATCCAGGCCATAATAGACATGGCCCCGCCCCGGAGTGTCAAAGAGATTCAGAGGCTCACAGGAAGGCTGGCGGCCATCGGTCGCTTCCTCTCCAAGTCAGGGGAGAAATCTCTCCCTTTCTTCAAAGCTCTACGGGGAAAAAGGGGCTTCGAGTGGGGAGCCCATCAACAGGAGGCCTTCGAACAGCTGAAACAGTACCTCGCCAACCCTCATCTTCTCAGCAAACCCGAGCCTGGCGAACCACTGTGGATCTACCTTTCCGCCTCGGATAGCGCCCTCAGCGCGGTCCTCGTCCGGGAAGAGGACGGAGTTCAGAGGCCATTGTACTATGTAAGCAAGGTCCTACTCCCCGCCGAGACGAGGTACGCAAAGATAGAGAAAATGGCCTATGCTCTGGTCATGGCGGCCCGGAAGCTCCGCCCTTACTTCCAAGCTCACTCCATCCAAGTACTGACCGACCAGCCGTTGAAAACCGTCCTTCACAAGCCAGAGAACTCCGGCTGCTTGGTCAAGTGGTCGATCGAGCTGAATCAGTACGACATCGGCGATCAAGGGACAGGCCCTCGCCGAGTTCATCACTGAATGTACCGTTTTCAAGCAACCGAGCATCGAAGGTTCGGATCCAACCTGGAAAGTCTTTGTCGACGGATCCTCCTGTGAGTCTGGGAGTGGTGCGGGGATCATCCTCCGAGGCCCCGACCAATTCCTCCTTCAATACTCGCTCTGCCTCAACTTTCCGGTCTCCAACAACGAGGCGGAATACGAGGCCATGATCGCCGGACTAACCCTGGCACACCGAGCGGGTGCGAAGCAAATCCGGGCCTTCAGCGATTCTCAGCTCGTGGTCAATCAGATCACCGGAGAATACGAGGCCCGCGACGACCGGATGATAAGGTACCTGGCTGTGGTCCGGCGACTCCTAGCATCCTTCGACGGCTCCACGGTCATAAGGGTCCCGAGGAAGGAGAATGCCCAGGCAGACGCATTATCGAAGCTCGCTTCTTCCTCCTTCGAGGGCCTCGACCAAACAGTACTCATCGAAGTCCTCTTAAAGCCAAGCATCAATGACCAGGAGCAAGAGGCGATGTGTGTACAGGACGATGCCGGCCCAAATGACTGGACCACCCCCATTCGAAGATTCTTAATCAACGCCGAGCTTCCTGGAGACCGAGCCGAGGCAAGAAGGGTCAGGATCCGAGCAGAAAGGTTCGTCATGATCGACGACATCCTCTTCAAACGCTCGTACACACTGGCAGACGGGAAACCATACCTCCGCTGCCTCGCCAGTGACGAAGCCAGCTACGCACTGAGGGAGCTTCATGAGGGGATCGGCGGATGCCATATGGGAAGCAGATCACTGGCTCGGAAAGCCCTGAACCAGGGGTACTATTGGCCAACAATGCTGCAGGACTCCCAAGACCTAGTCAAAAGGTGCGGCCCGTGCCAGAGGTTATCCCCAATCAAGAGGCTGCCTCAAGCTAACCTCCGATCTCTGGCCAGTCCGATGCCATTCGCCATGTGGGGGATGGACCTGGTGGGCCCCTTCCCGTACCCACCGGCCAGAGGAAGTTCTTGATAGTCGCCATCGACTATTTCACGAAATGGCTCGAGGCCGAGCCACAGTCCAGCATCACCGAGTGCCAAACTCAACAGTTCTTCTGGAAAAACATCATTTGCCGGTTCGGAATTCCCAAGGTCCTCATCACGGACAATGGGACCCAATTCGCGGGCCAAAACTTTCGAAGGTTCTACGAAGACATCGGCGTCCAGCAACGTTTCTCCGCTATATGCCACCCTCAGTCCAACGGCCAAGCAGAGAACGCGAACCGACAGATCCTCGACGGACTTAAGAAGCGCCTCGACAATTCCCCTAAGGGACGGTGGGTGGAAGAGCTGCCCAGTGCGTTGTGGGCACACCGAACCACCAAAAGGATCCCGGGGAGACGCCCTTCAGCTTAACCTACGGGACGGAGGCGGTGATCCCAGTCGAGGTCGGCTTGCCATCTCCAAGAATCATGGCCTTCGACGAGGCAAATAACTCAGATGGCCTAAGGTCCAACCTGGATCTCGTCGCTGAGGTCAGGGAGAAGTCTTCCGTCCGAAGGAACATCTATCAACAGCGGATCGAGAGGTTTTACAACAAGAAGGTCCGCCCAACGGACATCAAGACAAGGGACCTCGTGCTACGCAAGCTGTCCGTCTCCGACCCAACGAAGAAGAGAAAGCTGGCCCCCAACTGGGAAGGTCCATACAAGGTGGCCGAGGTTATTCGCCCCGGCACCTACCGACTCATAGATATGGAGGGTCGAACGGTCAAGCGACCCTAGAACGCCGAGCACCTAATGAAATTCCTAGAAGAGCAGAAGTAGGGTTTTTCTTTTTTTTGTTCGGATGATGTAAATAACGGTTTTTGTAAACTTTCCTTTGTAAAAGGCCATTAGCGCCCCTCTCTATGTGTATGAAAAGGATCCCTTTTTTGTTAAAACTCTAAGCATCACGATGGGTCCGACCCTACTCCGAGCGAAGGGGTTGCCTTCTCAAACTGCGGCACCGAAGTCCCCACTCCGGTGTCGGACCCCCAAGGCCTCGGTAGTTCCAACCCGGCGCTGATCAGAGAAGCCTCGTCCTCACATTCAACCAAAACACAACTGGCCAGAGCAAAGAAAGGAAAGAAAACCCCTTATTCATACTCACATATTACTTTAAAAAGAACAAAGACCGTTACATGACCACTCCACTCAGCTGGAAAGAAAGAAATTAATGACTAAGGGACCTCTTAGGGCCCCTCGGGCTCGATGAAGGGTAATTCCACTCCGACCGATCGGCTAGGAGCCCTCTCCTCGTCGCAACGGCCCTTAGGTTCAACCAACGATGACACACCGGCCACGGAGCTCTGGGCATCCACCGGCCGGGTGTGCTCCAGTAGCTGCAACGCCGTGGGGACACCCTCTGTTCGGCGCCCTCCCGAGGAGGATCCCGTCCTCGTCCCAGACATGCCCAGCATCGTCTTATAGCGGTGTATCTCCATCTCCTTCTCCACTATAACGTCACGAAAGAGCCTCTCAGACAAGGGCCGCTGCACCGACGCGCTCGACATGGTATATCCGAGACTAGCGCTGCCGAGGTCTCGATCCACCATTGCCCTCTTCCGCCGGGTCACCTCCGCGCCCAGGGCCTCGGACATATCCCGATAATAATTAAAGGCAGCATCCTGATCGCGAGCCCCCTCTCGATAACGGACCAACGTGGACTCCAGGACCTTGATTTTGCTCCGGAGCCACGCGACGTCGGAGCGACGAGGATCCGCTTCGGGAAGGAGGGCCGTCACCTAAAAGGAAACCAACCACCACTCAAAACACTTCAACCAAATGGTCCAGAAAGATCCGGGGTCAAAACACTTGGCCGACCAAAAAATCTTTTTTATAAATAAAATTCCTCATACAAAAATGCGGTGGCCAGTCCGCGGTTGGCAAATACAATAGAGAAGAAGGGGAAAACAAAGACAAGGGATACAAACAACCTAATTCCCCACCTCAACGTCGACCACGGGCGGATCGGCGGCCGACCCGTCGACCTTTCCCTCACGCTCATCCCCTTCGAGAGTCTTCAGCGGCGGCTCGATAACCATGTCATAATCGAAGTCGGCTAGGTCGAGGGTCGGGTAGAAGTGCCTCACATGACTGAGGGCCTTCTCGTAGACCTCGTTCTGGGCCGCAATTACGAGATCCTGGGCCTCCGTCGTCATCACCTCCTTCTCCTTGGCAAACTTCTTCCTCAAGGCTCCCACCTTCTTGGCCCATTCGGTATCCTTGGCCTCGAGCTCAACCTTCAGCTGCTGCTCCCTCTTGTGCGAGCCATCGAGCTCGACCTTCATCTCCTGCTGGAACTTGTCCGCCCATTCCCGCTCCTGCTGCACGGCCTTCTCGTAGCGCCTCTTCACTTGGGCCGCCTCCAGACAAACCTGCGACAAACAGGAACCGTCCAAAGCTCGCTCCATAAAGGGTTACAAGGAAAGGGGGTCGGCCGACTTACCAGCACGCTCGCCTGCGACAGGCGCATGAAAGACTCCCCCACGGTCTCGTCGTTCATACTTTGACGATCCCGGGGGGTCGCCAACTTTTCCACCACCTCGATGGCGTTGGGCGCGTGGGTTAAGCTGTCCTCTCCCCGAATCGACCAATCCGGCGCCCATGGCCGCGGCGCCTCCTCGCCTACAATCTCCCCGGCACCAGCTCGGAGCGGAAGGACCTTCCCCTTGCCACGGTCAGCCATCTTGGCCGGACCAGGGCTCAGCGGAGTAACCACCGCGGTTCGGCAGGGGCCTCGGAGACGACCTGAGAAGACTCCCTCATCCTCTTTGCCTTTCCCTCCTCCTCGGCCTTCTGCTTCTTCAAAGCGAGCCTCCTAGCCTTGATCGATTCTGGGTCCATACCTACAAGAAGACCCATTAAGGACAATGAGCGCAAAAGAACATCAAAACGAGAAAAATGAAACGACTACATACTAGACTCGGCCGGGCTCAGTCCGACGCTGGCCAGATGACCCTCCGTCACCTTCGGCCAGCTGATGCTATTTCCCCGACGAAGGCACTCGACGTATCCCCACTCCTCGGCGGACAGATCCTTCTGCCGCGGCGCCTTGAAGTTCGGCATATAGAAATTCCAGCGGGTGGGGATGTCCCAAGGTCCCGTACTCCGAATCACGAAGTACTTCCTCTTCCATTCCTTGATAGAGTCCGGATGGCCGTGGACTACCTTCCCCCGGCCCCGAGGAGAAAGGTAGAAAATCCCCTCTGACTCCCCCGACGAGCTGATCCCCAACATCGCACGGAATACGCTCAGCCGAAGCGGCACCTTACTCTCCTCACAGAGCAGCACGAAGCACACCATCTGCTTCCATGAATTCGGCTCATACTGCATCGGGGCGAGAGACGCCCAATTGAGTACCTCCCGGACGAATTGATGGATCGGCAGCCTCAGCCCCGAACCGAACGCATCCGCGGGGAAGATACAATACCACTCCGGCAATGGGTCGGTAGGACGAAGTGTCGGGCTCGGCACCATCAGCTCATAATCAGACCCGATGTGGAAGGACGACTGAATGACCTTTAGATCGCCTGCCTCCAGAATCGACGACAACGCGTCCATCCTTATCTTCTTCCGACTTGGTGATGAATGTTGCACCCCGTACAGGACTTTGTCGGAGAGGTCGTCCGGATACTGCCTAATCAACAGCGGCCGTGCCGGCGACCCTGTCACTATGTTGCGAACAGAAGCCGCCTCACTCGGACTGCTAGGCCTCGTCAACTTCCCTCTCGGCTTCCTCTTCTTCTTGGCCCTCTCCGGCGAAGGGGTGGCCAGGGGCTCGAGGACGGTCGCCGTAGAGGAGGAGCCCGCACCCCGGCTCCGTCTCCGAACCGTGGATTTTCTCCCACTATCACTACCCTCTTCCTCCGACGCCAAATCCCATACCTCCACTTCATCCGAACTGTTGCTGTCTTCCTCCCCAGAGTCACTGCTCTGCACCACGAACGACTTCCTGATGCGAAGGGGCTTCACATCATACACCCTAGTGTCCTCCTCCCACGACGTCGAATCGGAGAGCACTGCGTCTGGGTGACCTTCCCCCCTCGAGGTCGAAGCCGAGGAACTGGACTGAGTCCTAGACATGCTAAAGAAGTAAAGCTAAGACTAACCTGGTGGCCTCGGAAAGACGAACGGGTCCGGCTGGTTGGAAAAGGTGAGCGTCGAAGAGCTTTCTTTTCTTCTTCTAAGGAAAAAAGCAAGAGAGATGGTGAAACAGAATGGGAGAGAGAGGGGGTATTTATAGAGCAGGGGGGGACTCCTCAATTCCCGCGCTAACTGTTCCTAGATCTGCGTGTAACGGCTCCTAGAAAATTGCGCCACTCCTCCTAGAAACCCGCGCCAGTGACGTCACCAGGTTGAGCGGTTAGCAACCCTTCGGTTCCCCTCCAACTGACTCCGGCCTCGACCCCCTGGCACAACTACTCGAAAAGTTTTTTGTTTAAAGATTTAAGGCGCTCGCCTCGGACGAGCGCCCCGGGCTCCGGGACTCGGTCAGTTCCCCTCTCACCCGCGAGCAGCTCGGGGCTTGCGGCCTCGGAAGCCGAAACCCCGAACTGTTCGAGGGTGGGAGGGAGACCACCTTCCCCGGGCCCTCGGCCTGGGACCCTTCCAGCAGCAGCGGACGAGCCTCCTGGGCATCAGAATCGGATCGACCCGCCCCCCATCCTTGTCCCCTTAGGGCAGACAGCCCTAAAAAACCGTCTACCCTAAGGAAGACAGGGATAGCAGGAGAACCATCCATCCGAGGCTCCCTATCCACCGGGTCCAGACCTCGGTCGTGCTCCTCCCGTCTCGATCTCTTTTGGGTAAACATCCCCACGGCCGTGTACCCAAAAGAAGACAGAGACGGCAGGGTAACCACCAATCCGGGGCTCCCCAGAGTTAAAAATTTTCAGGTATCAGGCGTCCACCCAAGGCAGACACCTCTGACGGCCAAAAGGCCACCACTAATTTGATTAAAAGGGCAGTGGGGGAGTGGGGTATTTATAGCCTCCCCCAATCCTGCCAACATGACCCCGGGGAGGCCAAACGACGGAAGCCCAACCTTCACGCCGCCTTCCGCCTAGGGAACTGAAGCGCCGCACATTGGGCCGGTGACGTCATTAAGACACCTGGGAAGTTGTGACGCCGCGCGAATCCCGGAACACCATTAATGCTCACCATCAGCCCTGTCGGCTCATAAACCCTCGCCAGTCCGAGGTTAGGCCACACACCAGGGCCGCTTTCTCACAAAAGCACAACGGCTCGCCATCGGCCCTACCGGCCCGTAAACCCTCGCCAGCCCGAGGTTAGGACAAACACCAGGGCCACTTTCTCACGAAAGCACAACGGCTCGCCATCGGCCCTACCGACCCGTAAACCCTCGCCAGCCCGAGGTTAGGCCAAACGCTAGGGCTGCTTTCTCACGAAAGCACAACGGCTCGTCATCGGCCCTGCCGGCCCGTAAACCCTCGCCAGCCCGAGGTTAGGCCAAACACCAGGGCCGCTTTCTCACGAAAGCACAACGGCTCGCCATCGGCCCTGCCGGCCCGTAAACCCTCGCCAGCCCGAGGTTAGGCCAAACACCAGGGCCGCTTTCTCACGAAAGCACAACAGCTCGCCACCGGCCCTGCCGACCCGTAAACCCTCGCCAGCCCAAGGTTAGGCCAAACACCAGGGCCGCTTTCTCACCGAACGTCGACACGAGTCCCAAGGACCTCCCAAAGACCTCTCCCGCTTTTTCTCCACGACCAAAACTACTCCTCCATGGCTACCTCCCGCATCCCTACAGGAGTGGGGGGCTTATGAGGTGGGATAAAAATGACCCAGGATCAGATAAAGACCCAGGGTTGCCTCCCCTCAGAGGCACATCGTCCCAGCCCCGGGCCTCTATGGCGTCGGGACCGAGCCGACAAACCCAACCCCTGTGAGCTCTGCCGCCTCATCCCAGTGACCCGTACCCACCTTCGGCCTCCAAGCCTATATGGCCCCACGAGCCTCCCGTCAACCTAGTACGAGATAAAGATGACCTGGCACCACCTAGGCCACCCGATTCTCTCAGAAGCACAGGAGCCGCACGATTCGCCACGTCAGCCCCAAAACCACCTAGGGTTTCGCCACGTCAGTCCTAAACCGCCCGGGGTGCTGCCACGTCTGCCCTAAACCCCCTGGGTCTCCTGCCACGTCAGGCCCACGGGCTTTCGGATCCAGACCCGGCCCCCAAACGGGTCTAAACCCGGTTGGATTTCTCTATAAATACAAGGCCCTCTCCCACCTTTAAAGGTAATGAATCTTTCACCAACTAGAACCCTAGTTTACTGTTACTCTCTCACAGCAAACTAACTAGATCGTCGGAGGGTCTGCCACCGGGACCAACCCCGGTATTTCTAGACCGTCTGCAGGGACCCGAGGCGGAGCATCAGGATCCGAGCCGATCCTCCAATGCCGAGCCGAACCTCTGGCGTACCGTCCAGCACCGCATCCTTCCACCAATACAAATCGAGTAGGAACTCACACCTGGTGCATCCACACACCCCCCCAGAAATAACCCGCATCAACAACATATGAAAGTCTTGTAAACAGCAAAACAACAATTATGTAGCTCAAGTTTGAATAGTAAAACAATAATTAGTTGTAAATAAAAATCCATATTTCCATTAGTATATGTTGAAAAATAATTATAAATGGAGGTGTAAAATCCAACTTCTTAGAATTTTGAGTGTGGAAAATGATGAAATTTAACTGTTGATGAGATATTTGCTATTTTCAATGTAACATGAGCAATAAAAAAAATGCATAAAAAATTTGAAAATTTACAAACTTGAAATCTGAAAATATAAATTTCTGCGTAAATAGATAGAGAATGAGTGAGAGAGAGAGAGAAATAATAAATAAATAAAGGAGTTGTTTTGGGGGATTTGAATTTGAATTTTGGGGAAAACAGCGATGACATTTACACTGGACTCGTTGTTGGAAACGGCGAATTTAGTTTTTTAAAAAAATTTCTATTGAGTTCTTTTTCGAAAATTCGCTAAGTCCAACAGAGTGTTTCGCTCTCTGTGAAATTTCCTAAATCCTTGTCGTTCCCAACAACGAGTCTAGTATAAATGTCCTCGTCGTTGGGAACGACGAGTCTCCATTGAAAATTTTGAACTAAACTCGTTATTTCCAACAACGAGTCTAGTGTAAATGTTATCGCCATTGGGAACGGCGAGCATGAAACAACTAAATTCGTCGTTGGGAACGACGAATTTAGTTGTTGAGTCCACAAGCACAAATACTTTGGCAACTGTCCTCTTTCTGCAAATACTTTCAAAAAGTGACGTATTAAAAAAAAATTATGAATTCTTCCAAATTAAAGAAAAGAACGCATGATCTATTAAAAAAATGGAAGAGTGCACCTAGGCATATGAAGAAATGAGATTAGGCCACAAAGTAACAGGTTCAAAACAAATAATACTAAAATTAATAACAGATATTAATAAATAGCTTTTATATTAAGTGTTATTGTTAATAAATAATAACACTAAACTTTTTAGTAGCCCTTGCGCTTTTATTTCTTTGTTGGTTGCCATATATTTATCTGCGTTCCCCATATTTCTGAGAAGTAATAGTAAAAAAGTTAAACGAGGAAAACAAACAACTTGAGTAATAAATTGTCCCAACTCTTCCTTCAACAAAACAATCAACTTGAGTAATAAATTGTCCCAACTCTTCCTTCAACAAAACAATCTTGCAACTTAAAATTTAGAGGCAGATATAGCACGTAGAAATTACAAAGGATATACACATGCTGACATGCTGATTTTGAGTTCTGCAGATTGTTAGTTAACTTTTGTCAAATTTTTGGGTAAACAAGGGTTTGGTAAAATACAGATTCATAAGAAATCTTTGTAAGCTTCATTTATTCTCCCATTGTTGATAATACATGCACTGTAAAGGTTAGCTGCATATCTATATGTATTTTGTCATTTGTAGTTATAATAGTAAAGACAAAGGTTTGTGTAGTGACCGGCTCATCCCTTCCTCTGTCTCTGTCAGTTGATGCAAGTATGCAAATACTAATTTCCTTTTTCTTCTCTCGTGTAGAAATTTTTTGTTAGTGGACTAATTAACCTAATGAAGTTGCAGTTCAGAGCTCTAGGAAGCTTCTTCCTATATAGTATCTACTCTAGTTTATTAACTGTCTTTTTATAGCGTTTTCATCAACTGAAATACCTCTGATCTAAATAAAACAGTAAAGGCGATAAGTTTCCTACCTGCAGGAACTCCACTCCACTACGTCTTGAGCTTCAAAGTATTCACACCTCTATGCAGTTCATAATCGATAACCCTTGAGAAAGTGATTTTGCAGAGAAAGCAGTGAAACACAACCTAATCACAAAAACACAAAACAGAGGCACGAATCAATTCCTCACGTTCTGAGAAACTTTCCACAGACTAAAATTGAAAACTTCTTAGTACCAAATGTGCACGACATAGGCAAGTAGATCACAATAACACCCACATGCTTCGAGGAATTGACAAGCTACTGCATGACAAAAATAGCTCATTAGACATTTCCAATATATCTCAAGTAATTATACCTCGATCAATATACCTGTCAAGAAAAATATTTATTTGCAGCTGAAATGAGGATGATTAACATGCATGCAATCTAGGTATTCTGAAGGAGGCTGGCTTTCAATGGCAATGCGGGCTTCACAAAATTCTGCAAATGATTCATGAACTACAAAGAGGAAAGACACATGAGCAACTCTTTTATCTTTTTGACTCGCCCATTGTCACCTTCACATTCACAACTTCAAATAGAATATGCAATAAAGAAACCAAGAAAGGGTGATTACACTTACAAACATGGAATTTGAAAAGGCGATAAATCTAAATTTGTTATTTATCAAACTTATAAATCCTTTGATTTCCTACTTCATCTCTACTTTCGATAGTTGAAGAAAATTTACAGACATAAAGATTTGTGAAAGAAAGATCACATGATCATACTTATGTTAATTTTTTTTTAAAAAGGAAATAGAAAAGAAAAGAGAAACACGGTTAATGCTAAAACAGCCTAAAGCTGCTCCTGAGCAAATGTAGACGACTACGCACTAGCCAAAAAATCTAAAAAATGTCTTGGATGGGTGGAAAAGGATTATTGATTTAGCTGAAATGAGGATGTTGAGGTGGATGGGTAGAAAAGACTGAACTAATAGATGGAATGTTTGTATCTGAAGTTCACTGATTCTAATACGCACTTGGAAATAAGAATAGCATGCTTACATGCTGCAAATCTCCATAGTATGAAAGGGGTTGGCTGCACGGGTACTCATGGCAATGCCGGTTCACAAAATTCCACAAATGACTTGCCACCTGCAAAGAAGAGAATTCATAGAGTTATCAATCTTTTCTTTTGTTGAGGAAAATTCATAGGGAAAACTCCGTCAATGACTTACCATTGTCACCTTCACATTCAGAACTTTCGAACAGAATGCAATGAATCTAAGTCGGTCATTTATCTGAAATGCAAAATTTTCAATTTGCCTGTAAATGTAAATTCACATGATCTCACTTTTTTATTCATAGAAGTAATCACAGGTGAAGCATTTGAGAATCTGACGAACAAATGAAATGAATCATAAGCAGTAGGTGCGTTTCAAAATTAACTAGATTATGAGTTTTAATTATATCTCTACTGCTACAACAGAAGTAATGACTCTAAAATCTTCAAACTTTACATTGTCTTAACCATTGTACGAAGTCTTACCTTTGTTATTCTCCAAAACCAATTTATATTTTAATTTTTAACTATACAAAAGCTTTGGCCACCAAAGTAATTAATCTAATAAGTATGATCGATTAATTCATATAATGAGTTTGAACACATCACACATGCCGTTACCAAAGCATTCTTTTCAGTCAAGAAGAACAGAGACAAGCAAGAAAGTAGGTATAAATTCAGTCACTAAATTAAGAGCAAAGATAAAGAGTACAGAATGAATTATGTGCATTTTACTATAATGACAAGCTTTATAGTAAGAATGAATTATGTGCAATTTGTGAATTTGTAACCTCTAATTCACACATTCCATGCTTCACCATTGTCCTCAACTTCCTCTTCACTATTGAAACATAAACAATATCCAACCAATTTCCTCTTCTAAACAATTCTTTTACAGCACTCTTCACCCGCCTACCCGCCCTCTCACACACATTAAAAAAAAATTAAAAAAATTAAATTAAACATCTTCGATATGACACACAAGCTTGGTAAGATTATAAATTTGCAATTAATTTGGATTATTTACCGATCTGTGTGCGTCATTCCTGCACAAAGCTATGCCTATCGTCTTTGCACTAATCAACTTTTCACCAGTAGTCTACAGATGAGGAAGAACCCCCTTCAAAATAATGAAGCCAGATCATTATATATTCTCCGAATAATGCTTTTTCTTCTGATATATCCTTCGTAATTATCTTCTTTTTCTTTTTCAATTGCAATATCAAGTATTCTATATAATTCTGTTACCAGTAGTCTCCACATGAGCATGAACCACCTCTAAACCGGTGAAACCTAATCGGATCCCTCAACACAATCTCCTTATTCCCAACCTCCGAAAATTCTTTCATTCTCTCGTGGCAGTCCTCGCAAGTCCTCAAGTTCTTCATCACTCGAATCGGAGCTATTGCTGGCAAACAAATCATCCCCAATGCTACAGCTAACTGCTCACTATGACAATTCATCAAATTTATCTTCTTCTTTGAATCATCACTTAATTTATCTACCTTTGAAATCAATTCAGCTAGTTTAGAATAGATTGCATCACTCTGAGGGTGAGTTACATCTCCAGCAACAAAGGAATGAACTGATGAGCCAATCTGAATCCAGCTCAGACCAGGTTCCTTCTTAACTCCTCTCTCTTTCATGAGATCTCTTGCCTGAAATGCCAACTGTTTATCTCCCTGATCCGAGTACAAGTTGTAGAGAAGAACATATGAGGCAGAAGCATGAGGGTCGAGCTCCATTACCCGTGCTGCCACGCGTTGACCACGTGCAATGTCTGGATGAATTCGACAAGAAGAGAGCAGTGCTCGCCAAATGACAGGATCATCTTTGAAACCGGAGATTAGAATGAAGTCCTCAGCTTCGGCCAGCCTGCCAGCTCTGCCAAAAAGGTCCACAACACAAGCACAGTGCTTCACATTTGGAGATATGCCGTAGTCTTTCTTCATGCTCTCATAATATCTGTATTGAAGAAACTAATGAGATTTGTATATGTGAAGATATTAATATAATTCTATAACATGCGGGGGAAGGGAGAGGAATTAAATGGGGAATAGTGTGCAGACGAAAAGAGCTTGGTGGATTGGGGGTGATCA